>CM038797.1:18275447-19015740 GCA_021764765.1 Vicia sativa
TCATGCATCATTAATGTTTTCGTGTGTTTGTATGGACTCGGGACGTTTATTAGGTGGAGAACAAACCATATCATACAAGCTTAAACGTGTGAAACTCGATTTGCCATGGCTAGGGCTTTTCGAGTTGTTTGAATCGAACAGCCTTATACAAGCGTTTTTAGGGCAAACAGATATCACCATTGGATTCAGAAGGTCCGATTTAGGGTGAATAGGTCTTTCTTTTGCATTGATTCTACGTGTTTTGCAGGTTTCGAAATTGGCATGGTCGAAGAAGACGACCGGAGCTAGGGCTCCGGCGTCGCTGACTGGATTTGACTCCAGCGATGCATGTGTGGCACGATCGTGCGTTCTGATTCGCACTTTCTTTCCAACGGGGACCCCACTCACGCTGATTGTGTTTCAAACATAACCATGACGCGTCAGCACTTATATTCAATTGATTTCGTTTTTTAAAACACCAGATGCCACTTGTCCCAGTGGTTAAGGCTTGGCTTTTGGAAAGATGCTCTAACAGGTCATGTGTTCGATTCAGCCCAAGACCAGATTTGCTTTCTTTTTTCACAAACTTCATATTTTCTTATTTTTTCATATTTTCTTATTTATTTTAATATATTTGCATCAATTTTAATTCTTTTCATATTTTTATTCATGCATTAAAAAATCATCAAAATATTTTTTCCTTTTGCATTTATTTTCAGAAAATACTTATTTAATTTATAAAATTAAAAAATATCATTTTGCATGCATATTTTATTTTATTCATAATTTAGCATTTAAATCAATTTTAATTAGTTTTTAATTATTAAATTGCATCCAAAAAATCCCAAAAAATTATTTTAGCATATTTATGTTATTTCCAGCATGTCATATTTTTCTCATTCAAAAATTTGCATTTTTACTAACATTTCTCTCTTATTCGATTTCTCTCGTATTTCAGATTTCATCTTTTCACAGGTTATCCCGTTTCGGACGATTTTTTCTTCCATCGTTTTATTTTTCCAATAATGTAATTGCTCATGGGATGTAATAGTTTAAATTAGGTTTCTATTTTCCGCAAGTTTAAATTATGTATCTGCCCCAAAGCCATGTAATAGCGTAGGACATTTATCTTTCCGCATCTTTACATTCCGCATTTTAATTTCCGCACCCTATAAATTGCTAGTAACTAGGCGTGTATGGCAAGATAATAATGAACATAGCCCACTAATTTTCAAGATAACATACCTGAATTGACACACTCTTTTCACACATGCACCTCTTAGGGTAATTCTCTCTCGTTGCCTTTACGAATTCAAAATGGTCATGTCCCTCGAACGTAGAGGTATTCTAGCACCGTTGCCTACAAACAAATCATCATAGTCCCTTGATACAAAGATCATAAGACCCACGATGTCGCCTCCGAATACATGATCTTGACCCTCGATTGTCGCCTCTGAAAAATGATGATAGTCCCTTGAATGTGCTAGGATACTTCCACAAGTTGCCTTATGACCATCCGATGTCCCTTGAATGTCGCTTACATCCAATGAATGGAGTTACCTACCAACTAATGGTATGACTAGCACTATTCTAAAGGAGCGTAAAATAACAGCGACCAATTAAAGTAGGTAATAAGACTTTTTAGTTGCTTGCTCTATCAAAATACTTTACACCTCACACTTTTTCAAAGTTCAAACTCTTTTCAAGCGAAACATTTCCGAACACTTTGTATACATTCCTACATGAATCATTACAAAGTCAAAGCGAAATGCCTTTTCAAAACATTTTCAAACACACGAAAGCACAATTTTAAAGTGATCTAGAGCAACTAAGGCCGTAGATAAACTACGGATGGAAAGGTGCTAATACCTTCCCTTTTCATAACCTTCTCCCTTAATCAGAATCTAACGAAGGTCTTTTTCTGTACTTTTACCTTCCCTTAATTGGATAAAAATAAAAGTCGGTGGCGACTCTTGCTATCCGCACATTTGCGAAACAAAAATCCACAAAGTCAGTTCACCGTGTTACAATGTCTCAAACCATGTCTCAACATCAAATGGGACATTGTGTTCCTGATGATGATCATCAACAATGACATTAATAGACTCCATCATAACATGGGTTTTGGAGTTGAATACCCTATATGCTCTGCTGTTAGTGGAGTATCCCAGAAAAATGCCTTTATCACTCTTAGAATCCATTTTTCTCCTTTGATCACGATCTGTCAGAATATAGCATTTACTGCCAAATACATGGAAATATTTCACAGTTGGTTTTCCTTCCATAGTTCATACGGGGAGGAAGATCCCTTTCTTAGGGTGACCACTTGTGAACATAGCAAGCGTATTCATAGCTTGTTAAAATGAATAGGAAGTTTCTTAGCATGAATCATTGCTCTGGCAGATTCCTGTATGGTCCTATTCTTTCTTTCCACCACCCCATTTTGTTGAGGCGTTATAGGAGAGGAAAACTCATGATTAATTCCCTGGAAGCAGAATTCATCAAATTTGTTGTTCTCAAACTCCTTTCCATGATCACTTCTTATTCTGACAATACAACTTTCCTTCTCTCTTTGAAGTCTTTTGCATAGCTCCTTAAAGACATCAAACACATCGATTTTCCTTGATAAAGTTTATCCGGTAAATCGGAGAAGTCATCCACAACAACATAGGCATATCTTTTTCCACCAAGGCTTTAAACTGCATAGGCCCCATCAAATCCATGAAGCACTTCCTTTCTGGAGGTGGTCGGATGTCTAGACATTGGGTGTGACATTCGGTTTGCTTTCCAACTTGACATTCACCAGACTCTTCCTTCATCAATATGGAGTTTTGGTATCCCTCGTGACCTCCATAGTGATGATCTTTTCATCCCTCCCGGATCACGGATGTCCAGTTTTTGATGCCATAGCTTTACCTCCTTTTCATCCTTGTCATAGAACACGGAAGAGAGGTTGGTGTTCTCGATTCCCCATCATGATTGTCCTTTGATCGACTCCTCTCATAACAACTTTTGTTTATCATTGATTACAAGACATTCAAACTGGTGGTGATTGACTTTAAATCCCATATCCATGCTGACTTATGCTTATGAGATTAGCGGCCAAGCCTTTTGCAAGAACACTCCATTTAGATTTGGAACTCAGGGCGGTCAAGTTTCCAACACCTTTGATTTCTCCTTTAGCTCCATCTCCAAAAGTAACAAAGTGGTAGAGTGAGGTTTGACATTATTGAAGGTTTTTATACCAATCATATGCTTGGAACTTGTCAAAGTACCAATCTTCCTTGGCGAGACACTCGAGAGAGTGTGTGCTATCAATCTTCCGATCCTCTTCTTCCACTTTTGAGTGTAGGGTACTTTGATGTTCTTAGGCTCAACATAGGAGTCGATTAGGAACCCATGTAACCTATAGCGGAAGGGTTTTATGTGTCAAACCTTCCACAATGGTGACATCTCCATCTTTGAAACTTCTTATTCATGTTTCTCGATCTGATGTTGGCCCCATGTTGTGACATCCTTTAACATTGGCCAATTAGGTGTCGGTCTTCTTCTGTTATCGACAAATTTCTTTGCATCTACATGAGCAGGGAACATTTCTGTTTCTGTTGTGACATCTACCGCTTTGGTTTCCCATGCCTCTTCTTTTCTTGTCACTAGGTTCCTTTTCGATCACATATCCTAGACCATGCTTATTTCCAACATTTTGTCCAATCGAAGAATTTCTTCGACTTATCGGTTCCATTTGTCAACATCTTGGAGACTTAGTCATATGATCAAGCTTGGATTTCAACACTATAATCTCACTATTGAGATGACTTATAGTGATTATTTTCCTTCTTCTCGACTTCCGACTTCACATTTCTGCCTCAACTTCCAATCGGCTTTTTACATTTTCATTTTGTGACATACTTCACCACTTACGATACGGTTTCTTGTAAGTATCGAAGTTCTTCAAAGGTCACTTCCTCATCACTAAAGTCATTATCAGGTTGCCACTGGAAGATGCGTGACAAGTTTGGTGATTCTCTTGGCATCACTACTTGATTCACCATCGGACCAAGTAACATTCATTCCTCTCTTTTGTTTCTTAAGAAAGGTAGGACATTCGACTTTAATATGTCCAAATCCTTCACATCCATGACATTGGATTCTCACTTGACTTCCTTTTTCCTCGACGGATCTTCTTTGGAGTCATAAGATCGCTAATGTCGATGGGATGTCCTTGACATTTGACCTTGACTTTGGATCAATCCTCCTGATCAGTTTGTTGAACTGTCTTTCAAGCATGGCTATAGCTTCAGATATCTTCTCTTCATCTTCCACCTTGCATCCCTCTTCATAATTGGATACAAGTGTTATGCTCTTGTTTCTCTTGTCAACAGGTTCGCTGATTCCCATCTCAAAAGTCATAAGAGATCCAATAAGTTCTTCAACCTTCAAGGTGCTGATGTCTTGAGCCTCCTCTATTGCAGTGACTTTCATTGCAAATCTCTTAGGAAAGGATCTGAGAATCTTTCTCACCAGCTTCTCTTCTGACATCTTTTCACCAAGTGCTCCTGAGGCATTGGCAATTTCCAAAATATTCATGTGAAATTCATGAATGTTCTCATCTTCCTTCATCTTTAAATTCTCAAATTTGGTAGTGAGCATCTGAAGTCTTGACATCTTCACCTTGGATGTCCCCTCATGAGTAGTTAAAGTGTCCCAAACATCCTTGGCCATCTCACATTGATGGACCCGTCGAAGATGTTCTGTCAATACCATTGAGCAGCATTCAATGCTTTAGAGTTCCCTAGAGCTAGCTCTTCTTCCTCTTTCCATTCCTCCTCGGTTTCAAGCGGTAGTCCCATCTTTCTCAAGCTTGGTGGGATGTTTCCATCCTTTATCACAGCTCTCCAAGCTTTAATGTCCTTGATCTTAAGAAGGCAACCATACGAGGCTTCCGATAATCATAATTAGACCCATCCGAATAGGTGGTCTTCCTCCAAATCCTCCTTCTTTATCCATTACGGCGAAACTATTATCCCTAGATCTCACCCGAAATAACAAGCGGGTGCCCTGCACGATGCCAATTGAAATTCGGCAGCAGATACGTGATGTCACGAGAATGTTATGACACGATGTCGACACTATGTTAACAATTGACACAATCATCTGAGCGATAAGAACACAATAAGTTGTTTACCCGTTCGGTTCAACAAACCTACATCCGGGGCTACCAAGCGAGGAGGAAATCACTATTAGTAAATTAATTCGAGGAATAAACCACCGTTTATCTCCTTCACTTAAAACCTACCAATGCAACTTCAACTAAGTCCTACTTAGATCCGAGTACCTCACTCCCCTCAATCACAGTGATATCAACCTATTGACTAATTGAATTGTGAAGACACACTTCAATAAAATATCTTGATCTTGCTTCAAAGCTTCAATCAAGAGACAAACACTCGTGCTTTAAAGCTTTGAGTGATAAACTACCCTTCAAAAATCCTAGTCCAATGCACTTATCAATTGATAGTTGCTTGGCTCACAAGAGAAACTAGAATTACACAATACCAATTGTACAAATCCTAATTACACAAACACAAGCTGCTATCTCTTCAATACATTCAAAGGGCGCATCACAGTTGTAAGGGTTGAATTCCTTTTATAGAAGCAGTCCTGAAACTTCAATTTTGGGCTTCCATAAAGATAGCTAGGGTTCACTTAATTTAATCCTAAAAACATGGTCTTTTCAACAACCAATTTAGGTTTAATTAAGATTAACCTAGCAGCTGTAATTGCAAGCTTCTCAATTCAAATCTAAAGCATTGGTTTTGATGAAGACAACATGGATATCAACTTTCAGAAGGATGTGCAAAAAGAACATAATCATATAAAACATCTCTACAAGTCTTGAAGATTAGAAGAAGAATTTTTAAAGAAACAACAATGGCATAAGGTATAAATAAATCTTAAACTTGAATATAAATGTTCACAAAAATGCATCCATAATCATATACATATACTATATGTTTAACTAAAAGAAAAACCATGTTTGAAATATTTTTCAAAATGAATTTTCAAAATTAAACCTTTAGGAACCGGTTCCTACCATACAGGGAACCGGGTTCCAAACTCTTTCAAAAAACACGCCCCTGGTTTTTGTACCAGGAACCGGATTGTACCCATAGGGGAACCGGTTCCTGCGTGTAAAATTTGAATTTCTGGTTGTAACGTTCACCAGGACAGATTTCTTTTTGATTTTTGAACATATTTCAAATGGGATTCATTCATAATTGCATTGCATCTTTTCATACTAAAAGGCATGAATGAAAAGGTGTTTGTGACAATATAAATAATGCAGAATTTTCAAATTCAAAACACCTTCTTGAATTGACAATTTTCATCATCCATTTTCATATTCTTACAAATTTTAAAAGTGTTCTTACAATCATAACTTTGTGAAACTTGTCATATACACTTTCATTCATTACAAGTTTCATACATGCATTGTGAACATATATAATTAGTGTTTGAGAATTGTTTATTTCTTGAAGAAGAAGATCAATCAAGGATTGATAGTTCTATCCATCTATTTCAAATTAACTCATTGTATTACAAAAGAATATATTTCCTTACTATCCAGGATTGTTGGAAGTAAGTGTTGTGATTTGAAGATGATTGTTCTTCATTCACATTAGTGTTTGGTTTTTGACCTTAAAGGTATTAAGAACCTTTGGTCACCCTATAGGTTTAGATAATCTATGAAAGATAGAAGGTAAAAACTATTCAAACGCCAACCTACAAAAATTACTACAAATAGTCTCATAAACCGAAAAATTTTTATATATAATTCACCCCTCTTAGGCCCTCTTAGACTTACAATTGGCATCGAGCAAGTTATAGGTAACTTGTTCCTAAAGATCCGAATGGCTTCCATAAATCCAAATCCGGTTTTCAAAGATGGTGGTAGTAACAACAAGCCGCCATTGTTTTGTGGTGAATACTTTGATTTTGGAAAATTCGCATGAAGGCTCATCTTGAAGCGCAAGGAGAAGAGATATGGAATCTTGTTGAGAATGGTCCATTCACTCCGGTGTGTGTTGTCAATGGTGTTGGGTCATCTAAGCCTAAAGCATCATGGGATGAGTGAAAAAGGTTCTTTTGACAAAAGGCAATCAACATTCTCCAAAGTGCTCTTAGTATGGATGAATTTTTCCGAATATCAATACAACGGCAAAGGAAATTTGGGATACTCTTGTAGAAACTCATGAAGGAACCGAAGTCAAAGGTCTAGATTGAACACTTTGAGTCAAGAATATGAATTATTCAGAATGTTGCCCGGAGAATCCATCCTTGACTTGCAAAAGAGATTCGTTCACTTGACAAATCACTTGAAGGCACTTGGTAAGACTTTAACTAACGATGAATTAAATCTTAAAGTGCTTAGGTCTTTAACTAGGGAATGGCAACCAAAAGTGACGGCAATATCCGAAAAGAAAAGCCTAGCAACTATGACTTCCGCAACATTATTCGGAAAGCTTCAAGAATATGAAACGGAACTAGGAAGGCTTGAAAACATGAGAATCATGAGAAGAAATCCAAAGGCATTGCTTTGAAAATTGATCCAAAAGAAAGTCAAGATAAAGATGCATCGGAGGAAGATGAAACTTCTTGCTTCTTGTAAAAGGTTAGGTAAATATTTTGGTCATAAGAATAATATTCATAATGCTAACTTTGTCAAGAGAAAGAAATTTTATAAGCATAAAGATAAAGAAGCCTCCACATCAACACAAGATGTCACATGCTATGAATGTGGAAAGCAAGGTCACATAAAGCGGATTGTCCAAACTCTCCAAGAAAAATGGATTCAAAGGCAAAAGGAGTTCAAGAACAAAAGGGCTTATGTTGCACGAGAAGATAATGAGATAAGCTCTTCATCCGATTCGGATAGTGACGAAAGTGCAAATCTAGCATTGATGGCTTCACACCACTCCGATGATGAAGAAGGCGAGGTTAGTTACGATAACTCTCTTTATGATAATGGTGCACAAGGTGCTATAGAAGAACTATTAAATGAATGCAAAATCCTATACAAAACTATTTCATCTCAAAATTAATTTCATCTTTAGAAGAAAAAGTTAAAACTATTGAAAAGAACATAAAGATGAAAAAGAAGAAATGATTAGTAATCAAAAAGCAATTTTGTATGCAATACTTGTGAATCACTTTCCTTCCAAATTGTTCAATTAAAAAGAGTCTTAGAAAGGTATGAAAAAGGACAAGTTGGATTGGAAAATGTTCTTAGCACTCAAAGATATCCTAAAGATAAAAGTGGACTTGGTTTTCAAAATTTTCTCAACCAAGTCCTAAAAACTATCTTTGTTAAGGCTAATAACCAATTCAAGAGAAAGTGAATAAGCCTAAAGTAGTTCATCATTATCCTAAAAATAAAAGAGTTATTAAGAATAAAGCTTACAATCCTAGATATATAAGTAACTTTGAACCTACTTGTTTCTATTGTGGTATTAAAGGACACACACCTAATGCTTGCTACATAAGAAACTTTAGTGTTCCAAGTGGGCATTATGTGGGTTAAGAAAGGTACTAATTATGAAGGACCCAAAGCAATTTGGGTACCTAACAAAACTTAATCATTTTGTAGGAATGCTTGAAAACCACTTCAAATTTATGGTATCTTGATAGTGGTTGTTCAAAGCTATATGATGACTTAAACCATTTTCAAATCTTGTTTTGAAGGCCAAGGGTTATGTCTTATGGAATAATAACAAAGGGAGAATTCTTGGCAAAGGCAAAGTTGGTGTACCACCTTTCACATCCATTGAAGATGTTCTTTATGTTGAAGGACTAAAGCACAATCTTCTTAGCATTAGCCAACTTTGTGACAAAGGCTTCAATCAAATTTTAAAAGATGAATGTAATCATTGATGAAGTCACCAATGAGGTAAAACTCAAAGGTAAAGAGTTAATAATATATTTATGATTTCTCTTAATGATCCATCTTTGAAGGTAAAATGTCTCATGGCAAACATGTGATTCATGGCTTTGGCACAAAGGATTGCTCATATTCATATGGAACATTTGAATAAACTAATCAAGCATGATCTTGTCAATGGTTTGCCAAGAAATTTTGTCAAAGATAGACTTTGTGATGCTTGTCAAAAGGAAACAAACAAAATCATCTTTCAAATCCAAGAATGTGGTGTGACTACAAGGCCACTACAATTGTTGCACATGGATCTCTTTGGTCCATCAAGAACAAAAAGCTTGGAGGTCTTATATGCGCGTTTATTGTTGATGATTTTTCTAGATATTCTTGGACTATGTTTCTTGTGCGGAAAAGTGATGCTTTTAAACCTTTAAGAAATATGCAAAGCAAATACAAATGAAAATCACAAAGATTGTATCCATAAGAAGTGATCATGGTGGAGAATTCCAAAATGCCTGAGTTTGATTTGTGAAGAACAGGTATCTCATAATTTTTTCAGCACATAGAACTCACAACAAAATGGGTAGTTGAAAGAAAGAATAGGTTTCTAGTGGAACTTGCAGAACATGCAAGTGATGCAAATCTTCCAAATATTTTTTAGGCGGATACGGTTGGTGTCATACCCCACCCTCCATCTATTCAAGAGATTTCATACATCTATGCTCAAGTTCCTCGAGAGTTGATCGGACAAACTCTCTCCTAGACAATCAACCCAAACTAGGGTTTGGTATCTCTCAAGTCAAGATGGTTTCCAACATCTCAATGGTCTTCATGCCTCCTCATATGCTTCAAAGATTCTCCATGTCAAGTTTCAAGTTCCTGAGTCAAGTTTCCTCGGACAATTGCTCGGATGGTTGAAAATCGGTTGTATTGGACAAAAGTCAATTGTATGGTCAACTGATCAAAACTTCGATTTTGGTCAACATCCTCATTTTGAGTTACATTCATCATTTGATCAAGGGTTGATCATGATTCATCAAGAAAACTCAAGATTTGCTAAAAGTCAAACTTTCTAAATTAGGGTTTCAGGTGAAAAGTCAAGAACACTTTGGTGATCATAACTTTCTCATACTTTCTGAAATTTTCCACCAAAGCTCATTTTGAAGGAAATTCAATTCTCTACAACTTCATGTCTCACAAGAATGTCCAAAAATGCTTCATTTGAGAGGTATAGCTCAAAACATTCAGGTCATTTTCAAAGTCAACAAAAGTCAACTTTTTGATTTGAAGATATATTGAGCATGGTAACTCCAATTGAGATGAGACCAAAGACATTGTTTAGAGGACTCTTAGAGCTTTCCAAAAAGTCCAAGAACACTCAAAAATGTGGAAAATTGAGCAAGTTACACCATTCACAAGTTGGGCAATTTTGGAAGAATGCACAAGAGATACTTCAAAAATCAAATCTTTTGCAAATGGGCCTACTTTTCTTCATCCTAACTTGTTCCTCATGCAATTAGGAATGTCCAAGCCCAATGCCACGAATTTTTGATTTATTTTTCTATTTAATTTGTAATTTATTCATTTAAATGCAAATTAAATCTTAAAATAAATTATAAAATCAAAATTAATTGGAAGATTGATTTTTATTGCTTTCTTGTGATCCAATCAACCCATAAATGCACAATTTCGAAATTAGATCAAATTTGGCAAGATTGGATTGAAATTGGACAAAATTTGAAAATTTGATTTCATGAGAATATCAAATTTGATTTCCATTGAATATTGATTAATTCTTTCCAAATTCAATCCCAAATCCATCCAGCATATATACTTGATGCATCTCAATTGCAAGAAACGAAAAATTGCTCTACACCCCTATTCCAAAGTTCAAAAATCGTGAGTTTGAAAGCTGGTAACCTAGTTTTGCTTGATTCAACCCATTTCAAGCCGTCCATTACATTCCTTGAGGTCTTTAGAGTCGATCAGGACTCTTACATCGTTCAAACCATCAAGAATCAAGCAATCCAGTTTCGGTTTGTTCTTATTTTTCAAATTCGATTATCCATATTCATGCATTATTAACTTGTTTTGATTGTTGGTTTGTGTTTAGAATCGAGTTTGCAAGCTTTGGGCAAGTAATTAGATTTCCATGGCCTGAATCGTGTATGCCATGATTAGGGTTTCGGTATCGAATTAGGGTTTCTCTATACAAGAAAAATTGGAACAAGACCTATATTAAACTCGGGATGATTTGAGGAATCGAACCATGGTTTCAAACGTAATTTATATTATGTGTGCTGCATTTTTATATTAGCGAGGGGACATAGCGTCGAAGGAAAGTGACGGGTTTTAAAAAATTCAAAGGTTGAAGATGGATGGTAGCGGCGAAGGGAGATCAAGGCGTGGCGTGTTATTTTCAAATCATTCGGTTTCCAAGCAGTTGACACAGCTCGGTTAGTCGGTAGTTGGTTTTCAAGTTTGAGCATCATGTCACGATTCGATCCACTTTGAGACCGGTTTGCTATTTTCTTTTCAAGTTCATTATTTCATATTTTCCATATTTCAATATTTTCCATTCATTTTAATTTCTTTTCATAATTTTATTCTGCATTAAAAAATTACCAAAAACATTTTTTCTTTTTACATTATTTTCATAAAAATCTTTATTTAATTTAATAAATTAAAAAACATATTTTTGCATGCATATTTATTTTATTTATATTTTGCATTTAATTCACTTTTAATTGCATTTTAATTATTAAATCTTTTCTAAAAATCCCAAAAATTATTTTAACTTATTTATCTTATTTCCACATATATTAATTTTCTCATATTAAAATTGCATTTTCTAACTTTTTCTCTTATTTCGATTTCATCATATTTTCCGATCTCTTATTCTTTCAGAGTTGTTCCGATTGGACGTTTTCTTTTTATCATTCTATTTTTCCAATAATGTAATTGTTCATGGGTTGTAATAGTTTAACTAGGGTTTTATTTTCCGCATTTTAAATTATGTATCGCCCCAAGCCATGTAATAGCGTAGGATTTACCTTTCCGCATCTTTACATTCCGCATTTTACTTTCACCCTATCAATTGCTAGTAATTAGGCGTGTATGGCAAGATAATAATTGAACATAGCCCACTAATCTTCAAGATAAAATATGAATTTGACACACTTCTTTCACACATTTTTGCCAGGGTAATTCTCTCGATGCCTTTCGATTCAAATGGTCATGTCCCTCGAGCGTGAGGTATTCTAGCACCGTTGCCTTCCAAACAAATCATCATAGTCCCTTGATACAAAGATCATAAGACCCACGATGTCGCCTCCGAATACATGATCTTGACCCTCGATTGTCGCCTACGAAAATGATGATAGTCCCTTGAATGTGCTAGGATACTTCCTACAAGTTGCCTTCTATGACCATCCGATGTCCCTTGAATGTCCGCTTACATCCAGCGAATGGAGCTACCTACTAACTAATGGTATGGCTAGCGCTATTCTAAAGGAATGTAAGTACAACAAAGCGACCAATTAAGGTGGGTAAATAAGTCTTTTAGTTGCTTGCTCTATCAAATGCTTTTCACACCACACACTTTTCAAAGTTCAATTCTTTTCAAAACAAAACATTTCCGAACACTTTGTATACACTCCTACATGAGTCATTACAAAGTCAAAGCGAAATGCCTTTTTCAAAACATCTTTGTCAAACACACGAAAGCAATTTTAAAAAGTGATCTAGAGCAACTAAGAGCCGTAGATAACTACGGATGGAAGGGTGCTAATACCTTCCCTTTTCATAACCATTCTCCCGAACTCGAGAATCTAACGAAGGTCTTTTACATTACTTTTACCTTCCCTTAATTGGATAAAAAAAAAAGTCGGTGGCGACTCTTGCTATCCGCACATTTGGATACAAAATCCTACAAAGTCAGTTCACCGTATTCTGGTGGCGACTACTGAGACTACACCTAAAGAGAATTGCCTAAGTTTCTAGATAATTTTTGCTTTTGTTTGACTTGTATGCTTTATCTTTAAGGGTTGCTTGGGTATTATATTGTTGGGGATCCTACACCGGATCCGGGTTTCCTTTTAGGTAAGTAGCATTAGATCATCGCGGTGGCTAGGCGTATAACTAAGCGGTCAACATGATGGCTACGTTAGCGTGACACTTTGGTTGTCCGATACTCTTCATTCCCAGTTGAAGATAGTATTTGGCCTGCGTGGTGTCATCAAGCGCTAACTAAACTTTTAGAACCTTAATTGACCCATCTTGGCCATTAGAAGGTAGTGAGATGGCGGCTTTGAGTGTAGACGAGGTTGGTTGATACTCGATGCTCGCTCATTGAGATTAGACTTTTGGGACATTTCGATCGACCACTTGGCGTCGTATTGAAATAAGCGCCTCGAGAAAGATCGTGATGTGAGATTCCTAGAACCGGTTACTATTATAGGGCGGGATGAACCAACTCAAACTTTTGGTGGGGTAATCACCTATACCTCATGCAAGCCTTAACCCTAGGCTCATTGTGAATTGTTGTGTGTGCTAAACATGACATCATGACATCATTCGCATTGCATATCATTTCTAACTATTTCAAGGACCTAGGGTTTATCTTTGCTCTGTTTTGTAGGGATTATGGCTTCTAGAAAGACTATCCGAATCAACTTCATGGGTATCCCTTCTCAACTCAAAAATTGGTTTGAAATTCCGACCATGCTCGGTTCATCAAAAGACATGGTTATCTACTTGATTTGGTTATCTCGGTTTGAAGAAGATATGATGCATGTCTATTCGGTTCTTTGATCAAACACCATTGCTTTACATTTCCAGTTATCGGTTGGTTCCTACCTTGGAAGAGTTCTCTAAGCTACTTGGGATACCTATTCTTGACCAAATGCCATTCCGGTTTGGAAAAGGTTCCTAAGTTCGAAGACGCATCGCCTTACATCTTAAGCTCGGATATTGAAGCCAATTGGGAAACTAGAAGTGGAGTTAAGGGTTTACTTTCCAAGTTCTTAATTAAGCGAGAATTCCTCAAAGTTATGAGTTTCCATGCATTTGAAAACATTGTGGCCTTGCTAATTTATGGTTTGGTTCTATTTCTAACTCGGATCAATTCATAGATGTCAATGCCATCAAGTTGTTCTTACCATAATCCATTGCCTACTTTACTTGGAGACATCCTACATTCTCTCCACACTCGTACTACTAAGAGACAAGGAACTCTCATGTGTTGTGTCCCGTTACTTTCGGTGGTTTATTTAGCACCTTCCTCCATCGGTTTGAAGAATGAACAAAGGTTGAGATGGTCTCAAGATTGATGTCACTCTCTCATTCGGATATCCGTTGGAATCTTTTCTCTCAAAGGACTTCACATTCATTGAGCGTTGTGGAGAATTCCTAATGTACCACTACTTGGTATAAGGGAGGTTACTTACTAACCCTTCCTTAGCTCTACGTCGGTTTGGTTTTGCTCGAAGAGATGGTCCACATGATATGCTTCTCCAAGATGTTGTGTTCGATACAATCACGATCTCGAATTAAGCGAAGGTTTATACATGCTTGGGGCATGGTAAAGAAAGCTGATACCAAGACTTTGGGGCACCGAACTCCATTCCTTGGGAACCTTACCTCAAATGGGTGCGAGCTCGAGCTCAAAACCTCATGATGCCATTCACTTGTTTTACGGTAATTATGGAACTGTTGCTATAGGTGGCGTACCTATCTTGTTCTCCATCACGACATGCCTCGATTTTGAAGACTTGAAGAGATCTGGATTCAACTAAAAAAGAAAGGATACCTTTGAAGCTCGTGTTACAAGCGAGAAGAAAGTGCTAGAGTTGACAAGCTACTTCACGAGGAAGCGAAACATCAATTTACATCGGCACCAAGAGAGCGCCCATGGGAGACTTAGAGCTTTAGGATGTTTATGTTTTCTTTTATTGTTTTGAACTATCTCTTGTACTTAAAAAGAAAAAGAATAATAAGAAGAGTACTAATAAATGTTTGTTCATTGCTTGTTTAACAAATTTAAATCTCTTAGGTCCTTGAAAACATTGCATTGCATTCGCATAAACATTGCATAGCATAGCATAACATTGCATCACGGTACATTGGAGATTGGTTTTCTCATTTGCTCGCTATTTATTTTAGCGAAATGGCTCTTGAGCAGATGTCAAAGATCTCAAGCTCGAATGCTCGGTTTGAGATGTTCACCAACTTGGTCCAAGGCCAAGAAGATTTGAAGAAGCTCATCAACAAGAAGAAGAAGGTTGTTGGTCTCCTCGACATGGGTGAGCGTTTCAAAGGGGTCCAAAAGTGGTCGGTCGGATCGAGCTCTCTGAAGGAAGTGTCCATACGGGGGGTACCAAGGGTGATGAAGGTGATCAGCGTGAGCCAAGAAAGGAGGAGGACCACTCGATTATAGCCAACACTCACGATGAAGATGACAAGTACAAACAACGAAGACCGTCGAATCTTGTGGAAAACTTGAAAATGTCGGGTGAACTTTGATGATCGAGTCTTGTTCACGGTGTTGTGATTCCTCCCAAGTTCAAAGTTCAACTTTTGCCAAGTATGATGGCATGTCTTGCCCAAAGCGCATTTGAAGTCCTATGTCGGAAGATCAATCCCTTGCTGATGACGAGAAAGTTGTGGATGCACTATTTTCAAGAGAGTTTGTCGAACCAGTTGGAATGGTACTATCGACTAGAGAATGACCGTATCGTACTTGGGTGATTTGGTGATGCTTTCTGAACAATATGAGTACAATCTGAATTGACACCACTCGCATGCAACTACAAAGCATGTCTATGGGTCGTGATGAAGTTCAAGGTATGCTGAAGTGGAGAGATCTAGCGAGTGGTTCAACCACCCTTGTCCAATAGGGAGTTGGTTGATATGTTTATGGAACAACGCGGCCGTTCTTCAATCATCGATTGGAAATTCTTCATCCGGATTCACAGTGATATTGATGGTAGCGCATTGAAGCTGGTATCAAGTGGGAAGATTCATGTGAGAGTCATCTTGCCAATCTTTTGGTGGTAAGAAAGAATAATTAGAGTCAGAGCCGTGCTCAATCGTAGAGCGGTTGTGATCTCATCCTACATCGGCCTGACCTCGGTGAGACAGCGTAGCGAGCAGCCACGAGGCAGTTCTGAAGATCAACATGCCTTTGTGCAAGCCTTGCAACACATGTTGAGCAGAGTGATTACCTTGAGGGATCCTCCTCGAATGTCAACACTTCCTCTCAAAGTACAATCCTAATGCTAAGTGTGCTTACCATTCCAATAGCCGAGACACGACACGACAATTGTTGGGCTCACGAAGAACAAATTCAATATGATTGAAGCTAAGCGATTGAGTTTGATCCTCTGTTGAGACTCGAATGTGATCAATCGCCTATGCCTAACCATGACAAAGTTCCAATCTGTTGGTGCGATACTTATGTTTTCAACATAGATGACTTGACCATTCCTCGATGGTATTAAGAAGAATTGTTGCAAGCGGTGTCATCCGGGATGCCGGAGGATTGTCGTTGGTGCCCGTCTGCACGATGGTTGTGCTTGGTTGAGAAGGCGTGTTCGATGCATGATGGATAACCGTGAGATACTATTTACGAAACCACACTGCAGAGATGTGTGAAATGTCTAAGTTGAAGATTGACAATGCGAACAAAGCTGTACCATCTGTGGGATACCTTGGGGACCAGTGGAAAATATGATTACATGGTGAAGTACACTGTTCACGAGAGTACAAGATTCCTATTGAAGATGTTAAGGCGGCCGGATGGGGTGACGATTTCCCGAAGACTATCTTGATGTTAACACAATAAGGATTCCTCTGCGATTCCGTGCCTAGTGGCACCCTCATCATCACTTCTCAAGACCGTTCCATATTCCTCGACAAAGCTATCCCTTGGAATTATGGGTGATGTTTACTATCATGGCGTCAAGGACCCTCGACCATTGAAGATCTTACGTTGAAGCTACCATTCACGACATTGACAACATCAGGATCGATGGTGACCAGAACGGAAGGTATTCTCTCGATCTCTCCTCCAAAAGACGACTCCATTCGCATTCCGTCTACTCACAATATCCCGGCTAGAGGAAAGAACGGTGACTCATCAAGGAAGTACCAAAGGTGAAGACACCTCGAACAAGAAATGGAGAAATTACGAAGATCATCAAGAAGAGTGATTACAATGTTGTGGAGCAGTTAGAGACTAGTCAAATTTCCATGCTTGCTCTTTGCTCTTGTGCTCCGAGGCTCATGCTAATGCCTTGGTGAAGTTTCGAAGAATGCTCATGTCCATAGACACTACCACTGATCGGTTCGAAGTTTGTATTGCTAGCACGGCTGCCAACAACGGCCTAAGCTTCTCGATCTTGATTTGACTCTTAGGAAAGAAACATAACAAAGCCTTGCACATCTGTTGAATGCAAGGTACTACCATCTCATGTTTTGGTTGACACGGTTACGCTGAATATCCTACGAAGGCTGCTTTTGATCGACTTGATGTCGAAGGGTTGGTTACGAGACCGTGACATTATCGTGAGCTTTTGATGGTTCTAAGCGAGCAGTGCTTGGAAGCTCACTCTGCTGTTAAAGTCGGTTCCGGACTTTTGATTCTACTTTCTTTGTCATGGACATCCGTCCACTTACTCCTACTTGGGCGCCCTTGGATACATGGGGCGGATACCTCTACCTTACCGAGCTGAAGTACCGGTGAAAGGAAGGTTGTCACGGTATGTGGTGAAGAAGAGTATATGGTCGGTCATCTATCATCGTTCGATATCTCGAGATGGAGGTGAATTCTTGAGACTCCTGTCAAGCTTTTGAAACAATTCCAGTCATGCACATTGACTCTCCAGTCCTCTGAAGATGCTAAAGTTCCGCCTAGGATGGCCTCATTGAAAGATGCTCAGGCTTGTTGAAGAAGGAAGAGTACTATTTGGGGTCGACTCACGATCTTCCTTTCAAATCGACAAGGCTGGTTTAGGCTTCACCATCAGGTCGAAGATGATACGCTGAGCGTGCCGGCCAACTTCCTTTCGCATCGGTCAGTGGAATCCATGCTATAGAAGGCGGCGACAGCGGCCGACATCGGCAAGTGGATCTTCCAACTCGGATCATGGGCTCGCAATTGGAAGGCGAAGGCGTCATACCAATCTCCTTTAGCGGGAGTAATTGCTCTTGTTTTGTTTTGCTTTTCGTATTTCTTTATGTTTTGAACAATAAACTTTGAAAGCCTAGTGCCTTGCCGGGGCATCATGGCTCGTTGCGAGGTTATTATCATCGTTTGCGTATTTTCATTCAATAAATTCGTTGGACTTTTGCATTCAATTGTTTGTTTTCTTTCTTTTACTTTATCACCCTTCAAAAAGCTATGTGTTCTTACACACACCACGTGATACAACTGCGAATCACTCGAATCTAGTTAATATGACTATGCTAGTGCTAAATATGACTTGATAATCCGATCTACCAGAAGGCGAAAGTGAGGAAGATTGTGAAGTGCGGAGAACTTGCGGTTGCTACAGCAAGAAGAAGCGAGTTATCTGACCACGAAGCAAGTTGAGGTTGTGAATTTGAGTGCTTGCGAAGGCAGAAAAGAGATCAAGATAGGGCGGGTCTTGAGAGCAGTGTTAAAGAAAGGTTGATTCGGATGCTACGAGACTATATTGAGGTTTTGCTTGGTCATACGAAGACATGCACAGTTTTAGACATTGATATTGTGGTACACGATTGCAACAAAGAAGGTTTTCTCGGTGAAGCGAAGGTTAAATCGTATCGTCACGAGATGTCGGAGAAAATCAAAGCCGATTATGAAGCAGTTCAATCTGGTTTCTTAGCTGTTACTTCCTATCCCGATGGGTTGCTAATGTGGTACCGTGCCTAAGAAGGATGGTAAAATGCGAATGTGTGTGGATTACGGAGATCGAACAAAGCGAGTCAGAAAGCGATTTTCCCCTTCCTCATATTGATGTTACGGTTGACAACACCGCTCGGCATAAGGTTTCTCCTTCATGGATGGTTTCTCGGTTACAATCGGATCAAAATGGCTCCGAAGACATGGAAGACTACTTTTGTTACGGTGGGGCACTACTACAAGGTTATGCCGTTCGGATGAAAACGGCGCCACTTATCAGCGTGCTATGGTGACATTATTTCATGACATGATTCATCACGAGATAGAGGTCTCGTCGGCGACATGATAGCTCGATCAAGGTGAAGAAGAACATCTTGATCATTTGCGGCTGTGATGGGTTGAAGAAGTATGGTGAGACTTAATCTAACAAGTGCACCTTTGGAGTCGGATCAGGAAAACTCCTAGGGTTTGTAGTCGATGGAAAGGTATTGAGGTTGACCCAAGGTTAAAGCTATTCAGAGATGCCGACTCCCTTCCGGAAGTCGAGGAGGTTTCTTGGGCCGATTGAACTACATTGCAGATTCATTGCACACTAGCGCTACTTGTGAGCCAATCTTCAAGTTACTTAAGAAAGATCAAGTAGTGGAATGGGCAGCGATTGCGGATCGCTTTTGACAAAATCAAGGAGTACCTAATCCTCTATCCGATGCCACACCAAAGGACCTCTTATCATGTACTTGGCGGTGTTAGAGAATTCAATGGGGTGTGTGTTGGGGCAACATGGCAGTGCAGTCGAAAAGAGCATGCAATATACTACCTTAGCAAAAGTTTACATTGTGAAACAAGATACTCACGGCTTGAAAACTTACAACGCTTTGGCTTGGGCTGCTCGCCGACTAAGGCGATATATGTTGACTCACACTACCTTGTTGATTTCCAAGATGGATCCGATAAAATACATCTTTGAGAAACCAGCTCTCGGAAGAATAGCAAGATGGCAAATGATCTTGACCGAATATGACATCATACACTTCTCGAGGCGATCAAAGGAAGTGTAGTAGCCGATCATTTGGCTCATCAAGCCGTAGATGACTATCGATCTATGCGATTCAATTTCGAGATGAAGATGTTTTACTAATTCTGATTGCGAAGAACGAGGCCAGACGAAGGACACGAACAAGGATCCGATGGACTATGGTCTTTGATGGAGCCTCAAGCCTTGCAATGGCATTGGCGCCATCATTACATCCCTAGGAGGACATTTCTTTGCCGATTATGTTTGATTGCACTAACAACATGGCGAACGAGCGTGCATCATGGGTCTTAAAGCGCTATTGACTTAAGAATCAAGTTCTTACAAGTGTATGGAGACTCGACTTTAGTGATCGGTCAGATAAAGGCGAGTGGGATCGAAGCATCGAATCTCATTCGTATCGAGAGCATGTTTTGAGTTTGATCCCTACTTGAAGAGATTACTTTGATCACATTCCACGAGAAGAAATCGGTTGGCGGACGCATTAGCTACTATGTCGTCTATGTTCAAGGTCAGATGGGACGAGGCTCCCGGATCATCATTGAGAAGTTCGGCGAACAGCGTATTGTTATGAGCTTGGCGGAGAGAAACCTTGGTACTATGGCGTGAAGAGTATCTTGAGACTCGAGAATATCCAGCGAGGCATCATAATGATAAAGTTCATGAGAAGATTTGCATCTAAATTCTTCCTCGACGACATCTTATACAAAGCGCAACCCGACTTGTGCTTACTCATTGTGTAGACGAGAAACACAATCGTATCATGGAAGAGTTACGAAGGCGCATTTGGTACCCACTCCGGTGGACACACCATGGCTAAGAAGATTTTGAGAACGGTTACTATTGGTCACCATGGAGGCGATTGTCACCTTCGCTCGATCTTGTCACAAGTGCGGTTATGCGACAAAGTACACGTACCTCGATACCTCAGAATGTTTTAACTTCTCCTTGGCCTTTTGCAATGTGGGGCATTGACATGATCGGAGAAATTAAGCCTGACTTTGGACATCGTTTCATCCTTGTGGCAATTGATTATTTCACCAAGTGGGTAGAAGCGACCTCGTTGCATCATTACCAAGAATGTTGTGGCTCGATTCATCAAGCATAATCTTATCATCGGTATGGCACTCCGAAAGGATTATCACGGATAACGGTTCCAATCTCAACAACAAGATGATCACGAACTCTTGCATGAGTTCAAGATCAAGCATCACAATTCTTCTCCATATCGGCCTAAGATGAATGGCGCGATGGAAGCCGCCAACAAGAACATTAAGAAGATTATCTGAGAAGATGTGACTTACAAAGATTGGCATGAGATGTTACCATTTGCTCTTCATGGTTATCGCTTTCTGAGCGAACATCAGCAGGGCAACCCCTTCTCTCTTGTATCGGTATGGAAGCCGTCTTACCCATCGAGTTGAGATACCCTCAACGAGTCCTCCGGGAGGCGAGTTAGGCGAAGGCGATTGGGTCGAGACTCGCCTTGACCGGATTAACTTGATTGATGAAAGCGACTCGCGTCCATCGCCATGGACAGTTATCGAAGCGAATGATCGGAGCATTTAACAAGAAGGTCAAACACGAGTCTACCAAGTCGGTGATCTAGTAGTCAAGCGCATCATTCTTCCACAAGGTGATCGAGGCAAATGGACTCCCACCTCGAGGACCGTTTGTAGTCAAGGCATGTTTTCGGCGGGCTATGATACTAGCACCATGGATGGTGAAGACTTCCCACACACATGAGCGAGACATAGTCAAAAATACTACGCATAAAAGAGACCGCTAGGTCGGTGAACCTAGGCAAAAATAAGGGCATCTGGCGAACCAAAGGTTCGGGCAAAATTAAGGATATATACAAAAATGTACACAAGTCGAAAACACGAAAAGGCGGCTTGGGCAAAAAGGTATCGGTGGTGAAAACCGAAAGGCGGTCTAGGCAAAGTTAGGGATTTAAGCGTCGACTATGTCTCTTCGGATCACACCTTCGGACTACTATCGGCATTCAAGGTTCAAATGGCGGTCTACTCACTTTCTCTTGGCAAGGAGATGAGATAGTGAAATATATGAGTACTAGCATAGTTGGAACTTAACGAGATTGTTTCCGCATAGCTTTTTACCTTTCTTGTGTACAAACTACTTGGCCATCATCACCTTTCAAATAAGCATAAACTTCTTTCTCTTTACAATTTACTGTTGTTGCGTTTGCAATAAGTCCAACGTTTGCTTTGAATGATTATATGCATTTGACAATAAGAATCTAATCAAACATCGAAAAGTGAACATACAAAAGTACTTACTGAGGTTCGGGGAATTGGGATGGCACGAAAGTCAACAAATAGTTCCCCACGGCAAAGGTGTCACTCACAACACACCATCCCATCCAGGTATATGTTAATCCTGGCGGTGATTCCACTCAACGAGCAATGTTACATCGAGTCTCAGCGGTAGCACCTCATCCCGTCAAGTATTCATCCCAGTGGACGTGTCTCAATCCTCCCCTTCTCCGGATATCGGACTCGAAACTTGGTGGATAGTGCATCGGAAACATCACTTTTATTCGGAGATTACAACGGACTCCAGACTCTTCTAGCCCGGTCTCTCCGCAACCATCAAATGTTCTCCAGCGAGATCTACACTCGGAATCCCCAGTAGAGCGTCTCCTAAATTTCCTCAGTAGGATCTACATACAAGGTCCCCAACAGATTGCCTCCTAGACTCTCCTCAGCAGTGTCTATGAGATCTCCAACAACGAGCTTCTCAAATCTCTACCTTCCTCAACAGTATCTAGGCCCAAGACTTGGTCAGATAGTGCATCGGAGGAATCAGATATCTTTCTTCTCCTTCAAAGCGGGGTTTCACCTACACAATTCCCCAGCGAATCGGAATCTTCAAGCAGACATCCGCATCTTCTTCAAGATGGATATGTTTTGAAATATCACAACATCTATCATTCATACATATGTCATTCATATACACTGTCATGCATCATACTTTGCATAAAACTAACAATATTCTATCAAAGTTTCTCTTGTTTTCTCCAAAGCAGTATGATCCTTGGCATAAGCGGTCGAGATTAAGCCCGAATCGGCGGAAAACTATCGAAAGACCGCCCTTGATTGTCCTCAAGCGGTGGTCGAGATTAAGCCCGAATCGGCGGAAAACTATCGAAAGACCGCCCTTGTTGTCCTCGCGGTGGTCGAGATTAAGCCCGAACCGGCGGAAAACTATCGAAAGACCACCTCGGTTATCCTCCGATAACGAGCAATGGATCAACACCGATGCCTGAGGAAGCTATCACATTTTGCCAACTACAATCTCCCTCGAGTAATCACGAAGATTTATTACGATCCTTATTATCAACAACAACTACGAGTCTAGCGTGCGACTCGGTTGCCTTGGATGGCATCTTAAGCCCATCTCCGACTACTTGTCAACATTTCTTCACGAAATGCATATATGGTTAAAAATCAATACGGACCTAACTTCATTCAAAGTGAACACGAAGTCTAACGTCGACTCCTTGGATGGCATCTTAAGCCCGTCTCCTCTCCGTTCGGGGAACATCTGAGAGAGTCTAACGTCGACTCACTCCCGCATCGACCTTTCTAGATGGCATCTTAAGCCATCTCGTCGCTCTCCTATTAACAACCTCGAGTCTAGCGTCGACTCGTTCCCATGAAGTCTCAACTTCTCCAAATGGCATCTGTAAGCCCATTCCGCGTCATCGACCAATAGCGAGTGCAAATTTTGGTGTACTCGGTGTTCAATCATCTTCTACCTCCAGGTCACGAAAGACAAGCGTGTCAATCTAACCCTCGTACAAGAAGATTGAGCAGGGCAGGTGTCATACCCAAATTTTCCCTCCATCTATTCAAAGATTTCATACATCTATGCTCAAGTTCCTCGAGTTGATCGGACAAACTCTCTCTGACAATCAACCCAAACTAGGGTTTGGTATCTCTCAAGTCAAGATGGATTTCCAACATCTCCAATGGTCTTCATGCCTCCTCATATGCTTCAAAGATTCTCCATGTCAAGTTTCAAGCTTCAAGTCAAGTTTCCTCGGACAATTGCTCGGATGGTTGAAAATCGGTTGTATTGGACAAAAGTCAGCTATGGTCAACATAGTCAAAACTTCGATTTTGGTCAACATCCTCATTTTGAGTTACATTCATCATTTGATCAAGGGTTGATCATGATTCATCAAGAAAACTCAAGATTTGCTCAAAGTCGAACTTTCTAAATTAGGGTTTCTAGGTGAAAAGTCAACTGAACTTTGGTGATCATAACTTTCTCATACTTTCTCGAAATTTTCCACCAAATCTCATTTTGAAGGAAATTCAATTCTCTACAACTTCATGTCTCACAAGAATGTCCAAAAATGCTTCATTTGAGAGGTATAGCTCAAAACATTCTGAGTCATTTTCAAAGTCAACAAAAGTCAACTTTTGATTTGAAGATATATTGAGCATGGTAACTCAATTGAGATGAGACCAAAGACATTGTTTAGAGGACTCTTAGAGCTTTCCAAAAGTCCAAGAACACTCAAAATGTGGAAAATTGAGCAAGTTACACCATTCACAAGTTGGGCAATTTTGGAAGAATGCACAAGAGAGATACTAAAAATCAAATCTTTTGCAAATGGGCCTACTTTTCTTCATCCTAACTTGTTCCTCATGCAATTAGGAATGTCCAAGCCCAATGCCACGAATTTTTGATTTATTTTTCTATTTAATTTGTAATTTATTCATTTAAATGCAAATTAAATCTTAAAATAAATTATAAAATCAAAATTAATTGGAAGATTGATTTTATTGCTTTCTTGTGATCAATCAACCCATAAATGCCAGCAATTTCGAAATTAGATCAAATTTGGCAAGATTGGATTGAAATTGGACAAAATTTGAAAATTTGATTTCATGAGAATATCAAATTTGATTTCCATTGAATGATTAATTCTTTCCAAATTCAATCCCAAATCCATCCGACATATATACTTGATGCATCTCAATCAAGAAGCGAAAAATGGCTCTACAAACCCTATTCCAAAGTTCAAAAATCCGTGAGTTTGAAGCAACTGGTAACCCTAGTTTTGCTTGATTCACCATTCAAGCCGTCCATTACATTCCTTGAGGTCTTTAGAGTCGATCAGACTCTTACATCATCAAAACCATCAAGAATCAAGCAATCCGATTCGGTTTGTTCTTATTTTCCAAATTCGATTATCCATATTCATGCATTATTAACTTGTTTTGATTGTTGGTTTGTGTTTAGAATCGAGTTTGCAAGCTTTAGGCAAGCCAATTAGATTTCCATGGCTAGATCGTGTTATGCCATGATTAGGGTTTACGGTATCGAATTAGGGTTTCTCTATACAAGAAAATTGGCCAACAAGACCTATACCATTAAACTCGGATGACACGAGAATCGAACCATGGTTTCAAAGCGTAATTTATATTATGTGTCTTGCATTTTGATAGCGGGGACATAGCGTCGAAGGAAGAAGCCGGCGAGTTTTAAAAATTCAAGGTTGAAGATATTTGGATGGGCGGCGAGGAGATCAGAAGCGCGTGTTATTTTCAAATCATTCGGTTTCAAGCAGTTGACACACTTGGCTCGGTTATTGGTAGCGTTGGTTTTCAAGTTTGAGCATCATGTCACGAGTTCGATCCTGCTTGAGACCAGTTTGCTATTTTCTTTTCCAAGTTCATTATTTTCATATTTTCCATATTTCAATATTTTCCATTCATTTTAATTTCTTTTCATAATTTTATTATGCATTAAAAATTACCAAAAACATTTTTCTTTTACATTATTTTCATAAAATCTTTATTTAATTTAATAAATTAAAAAACATATTTTGCATGCATATTTATTTTATTTATATTTTGCATTTAATTCACTTTTAATTGCATTTTAATTATTAAATCTTTTCTAAAAATCCCAAAAATTATTTTAACTTATTTATCTTATTTCCAATGTATTAATTTTCTCATATTAAAACATTTTTCTAACTTTTCTCTTATTTCGATTTCATCATATTTTAGATCTCTTATTCTTTCACGGGTTGTTCCGATTCGGACGTTTTCTTTTTATCATTCTATTTTTCCAATAATGTAATTGTTCATGGGTTGTAATAGTTTAATCTAGGGTTTTATTTTCCGCATTTTAAATTATGTATCGCCCCAAAGCCATGTAATAGCGTAGGATTTACCTTTCGCATCTTTACATTCCGCATTTTACTTTCCGCACCCTTATCAATTGCTAGTAATTAGGCGTGTATGGCAAGATAAATTGAACATAGCCCACTAATCTTCAAGATAAAATATAAATTTGACACACTTCTCACACATGCACCCCTTAGGGTAATTCTCTCGTTGCCTTTGAATTCAAATGGTCATGTCCCTCGAGCGTGAGGTATTCTAGCACCGTTGCCTTCAAACAAATCATCATAGTCCCTTGATACAAAGATCATAAGACCCCGATGTCGCCTCCGAATACATGATCTTGACCCTCGATTGTCGCCTACGAAAATGATGATAGTCCCTTGAATGTGCTAGGATACTTCCTACAAGTTGCCTTCGATGACCATCCGATGTCCCTTGAATGTCCGCTTACATCCAGCGATGGAGCTACCTACTAACTAATGGTATGGCTAGCTATTCTAAAGGAACGTAAAGTACAACAAAGCGACCAATTAAGGTGGGTAAATAAGTCTTTTAGTTGCTTGCTCTACCAAATGCTTTTCACACACACTTTTTCAAAGTTCAATCTTTTCAAAACAAAACATTTCCGAACACTTTGTATACACTCCTACATGAGTCATTACAAAGTCAAAGCGAAATGCTTTTTTTTTCAAAACATCTTTGTCAAACACACAGAAAGCAATTTTAAAAAGTGATCTAGAGCAACTAAGAGCCGTAGATAACTACGGATGGAAAGGGTGCTAATACCTTCCCTTTTCATAACCATTCTCCCGAACTCAAATCTAACGAAGGTCTTTTTCTGTTACTTTTACCTTCCCTTAATTGGATAAAAATAAAAGTCGGTGGCGACTCTTGCTATCCGCACATTTGGATATAAAAATCCTACAAAGTCAGTTCACCGTATTACAGTTAGTACGGCATGTTATGTTGGAAATCGAGTTATCATTAGACCTATAATAAAGAAAACTCCATATGAACTCTTCAAGGAAAGCCAAATATTGCTCACTTCCACATTTTGGATTCAAGTGTTTTTTGTTCTCAACAATGACAAAGACAATCTCGGTAAGTTTGACGAGAAATCAAGCGAAGGTATTTTTCTTGGCTATTCTCTCTCTAGTAAAGCATATAGGATTTATAATAAAGAACTTTAACTATTGAAGAATCTATGCATGTATCTTTTGATGAAACTAACACCTCTAAAGAGAGTAGTTGTATGTGATGATGATGATCCTATAGATTTACCCTCGGAAGAAATTTCAAAAGATCAAGTTGTAAAATCATGGAAAATCAAGAAGAGATTGTACAACAAAATTCAAACATCAATGATCTACCAAAGAATGGAGAACTCATAGAGACCATCCTATTGACAAAATTATTGGTGAAATTAGCCAGGAGTATCAACAAGATTAAATCTAAAAGGAACTTGCTTAAACATGGCGTTTGTTTCTCAAATCGAACCTACCAAAGTTGATGAAGCTTTAGGAGATGATCAATGGATTGTTGCTATGCAAGAAGAATTAAATCAATTCGAAAGACATCAAGTTTGGGAACTTTCCTAGACCAAGTGGTAAACACATCATAGGTACGAATGGGTGTTTAAGAACAAACTTGATGAGAATGGTCTAATTGTTCGAAACAAAGCAAGGTTGGTTGCCCAAGGCTACAATCAAGAGGAAGGAATCGACTTGAAGAAACATTTGCTCGGTTGCAAGGTTAGAAGCTATCGTCTTTTACTTGCTTATGCTTGTTCATTAAATTTTCAGCTTTTTCAAATGGACGTCAAAAGCGCATTCTTGAATGGATACATCAATGAAGAAGTCTATGTCAAACAACCCCCTGGATTTGAAGACTTCAAACATCCTACACATGTCTTTAAGTTGAGAAAGGCTCTTTATGGCTTAAAGCAAGCACCAAGAGCATGGTATGATAGACTTAGCAATTTTTTGTGTGAAAAAGGTTTCGAAAAGGGTAAGATTGATAAAACCTTGTTCATTAAGAAAATCAAAGGTAACACTTTATTGGTTCAAGTCTATGTTGATGATATCATTTTTGGATCGACTAACAAAGAAATGTGTGAGGAATTTTCATTGATGATGCAAGGAGAATTCGAGATGTCTATGATGGGAAAGATGAACTACTTTCGTGGACTACAAATCAAGCAACTAAAATATGGAATCTTCATCAACCAATCTAAGTATTGCAAAGAACTTTTGAAAAAGTTTGATATGGAAAATTGTAAAGCAATGAATACTCCAATGGGCTCCGGTACATATGTTGATCAAGATGAATCGGTACTCAATTGATATTACAAAATATCGAGGTATGATTGGTTCCTTATTGTATTTGACAAGCCGTCGACATAATGTTTAGTGTGTGTCTATGTGCTCGCTTTCAAGCAAATCCAAAGGAATCACACCTCATGGCAGTTAAAAGGATCATGAAGTATCTCAAAGGAACAACCAATGTCGACATGGTATCCTAAAGGTAGTATTTGCACTTTAATTGGTTATTCGGCGGATTATGCAGGGATGTAAAGGGATCGTAAAAGCACAAGTGGTACTTATCACATCATTGGAAATGCATTAGTATCATGGGCTTGTAAAAGCAAGCATGTGTTTGCTCTTAGTACGGCGAAGCGAGAATACATAGCGGCGGTAGTTGTTGTGCACAAATTCTTTGGCTCAAGCAACAACTCGTGACTCTGGACTTGATCTCGGATGCATTCCTCTTGATGCGACAATACAAGTGCCATCAATATTACAAAGAATCCGGTCATGCATTCAAGAACCAAACATATAGATATTCGACATCATTTTCTCGTGATCATGTACTTGAGGGGATGTCGAAGTAACTTTTGTGGATACTCATAACCAACTCGGATATCTTCACAAAACGCTTGCTAGAACCTTTCTTCAAAATCCGAAGGGAACTTGGTATTTTGGATGAAGGTGATCTCTAAATGTTTTCTCATAAGGTGCACGTCATAATTTTCTTCCTTCAAAAATTTATGTTTTTCGTACACTCTGCTTGAAGTACACTTCTACTCCTTCTTTTATATGCTTTTATGTGTTAAAATATATGTGTGTATATTGTATGTACAAAAATCTTCTTTTTCTAGCAAATTTTTCAAGTTTTTGGCATTTTTGCACGCGGAACCGGGTTCCCTATGGTGCAGAACCGGTTCCCAGCACAAAAATTTGATATTTTTTTTCAGGCTGAACGCGTTTTGTGTTTAAATGAGTCATTATTTGTTTTTCCTTTTTGTGTGTAAACTTATAAGGGTTTCTTAATTCACTTTATGTCAAAGTCATCATTCATCTTTATTTCCAACTTCATCTTCTTCCTCACAAACCCTTCCACCTCCATTTACACAACTCATAAAAGCTTCAACATCTCTTTTCTTCACCAACATTTAAATACCTACTACTCTAAACTACTATAGAATCACCTCTCCTTCCATTTTCTCATGCTTAAATCTCACAAACTCTCACTATTCGAAATTCCCCATCAAACCCTAACTTTCGATTTCTACAAAATCTCCATGGGTCCCAAAAGAGCTACAAGATCACGCAAAGGAAAAGCTCAGGTTGAAGATGATACTTCTAATATTCATCCTCAGACCATCAAGTCTCGAAGGCTCACATTCAAATCACGTAACCGGAAACTTCTTAAAGCTAAGTTTTGTAAGATTCATACATTTCTGCTTTCATAGCTTTTGTTCCGGCTCGGTTGGCCTCTTTGAGGTAACTAGGTTTGTTAGTGACCATGGTGAAATTTTTCCTGACCTAGTTAGAGAATTTTATCACAATTTCAAACTGACCCCTGATGAGTTTGGTGATATTACTTTAACTTCTCATGTATTGTCAACAAGTATCTCTTTGTTGAAGAATTTGGTGATTTCTTGCATATTCCTCATGAAGGTTTGGTTTTGGTTAGTGGTGTTATTCCACATGATTGGCTACCCTACAATAAAGAGATTTTTATAGACATGTAGGCCACACCAACAAAACCTTGCTTTCAAAAACTCCTCTCATCATCAAATCTGTTTGGCTCAATCTTTACATTGGTGACGAGATGCTACATCTAGTTATTGCCTATATCTTATTTCCAAAATTCTAACCACTCACGCATCAATGAGTTTGAACTAATGGTCCTGAATGCTTTGAGGCGTTGGTGCTCGGTTAATTGGGCCTTTATCTATTTTGTATCATATGCAAGCTGATGCAATCACTCGATGGTGGTTTACCTATATCGAGCCATCTCTCATATTACGGAACATCTTTGGGTTAACCTTCAAAGGGAAGTGACTAGAATTCAAGGAGATAAAGAGGCTATCTCGGCTAATTGCTCTTAAAAACAACGGCATCATTCTTGATGCAAGAGGCCACTTTCATTACAAGGAGGATTTTGAACCAACTGTCCAATATGTTGCTCAACCTCCCAAAGACGGATACACCTTAGATATGTTGTTTAACCAAATGACCCTCTTCCAAAGACATGTGGATAACCGCTTTGATGTGCTCCAACAAGAAAATGCTTCCACACGTCGACAACCATAATGTCCAGACAAAAACTCATCCTTGAGCACCTTGATAGGACCGAAGTTCAAGAGGAAGAAGTATCCGGTAGTGGTAGTGGTAGTGGTAGTGAGCATGAAAGTGAAGATAACAGTGATGAGATGAATGAAGATGAAGACTAGACTTATTCTTAAAATTTCTATGTCATTTCTTTCATTTTCGTATTTTACTTTGTTATATTTAGACAATGTTCCATCTTATGTTTCGTGATGTTTAGGTTTATAATGTTTTATGTTCTATGTTGTATCGTACAATTTGTTTTGTTCGTACTTTACCGTGTGATTGTGTTTACATCTATTTATGTGTTTTCAAAATCTATTTCACTCTTTTTCCCCATCCTTTTTGATGTTAACAAAGGGGGAGAAGAATATGCATATATGTTGTTTTGTTTCAAAGAAAATGCAGGCCAAATAACTATCATAAAACTCACTCCAAAATTCAAAGAATCATGGACTTAGGGGGAGCATACAATTTAGGGGGAGCCTTGCATATGCTTAAGTTTCTTGCTACACAAAACAACATAAACGGTTCAAGAACTATTTTCAAAGACTTGGTTGTCATCATCAAAAAGGGGGAGAATGTAATTGCAAGCTTCTCAATTCAAATCTAAAGCATTGGTTTTGATGAAGACAACATGGATATCAACTTTCAGAAGGATGTGCAAAAAGAACATAATCATATAAAACATCTCTACAAGTCTTGAAGATTAGAAGAAGAATTTTTAAAGAAACAACAATGGCATAAGGTATAAATAAATCTTAAACTTGAATATAAATGTTCACAAAAATGCATCCATAATCATATACATATACTATATGTTTAACTAAAAGAAAAACCATGTTTGAAATATTTTTCAAAATGAATTTTCAAAATTAAACCTTTAGGAACCGGTTCCTACCATACAGGGAACCGGGTTCCAAACTCTTTCAAAAAACACGCCCCTGGTTTTTGTACCAGGAACCGGATTGTACCCATAGGGGAACCGGTTCCTGCGTGTAAAATTTGAATTTCTGGTTGTAACGTTCACCAGGACAGATTTCTTTTTGATTTTTGAACATATTTCAAATGGGATTCATTCATAATTGCATTGCATCTTTTCATACTAAAAGGCATGAATGAAAAGGTGTTTGTGACAATATAAATAATGCAGAATTTTCAAATTCAAAACACCTTCTTGAATTGACAATTTTCATCATCCATTTTCATATTCTTACAAATTTTAAAAGTGTTCTTACAATCATAACTTTGTGAAACTTGTCATATACACTTTCATTCATTACAAGTTTCATACATGCATTGTGAACATATATAATTAGTGTTTGAGAATTGTTTATTTCTTGAAGAAGAAGATCAATCAAGGATTGATAGTTCTATCCATCTATTTCAAATTAACTCATTGTATTACAAAAGAATATATTTCCTTACTATCCAGGATTGTTGGAAGTAAGTGTTGTGATTTGAAGAGGATTGTTCTTCATTCACATTAGTGTTTGGTTTTTGACCTTAAAGGTATTAAGAACCTTTGGTCACCCTATAGGTTTAGATAGTAAGCATAGGCTGTACGATTATTCTAAACTATAGTGAAATCTCTTCGTGTTGGAAGGGGATGGAGTACTCTCGGATTGTGAGGGAACGGGATATATCACATGTTCTTTACTTTTCGCATTTATCGCTTTTATCACCATAACCAAGAAAAGATAAGAAAGAGTCAAAAACCTTCAAACACTTAACCACAAAAATTACTACAAATAGTCTCATAAAACCGAATAAATTTTTATATACCTAATTCACCCCCCCCCTCTTAGGCACTCTTAGACTTACAGCAGCCACGTGAGCATGCTTTCTAATAACAGAAAAACATAATTTAGCAGCTCAACAAACTCCTGAAAAATCTAGGAACAAGCAGTTACGAGCAGAATGTCTGCTTCGAATGTCATAACATACATTATGACATCGACTATTTTTCGAAATTTCCAACTGACTTTAGCTTCGGATTAAATTGTCTTTTAACATCCTTAGCGGTAGGATTTATCTTGATCTCACGAATGTCATGACATCTATCATGACATTGCTAAAACCTAGTTTTACCAAAATTAATGCCAACTTAAAACACTAACAAGAGTGATGGACGTCGGAGGAAGATTCACCAAAAGATCTGAGTTTAGAATTCACGGCGTAGGAAAGTTGAAAGAGTTAGCATCCTTGGTAGAAGATCCCTCGGATTTGAGCGCTATGGAACTCTTTTAACTCTTGAGCATAACGTTGATGAAGGACTTCTCAAAACTTTCGTTCGGTTCTACGATCCGATCTATCATTGTTTCACTTTCCACGATTATCGTTGATGCCTACTTTGGAAGAGTATCGCGTATCTTAGGTATCGATGTCGGACAAAGTGCCTTTCAATGGTTTGGAAGCCATTCCTAAGTCACCGATCATTGCAACAATGACTCATAAAAGAAATTTGAGATAGATAAAAACCTAACTACGGAGGAAAACTCTTAGGACTAAAAGTTCCTAATGGAGAAGGCTCTCAAATTCTACGGGTAGTATGGTAGCCTTTGAAGCTATTTTAGCTTTACTCCTCTATGGATTGGTGTTGTTTCCCAACGTCCCAAATTTCGGTTATATTAACGCCATAAGGATCTTTCTGATTGGAAATCCCGTACCCACTCTGCTTGGTGACACATACGTCTCTATTCATCACAGGAATCGTCAAGGAGACGGAACTATCGTGTGTTGCGTACCTCTTTTTTCAAATGGATTACCTCACACTAAATCTCCTATCTTCGCGAAAACAAAGGCAGTGGCATTGGTCTCGAAGACTCATGTCTCTCACAAATGACGATATCCATTGGTATACCTTGGCAGACAATGAGATGGAAATCATTGAGAGCTGTGGAGAATTTGCCAACGTACCTCTCATTGGTACGAAAGGGGGAATCAACTACAACCCATTCCTAGCGAGACGACAGCTCGGATACGCAAATTCTGGTAAACCTTTTGGTTTTATAGTAAAAAGCTACTTCTATCATGAAGGAGAGGATTCCCAGGGATTGAAAGCTAGCATGATCAAAGCTTGGCATCACATCTGAAGGAAAGAAAAAGGAAAGGCAAAGAATTGTGTAGCCATGGAAACCTACACTTCTTGGGTAAAGAAAAGAGCGAAGGAATTTCGAATGCCTTACGCTTATGAGGATCCCATGTTCTCAATCGCTTCAAAATCAATAAATTTTCTCGTCGAAGCTGTGGGAGAATATCAAGAAGCCTTGACCAAGATAAGGTTTGAGAAAGAAGCTTTGGAAAACAAATTCCTTAAGACTAATCTTGAGAATGAAAAACTCAAGAAGCAAGTCAAAGAGCATGAAAAGGCAGCTTTACTTCCGGGATGAATGGCTCATGGAGAAAGATGAGAAGATTCGCGGAAGGATAGCATAATCGAGATACGTCAAGGAAAGGAAAAGAAAGCTTGAGGAAATGACAACGATCCATCCGCGAGTGGAAGAGTCATTAGCAAGCTAAAAAGGCGAGAAAATGAACTAAAAGCTCACTATGGAAAGAAATCACGAAGGCTGAAGCTGCAATGACCTTTGGATCGTCATCCGACGAAGACGTTTAATTAGTTCAATTTAGTTTGTAATTTTATCATTTATTTTATCATTTGTGTGAGCATTGCTCCACAAAAAAACAATTGTTGTAATCTTCTTCAATAAATCAATAAAATTCGTATTTTCCATCCAAATATTTGCCAGAAATATCTCTTTTAGCATAAATTCTTTGGAAATCTTTCTTTACAATCATATTCATGCATCATACTTTGCATTTAAGTCTATTGTCTAAGTCGATGCTTGGCGGTTTCATACTTGAGCAGCTTGAGCAGTTTGAATAGCAGGCTGGCAAGCGGTTTAAAGATCGTCAAACTATCGCGTCTTAGAGTTTCGACCGCTTCCACCTACTCGAGCGTCGATACGGATCAAAAAGAAAAGTAATGGAAGGATTTGAACAAGAAATCTTTGAACTTGATAGTGATAACTACACTAGAAGAAGAAGTGGAGACTCACATCTTTGGTCAACTCATTGGCCCAGTAGCAAAGTCAACAAGCGACATCGGCGGTCAAAATCAACCAGCAATTTCGAGAGGATACTACTACTCGGTTTCAATGCGGCTAGTAGCTCACTCTTGATATGCGAAGGCTATCCATGGGGCATGCCTTTCAACTTTGGCATCGAATTGCCAACCGACTTCTCAAACAACCTCGCTTGAAATACCTACTGCGGCAAAACTACGCATTTACTCCATAGCGTGGGTAACTCTTCATAGTAACAATACGGTTTCTCAACCGATCATGCGAACTTCGACACATGGTGCGCTACCATGGACGAAGAAGTTCACCATACTCCTAGCAATAACCACAATTCCCGTGGTTCAATGGAGAATCTCCGGGAACAACTCCTCAAAATGCAGCTAGAGATAAAAAGCGATTCGAGGAAAGAATTGTTTGGGAAAGCGCCGAGATCGTGCTTAGTTCCTCGTAGGATACTGCAAAATTCAAAGTCACGACTTTGAAAAGTACAAAGGAACTCACATCCATAAAGTCATCTCACGATGTATGCCGGAAAATGTCCACCTACGAAGATCACGGTTGCTAATTCATTACTTCCAAGGCAGTCTCACGGTGCCGCTTTGAAGTGGTACATGGGTTTACGGCACGAATATCAAACATTCAACAACTTGGCGAAGCCTTTGTCCAACAATACAAGTTCAACTTGGATATGGCTCCGATAGGGATCAACTCCGCTCCATGTCTCAAAGGAAGAGAGACATTCAAGGAATATCTTAGCGATGGAGAAATTGCTGCAAGTCAACCCACCATTGGAAGAAGGAGATGACTAAGGTATTCTTGAATACTCTGGCTCATTCTACTATGAGCGAATGATCGCTAAGCTCAGGAGATTTCACGAAATGGTAAGCATGGGAATGCGATTAGAAGGGGTTCGAACCGGACGCCTAACCAAGAAGCGAGGATCTTCTAGTGGAACTAGAAAAGTTGGGCAGCTTTCCAAGAAAAAAACATGGCGTAGGAATGGTATCCAGGAAACCACGCAAGAATGTCATTCAACAACGACGGTGCTGCCATAGCACCGCCGTCAACAAAATCAACAAACTCATGACCTCATCAGGCTCGTGGTTTAATAACCAAATCGTCGCCTCGGGTCACTCAATTCGACCCAATTCAATGGCGTACAGAACTTTACCTAGCGATAGAAAGGAATCGTCTGAACAAGGTCACCACCTCGGTTCGAAAAATTGCCGTGGTGGTACAAAGCAGACATATCTTGCCCTTTTCATCAAGGGCACAGGCCATGACCTTGAACATTGCATAGCATTAAAGGAAATCGAAGTTAGTAAGGACTAATCTTCTTTCCTTCAAATCTGAGCCAACGTGCAAGCGATCCGCTTCGATCACGGCGGACATTGATAAGTTTGATCTTGAAATCTGAGCGGTATCTTGTCACAGACGTAAACTTAATCTGAGGAAACTTGGTGCATCTACACGAAGCCTACACTGCAATGAGCACTTTCACCAAGCATGATTACACGACATGGCGTCATTTCAAAATATTAGGATGTCCCACCATAAGGCCGACATTCGCGGTTGTTAGATATCGGAGATCTACAAGTTTACAGAAACCGAGATGATCATGATGTAAATACAGTAGGGCATTTTCCGCATGAGCTTTTAGTCTCAGATATCAAATCGAAAAATCCCGAAGTAAACATTGTGATTCCTTGTTTCAACATACCCGAGCATGTGGAGATCGCGTACAATGGTTCCAGCATTCCAACATCTCCTTTGGTGATTTGCCCACCTGGTCCTGTTCCATACAGTTCTACCAAAGCAATTCCTTACCAATACAATGCAACCCTGATAGAGGATGGGAAGGAGAAACCTATGCCTACATTTCCAGCTAATGTCAATATAGCAATCGGCGAGTAGCGAAGTGGGCAGTACGCTCACGCCACCAAGATCGCATGCGGCTCACATTTGTTAGAGCGAACCCGGTTAACATATCTACGAGAATCACTAGCGATTCCCATTGTTAACCCAAGCACAAATATTGGTTCTCTGATGGAACCAACATCAACTCAGACTTTGAAGAGATACTAAAGCGATCAAGAAGAGCGAATATCGGTCGTAGATCAGTCTGAACTCCTTCAAGATTTCGATATGTCCTTACTCCTCAACGAAGCTCACGAGAAGCTTTGATGAGTACTAGACCGAGCTTATGTGGATCACGATGTGACTACGAGACCAATTTGGAGGATCGTCTCAACATAACGACTGCAATAATCGAGTTTTAGGCGAGGAACTTAGGAAGAAGGAAAGATCACAACTTGGCCTTGCACATCGATGATTTGCCGGTCAGATTCCCTGTCCAATGTATTGGTGGATACGGGTTCATCTTTAAATGTAATGCCAAAAACGACGCTCGCTCGTTTATCTTACAAAGGGACGCCAATGAAGTTCAACGACATAATAGTAAGAGCTTTCGATGGGTCAAGGAAGTCAGTTATTGGGGAAGTAGATCTCCCGATGACGATTGGTCCGCACACTTTCAAAATTACTTTCCAAGTCATGGACGTACCGGTGCATCTGATTGCTTACTAGGAAGACCTTGGATCCACGAGGCAGGAGCAGTGACTTCTACTCTCCATCAGAAATTAAAATTCACAGTAAACGGAAAGTTGGTGACCATCAGCGGAGAACAAGCTTTGCTTGTAAGCCATATGTCCAGTTTCTCTTTCATCACGGCTAATGACGTTGAAGGGACACATCTCCCCGAACATCCATTAGAAGATGAATCGGCCAGCAAGAACAGATCATCTATCTCTTCATATAAAGAAGCGGTACAGATGGTGAAAGATGGCAACACTGAAGGATGGGGACAAGTTATCAAACTTGACAAGAATGAAGCGAAAGCCGGACTCGGGTTCACACCCGAATTCTCCAAAGAAAAGCAGAAGAATGAAGCACTTTCCCCGATCAAGGAAGTATTTCATAGTGGAGGTTTCTTAAACCCTGTTCTCCAAGAGGTTAATGTTGTAACCATTGAAGAAGATGAAGACGATCCATCTGAATCCGAAGAGTGGAGCACTTATTTGAATAACCCTGAATATGTGTCTCAGGAGGAATCATATGCACCGACTGATCAATTCAAAGACATGTCCTTGCAGCAACGTGAAAATCCACCAGTCCCTGCTGAAATTTGGGCTACCTTGGGAGAACCAAGTGGCAAATTTGACTACATGGTGAAATACACTGCGCCAGAAAGCTCAAAAATCCGAATCGAAGATATCCAGCCTACGGGATGGGGTGATGACTTTGAATACCCTAGTCAACTAGAGGAGGAATCCTCGTCTTCTCAAACTAATCAACAGATCGAGATCCCAAACGAAGATCTCTGCTTCAACACGTCTGTGGAATTCCCTAAGCCAGATCCTGGTTATCACTATGTCAACATGATCACTGAATATCAAGAGTACGACTCGGGATACGATCTAGAATGTGTCGCTGACAACGAGTCTCTTCACTCGGAATACTGGAAGGAACATCCCTAGTATTCAACACAAAGATCAACAGGAAGTACAAATGCTATATCTCATACTTCCCGATTTGTTAATCAAGAAGATCGCTTTAGCAGCACAAAAGGCAAGGGCCATCATCTAGAGTCTTCAAAGCCTGCTCAGCCAACAACCAAAGTCTACTCAAGGGTTAAACCAAGCGGAAAATTACCTGAGTACCTCAACTTCCAGGGAGTTCGTCACTATTGGAAACCTGTTGAAGTTCGGACTAATGTTCATAGCTCTAAGTAGTTTATCTTTGCTTTTTGTTTTGAACTCTCGTTTCGCCCAAAGCGAAGAGATGTTTTATAGGGCTTAGCTTTTAAATAATTTCTCTTTGTCTTGCCCAAGACGAATGAGTTTGTATTTTAGGGCCCTGCTCATATTGTGAATCATAAATAAAACGCGTTGTTTTGTTTCCACACTCTGTGTTTATTTTCATTTTTACCCTTTTATGGAAATGATAATCCTAAAAAACACAATAAAAAAATCTTCAAAAAAAATCATCATAATGAAAAATTAATCTGCATACACTTTCACATTAACTTTCTTCAAAAAAAAATGATAAAGAATTAATTAATCAAACATAAATCAAAAATGCAGATTAAACAGATGGACAAATCCATTGAAAGCAGTAACTCTACGCTCTTTCTCAACTCTGAAATCCCCTGTGAATTCGCCGAAGAGGAAGTTGAAGAAGAGATCCCGGATGAAATTTCTCGATTACTTAAGCACAAGGAAAGGATCATTCAGCCTCACAAAGAACCTCTAGAAGCAATCAACTTGGGTTCTGAGGAAGATAAAAAAGAAGTAAATATCGGAGCTTCACTCAACAGCAGTGTCAAAGGCAAACTGATAAATCTTCTCAAAGAATATGTTGATGTGTTCGCTTGGTCCTACCAGGACATGCCGGGTCTAGATACCAGCATCGTGGAACATCACTTGCCGTTAAGACCAGAATGTCCGCCAATTAAGTAGAAACTGAGGAGAGTTCACCCTGAAATGGCCGAGAAAATAAAAAAGGAAGTTCAAAAGCAGCTCGACGTTGGTTTCCTCGTCACTTCTGAATACCCTCAATGGTTAGCCAACATAGTACCTGTCTCCAAGAAAGATGGAAAGGTCAGAATGTGTGTTGACTACCGGGATCTAAATAAAGCAAGTCCGAAAGACGACTTCCCACTACCGCATATCGACATGCTAGTGGATAGCCCTGCAAAATTCAACGTCTTTTCCTTCATGGACGGTTTCTACGGTTACAATCGGATCAGAATGGCTCCCGAAGACATGGAAAAGACATCCTTCATCACGCCATGGGGAACCTTTTGCTACAAAGTAATGCCGTTTGGATTAAAGAATGCAGGCGCAACTTACCAAAGGGCAATAACTACTCTCTTTCATGACATGATGCACAAAGAGATCAAAGTCTACGTAGACGACATGATAGCAAAGTATGACACTGAAGAGGAGCATATAGACTATCTCTTGAAGTTGTTTCAACGACTAAGGAAATTTCAACCGCTGAATCTAACAAATGCACCTTTGGGGTAAGATCGGGAAAACTCCTAGGTTTCATCGTCGGTCGAAGGAATTGAAGTTGACCACGACAAAGTCAAGGCTATTCAAGAAATGCCTACGCCACATACGGAAAAACAAGTAAGAGGATTTCTTGGGCGATTGAATACATCTCGATTCATCTCTCATAAAGATCAAAGGTTGTGTGGACAGCCCGATTGCCAAAAGCATTTGGCGATATCAAGGAATACCGGAACCACCAATCTTGATCCCTCCGATTGGAAGGAAGGCCGTTAATCATATACCTTACCGTGCTAGAAGAGTCCATGAAACGCGTGCTTGGACAGCAGATGACACTAGTAAGAAGGAGCATGCCATTTACTACTTGAGTAAAAGTTCACGGTGTGAGACTCGTTACTCCATACTCGAGAAAACTTTTGTGCTTTGGTATGGGCTTCAAGCGTCTCCATGATACATGATCAATCACGACTTGGTTAATCTCAAAATGGATCCAATCAAGTACATATTTGAGAAGCACCTACTTAGGAGAATCGCTCGATGGCAAATGTTGTTATCTGAATATGACATTCAGTACCGCGCTCAAAAAGCAGTTAAAGGAAGCATTCTCGCCGATCACTTGGATTATCAGCCGCTCAACGAATACCAATCTATCAAGTTTGACTTCCCAGACGAGGATGTTATGTACTTAAAGATGAAAGATTGTGACGAACCGCTACCCGGAGAAGGACCAGATCCAGAATCCCGATGGGGTTTAATCTTTGATGGAGCAGTTAATGTCTTTGGCAATGGAATTGGGGCAGTCATCATTACTCCAGGGGTTCTCATATCCGTTTTCGCATGATTATTTGTTTGATTGCACCAACAATATCGCAGAATATGAAGCATGCATCATGGGTATCGAATAAGCCATCGACTTGAGGATCAAGGTCCTTGATATATATGGAGACTCAGCCCTTGTGATCAATCAAATCAAAGACAAGTATGAAACCCATCACCTTGGTCTAATTCCCTACAGGGATTATGCGAGACGACTGTTGACTTTCTTCAACAAAGTAGAGCTGCATCATATCCCTCGAGATCAAAATCGAATGGCAGACGCCTTGGATACTCTATCTTCCATGTTCAAAGTCAACGATTGGAATGATATGCCCAGAATCCGCTTGAGCGCCTTGAAAGACTGCGTATGTATTTTGAAGCGGTCTTGACGATAAACCGTGGTTCCACGACATCAGCGTTTCCTTCAAACACGAGTACCCACTCGGGGCATCGTACAAAGACAAGAAAACTCTAAGGAGGCTTTCTAGAATTTCTTCTGACGAGGATGGCTATACAAAAGAAACTTGACATGGTTACGCTCGGATGCGTCGGACAAGCGAACCACGATCATCCATGAAGTGCATGAAGGGTCCTTTGGAACCCATTCGAATGGGCATGCAATGTCTAGAAAAATCTTGAGAGCGAGGATACTATTGGATAACGATGGAGTCGATTGTTGTAAACACGTCAAAAGATGTCTGAGTGCGGATCTCTGAGATAAGATCCATGTGCCTCCGACTCTACTCAACGTTCTCTCCTCTCCGTGGCCTTTCTCCATGTGGGGCATTGACATGATTGGAATGATTGAACCAAAAGCGTCAACGACGCCGCTTCATTCTAGTGGCTATTGATGACTTCACCAAATGGGTCGAAGCGTCTTGCGTAGCGTTACAAGACAAGTGGTTGTGAGGTTCATCAAGAACAACCTCATTTGCCGATATGGAGTTCAAGCAAGATCATTACAGACAATGGATCGAACTTGAATAACAAAATGATGAAAGAGCGTGTGAGGAATTCAAGATCGAGCATCATAACTCATCTCCTTAGGCCAAAGATGAGCAGCGTTGAAGCCCAATAAAAACATCAAAAGATCGTCTTGAAAATGGTCATCACCTACAAAGGCGGCAATCGCCATTTGCTGCATGGGTATCGTGCTTCAGGGAGCGACTCCTTTTTCTCTAGTATCTGCATGGGCAGTGCTCCCGTAGAAGTTGAGATTCCATCAATGAGAGTTCTCATGGAAACCAAGCTATCACGAGGGCGAATGGTGTCAGCGGATACCACCAGTTGAACTTAATTAAAGAAAAGCGCGACCGCTCGTGTCATGGACAAGCTGTATCAAAGAAGAATGAAGGCTTTCAACAAAAAGTCCGACCTCGTGAAATCAGAAAGCGACCTCGTGCTTAAAAGATTATGTCTTTTCAAGCAGTTCTAGGGCAAATGGACTCCTAATTATGAAGGCCCATACATCGTCAAAGAAGCTTCTCTGGCGGTGCTATGACTCTCACAACCATGGACGGTGATGAACTCCGCATCTGTGAATCTTGTGCGATCAAAAATACTTTGTCTAAAAAAAACAAAAACAGCTCGGTAAGTCGAAAACCGAAAAGGCGGCTTAGGCAAAAAAAGCGTCTCGGTGGATTGAAAACACGAAAAGGCGGTCCGGGCAAAATTAGAGACAATAAGCGAAATTATCGATAGATTGAAAACACGAAAAGGCAATCTAGGCAAAAACAAGGATACAAAAATGACAAAATAGCTGCGATCGATCATATTTTGTCCATATGAAGAATCTTCCATCAGCGGATCTTGATCGACTCTTACGAAGCAACAAACACGTTAGAATTCAAAGTTGTTAGGGATAGTAGCGGTTGTTTGCTTTCAATGTAGCCTTTCCCCAATAAATTATCATTTCCAACTTTTGTAAATAGTTCATGGAATCACGCATTTGGCTGATTACCATTCTATCAATAAATTTGAGCCTTGTGCTTTTTGTTTGCAATTCCTACTTTGTTCTGTTTTGCAAAATAGCGCTTTTTATTGTGAAAATCACTTTTTGAAACTAAAATGTTTTTAAATGAATTTTTACTTCAAAATTTTGAAACAAAAAGCAAAAATTTTCCTTTGAACTATGAACATGGAAAGAACTTCAATAGTTTCTTCATGAATGTTTTGATCTCTGAAGGATAAAACAACTGCTACAGCAGTTTTCTCCTCAGCAGAAATCATCAAAGGAAGGTATTCTTATTCAAAAAGAATCCCCAGCCGAGCTTCCAATGAAGTGCCTTTCTCTGAAAGCTTAAAGCATGCAACTCAAATTCTTCATTAGTGAACATCTGCACCGTTGTTGCAATTTTCACCAAGTATTTGTTCGAACTGTGACGTGGTCCTTTTCCCAAAAATATCTTTTTAGTGTCTTTGTCAAGTATTGTTAGCATGCATATAACATTCATGACATTCATACATAACAACATCATTCATGCATTTTTGCATTTCTCGAAGTGTTTGTTTTCATATCACTGGTTTAAATCACACTTACTCATGTAAGTACAATTCTATCTCCAGTAGATTATCCCTAGAGCAGAGAAATACATCTTTTTCTCTCTCCAATTTCCCAACTGAGATCATTTCTCATCTGGAACAATGACTTGATTGACTTTTTCTTTCCAGTTCATTCCTGGATAGAACCCTGTCTATAATCAACAAAGCAATAAGCAATAGCCTCATTGTCTGAGCTGCTTATTTTCATTCCTAAACTTGTCACAAAAGGTTTGTCCTTCTCAACATGGCCAAATCACGACAATTCAAAAATCTCAAACAGTGGTCTTTCTGTCCAAAAGAAAACCCGTGCCCTCTAATCAAAATGCCCGCATCTTCTCAAAAGAGAGATCCTCGGCAAGACTTTATCCAAGAAAACAGAAACTCATTGGAGTTCTGTTTCTTTCACTGTCTGTTATTCACAAAGCTGAATATACGGCAACGTTCTAAAAGATTTACCTTGTTATAGTTATCACTTCGCTGATAATTGGTAATATCTTCAAAACTCATTACCATGTGTAACACGGTGAACTGACTTTGTAGGATTTTTGTATCCAAATGTGCGGATAGCAAGAGTCACCACCGAATTTTATTTTTATCCAATTAAGGGAAGGTAAAAGTAACAGAAAAATACCTTCGTTAGATTCTGAGTTCGGGAGAATGGTTATGAAAAGGGAAGGTATTAGCACCCGTTTTCATCCGCAGTTTATTCTACGGGCTCTTAGTTGCTCTTAGATAACTTTAAAAATTGCTTTATGTGTGTTTGAAAAACATGTTTTAGAAAAGTCATTTCGCTTTGACTTTGTAATGACTCATGTAGGAGTGTATACAAAGTGTTCGGAAATGTTTTGTTTTTGAAAATAATTTGAACTTTGAAAAAGAGTGTGTGGTGTGAAAAGCATTTGATAGAGCGAGCAACTAGGAGACTTATTACCCACTCAGAATTGGTCGTTCTCGTACTTTTACATTCCTTTAGAATAGCGCTAGCCGTACCATTAGTTAGTAGGTAGCTCCATTCGTAGGATGTAAGCGGGACATTCGAAGGGACATCGGATGGTCATTGAAGGCAACTTGTAGGAAGTATCCTAGCACATTCGAAGGGACTATCATCATTTTTCGTAGGTGACAATCGAGGGTCAAGATCATGTATTCGGAGGCAACGTCGTGGGTCTTATGATCTTTGTATCGAAGGGACTATGATGATTTGTTTGAAGGCAACGGTGCTAGGATACCTCTACGTTCGAGGGACATGACCGTTTTGAATTCGCAAAGGCAACGAGAGAGAATTACCCTAAGGGGTGCATGTGTGAAGAAGTGTGTTGAATTCGAGTATTTTATCTTGAAGATTAGTGGGCTATGTTCAATTTATCTTGCCATACACGCCTAATTACTAGCAATTGATAAGGGTGCGGAAAGTAAAATGCGGAATGAAAAGCGGAAATGTAAAGGTGCGGAAAGTAAACCTACGCTATTACATGGCTTTGGGGCAGATACATAATTTAAAAAATGCGGAAAATAAAGTCCTAAATTAAACTATTACAACCCATATGCAATTACATTATTGAAAAATAAAAATAAAAGCGGAATAAATGCGAATCGGATTAACACATGAAACAAACGAGAAATCGGAAAATATGATGAAAAGCGAAATAAGAAAATGTTAGAAAAAATGCAATTTTTAATATGAGAAAATTAATATATGCTGGAAATAATATAAATAAGCTACAATAATTTTTTGGGATTTTTTAAATGCAATTTAGTAATTAAAAACTAATTAAATGTGAATTAAATACTAAATTATGAATAAAAATAAATATGCATGCAAAATTAAGTTTTTTTAATTTTATTAATTAAATAAAGATTTTTAGAAAATAATGCAAAAAGAATAAAATATTTTGGTAATTTTAAAATGCAGAAATAAAATATGAAAGGAAATTAAAATATAATGCAAAAGTATTAGAAATTAGAAAATATGAAAATATGCTGTTTGTGAAAAGAGGAAAAAGAATGGTCCCTGGCTGGTTCGAACAGGGGACCTGGCCCTCAAACCTTGAAATCCAAAGCCTTGACCAACTGAGCTGGCGTGTTACACTGTTTGGGAACGGAACAAATGGAAATTAACACGCGTCGCCTCTTGGCTTCATCCCGCCCGCGCCAAGCTTTGTCTTCAACCTTTTGAATTTTTGAACACATAGCGTCGGCCTCAGTGCGACGCTATGGCCTTTACCCACGGATTATTTCCGTAGCTACATCCCTGCGAAATCAAAAATCCAGAAATACGCAATATAAATTTGTTATGAGGACCCAGATCGATTGCTTTCAACCTCCTGAATTCGAATATGGCTTTGGTTTTGGCCAATTTTTCCTGAATCGTCTGATCCCAATTCAGAGCTCAGAAAACCTAACAATGGCAGATTACGATTCTGGTACTTAAAATCAAATCGACTTATACAGAAACGTTCTAAACATCAACACGAACAAGAATATGCAATCAAAATGTATTTACAATGCGTGAATCATAGAAATCGAGTTTTGATAAAAGTGATGCAAACCGTGATTGTTCTTTCGCGATTCTTGATGGATTTATGATCTGTAAGGGTCTGGAGTGAATCAATAGACCTCCAGGAAGCGATTGGCCGGCTTATAATTGGTTGAATCGAAACAAAAACCCAGCTGCAAGTGTCTTGTAACCACGGTTTTTCTTGAGTTAGGTTAGGGTTTCTGGAGCAATTTTTTCGTCCTCTTGCAATTGGTATGCATCAAGTATATATGCTGGATGGATTTGGGATTGATTTGGGAAAGAATTGATCAATATTCAATGGAAATCAATTTTGATTTTTGTCCAAAATCAAATTTTCAAAATTTGATTAATTATCAATCCAATCTTGCCAAATTTGATCTAATTTCGAAAATTGCTGGCATTGGTGAGTTACTTGAGTCCCAAGGAAAGAATAAAATCAACCTTTCAATTAATTTTGATTTTATAATTTATTTTAAAATTTAATTTGTATTTAAATGAATAAATTCAAAATTAAATAGAAAAATAAATCAAAAATTCATGGCATTGGGCTTGGATATTCCTAATTGTATGAGGAATAAGTTAGGATGAAGAAAAAGTAGGCCCATTTGCAAAAGATTTGATTTTTTGAAGTATCTCTCTTTGTGCATTCTTTCAAAATTGCCCAACTTGTGAATGATGTAACTTGCTCAATTTCCACATTTTTGAGTGTCCTTGGACTTTTTGGAAAGCTCTAAGAGTCCTCTAAACAATGTCTTTGGTCTCATCTCAATTGGAGTTATCATGCTCAATATATCTTCAAAACAAAAAGTTGACTTTTTGTTGACTTTGAAAATGACCTGTAATGTTTTGAGCTATACCTCTCAAATGAAGCATTTTTTGGACATTCTTGTGAGACATGAAGTTGTAGAGAATTGAATTTCCTTCAAAATGAGCTTTGGTGGGAAAATTTACGAGAAAGTATGAGAAAGTTATGATCGGTCAAAGTTGGTTGACTTTTCACCTAGAAACCCTAATTTAGAAAGTTTGACTTTTGAGCAAATCTTGAGTTTTCTTGATGAATCATGATCAACCCTTGATCAAATGATGAATGTAACTTCAAAATGAGGATGTTGACCAAAAATTATGAAGTTTGTCTGTATGTTGACCACAGTTGACTTTTGTCCAATCTGTTGATTTTCAACCATCTGAGCAATTGCCTGAGGAAACTTGTCTTGTGAGGCTTGAAACTTGACATGGAGAATCTTTGAAGCATATGAGGAGGCATGAAGACCGTTGGAGATGTTGGAAATCCATCTTGACTTGAGAGATATCAAACCCTAGTTTGGGTTGATTGTCTAGGAGAGAGTTTGTCTGATTAACTCTTGAGGAATCCTTGAGTAGGGATGTATGGAATCTTTTGAATAGATGGAGGGAAAATTTTGGGGTATGACAGCTGCCCCTGTTCAATCTTCTTGTACCGGAGGGTTAGATTGACATACTTGTCTTTCGTGACCTGGAGGTAGAAGGTGATTGAACACTCGAGTACACCTAAAAATTTGCACTCGCGGTTGGCTGATGATGCGGGAACGGGCTTACAGATGCCGTTTGGAGAAGCTGGTGAATGAGTCGTACGCTAGACTCGAGATTATTGATAGAAGAACTGACGGGGATAGGCTTAAGATGCCATCTAGAAAGGTCAATGCTGGGGAGTGAGCCGTACGCCAGGCTCGGGATTATTGATAGGAGGAGTGCTGGAAAGTGAGCCGTACGCTAGGCTCTGTAGATGTTTCTAGAAAGAGTATGGAGATGGGCTTAAGATGCCATCCGAAGGGAGTCGTACGTTAGACTTCGTGTTCACTTTGAATGAGGTTATTGGTTTGCATTCATTTTTAACCATATATGCAGCATTCTGAAAGTGAAGAATTGTTGGCAAGTAGTCGGAGATGGGCTTAAGATGCCATCCAAAGCAACTGAGTCGTACGCTAGACTCTGTAGTCGCTGTTGATAATAAGGGATCAGAATAAATCTTCGTGCTGATTACTCGAGGAAATAGTAGGCGGCAAAAATATGGATAGCTTCCCTGTTGTGCATCGGGTGTTGATCCATTGCCTGTTATCGGAGGATAACCGGAGGCGGTCTTTCGGATAGTTTTCCCGTCGGTTCGGGGCTTAATCCTAGACCAGTCGTCGGAGGACAACCAGAGGTGGTTTTTCGGATAGTTTTCCCGTCGGTTCGGGGCTTAATCCTAGACCAGTCGTCGGAGGACAACCAAGGCGGTCTTTGGATAGTTTTCCGTCGATTCGGGGCTTAATCTGGACGATCTGCGTCGGGGTATTACTGTTTTGGAGAAAACAAGAGAAACTTTGATAGAATATTCGTTAGTTTTATGCAAAGTATGATGCATGATAGTGTATATGAACGACATATGCATATATTGTGACTTTATGAGTAATGTATGAATGATAGATGTTGTGGTATTTCAAAACATATCCATCTTGAAGAAGATGCGGATGTTCTGTTTGAAGATTCGACTTAGCTGGGGGAGCGAGTAAGTGAGAACCCCGCTTTTGAAGGAGAGGAAAGATATCCTGGATTCCTCCGATGCACTATCTAACCAAGTCTTGGACCTAGATATTGTTGAGGAAGGTAGAGATTGAGAAACTCGTTGTTGGAGGTCTCATAGACCCTGCTGAGGAGAGTCTGGGAGGCGATCTATTGGGGATCTTGTATGTAAATCCTGCTGAGGAGATTTAGGAAGCGCTCTTGGAGGTTACGGTGTAGATCTCGGAGCATATTTGATGGTTCTTGAGACCGGGTTAGAAGAGTGGGAGCCGTTGTAATCTCGGTGGGGAATAAAATGTGTATGTTTCCTCCGATGCACTATCGACCAAGTCTTGTGTCGAATACACCGGGAGAAGGGGAGGATTGAGAAATGTCATTGGGATGAATACCTTTGGGGATGAGGTGTTCTTGCTTGGAGACTGATGTAACATTGCTCGGTTGAGTGGAATTACTGCTCGGGGGCTAACGTATACTCCGCTGGGGAAGGCGTGTTGTGAGTGACACCTTTGTGGGGATCATGCCCCATGGGGAACTGTGTTGGTGACTTTCGTCGTCATCCCAACTCCTGGAGCCTGTAGTAAGTACTTTTGTATGTTCACTTTTTGTATGTTTGCGGTTAGATTCTTATTGTCAAATGCATATAATCATTCAAGGCAAGCGTTGGACTTATTGCAAACGACAACAGTGAAAATTGTAAAGAGAAAGAACTCGTATTTATTTGCAATGTGGCGTATGGCCAAGTAGTTTGTACACAAGAAAGGTAAAAAGCTATCCGGAAACAATCTCGTTAAGTTCCAACTATGCTAGTACTCATATATTTCAACTATCTCATCTCTTTGTTGTTAGTAGAAAGTGAGTGAATTGATCTCTGCCATTTGAATCTTGAATGCTGATAGTAGCCTGGAAGTGGGTGATCTGGACGAGACATAGTCGTACGCTTAAATCCCTAACTTTTGCCTAGACCGCCCTTCGGGTTTCGATCTGGGATACCTTTTTTGCCCAAGCCGCCTTTTCAGGTTTTCGACTTGCCGGGTGTACATCTTTTGTATATATCCCTAACTTTTGCCCAAACCCTTTTGGTTCGTCAGGATGCCCTTATTTTTGCCTAGGCCAGTCGACCTAGCGGGTCTCTTTTATGCGTAGTATTTTTTGACTATGTCTGCGTTCACAGGGTGTGGGAAGTCTTCGCCATCCATGGTGCTAAGTATCATAGCTCCGGCGGAAAATACTGTCTTGACTACAAATGGTCCCTCATAAGTGGGAGTCCATTTGCCCCTGGGATCACCTTGTGGAAGAATGATGCGCTTGACTACTAGATCACCGACTTGGTAGACTCGGTGCTTGACCTTCTTGTTAAATGCTCTGATCATTCGTTTTTGATAAATCTGTCCATGAAAGATGGACGCGAGTCGTTCTCATCAATCAAGTTAATCGGTCAAGGCGAGTGCGGACCGATCGTCTTCGCCTAACTACGCCTCACGGAGGACTCGGTTGAGGTTATCGAACCTCGATGGGTAAGACGGCTTCCATACCGTATCAGAGAGGGGTTGCCCTGTGGATGTTCGTGCCGTCGATAACCATGAAGAGCAAATGGTAACATCTCATGCCAATCTTTGTAAGTCAATGTCATCTTACGTATAATCTTCTTAATGTTCTTGTTGGCGGCTTCCCTGCGCCATTCATCTTAGGCCGATAGGGAGAAGAATTGTGATGCTTGATCTTGAGCTGCGTGCGAGTTCGGTGATCATCTTATTGTTGAGATTGGAGCCATTATACGTGATAATCCTTTCGGGTGCCATACCAAGCGGATAAGATTATGCTTGATGAATCGAGCCACACGTTCTTGGTAACAGATGCATACGAGGCGCTTCTACCCACTTGGTAAAGTAATCAATTGCCACAAGGATGAAGCGATGTCCGTTGGGCGTGGGCTTGATTTCTCCGATCATGTCAATGCCCACATGCAAAGGCCAAGGAGAAGTTAAAACATTGAGTGCTGGAGTGCGTGTACTTTGTCGGCATAAATCGCACTTGTGACAAGATCGAGCATAAGCGGTGACAATCGACTTCCATGGTGGACCAATAGTAACCCGTTCTCAAAATCTTCTTAGCCATCGTATGTCCTGGAGTGGGTACCAAATGCGCCGTGTAACTCTTCCATGATACGCATTCTTTGTTTTACGGTCTACACAGATAAGCACAAATCGTGGTTGCGTTTGTATAAGATCCGTTCTTGAGGAAAAATTTGGATGCAAACCTTCTCATGAACTTCTTATCATTAACGAGATGCCCTGGAGATATTCACGAGTCTCAAGATACCTCTTCACGTCATAGTACCAAGGTTTCTCTTGCGTCAAGCTCATAACAATATGTTGGTTGTCAAACCTCTCGATGATGATCGGGGAGCCTAGTTGTCCCATCGACCTTGAACATAGATGACATAGTAATAATCGTCTGTTGATTCTCTTCTCGTGGAATGTGATTGAAAGTGATCTCTTAGTAGGGGATCAAACTCGGAACATGCTCTCGATCTGAATGAGATTCGGATGCCGTATCCCGCTTCATAATCGGTGATCACCAAAGGCGAGTCTCCATATACTTGCAAGAACTTGATTCTTAAGTCAATAGCGACTTTAATACCCATGATGCACACGATTATTCCATGTTGTTCGTGCTGAAACAAAGTCTGGCGGTGAAAGGAGTATGTCACTTTGTGGGGATGTAATGATGGCGCCAATGCCATTGCCAAGTGCGTTTGAGGCCCCATCAAAAACCATAATCCATCGGGATCCTTGTTCAGGTCCTTTTTACGGGCACAGTTCTTCTAATCTGTAACTAGTAAAACATCTTCATCGGAAATTCGAACTTCATAGGCGATAGTCATCTACGACGATGAGCCAAATGATGGCTACTACACTCCTTTGATCGCTTTCGAGAAGTGTCTTTGGATGTCATACTCGGTCAAGATCATACGCCATCTTGCTATTCTTCGGAGAGCTGGTTTCTCAAATATGTATTTTATCGGATCCATCTTGAAATCAACAAAGTAGTGTGAGTCAACATATCTTGTCTTAGTCGACGACGACCAGAAAAGCGTTGCAAGTTTTCTCGGTGTGAGTATCTTGTTTCACGATCGGTAAACTTTTGCTAAGGTAGTATATTGCATGCTCTTTTCGACCAGACTCGTCATGTTGCCCCAACACACACCCATTGAGTTCTCTAACCTTTGTCAGTACATGATAAGAGGTCTTCCTTGTGGGCGGCATTAGGATAGGAGGATTTGGGTACTTTTGATTTTGTCAAAAGCGATCGGCAATCGTTCCATTCCACTACTTGATCCTTCTTTAGTAACTTAAAGATTGGCTCACAAGTAGCGATTAGGTGTGCAATGATCGGCAATGTAGTTTAATCGGCCCGAAACCTCGACTTCCTTCTGTGGGGAGTTGGCATCTCTTGAATGGCTTTAACCTTGGCGGTCAACTTCAATACCTTTACCACGACAACAAACCCTAGGAGTTTTCGGATCGACTCCAAAGGTGCACTTGTTAGGATTAAGTCTCAACTGTACTTCTTTAATCATCGAGCAGGTTTACGCAAATGATCGAGATGTTCTTCTTACATGCGTGATCTAGCTATCATGTCGTCGACGTAGACCTCTATCTCGTGATGAATCATGTCATGGAATAGTGTCACCATAGCACGCTGATAAGTGGCGCCAGCGTTCTTCATCCGAGCGGCATAACCTTGTAGCAAGTGCCCACTGTAAGTAGTCTTCTCCATGTCTTGAGAGCCATTTGATCGATTATGTAGGAGAAACCATCCATGAAGGAAAACCTTATCTTTGAGCGGTGTTATCAACGAACATCAATGTGAGGGGCGGAAAATCGTCTTTCGGACTCGCTTTATTCGGATCTCGGTAATCCACACACATTCGTACCTTACCGTCCTTCTTAGTGCAGGCACCACATTAACAACCACGTGGATAAGAAGTGACACTAAGCCGGCGTTGAATTTTCCGGCTTTGATTTTCTCGACATCTCGGGACGCATCGTAATCTTATTTCAGGAAAACCCTCTTTGTCGGCGGTCGGTGTACCACAATATCAATGTCCAAACCGGGCATGTCTTCGTATGACCAAGCAAAAACCTCAATATAGTCTCGTAGCATCGAACCAATCTTTCTTTAACTTGTTCTCAAGACCCGCTCCTATCTTGATCTCTTTTTGTCTTAAATCGATACCAGTTCACAACCTCAACTTGCTCTTGGTGTGGCTGTATAACTCGCTCCTCTTTTGTGTCGATCGGCAAGTTCTCACAGCACTTCACAATCTTCCTCACTTTCGTCTTGACGGTAGATCGGATTATCGAAGTCATATTTAGCACTAGCATAGCATTATAACGAGATTCGGAGTGATTCTGCGATGTATCACGTGGGTGTTGTAAGTTTAAGAGTGCGCCTAAGAGGGGTGAATTAGGTGTTTTAAGATTTTATCGGTTTAATGAAAACTTGTACTAATTTTTACGGTTTGGTATATGAAGTTTTAAACAAGTGTTTCTTTCCTTTTGGTTATGGTGAGATGAAAGCAATAAAAGCAGAAAGGTAAAGAACACAAAGATATATCCTGGTTCCCCTCACTATCCGAGAGTACTCCGGTCCACTTTCCAACACGAAGAGATTTCACTATAGTCGAATTATCGTACCCTATTCACACCAAAGGTGAAGCCTACTATCTAACCTATAGGAGACCAAAGATTCTTAATACCTTTAAGGTCTAACAACACTATGTGCAAGAAGAACAATCCTCTTCAATGCACAACTTGTTTCCAACAATCCTGGACAACAAGAATACAACTAGTATATTTGAATTTATATGAGATTTGAAGTTTGTAGTAAACTATATCAATCTTGGATTGATCTTCCTCTTCAAGCAAATAAACAATTCTCAACAATGATTATAAGTGTTCACAATGCATATATGAAACTTGTAATGATTGAAAATGTGTAATGCAAGTTTCACAAAATTATGACTTTTGTATGAACACTTGAAAATTTGCAAGAGAATATGAAAATGAATAATCAAGAATTGTTAGTTGAAGAAGGTTATTTGAATTTGAAAATTCAGCAATATTTATAATGCCCCAAATGCCTTTTCATTCATGCCATTTTGTATGAAAAACACAACCATGAATGAAAGCCATTTTGAAAAGGTTAAAACTGCATAGTTTATTTGGGAACCGGTTCCGTACCATGCAGAACCCGATTCCTAGTGAGCGTTGCAACTAGGAATTTAAATTTTTACACGCAGGAACCGGTTCCCATGTAGGACCAACGGTTCTGGTACAAACCAGAAGGGCGTTTTGAATAAGTTTGGAACCGGTTCCCAGAGACGGAACCGGTTCTGAAAGTTTATTTTCAAAATACTTTTTGAAAAATATTTCAAACGTAATTTTTTCTTTTGTTAAACATATGGTATATGTATATGATTATGAATGCATTTGTGAACATCTATATTCAAGTTGAAGAATTATTTATACCTTTTGAAATTGTTGATTCTTTAAAAATTCTTCTTTTAATCTTCAAGACTTTTTCCATTCTTTTGTCATGATCATTTGCTTCTAGAAGATGTCGTCATCAAAACTAATATTTGGAGAGGCTTGATTTCACATTCTCCCCCTTTTTGATGATGACAACCCATTGAAAGTTGAAGTGCTTTTAGAGCAAATGATAGTGTCTTATGTGAATGCTCCCCCTATCTTTGATAACTCCCCCTTGATCAAAGCTCTCCCTTGATTTAAGATAATTTTACATCTTTGGGGCTCTGCAATAGTTAGAGACAAGCATACACATACACATATATATCTTCTCCCCCTTTGTCATTATCAAAAAGGATGGGAAAAGACTAACAAAGTATATAATGAAATTTTGAAAAAATAAAAACAACTTATACTAATGATTTGTACCTCATGTAAGAGACTTTTGTCATAAAGTTGTCTTTCAAGAAGATTATGCTTTAGTCCTTTATCATAAAGAACATCTTCAAAGGATGTGAAAGTTAAAGTGATCCAACTTTGACTATGCCAAGAATTCATCCTATAAGGTATTCCCAAAATGTGAGATAACACTTGGCCTTTAAGACTAGATTTAAAAGTTAAAATAAATTTAAGTCTCCCATCAAATACTTAGAGTCACCACTCATCAAGAAGCCAAAAGTTGAAGTGGTCTCCAAGCAAACCTACAAAAAACAATTAAGTTTGATTTGGTACCCAATGTGCTTTGGGTCCATCATAGTTAGTTCCTTTCTTGACCCACACATAATGCCCACTTGGAACACTAAAGTTTCTTATATAGCAAGCATTAGGTGTGTGACCTTTAATACCACAATAAAAACAAGTAGGTTCAAAATTACTTATATATCTAGGAGGATAAGTTTTATTCTTAACAACTCTTTCATTTTTAGGATAATGATGAACTACTTTAGGCTTATTCACTTTCTCTTGAATTGGTTGGTTATTAGCCTTAACAAAGATAGTTTTGTTGGGACTTGGTTGAGAAAATTTTGAAAAACCAAGTCCACTTTTATCTTTAGGGTATCTTTGAGTGCTAAGAACCTTTTCCAATCCAACTTGTCCTTTTTCATATCTTTCTAATACTCTTTTTAATTGAACAATTTGGAAAGAAAGTGATTCACAATTATTGCATACAAAATTCTGTTTTTGATCACTAATCATTTTTTCTTTTTCATCTTTATGTTCTTTTCAATAGTTTTAACTTTTCTTCTAAAGATGAAATTAATTTCCTTTGAGATGAAATAGTCTTATATAGAATTTTGCATTCATTTAATAGTTCATCTATAGCACCTTGTGCATCATTATCATAAAGAGAGTTATCATGACTAACCTCGTCTTCTTCATCTTCGGAATTGTGTGTTGCTATAAATGCAAGATTTGCATGTTCTTTATCTGATGATGAACTTATCTCATTATCATCCCATGCTATATATGCTTTCTCTGGCCTTTTGTCCTTCTTTCCTTTGAAATGTTTATTCTTCCTTTCAAGTGTAGGGCATTCACTTTTGACATGACCTTTTTCTCCACATTCAAAACATTTAATTTTCCTTGATGGTGCTTCCATTTTAGTGATCTCCTTTTTCTTTTCTTTTCTTAGAAATTTTTCAAACTTCTTAATAAACGCTTCATCTTCACTACTTGTGGATTCATCCTCTTGATTGCTATCATGATATTTGATCCTTGTCTTTAAAGCAATGTCTTTTGAATCTCTTACTTGGATTTCATGTTTTTCAAGTCTTCCAAGTTCCGTTTCATATTCTTGAAGCTTTCCGAATAATGTTGCGGAAGTCATAGTTGCTAGGCTTTTCTTTTCGGATATTGCCGTCACTTTTGGTTGCCATTCCCTAGTCAAGGACCTAAGCACTTTAAGATTTAATTCATCGTTAGTTAAAGTCTTACCGAGTGCCTTCAAATGGTTTGTCAAGTGGACGAATCTCTTTTGCAAGTCAAGGATGGATTCTCCGGGCAACATTCTGAATAATTCATATTCTTGACTCAAAGTGTTCAATCTCGACCTTTTGACTTCGGCGGTTCCTTCATGAGTTTCTACAAGAGTATCCCAAATTTCCTTTGCCGTTGTACATGCCGATATTCGGAAAAATTCATCCATACTAAGAGCACTTTGGAGAATGTTGATCGCCTTTTGTCAAAAGAACCTTTTCTTGTCATCGTCATCCCATGATGCTTTAGGCTTAGATGACCCAACACCATTGACAACACACACCGGAGTGAATGGACCATTCTCAACAGCATTCCATATCTCTTCTCCTTGCGCTTCAAGATGAGCCTTCATGCGAATTTTCCAAAAATCAAAATATTCACCACAAAACAATGGCGGCTTGTTGTTACTACCACCATCTTTGAAAACCGGTTGGATTGCGGAAGCCATTCTGGATCTTTAGGAACAAGTTACCTATAACTTGCTCTGATACCAAATGTAAGTTTAAGAGTGCGCCTAAGAGGGGGGGGGTGAATTAGGTGTTTTAAGATTTTATCCGGTTTAATGAAAACTTGTACTAATTTTTCTGGTTTGGTATATGAAGTTTTAAACAAGTGTTTCTTTCCTTTTGGTTATGGTGAGATGAAAGCAATAAAAGCGAAGGTAAAGAACACAAAGATATATCTGGTTCCCTCACAATCCGAGTACTCAGGTCCCTTTCCAACACGAAAGAGATTTCACTATAGTCAGAATTATCGTATAGCCTATTCACACCAAAAGGTGAAGCCTACTATCTAACCTATAGGGAGACCAAAGATTCTTAATACCTTTAAGGTCTAACAACACTATGTGCAAGAAGAACAATCCTCTTCAATGCACAACTTGTTTCCAACAATCCTGGACAACAAGAATACAACTAGTATATTTGAATTTATAGGAGATTTGAAGTTTGTAGTAAACTATATCAATCTTGGATTGATCTTCCTCTTCAAGCAAATAAACAATTCTCAACAATGATTATAACTGTTCACAATGCATATATGAAACTTGTAATGATTGAAAATGTGTAATGCAAGTTTCACAAAATTATGACTTTTGTATGAACACTTGAAAATTTGCAAGAGAATATGAAAATGAATAATCAAGAATTGTTAGTTGAAGAAGGTTATTTGAATTTGAAAATTCAGCAATATTTATAATGCCCCAAATGCCTTTTCATTCATGCCATTTTGTATGAAAGGGTGCAACACAACCATGAATGAAAGCCATTTTGAAAAGGTTCAAAAACTAAAATAAAATCTGCATAGTTTCGCTGGGAACCGGTTCCGTACCATGCAGAACCCGGTTCCTAGTGAACGTTGCAACTAGGAATTTAAATTTTACACGCAGGAACCGGTTCCCATGTAGGACCAACCCGGTTCTGGTACAAAACCGAAGGCGTTTTGAATAAGTTTGGAACCGGTTCCAGAGGGAACCGGTTCCTGAAAGTTTATTTTCAAAAATACTTTTTGAAAAATATTTCAAACGTAATTTTTTCTTTTGTTAAACATATGGTATATGTATATGATTATGAATGCATTTGTGAACATCTATATTCAAGTTGAAGAATTATTTATACCTTTTGAAATTGTTGATTCTTTAAAAATTCTTCTTTTAATCTTCAAGACTTTTTCCATTCTTTTGTCATGATCATTTGCTTCTAGAAGATGTCGTCATCAAAACTAATATTTGGAGAGGCTTGATTTCACAGGTGTGTGTAAGAAACACATAGCTTTTTGAAGGGGTGATAAAGTAAAAGAAAACAAACAACAATTGAATGCAAAAGTCCGACGATTTATTGAACGAAAATCATAAGCGACGAGATAATAACCCTCATAAGCGAGCCATGATGCCGGGCAAGGCACTAGGCTTTCAAAGTTTATTGTTCAAAACATAAAGAAATCGAAAAGCAAAACAAAACAAGAGCAATTACTCCGGCTAAAGGAGATTGGTATAGCGTCTTGATCTTCCAATTCTTGAGCTCATGATCCGAGTTGGGAAGATCCATTTCTGATGTTAAGGTTGTTCGTCGTCCTCTATAGCATGGATTCCACTGGCGTGCGGAAAGGAAGTTGGCCGCACGTTCGCGTATCATCTTCGACCCTTGATGGTGAAGCCTAAACCAGTCTTGTCAAATTTGAAAGGAAGATTAGAGCGACCCCAAATAGAACTACCTTCTTGACCTGGCGTTTTTAATGAGGCCATCCTAGGCGGAGCTTGTGTAGCTGGGAGTGCGGGAGAGTCAGCGAGCATGACTACGGGTATCGTTTCAAAAGCTTTGAGGAGTCTCAAAGAATTCACCTTCCATCTCGAGGTATCGAATGATGTAGATGGTGACCATATATTCTTCTTCACCACATACAACCTTCCCTTTCACCGGGTACTTTTTCGATGCAAGGTAGAAGTAATTGCCCATGTATCCAAGGCGTCCAAGTAGGCAAGAGTAAGTGGACGGATGTCCATGACAAAGAAAGTAGAATCAAAGTGCGGGAACCGACTTTATGATGAGCTCTCCAATCTTGTTAAGCTTAGAGCCATCAAAAGCCCTCACAATAATGTCATTGGGTCTCGAACCAACCCTTCGACATCAAGCCGATCAAAAGCGGTTTGGTAGGATATTGAGCGAACGGTATCCACCAAAACATGAGACAATGTAGTGCCCTTTCATTCAACAGAGATGTGCAAGGCTTTGTTGTGTTTCTTTTCGAGTCAAATCGACATCGAGAGAAGCCTAGGCCGTTGTTGGCGCCAGCTAGCAATACAAACTTCGAGCGGTCGGTGTGTGTCGGTGAACCGACTTTGTAGGATTTTGTATCCAAATGTGCGGATAGAAAGAGTCGCCATCGACTTTTATTTTTATCCAATTAAGGGAAGGTAAAAAGTGAGAAAAGACCTTCGTTAGATTACGAGTTCGGAGAATGGTTATGAAAAGGGAAGGTATTAGCACCCCTTTCCATCCGTAGTTATCTACGGGCTCTTAGTTGCTCTAGATCACTTTTTTTTTAAAATTGCTTTCTGCGTGTTTGACAAAAATGTTTTGGAAAGACATTTCGCTTTGACTTTGTAATGACTCATGTAGGAGTGTATACAAAGTGTTCGGAAATGTTTTTGTTTTGAAAAGAATTTGAACTTTGAAGAAAGTGTGTGGTGTGAAAAGCATTTGATAGAGCAAGCAACTAAGAGACTTATTTACCCACTCAGAATTGGTCGTTTTGTTGTACTTCTACATTCCTTTAGAATAGCGCTAGCCATACCATTAGTTAGTAGGTAGCTCCATTCGTTGGATGTAAGCGGGACATTCGAAGGGACATCGGATGGTCATAGAAAGCAACTTGTAGGAAGTATCCTAGCACATATCGAAGGGACTATCATCATTTTTCGTAGGCGACAATCGAGGGTCAAGATCATGTATTCGGAGGCGACATCGTGGGTCTTATGATCTTTGTATCGAAGGGACTATGATGATTTGTTTGGAAGGCAACGGTGCTAGAATACCTCTACGTTCGAGGGACATGACCATTTAAAATCGAAGGCATCGAGAGAGAATTACCCTAAGGGGTGCGTGTGTGAGAGAAGTGTGTCAAATTCGGATATTTTATCTTGAAGATTAGTGTGAGCTATGTCCAATTATTATCTTGCCATACACGCCTAGTTACTAGCAATTGATAAGGGTGCGGAAAGTAAAATGCGGAATGTAAAAATGCGGAAAGGTAAATCCTACGCTATTACATGGCTTTGGGGCAGATACATAATTTAAACTTGCGGAAAATAAAAGCCTAATTAACTATTACAACCCATGAGCAATTACATTATTGGAAAAATAGAATAATAAAAGCGTCAATCAGACAACTTTGTGAAAGAATAGGAAAATCGGAAAATGCAATATGAATCGAACAAGAGAAAAATGTTAGAAAAATGCAAATTTTAATATGAGAAAATTAATATATGGAAATAAGATAAATAGATTAAAATAATTTTTTGGGATTTTTTGGAAAAGATTTAATAATTAAAATGCAATTTATAATGATCTAAATGCTAAAATAAAAATAAAATAAATATGCATGCAAAAATTATATTTTTTAATTTATTAAATTAAATAAAGGTTTTAGAAAATAATGTAAAAAGAAAAAATGTTTTTGGTAATTTTTAATACAAAATAAAAAATATGAAAAGAAATTAAAATGAATGGAAAATATTGAAATAAAAGAAAATAGGAAAATAGAGTTTTGTAAAAGTGAAAAAGGATTATGCGAACCGGGAATCGAACTGGGACATCCCTTTCAAACTTAAGATCCACATGCTTGACCAAGCGAGCCAACGCGCTCTTGTTTGAAGCGGATCGATTTGAAAATAACACGTCCTCCCACCTTCGTCCGCTCGCGCCAATTCATCATCTTCGTTTTAAATATTTGAAGCTAGCGTCGGTCTTTCTTCGACCTTCACAGGCCTGACTAAACAAAGCAGCATACATAATATAAATTAATTCTAAAGGCATGGTTCGATTCCTTGAAGCATTCCGAACACACTGGTATGGGTCTCGTCGTCCAATTTTTCCATTTAAACAAAACCCCAATTCGAGCTCAGAAACCCTAGATATGGTATATCTCGATTCAGGCCATGGAAAAACGATTGGCTTGCCGGATAAACTTGCAAACTTGATTCTAATCACAAACAAACAATCAAAACAAGTTAATAATGCATGAATGTTAGAAATCGAATTTGGAAAAAGTTTGACAAACCGAAATCTGATTTGCTCGATTCTTGATGTTTTTGAATGATATAAGAGTCTGGATCGACTCTAAAGACCTCAAGGAATGCAATGGAATCCTCAAAATCGGCTGTGGATGGCTGGAACTAGAATTGCAAGTTGCTTCAAGAACACGAAATTTTGATTTTAGGTTAGGGTTTCTGGAGCAATCTTTTTCTCTTTTCTTGATAGGTATGCATCATATATTTATACTGGATGGATTTGGAATGGTTTTTGGAAAGAATTGATCAACATTCAATGGAAATCAAATTTTGATATTCTCATGAAATCAAATTTTCAAATTTTGTCCAATTTCAATCCAATCTTGCCAAATTTGATCTAATTTCGAAATTGCTGGCATTTATGGGTTGATTGGATCACAAGAAAGCAATAAAAATCAATCTTCCAATTAATTTTGATTTTATAATTTATTTTAAGATTTAATTTGCATTTAAATAAATAAATTACAAATTAAATAGAAAAATAAATCAAAAATTCGTGGCATTGGGCTTGGATATTCCTAATTGCATGAGGAACAAGTTAGGATGAAGAAAAAATAGGCCCATTTGCAAAAGATTTGATTTTTTGAAGTATCTCTCTTTGTGCATTCTTCCAAAATTGCCCAACTTGTGAATGGTGTAACTTGCTCAATTTTCCACATTTTTGAGTGTTCTTGGACTTTTTGGAAAGCTCTAAGAGTCCTCTAAACAATGTCTTTGGTCTCATCTCAATTGGAGTTACCATGCTCAATATATCTTCAAATCAAAAAGTTGACTTTTTGTTGACTTTGAAAATGACCTGTAATGTTTTGAGCTATACCTCTCAAATGAAGCATTTTTTGGACATTCTTGTGAGACATGAAGTTGTAGAGAATTGAATTTCCTTCAAAACAAGAGGTGGTGGAAAAATTTCTGAGAAAGTATGAGAAAGTTATGATCAGTCAAAGTTCAATTGACTTTTCATCTAGAAACCCTAATTTAGAAAGTTTGACTTTTGAGCAAATCTTGAGTTTTCTTGATGAATCATGATCAACCCTTGATCAAATGATGAATGTAACTTCAAAATGAGGATGTTGACCAAAAATCGAAGTTTTTTGTATGTTGACCACATTGACTTTTGTCCAATACACCCGATTTTCAACCATCTGAGCAATTGTCTGAGGAAACTTGACTTGTGAAGCTTGAAACTTGACATGGAGAATCTTTGAAGCATATGAGGAGGCATGAAGGCCTTTGGAGATGTTGGAAATCCACCTCGACTTGAGAGATACCAAACCCTAGTTTGGGTTGATTGTCTAGGAGAGAGTTTGTCTGATCAACTCTTGAGGAATCCTTGAGCATAGATGTATGAAATCTTTTGAGTAGATGGAGGGAAAATTTTGGGGTATGACACGGTGGTAGTGTCTTGTGGTACGTGAGCCTTCTTCAGAAACTTCACCAAGGCGTTAGCATGAGCCTCGAGCTGAAGCGAGCAAGCATGGAGATCTTGGACGAGTCTGCTAACTTCCACAACATTGTGGTCACTCTTCTTGATAATCTTGAATTTCCTCCATTTCTTGTTTGGAGGTGTCTTGATAACTTCCTTTGGTATACGGTTGAGCGGATGAGTCCTTGGTTCTTTCCCTCTAGCTGGGGATATTGGTTGAGTAGACGGAATGCGAGCTGGAGTCGCAGTGTCTTTTGGAGGAGAGATCTCTGGAGAGAATACCCTTCCGGTTCTGGTCACCTTGCTTGATCCGGTGATGTTGTCGATGTCAGGAATGGTAGCTTCAACTGTAAGATCTCCAATGGTCAGAGGGTCTTGCTTGACGCCATGATAGTAAACATCGGCTCCATAATTCCAAGGGATAGCCTTGTCAAAGGAATATGGCACAGGTCTTGGAGAAGTGATGATGAGAGGTGCCACCCTAGGCACAGGATCAGCAGAGGAAATCCTTATAGTGTTAACATCATCATAGTCTTCAGGGAAATCATCGCCCCATCCGGTCGCCTTAACATCTTCAATAGGAATCTTGTAGCTATCAGGGACAGTGTACTTCACCATGTAATCATACTTTCCACTTGGCTTCCCCAAGGTATCCCACACAGGTGGTACTGTTTCATTCACATCTTCGATCTTCAGCTTAGACAAATCTTCACACAACTTCTGCACAGGTGGTTTCAGAAATAGTATCTCACGGTTGTCCATCATACACTGAACACGTCTTCTCAACCAAGCACAACCATCAGGCGCAGATGGGCACCAACGACAATCCTCTGGGCATCCTGGATTGACACCGGCTTGCAACAAATTCTTCTTAACAGTCATCAGAGGGATGGTCAAGTCATCTATGTTGAAAATGTAAGTATCACCACCAACAGCATTGGAACTCTTGTCATGGTTAGGCATAGGCGCATTGATCACATTCGGAGTCTCAAGAGGAGGATCAAATTCAATCTGCTTAGCTTCAATTATATCTTGAATCTTGTTCTTCAGAGCCCAACAATTGTCAGTGTCATGTCCTGGGCTGTTGGAATGGTAGGCACACTTAGCATTAGGATTGTACTTCGGAGAGGAAGTGTTGACATTCTGAGGAGGATCCCTCAAAGTTATCAGCTCGGCTTTCAACATGTGTTGCAAGGCTTGCGACAAAGGCATGTTGATCTTGGTAAACTGTCTTCGTGGCGCGTTAAGCTACGCGTTGTCTCTGAGGTTGTCTTGATGTAGGATTGGAGATCCTGGCCCCCGATTGAGCACGGTCGGTCTTGGCTCGGCTTTTCGACCATACGGCATTGGCTTCTTTCTTACCACCAAAAGATCTCTTGCGTTTGAAGATGACTCTACATGGATCTTCCACTCTTGATACCGGCTTCAATGCTGCTTTGTCAATATCATTTCGGTGAATCCGGATGAAGAATTTCCAATCGGATGATTGAAGAATGGGCTGTCGGTGTTCCCATAAACATGTCAACCAACTCCTATTGGACAAGGGTGGTTGGACTCTGCTCTAGATCTCTCCATTTGAGCATACTCCTTGAACTTCTCGTGACCCATAGACATGCTTTGTAGTTGCATGCGAGTGGGTGTCAATTGATATTGTACTCATCATGCAGAAAGCATCGACCAAGTCACTCCGATTCACGGATACGGTTATTCTCTAGGATAGTACCATTCCAACGGGTTCGGACAAACTCTCTTGAAAATAGTGCATCCACAACTTTCATCATGTGGGGATTGATTTTACGAACATAGGACTTCAAATGCACTTAGGGCAAGACATACCATCATACTTAGCAAAAGTAGGAACCTTGAACTTGGGAGGAATCACAATACAGGAACAAGACTCGATTATCAAAATTCAACCGGACATCTTCGGGTTTTCCACATTGAGACGGTCTTCAAGTTGCTTGTACTTGTCATCTTCATCAGTATTGGCCATCATCATAGTTCTTCTCGGACTCATGTTGGCCTTCGTTATCACCCTTGTTACTTTGCTCATCTTCCTTCTTGAAACTTCCTTGAGAGCTCTATTCGGTGACCTCTTAGGACCACCTTTGTAGCGTCTACCCATGTTGAGGAGACCAACAACCTTCTTCTTTCGTTGATGAGCTTCTTGGATCTTCTTGGCCTTGGACCAAGTGGTGAACATCTGTTGGCCGAGCATTCGAGCTTGGAGATCTTTGTGATCTGTTCAAGAGCCATTTACGCTAAAATAAATAGCGAGGATGAGAAAACCAATCTCAATGTACTGTGGTGCAATGTTATGCCATGATATGCAATGTTTATGCGAATGCAATGCAATGTTTTCAAGGACCTTAGAGATTTAAATTTGTTAAACAAGCAAGAACAAACATTTATTAGTACTTTTTTTATTATTCTTTTCTTTTTAAGTACAAGAGATAGTTCAAAACAATAAAAGAAAAGCATAAAATCCTAAAGCTCTAAGTCTCCATGGGCGCTTCCTCTTGGTGCCGAGGTAGGTGTTGATGCTTCGCTCCCCATGAAGTAGCTTGGTCAACTCTAGCACTTTCTTCTCACTTGCATGAGCTTCAAAGGTATCCCTCTCTTCTTTTAGTTGAATCGGGATCTCTTCAAGTCTTCAAAATCGGTAGGCATGTCGGGATGGAGAAGCGTATAGGGTCGTCACCTATAGCAACATGTTCCATAATTCTTGGCGAGCAGCGTGAATGGCATCATGAGGTTTGAGCTCGAGCTCGCACCCATTTGAGGTAAGGTTCCCAAGGTGGGATTTTGGTTCCCCAAAGTCTTGGTATCGATCTTCTTTACCATGCCCCAGCGTGTATAAACCTTGGTAATTCGGAGATCGTGATTGTAATCGAACACAATATCTTGGAGAAGCATATCATGTGGACCATCTTTTCGAGCAAAACCAAACGTAGAGCTAGAAGGGTTGTAAGTAATACCTCCCTTATACCAAGTAGCGGTACATTAGGAATTCTCCACAACGCTCGATGAAGGTGAAGTCCTTTTGAGAGAAAAGATTCCGAATATCCGAATGAGAGAGTGACATCAATCTTTGAGACCATCTCAACCTTTGTTCGTTCTTCAAAGCGATGGAGGAAGGTGCAAAATAAACCACCTTGAAAGTAACGGTATACAACACATGAGAGTTCCTTGTCTCTTAGTAGTGCAGTGTGGAGAGAATGTAGGATGTCTCCAAGTAAGGTAGGCGCAGGATTGCGGGTAAGAAATAATTTGATGGCGTTGACATCTATGAATTGATCCGAGTTAGGAAATAGAACCAAACCATAAATTAGCAAGGCCACAATGTTTTCAAATGCATGGAAACTCATAACTTTGAGGAATTCTCGGGCTTTCTTAATTAAGAACTTGGCAAGTAAACCCTTAACTCCGCTTCTGGTTTCCCAATTGGCTTCAATATCTGAACGATTAAGATGTAAGGCTGATGCAATGTCTTCGTACCTAGGAACCTTTTCTAGACCGGTGAATGGCATTTGATCAAGAATAGGTACCCCAAGTAGTTTAGAGAACTCTTCCAAGGTAGGAACCAACTGGTAATATGGGAATGTAAAGCAATGGTGTTTCGGATCAAAGAACTGGAATAGGACATGCATCATATCTTCTTCAAAACCGGAGATAACCAAGTCAAGCAGATAACCATGTCTTTTGATGGGGCATGATCGGAATTTACGAAACCAATTCTTTGGTGAGAAGGTATACCCATGAAGTTGATTCGGATAGTCTTTCTAGAAGCCATGATCCCTCCAAAACAGAGCAAAGATAAATCCCTAGGTCCTTGAAATAGTTAGAAATGATATGCAATGTGAATGATGTCATGATGTCATGTTTGGCACACACAAGCAATTCACACAATGAGCCTAGGTTTAAGGCTTGCATGAGGTATAGGTGATTACCCTACCAAAAGTTTGAGTTGGTTCATCTGTCCTATAATAGTAAGGGTTCTAGGAATCTCACATCATAGATCTTTCTCGTAGGCGCTTATTTCAATCTGACCAAGTGGTCGATCGAAAATGTCCCAAAGTCTAATCTCAATGGCGTAGTATCGAGTATCAACCAACCTTAGTGCACCAAAGCCGCCATCTCACTACCTTCTAATGGCCAAGATGGGTCAATTAAGGTTCTAAAAGTTTAGTTAGCGCTGATGACACCGAAGCCAAATACTTTCTTCAACTTGGGAATGAAGAGTATCGGGACAACCAAAGTGTCACGCTAACGTAGCCATCATGTTGACCGCGTAGTTATCGTCTAGCGGTCAATGATCTAATGCTACTTACCTAAAGGAATCCGGATCCGGTGTAGGATCCCCCAACAATATAATACCCAAGCATCCCTTAAAGATAAAGCATACAAGTCAAACAAAAAGCAATAAAGGTTATCTAGAAATCCCTAAGGCAATTCTCTCTTTAGGGATGTGTTCCCCAGCAGAGTCGCCAGTTCTGTAACACGGTGAACTGACTTTGTAGGATTTTTGTATCCAAATGTGCGGATAGCAAGAGTCGCCACCGACTTTTATTTTTATCAATTAAGGGAAGGTAAAAGTAAAAAAGACCTTCGTTAGATTCTGAGTTCGGGAGAATGGTTATGAAAAGGGAAGGTATTAGCACCCGTTTTCATCCGCAGTTTATTCTACGGGCTCTTAGTTGCTCTTAGATAACTTTAAAAATTGCTTTATGTGTGTTTGACGAACATGTTTTAGAAAAGTCATTTCGCTTTGACTTTGTAATGACTCATGTAGGAGTGTATACAAAGTGTTCGGAAATGTTTTGTTTTTGAAAATAATTTGAACTTTGAAAAAGAGTGTGTGGTGTGAAAAGCATTTGATAGAGCGAGCAACTAGGAGACTTATTACCCACTCAGAATTGGTCGTTCTCGTACTTTTACATTCCTTTAGAATAGCGCTAGCCGTACCAATAGTTAGTAGGTAGCTCCATTCGTAGGATGTAAGCGGGACATTCGAAGGGACATCGGATGGTCATTGAAGGCAACTTGTAGGAAGTATCCTAGCACATTCGAAGGGACTATCATCATTTTTCGTAGGTGACAATCGAGGGTCAAGATCATGTATTCGGAGGCAACGTCGTGGGTCTTATGATCTTTGTATCGAAGGGACTATGATGATTTGTTTGAAGGCAACGGTGCTAGGATACCTCTACGTTCGAGGGACATGACCGTTTTGAATTCGCAAAGGCAACGAGAGAGAATTACCCTAAGGGGTGCATGTGTGAAGAAGTGTGTTGAATTCGAGTATTTTATCTTGAAGATTAGTGGGCTATGTTCAATTTATCTTGCCATACACGCCTAATTACTAGCAATTGATAAGGGTGCGGAAAGTAAAATGCGGAATGAAAAGCGGAAATGTAAAGGTGCGGAAAGTAAGCCTACGCTATTACATGGCTTTGGGGCAGATACATAATTTAAAAAGTGCGGAAAATAAAGTCCTAAATTAAACTATTACAACCCATATGCAATTACATTATTGAAAAATAAAAATAAAACGGAAGAATCGTCTGAATCGGATTAACCTGTGAAACAAACGAGAAATCGGAAAATATGATGAAAACGAAATAAGAGAAAATGTTAGAAAAAATGCAATTTTTAATATGAGAAAATTAATATATGCTGGAAATAATATAAATAAGCTACAATAATTTTTTAGGATTTTTTAAATGCAATTTAGTAATTAAAAACTAATTAAATGTGAATTAAATACTAAATTATGAATAAAAATAAATATGCATGCAAAATTAAGTTTTTTTAATTTTATTAATTAAATAAAGATTTTTAGAAAATAATGCAAAAAGAATAAAATATTTTGGTAATTTTAAAATGCAGAAATAAAATATGAAAGGAAATTAAAATATAATGCAAAAGTATTAGAAATTAGAAAATATGAAAATATGCTGTTTGTGAAAAGAGGAAAAAGAATGGTCCCTGGCTGGTTCGAACAGGGGACCTGGCCCTCAAACCTTGAAATCCAAAGCCTTGACCAACTGAGCTGGCGTGTTACACTGTTTGGGAACGGAACAAATGGAAATTAACACGCGTCGCCTCTTGGCTTCATCCCGCCCGCGCCAAGCTTTGTCTTCAACCTTTTGAATTTTTGAACACATAGCGTCGGCCTCAGTGCGACGCTATGGCCTTTACCCACGGATTATTTCCGTAGCTACATCCCTGCGAAATCAAAAATCCAGAAATACGCAATATAAATTTGTTATGAGGACCCAGATCGATTGCTTTCAACCTCCTGAATTCGAATATGGCTTTGGTTTTTGGCCAATTTTTCCTGAATCGTCTGATCCCAATTCAGAGCTCAGAAAACCTAACAATGGCAGATTACGATTCTGGTACTTAAAATCAAATCGACTTATACAGAAACGTTCTAAACATCAACACGAACAAGAATATGCAATCAAAATGTATTTACAATGCGTGAATCATAGAAATCGAGTTTTGATAAAAGTGATGCAAACCGTGATTGTTCTTTCGCGATTCTTGATGGATTTATGATCTGTAAGGGTCTGGAGTGAATCAATAGACCTCCAGGAAGCGATTGGCCGGCTTATAATTGGTTGAATCGAAACAAAAACCCAGCTGCAAGTGTCTTGTAACCACAGTTTTTCTTGAGTTAGGTTAGGGTTTCTGGAGCAATTTTTTCGTCCTCTTGCAATTGGTATGCATCAAGTATATATGCTGGATGGATTTGGGATTGATTTGGGAAAGAATTGATCAATATTCAATGGAAATCAATTTTGATTTTTGTCCAAAATCAAATTTTCAAAATTTGATTAATTATCAATCCAATCTTGCCAAATTTGATCTAATTTCGAAAATTGCTGGCATTGGTGAGTTACTTGAGTCCCAAGGAAAGAATAAAATCAACCTTTCAATTAATTTTGATTTTATAATTTATTTTAAAATTTAATTTGTATTTAAATGAATAAATTCAAAATTAAATAGAAAAATAAATCAAAAATTCATGGCATTGGGCTTGGATATTCCTAATTGTATGAGGAATAAGTTAGGATGAAGAAAAAGTAGGCCCATTTGCAAAAGATTTGATTTTTTGAAGTATCTCTCTTTGTGCATTCTTTCAAAATTGCCCAACTTGTGAATGATGTAACTTGCTCAATTTTCCACATTTTTGAGTGTTCTTGGACTTTTTGGAAAGCTCTAAGAGTTCTGTAAATAATGTCTTTGGTCTCATCTCAATTGGAGTTACCATGCTCAATATATCTTCAAAACAAAAAGTTGACTTTTTGTTGACTTTGAAAATGACCTGTAATGTTTTGAGCTATACCTCTCAAATGAAGCATTTTTTGGACATTCTTGTGAGACATGAAGTTGTAGAGAATTGAATTTCCTTCAAAATGAGCTTTGGTGGGAAAATTTCTGAGAAAGTATGAGAAAGTTATGATCAGTCAAAGTTTAGTTGACTTTTCACCTAGAAACCCTAATTTAGAAAGTTTGACTTTTGAGCAAATCTTGAGTTTTCTTGATGAATCATGATCAACCCTTGATCAAATGATGAATGTAACTTCAAAATGAGGATGTTGACCAAAAATTATGAAGTTTGTTGTATGTTGACCGATTGACGTTTTGTCCAATACAACTGATTTTCAACCATCTGAGCAATTGCCTGAGGAAACTTGTCTTGTGAGGCTTGAAACTTGACATGGAGAATCTTTGAAGCATATGAGGAGGCATGAAGACCATTGGAGATGTTGGAAATCCATCTTGACTTGAGAGATATCAAACCCTAGTTTGGGTTGATTGTCTAGGAGAGAGTTTGTCTGATCAACTCTTGAGGAATCCTTGAGTAGGGATGTATGGAATCTTTTGAATAGATGGAGGGCAAATTTTGGGGTATGACACCATGAACTATCACAAAGCTGATAATTGGTAATGTCATTTTCACTTACCTTAAACATTGTCATAAGGCTGACAGAAGGTAATCTGTTTGTTTTCCAAAGTGAAACAGATATTCACATATTTTGTGAATCATTCTTTCCCCAACAGGGACGTATCCACAAAATTTTTTCCCTGTCATGTCATTTCTTTGATATTTCTCTGGGTGAATCCTGTTATGATCATTTTGCATCACTCGCATTTTTGGTATCTTAGGTCCAAAATTTGCGTATTCTGATATTTAAGTCTCTTTACACCTATCAAAACAAAGATATTCATCTTCATCTCTCAAGTTAAAGAAACTTAAATAGGGGCATCTGTCATACCCCAATTTTTGACCTAATATACCACCTTACATTTGCATCATTGCATCACTAACAGTTCAGATAGCATTAATCGGGTGTAGCATTCACAGGTCAAAATTAGGGTTTCATCAAATTTTCATCTGATTCAAGAGGTAACCAATTAGGGTTTGAGTTTTTCTCACCTCATTTGATCTATCTTGATCAAATCATCAGCCTTTAATCTTCAGATATCAAATTTTTTCTCACAGATCAATCGAGGATCGACCAATTACGGTTTTGATCGGGCATGAGAACTCTCTGACTTTTTGAACAGTGAATGACTTTTTTGGATAGAGATTGGTCATCATATCTTAGATACAACATCCTGACCTAATTTCTGGATTCAAAACATCACAGAAGTTCACAGACTTCATCAGTCGTTTTCAGAAACATCTGATGAAAATTCATCTGCACAGAAAAGTCAAACTTTGACTTTTGGTCAAAATTTTCAAAAACAAAACTTTTTCCATCATCAAAATACTTCAAATGATCCATCATGATCATCAAAAATCAAAGAATTTGGAAAAGTCAACAAAAAGTCAAAAGTTTCTATACTTAGAAAAATTTCTAAGTGTTGAAATTTCTTATTTTTTTCCAAACTTCATGCCATTTTTTCACCTAGTTCCAATTTGAATTGGAAGAAACTCAAAACATGAAAGTTGTAGCTTGTGAAACAAGCTTTCCAAAATGTCCAAGAACGCTCAAATCCATGGAGTCTAGTTATACTTTTGAAATTGAAACATAAGGCTCCATGAACTTGATTTTCAAAATCCAAAACATCAAATTATAGGTCATTTTGAGGTTTCTTCATCTAGAAGCTTTCCAACCTTGCCAAATGGATCATTGAGCTGATAAATATCAGCTAGATATAATTGAGATGAGATAGGATCAAAATGAGATTTTCACACATGGTAAAAAGAGGAAGCTTCCTTTTGCTTTTTACAAAAGTTATTCTTACCCCTTAAGCTATCTTTGATTTACCAAAAGCTTGTACTTGTTGCCTAACATTTCAGAACCATTTGCCTATAAATTGATCACCAATTCAAGTTCAAAACCACACCAAAGCAATGCAAGTTCATGCTTTCACTTTCCATCTTTGAAAAATCAAGAATCATATGTCAAATTGCCAAAACTTGCATTTTTGAAATTTGATGAAAACCATGATAAACTTTGGTGCCAAACATGCTTCACTATCAATATAAAACTTGTTTGAATCATAAAATCAACACAAGAACAAGTAAAAACCAGAAATCACTTTTCATATTTTCAAACTTTCCTAAACTGCCTTATGATTCGAATTTGAAGTTTGGCTGAATTAAATTGTGTTGTAATCACTCTAACACCTTCCATATACCTCATGTATATGATCCAGATCAATAACCAACATCTGTAACAACTCTAACCAAGAAATCGAGTTTCATTTTTCAGTCTGTGCAGGTAGACTTGGGTGGAGTAATCCAAGGCAATTCAAGGCAAACAGATCATCCACATAGCTTCCATACATGCCGCTGATGCTCAAATGATCAAGAAACAAGTTCTGGAAAGACTCTAATACCTTCTTCGATTCTCACTTGAACAGGTATGAACTCGAACTTGGATATCCTAATTCTTTGAACTTAAACAAAAAATCTCTTGGTCGATCTCTTTCTGCACCCATAACGATCATAAGCCCTCAAGAAAATCAAAGAATCATCAATCATACATCATTTAATTTGAAAAACTCAGTTCTAGGGTTCATCGTGGTTCCCAGAAATTCAAGCATGCTAGGTTAAATATAAATGCAATTAACATCCACCTTCATATTCGTGACGAAAAATCGAGCAAGTTTGATTTTTATTTCATTCAATTTCATTAAGAAATGAAGATTTTAGCTTGAATTTTGCAATCTGAAGATCAAACATGAAGAACAGGATGCGCACGTGTTCTTGATTTGTTTTCAAATTTAAATTTTCCAATATCATGTTTACACGTGTTTCTGATCCACTAACATCAAAATGCGTTTGGCTCAGTGGTAACTTGCTCGCCCTTAAAGCTTTCTGACACGTGGGCTACCCAATGGTCATGGGTTCAACTCCATCGGACCATTTCTTTTATAACTTTTCCATTTTTCATGTTTTTACAAAACTTTCACAATTTTAACCAATCAAAACTCCTTATTTTAAGGTGATTTTTTAAACACTTGTCAATAAATACATCTATTTTATGATAGTGCAAAAATTTTCAGAAAAAACTTTCATCTGATTATATTTTAATCAAGCCGAAAACGACGTTCTGAGCACTTTTCAAACCACCTTTTAAAGGTGAATTTTTCAAGTTTTCGACTTCCGATTCTTTTCAAAACTTCTCATAAATGAACCTTACATTTCAAAACACTTTCAAAATCATTTTTCAAAACTTTTCATCAAACTTACATCTTTTTACCATGATCGATCCGATTTAAACGATAAAACCGAATTCGTTTTCTCTCGAATTTCTCAATCGATCATGGGCCTCCCTCACGGTGTAAGTCCCATAACATTCTTTTATGTACATAATATTTCTTTGTACATATCAAATTTTTTCAAACATATACAAATTTCCATCTGTACATAATACATATACTTTTTATACTCGAGTACAGACAAACTTCGATCGTTTGTTTTCACGTTACTTGTGTATACTCAAACCAACATTCTTTATGTACATATATTTTTCTTGTACATAATAGATTCTTTTCAAACAAAATTTTATCTGTACATAACACAGATACCTTTTTTACTTAAATACAGATAAACTTTGATCTTTTGTTTCCGTTTCATCTGTACATTCAATTAATTGCCATTGATATTGAAAGGAGCATTATTCCCGGTGAAACTGCTTTCAAATCAATGGGCCTCCCTTATGGTGTAAGTCCCAACCCTCATATGTACATCCATCTTTGTCTGTACATAAATAGCTCGTTCGTGTACATATTCACTTCCTTGTACACAGTTCAAACTTGTAAATAATTAAGTTACGCTCGTTTTAAACGTTCGTTCACAGACACTTGTTTATATTTCATAAACTGCTGTAAATAAACATCATGCATTGTTTATATTTCCTTCATAAACTCCTGTGAATACATATCACACACACACACACTTGTTTATACAACTGTCTAATTATAACATAACAATTAGTCTAACCAATAGGTTCCCCACAGTTGTAGCCTCCGCTTGGGCTTCGTACAAGATAATTCATCCCAGCATAAGTTAATCCTCCGCTTGGGCTTTATACAAGATAACTCTCCCCACAGAGTTAGCCTCCTCTTAGGCTTCATATAAAGAAACTCATTCATCTGAGTTTAGCCTCCGCTTAGGCTTCGTATAAGACAACACTCCCCTGTTGAGTCAGCCTCCTCTTGGGCTTCGTTCAAAAGAACTCCTCATTGAGTTTAGCCTTCTCTTGGGCATCATACAATGAAAGAGACAGGAAATCTCTTAACAGCCTCCTATTGGGCTTCCAATATAAAGAATCACCCGCGTTAGGATAGAACCCAGAGTATAATTTCCCGGTGAAATTGCTCTTATTCCAAAAGGATGATTTCCCGGTGAAATCCCTTTTAACACAAAGCCAACCATACCCGATAGCTTCCTCTTGAGCTTCATACAAGGACCCTCGATGACCCTCGGAATGCCTCCTCTTGGGCTTACAATACAAGGACCCATGGGCTTCTTAAAAGCATCCCTTAATCCAATCAATTTCTCCTCGAGATTTAGACATCTATCATCTCTATGGAAGAAGTATCTCATCTATCATATCACATACAATCAAAAACTTTTCAAACTCTTTTCAAACAAAAAACATCTCTTAATTGTAAGTGGTAACGCTTGTACACTCAAGCAAAACACCTAATACTTACAGTTAAAAGATTCAAATCATCTTTTTCAAACATCTTTCTTAAACATGTAAGTGGTAACGCTTGTACACTCAAGCAAAACACCTAATACTTACGACGAAAGATTTTAATCAGTCAAACTTTTCAAAAATGTATGTGATGAAATAGATTAGATACATTTTTCATTAAGATGACATTTGCCTGTCTCTTACTAACATCCCGTTGCTTTCCACTAGCATAAGTGGGAACTACGATTGCTCTGACTTTCTCAACATCCTTTTGAGAATACGTAGGCACAAGGTCTCATCCTTGGCGAGCAAATTTCTTTCTCCCTCGGACCAAACAAACCATAGATCCTGAGATCCGAGCTACAAATGCTCTGATTCCCACTAGGGGATATGTATGCAGAAGATCCACAGATCTTTGCGAGCACAATAATAACAAACACTAGAATCCCACATAATCTACTGTTTCTTAAAATCCCAAAGGAGAAACTTTCCCAATCATAGAAATAGCCATTAAAACACACAAACATATCAAATATATTCATATATAAAGCTATAGATAACTATATATATTTAGGGTGCTCCATCTATTCCCTTTATATAACAATCCCCCTTACTCAGAATCTCCCCAACGCGTTGCGTCTAGTTTACGCTAGTCGTTACGCATATCAATATCAATTGAGGGTATTTTAGCTTTCCCCTTTTTCATAATCATTAAATCATCTTTCTTGTGTTGAAAATAATAAAGCTTGATGCTCGCGGCATCTTTATAAACAAATCAAAAGAGTAAATCGTTTCGAGCCAGAGAATCTGAATTCACGTTCAAATCCTCTAGCGCGTCACCTTTTAACGCGAACACCCTCCAAATGTAATTTGAGCTAATAAAGTGATGCAAAAAATATTTCCTTCTATATCATAGATAATATTTTTGCAAAAATTTAGACCTCAACATTTTTTGTAGTCATCCTAACTTCCTATTTAATTCCTTGTATTTCATACATGCATTATATGTAATTCTTGGATAATATCATGTATTATTAAAACACTCATCCCTACACCGTCTATTTTAATTCAATTGTATTGGAAATTTAGAAATAATTTCTACTTTAATTCAGAATTTCTTTCTCAACATCTATATTGTTTTCCAATGAAAATAATTTCATTGTATTGCAGTACTCTGGGAGACTTCCATTGAAAAATCAATGACATAAGAAATGGTCGACACTCTTTTCTTCATGGTTATACACTTAAATTCCTAGTTTGAGATATCTTATGGATAATCATATAAAGGCATATAATTGGTTCTAAATCAACAATTTTGTCACAAATGACGTGCACGATGTTTTTCAAAACTTTTATGTTTTGTGTCAAAGTTGGAAATTTCATAATTCTTTAATTTTACTGATTAGAAAAGCGATCACATTAACTATTACTCAATAACACATAACATTAGTAGTATATGTAAAATATCTAGAACTAATAATCATCCACATGCTTGGATCACTTCCGATTGAAATTTCATACACCTCGAGATTGAGTATAGGATTGCAGATTCCTAGTGGCACCGAATCTTATTTCAATCTGTAAGCATGCAAAATAAGGGCTCATGTGACTTAGAAAACTTAGTCATTGTCACAACTTTAGGAACACATTCAAAGAGTGACTTTAAGTCATACATGGGAGATAGTTTTGTAGTGATACGAGACCAAGTGAATATCCATTTTAATGGATTTCTTGTAGTTGCATCTAAAACACTTGTATTAAAATAATTAAATTTCAATTTCTATGAATATTCTAGATACTAAATTTTAACTAGGAGTCCTTATAAATTTTTTAGTAGTATAAGACATATGTAGAAATGGAAGAAAAGAAACCAGAAGGAATTTTAAAACTTCGAATGATCTTAAAACAAGGATGTGCAAGTGATACTAACTCTTTTGCTTCATCTCCATGCAAATTATATGCCAGTATTATGTTCTTAAACATGTGACCAAGTAAAAGGTTATTTAGAATAACATTAGAGCTTTGTAAATGCTAATGTTTAAAATGCGTGTTTGCTCTCTATGGCACATAATGCCTATTCTATCCATATTTGAATGGATTCATTGATAACTTGTGTTTAGAATTATGTTCAATGATGTATTTAAAGGACCAAAAAGCCATGCTTTTCTTTCAATGCTCAAGGTATAAAACCTTTCTAATGGAAGGTTTTCCATTTCTTATGTCAAAACTATTTTCTTTTTTGAAATATAATGAAAATAATACACGTCGTCTGAGAGATTCGAACTCTCATGGAAACCCCATGTACTTAGCGAGCACGCCTTAACCACTCGGCCAAAGCGACTTTTTTGTTTGTGCATTAAACAATATTTGGTTATTTACTACGCTATATTATTAAGTTACAAATAAATAACTTTATGTAATTTTATTAGGTTTCATTTTCATAAGTGACTTGGAATTTATGAATTATATTTTCATTGAAAATATCATATTGATAGTTTATATATTTAAAAAAAAAACTAAAATTAATTGAATATTCATAGTTTCTTCATATATACCTTACTAAAGAATTTAGCTGGTTTTCAAATACTCTTTTTTTAAAAATTGAAATTCAATTTTTATGGAATAGTTTAAAGTTCTTTGTTACTAAAACTTTAGAATCGTACAGTATTTTAAAGAAATTTATTTTAAATTTGATTATAACATATTTTTAGCTCAAACCCAACTTTTCAAATGCTAATAGAATTTTCTCTTTGTGCTAAAATCATCGGCCTTTGCTCCCTCAGTTACTTTTTAAGACATAAAAAATTGATTTGGCCAATGTCATCACAACCACACGATTCTATCAGTTCTCCACACACAAAAAAAAAATACATTTATGACTTTTATAAAAATCTACACCATCCACATATATTTTTTATTCTAAATATAAAAAAACAACAAACACCCAAATTCTAAAATTTACTTTGACATATGACGATAATTTGCTACACTGCAAAATAATCATGTCTTGAGACATGTGCTTCTTCACCTTAGTAATATTACTCATAATGTTGTTTTATTAAAATATGAGAGTAACAATGTTGTTATTTGTGACATATCTCCCAAGATCTTATTCAAGGACACATGGAATGATTAGTATAATTCTTCGTTTGAAATTTTCTATTGGTTATAGGTAAAAAGTATGATTGTGTGTTCTCTCCAAATGTAATTTGAGCTAATAAAGTGATGCCAAAAAAATTTCCTTCTATATCATAGATAATATTTTTGCAAAAATTTAAACCTCAACATTTTTTGTAGTCATCCTAACTTCCTATTTAATTCCTTATATTTCATACATGCATTATATGTAATTCTTGGATGACATCATGTATTATTAAAACACTCATCCCTACACCGTCTATTTTAATTCAATTGTATTGGAAATTTAGAAATAATTTCTACTTTAATTCAGAATTTTTTTCTCAACATCTATATTGTTTTCCAATGAAAATAATTTCATTGTATTGCAGTACTCTGGGAGACTTCCATTGAAAAATCAATGACATAAGAAATGGTCGACACTCCTTTCTTCATGGTTATACACTTAAATTCCTAGTTTTAGATATCTTATGGATAATCATATAAAGGCATATAATTGGTTCTAAATCAACAATTTTGTCACGAATGACGTGCACGGTGTCTTTCAAAACATTTAAGTTTTGTGTCAAAGTTGGAAATTTCATAATTCTTTAATTTGAATGATTAGAAAATCGATCACATTATCTATTACTCAATAACACATAACATTAGTATTATATGTAAAATATCTAGAACTAATAATCATCCACATGCTTGGATCACTTCCGATTGAAATTTCATACGCCTCGAGATTGAGTATAGGAATGCAGATTCCTCGTGGCACCGAATCTTATTTCAATCGGTAAGCATGCAAAATAAGGGCTCATGTGACTTAGAAAACTTAGTCATTGTCACAACTTTAGGAACACACTCAAAGAGTGACTTTAAGTCATACATGGGAGATAGTTTTGTAGTGATACGAGACCAAGTGAATATCCATTTTAATGGATTTCTTGTAGTTGCGTCTAAAACACTTGTATTAAAATAATTAAATTTCAATTTCTATGAATATTCTAGATACTAAATTTTAACTAGGAGTCCTTATAAATTTTTTAGTAGTATAAGACATATGTAGAAATGGAAGAAAAGAAACCATAAGGAATTTTAAAACTTCGATTGATCTTAAAACAAGGATGTGCAAGTGATACTAACTCTTTTGCTTCATCTCCATGCAAATTATATGCCAGTATTATGTTCTTAAACATGTGACCAAGTAAAAGGTTATTTAGAATAACATTAGAGCTTTGTAAATGCTAATGTTTAAAATGCGTTTTCCATTTCTTATGACAAAACTATTTTCTTTTTTGAAATGTAATGAAAATAATACACGTCGCCTGAGAGATTCGAACTCTCGCGGGGAAACCCCATGTACTTAGCAGCTGCACCTTAACCACTGCCAAAGCGACTTTTTGTTTGTCTGTAAACAATATTTGGTTATTTACGACGTTATATTATTAAGTTACAAATAAATAACTTTATGTAATTTTATTAGGTTTCACTTTCATAAGTGACTTGGAATTTATGAATTATATTTTCATTGAAAATATCATATTGATAGTTTATATATTTACAAAAAAAACTAAAATTAATTGAATATTCAAAGTTTCTTCATATATACCTTACTAAAGTATTTAGCTAGTTTTCAAATACTCTTTATTTTAAAAATTGAAATTCAATTTTTATGGAATAGTTTAAAGTTCTTTGTTACTAAAACTTTAGAATCGTACAGTATTATAAATAAATTTATTTTAAATTTAATTATAACATATTTTTAGCTTAAACCCAACTTTTCAAATGCTAATAGAATTTGCTCTTTATGCTAAAATCATCGGCCGTTGCTCCCTTAGTTACTTTTTATGACATAAAAAATTGATTTGGCCAATGTCATCACAACCACACGATTCTATCAGTTCTCCACACACAAAAAAAATACATTTATGACTTTTATAAAAATCTACACCATCCACATATTTTTTATTCTAAATAAAAAAAACAACAAACACCCAAATTCTAAAATTTACTTTGACATATGACGATAATTTGCTACACTGCAAAATAATCATGTCTTGAGACATGTGCTTCTTCACCTAAGTAATATTACTCATAATGTTGTTTTACTAAAATATGAGAGTAACAATGTTGTATTTGTGACATATCTCCCAAGATCTTATTCAAGGACACATGGAATGATTAGTATAATTATTCGTTTGAAATTTTCTATTGGTTTTAGGTAAAAAGTATGATTGTGTGTTCCCTCCAAATGTAATTTGAGCTAAATAAAGTGATGCAAAAAAATTTTCCTTCTATATCATAGATAATATTTCCTTGAAGGAATTTTTCTTAATTATATTTTCTTAATTAAACTAGGGTAGGTGTCTTGGTCCGGTGGTGACAAGTGTCACCACTTTCATTTATTTTCTGATTTTTTTCTTTATGTTATTTTATAATAATGTTGATAAATAAGTCTCCATCATGGCCATTGGAGTGTCCCGAATCAAAGATCAGACGCCTCAGAACTGCATGCACGCCGTAGATCCTCACTAAGTTACCACACAAAATCAGATGGAGCCCTTCATGGACTTGTGTCGTTCACCTTTCCCAAGGACGAATTGCTTCCTCACACCCCCAGTTTTGCTTCAGTATAACAGGCCCATTTCTAACCTTTAACTTTTCCTTTTATTTATTTATTTGCAAGTAAATTGTGATAATTTGTATTAAATAATTATTAGACATTGATAATTTTTATTTTATAATTTCCGATTAAACTATTAGTCGATTTTATCAAATAAAAAAGATCTAGTCTAATAATTATTTAAGATTTCAGCTTGTATTCTGTGATAATTATTTATTCGCCGTTTATCCGCTTGTATGATTTATTCACCATTGTACACTTCACACACAATCAATAAAAAACAACTCCGATTTCTTTTGATTGGCTCATAAGCCAATTTCCTAAAGGGTCTCATAGATGGGGATGAGGATGGCCATCCTCACGAGGTTAATTAAAGCCCTTGTTGCTTTGGTTAATCATAATCCGAATAAATATTGGTCCATATATCATTTTATCCATGCGCCAGGGTCTCATAGTTGGGGATAGGAGAACCTATCCTCACGAGGTTAATTAAGTCCATATACTTAATTAATCATAACCCGGTTCCATGTCTCATTTCCTCGCGTATCAAACTTCAAAACACTTTCATACTTAACTTACAAACCTCGATCCAACGTCGAGTGCATTTTCAAAACTCTTTCATAATAAAACCCCAATTATTTAAATCGTTGGTTGCTAGACCAATTATTTAAATACTTGTGCAAAATGAACTCCTAGTATTTAAATCGTTGGATGCTAGTCCAATTGTTTAAAGACTCTTAATAACGTGAATTTTGTTTCACTTCACTCTTTCATAAAAAAAACTTTTGGGATGATAGATGACTCGTTGAGCATTGAGCTCCTCTTGTTTCTAGTATTTGAATCGTAGGATGCTAGAGCTATTGTTTGGTACTTTTCACCCACCTTAAAATCAATTCAACTCACTCAAATCTTTTTTCTCTCATATGCGACCATCAAACTCTTTTCTTACAAAGAGTGTGCAATAGCCATTACAAACATGAACGAGGACTTAAGCTTTTCAAACAAACTAAACAAGTCCAAGTTCAAGCATTTGAAATATCTAATGCACGATTTTTCATATAAAATCAACACAACCAAATTAAAACCTTTTGAGAAAAACTACGGAGTTTTGACTTTCCTATTGCACGAGGGAATATGTAGGCACAAGGTTTTGAAACTGCAACAAACTCAAAATAATACTAAATAAACCCCGTTTCTTTTATTTCTCGATCATAACTTAAATTAGCAATTTAATACACACACAAACACTTAGAACGAAACGGGTCCCATCGAGTACGATGGATGTAAGGGGTGCTAATACCTTCCCTTTGCATAACCGACTCCCGAATCCGCATCTTTTGGTCACGTAGACCGCCTTATCCATCATTCGTGGGTTTTATCTATATTCCCCCATTCTTTTTAGAACAAATAAAATTAGGTGGCGACTTCATTGTTTTTTAAAACAACCAATGAAAAACCAGTCATCACAGCTGGCGACTTCACTGGAGAATGTTTTTAAAAATTCTTTTTGACTAAGCGAGTCAACCCTAGTTTAGTTCTTTGTATGTTTGTGTGTTTGTTTATTGCTTTCTTCTTAATGTTATTTATTGTTCATTGCCTATTATTTCTTTACGCTTTGTATATTATCCTATTGACATTTATTATTGTGTTGGGATTTTGTTGGTTATGATTCATAGATAAGCCCAGTACCCAGACTTCTAGGTAACATTAAGTTTAGAGTGGTTGCGTAGCTTAAGTCCATTGGACATCCGTGTTCCTTGGATCTACGTGAAGACTACAACTTAGAGTTGGTCATTTTAAGGGGATTGTTGCACCGTATGCTAGTGCGGGACAACAATTTCTGGACAAATGACCTATAACTCTAAGTATTAGGATATCCAAAACCGAGACCGACTGCTCAAAAGATTTTAAGTATCCCTTTTAATAGCCGTTTCTTGGAGTATACTTTTGGATATACTATCGTCACATGTTTCGTTTGCGTGATGATGATATTTATAAAAGGGGATCTGAGACTCTGAGAAACATTTTGCCGAAAAAAACATTAGAACCATCCTGTGACCTATCATGTGATCTACAATTACACTTTTTGTTGGATCCCATCTTAACTCATTTGCATTGCATGTTTGCATTAATCATTCATTTTTCATCATATTGTTGTCATTTTCAGGTAACTTTAAAAGACTCGTTCTTGCAAGTAATCAGACTGTACAATGGATTTCAGCAGAAAGAATAATCCTCACATCAATTTCAAAATTCCAAATATTCATATATTGTTAAATCTCAGGGAGAAGATGAAGCACGCTCAATTGAATAACTTTCATACCAGGTATGGATGGATCTTGGAACTATTGGATGTTGACGTTGATCACAACGCCTTGAAAGCTCTAGTAAAGTTCTTTGATCCTTCTCTATGGTGCTTTACGTTCCAAGATTTTTATATGGTCCCAACGATTGAATAGTTTGAAAGATTGTTGAATTGGCCTTTAAAAGATAGTGCTCCTTTTACTAAGTTGGGGGAGAATGTAGATGCAGTTAATGTAGCAGCTGCCCTGAATCTGCCAATACAAAAGATATGGCCAATGTTAGTGGAAAGAGGAATTCCCAAAAGCTTCTTGGAGAAAAGAGCTGAAGAGTTGGCAGTGGGGGAAGAAAATTGGATGTCATTCAGTGTTATTCTAGGTTTGCTGATCTTTGGGGTGGTAATGTTTCTGAGTCATGACGACGAATATGTGAGTCAACCTGCAATTAGTGTGTTTCTTTTAGAGAATTTTGTACAAGCTTTGCTAGTAGATATGCTCATCAACATTCATACTCGATACATACAAAGGAAATGAGTGGTGAAAACCTTGGAGAATTTGATTTGGTCTCAAAATTTAGCTTCTCTTACTGCTAGTGGCATTTTCTGGTATTCTCCAAGTTGGTATACATGGGAGGTCATCACTCATTGCGGAGAATTTCCTAACATTCTGCTAATTGGATCTCAAGGATGTATCAATTATAATCCTAGGTTGGTCCTCAAGCAATTGGGTTATCCTATGGAAACCACACCAAAGGAAGTATTTCTGAAAGAGCTTATTTTGCTAGACTTTGGAAAAGAATATCCTGGATTGTTGAAACAGATCCAGAAAGCTTGGAACCAAGTTCACAGGAAGGGTGCAGAGCTCAGAAAAATGGCGATGGAGAACCTTACAAATCATGGATACTTAGAAGAGTAATGGAAGTAAAATTTCTATTCATTGTGGAAGTTCCATTCGATGTGCGAACACGAACTCACTCACGTCCCTATTGTGGAATTCAACAAACTCAAGGTCACCATTGCGAGATGAAAGAAGAGGAGGCGACAGCAGTTACTTGTGTTGCTCGAGAGAGAGAGAGAGAGAGAGAGAGAGATGATTTGATACAAAGCCTCAAAGAAAGAGATGATGAGCTTCTAAAAAGTCAAGAGCGGTAGAAGAAAGAAAAGCGAAGTTCCATGTGAAGGATAATTTGGATACAACCAATTTTGAGTTAAGTGAATTCAATCGTAGGCTGGCCGAAGCTGAACATCAAAGAGGGCAAGCATACGCAGATGAAGAACGAGTTATCAAAGAAAAAGGTTACTTGAAGACAACTCTTACCACTCAAATTCGAGAGTTAAAGGCTGCGCTAAGGAACATTGAATCTAGTTTGGCACGTGAAACTCACCTTAAGGAAGAAGCTCGCATGGCATGTAGCGTAGACCCTGAGGAATTGGCCCAGAAGATTCAAGAGTTGGATACTGCGAGGCATCTTGTAAGCCGATGGGAAACAACATATGGATAATTAGAGGTCCAGTGTGAGGAATGGCAAGAAGAGGCTCGACGTCAAAATAGACTTTGGGTAGATTAAGGAGAGACCATCTTCAACCTGGAAGAGTAAAATCAGGATTTGTATGCAAAGTACTCAGGCTTGGTAGAATTCTGTAGGCAGTTAATGGTAGAAGTCCCATGAAGGCTTCAATCGGCTATAGAAGACCTAGAGGAAGACTAGGTTCCCCCGACAGTGGAGTACTTCATTTTTCTTTGCAAAGGCATGGTGGAGCAATTCAAGAAGGAGATAAGAGAGCTCAGACCCCGAAGAGGACAACATTTCAGATTTTCTTACCTTTATGTACTTTTTCAGCTTCATGTATCTTTTGAACTAAAAGCAGACCTGCGAGTCTTGCTCTTTATTTTTCTACAAAGAATGATGTTTGTATTCAACTTTTATGTTTGGAATGAAGGAGCTGATTATCCATTTGTTGTGCTGGTTGCTTACAAGCGAACGAGTCCGATAAAGATCCTTGGAAATGGGAACATGATCATAAGTATTTTGCATTAACCATACATAATCATGCATTTTTTTTATATAAAACAAAAGAACGCCAAGCTCATTACATTTCCTCTCGTCCAGATTCAAGCTGACTACTCGACATCCATACGGAACGAGGGCCAACACGAAGCAAGCTATGGATCAATACGAAGCTACACAAGCTGCTATGCAAAGAGATATCGATGGTTGAAGTCTAAGATGGACCAACTCATGGAGATGATGACTGCTCAACACAGGAGAGATAAAGAACCAGCCGCCAATGAAGCCGTTGTTGCTGCAGCAAACAATGTTGCTGCTACTTTCAATGCTTCCACAATAACTCATGCTACTAACACCATTGGGACGTCTTTTGTTGCTAATAGGACAACTGCTATTGTTCCTTCTTTTGTCGTTGGCAACACAAGAGTCCACTGAGGTGCCAACAACACTCTGTCTCATTTGCTGGCATGCAGGTATCCAATCCGTCACTTTTTGGGATGCCTTTTGATTTCTTCAACGGAGCCGACAATCATGGCACTACTGCTGCAGCGCATATTGCTACACATGTGGTGGGAAATGATGAGCAAGAGCAGGGTGAAGATGAACAAGAGAATAAGCGGTGTGACTCCCAGTGATGAGGACATACAAGATGATTACATGAAATAATTTTACCAGAATGTTGTACCTATGGGCAATCCAGCTCCTTTTCAAGAAATGGCTGTGTAATACGGTGAACTGACTTTGAGAATTTGTTTTGCTTTTTATCGCAAATGTGCGGATAGCAAGAGTCGCCACCGACTTTTCTTTTATCCAATTAAGGGAAGGTGAAAAGAAGGAAAAGACCTTCGTTAGATTCGAGTAAGGGAGAAGGTTATGAAAAGGGAAGGTATTAGCACCCTTTTCATCCGTATTTATCTACGGCTCTTAGTTGCTCTTAGATCACTTTAACATTGTGCTTTCTTTGTTTGACAAAATGTTTTGAAAAGGAATTTCGCTTTGACTTTGTAATGATTCATGCAGAATGTATACAAAGTGTTCGGAAATGTTTTGTTTTTTCGAAAAGAGTTTGAACTTTGAAAAAAAAGTGTGGTGTGAAAAGTATTTTGATAGAGCAAGCAACTAAAAGTCTTATTACCTACTCAGAATGGTCGTTTTCGTGTTGTTTTACGTTCCTTTAGAATAGCGCTATCCATACCATTAGTTGGTAGGTAGCGTTGGCGTTAAAGGTGGCGCTAGAGGATCTGACGTGAATTCGGATTCTCTTGCACGTAACGATTTAATCTTTTGATTTGTTTATAAAGATGCCGCGAGCATCAAGCTTTATTATTTTCAACACAAGAAAGATGATTTAATGATTATGAAAAAGGGGAAAGCTGAAATACCCTCAATTGATATTGGTATGCGTAACAACTAGCGCAAACTAGACGTAACGCATTGGGGAGATTCTGAATAAGGGGGATTGTTATATAAAGGGAATAGATGGAGCACCCTAAATATATGTAGTTATCTACAACTTTATATATGAATATGTTTGATATGTTTGTGTGTTTTAATTGCTATTTCTATGATTGGGAAAGTTTCTCCTTTGGATTTTAAGAAACAGTAGATTATGGGGGATTCTAGTGTTTATTATTATTGTGCTCGCAAAGATCATGGATCTTACGCATACATATCCCTAGTGGGAATCGAGCATTTATAGCTCGGATCTATAGGGTTCTATGGTTTGTTTGGTGAGAGAGAAAGAAATTTGCTCGGCAAGGATGAGACCTTGTGCCTACGTATTCTCAAAGGATGTTGAGAAAGTCGAGCAATCGTAGTTCCCACTTATGCTAGTGGAAAGCAGCGGGATGTTAGTAGGACAGACAAATGTCATCTTAATGAAAAATGTATCTAATCTATTTCATCACATACATTTTTGAAAAGTTTGATTGATAGAAATCTTTAGTAAGTAAGTTATAGGTGTTTTGCTCGAGTATACAAGCGTTACCACTTACATGTTTAAGAAAGATGTTTGAAAAGATGATTGAATCTTTTAGCGTAAGTATTGGGTGTTTTGCTTGAGTGTACAAGCGTTACCACTTACAATTAAGAGATGTTTTTTGTTTGAAAAAGTTTGAAAAGAGTTTGAAAAGTTTTTGTTGTATGTGATGTAATAGATGAAATACTTCTTCCATAGAGATGATAGATGTCTAAATCTCAAGGAGAAATTGATTGGATTAAAGGGATGATTTTAAGAAGCCCATGGGTCCTTGTATTGTTAGCCCAAGAGGAGGCATTCTGAGGGTCATTGAGGGTCATCGAGGGTCCTTGTATGAAGCTCAAGAGGAAGCTATAGGGTATGGTGGCTTTGTGTTAAAGGGATTTCACCGAAACCATCCTTTTGGAAATAAGAGCAATTTCACCGGGAAATTTTACTCTCTGGGGATTTGAAAGTGATTTCACCGGGAAACCATCCTTTTAGGGTTCTATCCTAGTGCAGGTGATTCTTTGTATTGGAAGCCCAATAGGAGGCTGTTAAGAGATTTTCTATCTCTTTCATTGTATGATGTCCAAGAGAAGGCTAAACTCAATGAGGAGTTCTTTTGAACGAAGCCCAAGAGGAGGCTGACTCAACAGGGGAGTGTTTGTCTTATATGAAGCCTAAGCGGAGGCTAACTCTATGGGGAGAGTTTCTTTGTACAAAGCCCAAGAGAAGGCTAAACTCTGCTGGAGATAAATTATCTTGTATGAAGCCCAAGCGGAGGCTAAACTCAACTGGAAATGAGTTGTCTTGTATAAAGCCCAAGCGGAGGCTATACTGTGGGGAACCTATTGATTAGTCTAATTGTTATGTTATAATTAGACAGTTGTATAAACAGTGTGTGTGTGATATATATTCACGGAGTTTATGAAGGAAATATAAACAATGCATGATATTTATTTATTTATGAAATATAAACAAGTGTACGTGAAACGAATGTTCAAAAGCGTAACTTGATTATCTACAAGTTTGAAGCTGTGTACAAGGAAATGAATATGTACACGACAATTTTATGTACAGATAAAGATGGATGTACATAGGAGGGTTGGGACTTACACCATAGGGTGGCCCATTGATTTGAAAGCGATTTCACAGGAATAATGCTCCTTTCAATATCAATGGTATTCGGTTGAATATACAGATGAAACAGAAGCGAATGATCAAGTTTTATCGTGAAAAAGTATTTTCAAAAAGAGTACGTGTTATGCAGATAAAATTTTGTTTTGAAAAGCATTATGTCGAGGAAAATGTGTATGTACATAAAGAATGTTGGTTTGAGTATACAAGTGAAGTGAAAACAAACGATCAAGTTTATCATACTTGAGTATAAAAGAGTATGTATATGTACAGATGGAAATTGTATGTACAAAAAATATTATGTACATAAAAGAATGTTATGGGACTTACATAAGGAGGCCCATTGGTTTGAAAGTTTCACGAGGAATAATGCTTCTTTCAATACCAATGGAATGCAGTGTAAAATGCAAACAAACGGAAGAAGTTTGTCCGTATTATGTACAGATAAAAAGATATGTACATAAAAGAATGTTTTTGTTTATGTACAAGGAAAAAAAATATGTACATAAAAGAATTTTTGGGACTTACACCGTGAGGGAGGCCCATGATCGATCGAGAAATTCGAGAGAAGGAAATCGTTTTATCATTTAAATCGGATCGATCATGGTAAAAAGATGCAAGTTTTGATGAAAAAAGTTTTGAAAAATGATTTGAAAAATGTTTTGAAATGCAAGGTTCATTTATGAGAAGTTTTAGAAAAAATCGAAAGTCGAAAACTTGGAAAATTCACCTTAAAAGGAGGTTTGAAAAAGTGTTCAGAACGTCGTTTTCGGTTCGATTAAAATTTAATCAGATGAAAGTTTTTTCTGAAAATTTTTGCACTATCATAAAATAGATGTATTTATTGACAAGTGTCTAAAAAATCATCTCAAAATGAGAAGTTTTGATTGGTCAAAAAAAATGTGGAAATTTTGTAAAAAAACATAAAAAATTGGAAAAGTTGTAAAAGAATGGTCGATGGGAGTTGAACCCATGACCAAAGGTGGGACACGTGTCGAGAAGACTAAGAGCATGCAGACTACCACTAAGCCAAGCGCCTTGGTGTTTAGTGGACAATGACAGCGTAGACATGATATTGGAAAATTCAAATATTTGAAAATGAAGAACACGACTGTGTTCTTCGTGGTTTTGATTCCCATTCTTCAACTCATGCTACAATCTTCGTTTCTCCATGAAATTGAATGAAATAAAAACCAAACTTGCTCGATTTTCATCACGAACATGATGGTACTTGTTAATTGCATTTATATTCAGTCTAACTCAATTGGATTTGGAACGCTAAGAACCCTAAAGCGATTTTTCAAATTAAATGATGTATGTTTCATGATTCTTTGATTTTATTGAGGGTTATTGATCGTGTTAGGTGCAAAGAGTTTGGCCTAGAGCTTTTCAAAAGAATCAAAGAATTATGAGAATGGATTTCGTGTTCTTACCTGTGAAAGTGAGAATCGAATTCGATCTTAGAGCGTTCCCAGAACGGATTTCTTGATCATTTGAGCTTCATCGGCATGTATGGAAGCTGTGTGAATGATTTGCTTGCCTTGAACTTGCTCCAATCTTTCCAACCAAGTCAACCTGCAGAGACTGAAAATGGCAACTGGATTTTGATGTAAATCGTGTTACAGTTAGATGTTAATGGCCTGGATCATATACATGATGTATAGTGATGATGTTCAGATGATTAGATCACAAGTTAATGCAGCCTAGCTTCAAATTCGAATTCCATGGCAATTTTGAAAGTTTGGAAAAATGGAAAATGAAAACTGGTTTTAGCTTGATTTCAGTTTGATTTTAAGTTACAAACAAGTTTGATAATGATATTGAAGCATGTTAGACACCAAATTTTAACATGTTTTCAACTATTTTTCAAAAATGCAATAATTCTCCAATTTGCACTATGTTGCTTAATTTTCAAGAAAAAAGAATGAAAGCATGGATTTGTGATGCTTTGGTGTGAATTGAACTTGAATTTGTGAGCTATTTATAGAAAACAAACTCTGAAATATTAGGCCAAAGAGGTACAAGCCTTTGGTGATTCAAAGATAACTTAGAGGGCAAGAATGACTTTTGCCAAAAAAGGAAACTTCCTTTTTTCACCATGTGCTCATTTTTTACAATTTGATCCAATCCTCTCAATTATTATCTCTAGCTGATATTTATCAGTTTGATGACTCATTTGGCATGGTTAGATTGCTTCTAGATGAAGAAAACACAAAATGACCTATAATTTGAAGTTGTGATCTTTGAAAATCAAGTTTCATGGAGCCTTATGTTTCAATTTCAAAAGTATAGCTAGACTCCATGGATTTGAGAGTTCTTGGACCTTTTGGAAAGCTTGTTTCACAAGCTACAACTTTCATGTTTTGAGTTTTTTCAAATTCAAATTGGAACTAGGTGAAAAAATGGCATGAAGTTTGGAAAAAATAAGAAATTTCAACACCTAGAAATTTTTCTAAGTATAGAAATTTTGATTTTTTGTTGACTTTTTCAAATTCTTGATTTTTTTATGATCATGATGGATCATTTGAAGTATTTTGATGATGGAAAAAGTTTTGTTTTTGAAAATTTTGACCAAAAGTCAAAGTTTGACTTTTCTGTGCAGATGAATTTTCATCAGATGTTTCTGAAAACGACTGATGAAGTCTGTGAACTTCTGTGATGTTTTGAATCCAGAAATTAGGTCAGGATGTTGTATCTAAGATATGATGACCAATCTCTATCCAAAAAAGTCATTCACTGTTCAAAAAGTCAGAGAGTTCTCATGCCCGATCAAAACCGTAATTGGTCGATCCTCGATTGATCTGTGAGAAAAAATTTGATATCTGAAGATTAAAGGCTGATGATTTGATCAAGATAGATCAAATGAGGTGAGAAAAACTCAAACCCTAATTGATTGACTCTTGAATCAGATGAAAATCTGATGAAACCCTAATTTTGACCTGTGAATGCTATACCGATTAATCTTTACGAGCGTTAATTGTCCAATGATGCAAATGTAAGGTGGTATATTAGGTCAAAATTTGGGGTATGACAGTAACCCTATTCGTTGGATGTAGAAGGGACATTCGAAGGGACATCGGATGGTCATAGAAGGCAACTTGTAGGAGTATCCTAGCACATTCAAAGGGACTATCATTATTTTCGTAGGCGACAATCGAGGGTCAAGATCATGTATTCGTAGGCGACATCGTGGGTCTATGATCTTTATATCAAAGGGACTATGATGATTTATTTTGAAGGCAACGGTGCTAGAATACCTCTACGTTCGAGGGACTTGACCATTTATTCAAAAGGCAACGAGAGAGATTACTCTAGGGGGTGCTCTATGTGACACCCCGAAAATAATTCGGTAATTAAATAATTATGATTTTAATTATTAAATTAATTGGGAGCATAGTTTATTTAATATATTGAATTATTGAGATTAATTATGGATTTATTGGATGTATGTGGAGTAAGTGGGGTGTGAGGAGTAAAAGACTCTACTCACATTTATTGATTTATTTAATTATGATTAAAAGGAATAAGAGGAATAAAAGGAATAAAATAAGGAAAAGAAGGAAAAATAGAATCATTTGGAGAAAACAAGACTACGTCAGAGTGAGAAGAGGAGAAAGAAGAAGGAAAACCTAGAAGTGTCGGAATCTCGAAGAAACCACCAGGTAAGGGGTGATTTCGACTGATTATGACTTATTATAGGTTTTGATGTTGATGATATGAGTTATAGCATGTAGGAATTTGAAATTGTGAAATTCTAGGGTTCCATGAATGTGTCCCTATAGGTGTCAGATTGTGTCAAATATGTATGGAATATGATTAGAGTGTCAGTAGATGAAAATAGATGATGGAAATATGTTGTTTGATGAGATAGATGATGCCAAATGATGTATTTTAGTGTTTCCCATGATGGAGTTCGTATGGGTAAAAATGGGTTAATTGAAAATGGAAGGATCTTGTCAAAAGTAAAATGACATTTTAACACGTGAACCGGTTCACATATGACGGAACGGTTCCCCATTCAAAATCAGGCAGTATTTTCAACTTTCGGGAACGGTTCCGTTACGGTAGGAACGGGTTCGAGTGCATTTTCAATTTTCAAAACTTCAAAATTCATAACTTTCAAACCGTAAGTCCGTTTTGGCGCCGTTTTGGACGTTATTTTCTAAATTTAATGCTCTACCTTATGAAATGAAAATATTTTAGAAAACTTGAAATTATTTTGGGAAAGGGTATAATTTCTAAAGATGATGATTATTAGCTAATACATAATGACGATGTGTAGGTGATGCACTTAGTGATGAGGATCGATAATGTATAGGTGAAATAGCATGGTTATGCTATTGTTTGATGTATGCATGATTGGTATGGATATCTTGATTGATGGTTTTGCATGTTTATCTGATGTTAGATGTATGCATGATTGTTGATGTATCATGTTGATTTTGGTGATTCGATTATGTTAAATGAATGTATACATAGGCGATTAATGTTGCATGCTATTGACGTGCGTGCATATGCATTATTTTGGTGAAGTTAATTCCTATTGTGCGAATTTGACTTGGATTGCCGATAACCGATACGAGTGAGGATGAGTGGTTAGGCTGGATTCGTGTCCAGTGGTTATGGACGAATCGATGGGCATATCAGAATGATGATGGATCGGTGTCGGGTGACTTGTCCAGTCGGTACCGCATGCATTGAGTGCATTAGTGTTTGCATAGGATTGCAACATGCTAGGATGTCTTCGGTGTTGCAATGCCTTTATTGTTGATTGATGATGTATGATGAATTGTATGACTATGATTGTGTATTGGATTACGATTGGTATTAAGTGGTGGAATAATATGCTTGTATTATATGGTTGATTGAAAGATTTATAATATGCTTTAATTATGAGAAGTCTCACCCTTACTTTACCATTTCGATTAAATTAGCAGTGAGAGTCGGTGAGGATGGCTCTAGAGCTTATCGTTTAGTCCGCGTGTCGGTGTCATGCTCGATTAGGTTGTAAGGGAGCGTTAGATGAGGAGTTAGACATTGGTTTATTGTTTATTTAAAACTTTGTGGGAATAATGTTGAGTGAATTATTCGGTTTTTGATGATATTTTCATGTAAGACATGGTCTTAAATTAATTGAAAATTTATTTGGATGTTGATCCTAAGTGTAGCATAGCTCTTGTTTGAATGAAGTTTGTTTTAATTATTAATTGTGACATCCCTTATTATACCGTGTTAACTCGATTAAAGATGATTTAGTTATTAATTTAATTAATATATTCGGGTATTTAGATGGGGTGTTACACTATATATCAATTTTATCTTGCGATACGCCTAATTACTAGCGTTTATAGGGTGCGAAAGTAAATTGAAGTAAAGTCTTGAAAGTAAATGTCCTACGCTATTACATGGCTTTGGGCGATTACATAATAAAGTCGGAAAATAAAAGTCCTAATTAAACTATTACATCCCATGGCGGTTACATAATTGAAAAGAAAACAAGAAAAATCGTCAAACGCTACAACTGTGAGCGGATGCATAATCGAATACGAGAAAATTGCATAAGAAGAAAATGTTAGTAAAAGCATGATTTTGAATGAGGAAAAAGTTTTGATTAGTAATGACATTAATATGATAAGATAAATTTTTGATAATTTTCTGAATCAATTTGGTAATTTAAAAGCAATTAAAAGTTATTTAAATGATTAATTAGTAATTAAATTAAATATGCATGCAAAAATAATAATTTTTATATTAAAAATTAAATAAGTATTTTTCTGATGATAATGCAAAAAAGAAATATTTTTTGGAGTTTTTTAGATGCATGATAAAAATATTTGAAGATAAATTAAATTAACATGAAAATATTAAAGAAAATAGAAAAAAAATAGAAAAATAGAGTTAGTTTCAAAAGAGCAAAAATATATTGGTCTTGCCAGGATTCAAACTGTAGACCTTTGCTTCACACACACGCGCCATGACCAAAGTGGGCGTCGGTGTTCAAACAATGAAACGAAAGCATTATAAGCGGCGATTCACGATGCCCGGTTACGTGCGAAGAACATCATCTTCTTCGTTTGAATTTTTGAAAACTTAGCGTCGGCTGAGTTCGACGCTAAGGCCCCTGCATATTTTGAAAATCAAGCACAAGCAATATAAATGAGATTCAAAGGCATGGTTCGATTGGAAATATTGTTCTGAACACGATGGTGGTGTTCGTTTTGTCCAATTTTTCTTATTTAGAAACCCTAAAACGTAACAAGAAACCCTAACTATGGTGAATCACGTTTCAGGCCACGGAAATGCAATTGGATTGTCCAGAAAGCTTGCAAACTTCAAACTAAACACAAAGCAAACATTGAAACACGTTAACAATGCATGAATGATAGAAATCGAAATTTGAAAAAGTGTGACAAACCGAAATCGTGTTCTCTCAATTCTTGATGTTTTTGAGAGTTGTAAAGGTCTGGAATGATTCTAAAGACACCAAGGAACGTGTTTGGATGCTTGGAATTGGCTGAATCGAAGCAAAAACAAGGCTGCAAGTTGCTTGAACTCCACGGTTTTTTGGCTTTAGGTTAGGGTTCCTCCAAGCAATTTTTCAGTTCTTGTTCATGTTGTATGCATTGTACATTTATAGTGGATGGATTTTGGGCTGAATTGAAGAACAAATATTGATCAATCAATGCAAAAATTATTTGATTTTGTACAAAATCAAATATTTCTTATTTGATCCAATTTCATCAATTCCTTGCCAAATCAATGCAAATTTCGAAATTGGCGAGCTTGGGTGAGTTACTTGGATCTCAAGAATGAGAGAAAAATCAACTTTGCATTTAATTTTGATTTTATACCTTATTTTTTAATTTAATTTGTTTTTAAATGAATAAAATCCAAATTAAATAGAAAAATAAAGAAAAAATTCGTGGCATTGGGCTTGAAAGTTCCAAATAAGATAAGGAACAAGTTTAAACCAAGAAAAACTAGGCCCATATGCAAAATTTTGGATTTTGACAAGTATCTCTCTTTGTGCACCTCTTCAAAAATGTCCAACTTGTGCAAGGTGTATTTTGCTCAATTTTCCACATGTTTGAGTGTTCTTGAACTTTTTAGAAAGCTCTCAGTGTCCTCTAACCAACCTCTTTGGTTTCATCTCAATTGGAGTTTCCATGCTCAATAAAACTTCAAAACAAAAAGTTGACTTTTTGTTGACTTTGAAAAGGACCTGTAATATTTTGATCCATATCTTCCAAATGAAGCATTTTTTGAACATTCTTGTGAGACATAAAGTTGTAGATAATTGAATTTCCTTCAAAATGAGAGGTGGTGGAAAAATTTCTAAGAAAGTATGAAGAAGTTATGCTCAGTCAAAGTTCAGTTGACTTTTCACTAGAAAACCCTAATTTGGAAAGTTTGACTTTTGTGCAAATCTTGAGTTTTCTTGATAAATCATGATCAACCCTTGATCAAATGATGAATGTAACTTCAAAATAAGGATGTTGACCAAAAATCGGGAAGTTTGTGTAGGTTGACCATAGTTGACTTTTGTCCAATCTGTGATTTTCAACCATCGAGCAATTAGGAAATTTGACTTGTGAGGCTTGAAACTTGACATGGAGAATCTTTGAAGCATATGAGGAGGCATGATGACCATTGGAGATGTTGGAAGTCCATCTGGATCTAAGGATAGCCAAACCCTAGTTTGGGTTGATTGTCTAGGAGAGGGTTTGTTTGATCAACCCTTGAGGAATCCTTGAGTATGGATGTATGAAATACCTTGAGAAGTAAGAGGGCAAATTTTGGGGTATGACAGCTGCCCCTGTTCAATCTTCTTGTACTGGAAGGGTTAGATTGGCATGCGTGCCTTTCGTGTCCTAGAGGTAGAAGATGATTGAACACTCAGTACACGAAAATTTGCACTCATTGTTGGTGATGATGCGGGAATGGGCTTCTGATGCCATTTGGAGAAGCTGGAGATTTCACTGGGGAATGAGTCGTACGCTAGACTCAAGAATGTCGTCCGAATAGGAGAGTCGTCGGGGATGGGCTTAGGATGCCATCTAGAATGATCGATCTTTGGGAAGTGGCCGTCTGTGGCTCGTAGATGTTCTTGAAAATAGAAGAGAGCATGGAGATGGGCTTAAGATGCCATCCGAAGGGAGTCGTACGTTAGACTTCGTGCTCATATTTGAATGAAGTTATTGGTTTGTATTGGTTTTTAACCAAATATGCGCGATACGAAAGCGGAGAAAGCGTTGACAAGTAGTAAGAGATGGGCTTAAGATGCCATCAAGGCAAGTCGTCGCTAGACTACGTAGTTGTTGTTGATAATAAGAGAGTCGAATACATCTTCGTGTTGATTACTACGAGGGGACAATAGTCGGAAAAATGTGGATAGCTTCCCTGTTGTGCTTCGGGTATTGATCCAATGCCTGTTATTGGAGGATAACTAGGGCGGTCGTTCAGATAGTTTTCCCGTCTGGCTTCGGGCATTAATCCTGGACGGTTGTCGGAGAAAACTAGGGCGGTCTTCGAGATAGTTTTCCGTCTTGCTTGGGCATTAATCTGGACCAATTGTTGGAGGACAACTAGCGGTTATTCGAGATAGTTTTCCGTCGGCTTGGGCATTAATCTTGGACTGTTTGTTTTAAGTGATTTTCACTGTTTGGGAAAAACAAAAGAAACTTTGATAGAATATCGTTAGTCTTATGCAAATTATGATGCATGACAATGTGTATGAAATTATGACTTTTATGAGTAATGTATGAATGATAGATGTTGTGGTATTTCAAAACATATCCATCTTGAAGAAGATGCGGACATACGCAGGATTCCTGGCCTCTGTTGGGACGAAGCAGTTGGAAACCACGAGAAGAAATATAACCCCGATTCCTCCGATGCACTATCTGACCAAGTCTTGAGCTAGATATTGTTGAGGAGGGTAGAGATCGAGAAACGCGCTGCTGAGGATCTTGTGTATAGACCCTGCTGGGAGAAAAAATTAGGAGGCACTCTATTGGGGATCTTGTGCACAGATCCTGCTGGAGAGCATTTGATAGTTCTTGAGAGACGAGTTAGAAGGACACGGAGCCGTTGAAATCTCTGGTTGGGGAATCAAAAGATGTAGGTTTCCTCCGATGCACTATCTGACCATGTTTCAAGTCTGGATACTGCTGCTGCCGGGGAGGTGATGGTTGCTGAGAGATATTTTGCTGGGGATACCTCTGCTGGTAATGAATCGTTACTTCCTAGAGACTGATGTAACATGGCTTATCTTGATTAGGATCACTGCTCGGGGACTAACGTGATGAAGCTTGGAATGTCAGGACTAGTGGAGGAAAATGCGTGCTCCGTTGGGGAAATTTTGTGATGGGTGACATCTCTGTGAGGATTATTCTTTGCAGGGGAGTGTACTGGTGACTTTCGTCGTCATCTCAATTCCTAGATCCTGTACTAATTACTTTCGTATCCTCACTTTTCGCATGTTTGTAAATAAATTTTTATTGTCAGATGCATATAATCATTCGAAGCAAACGTTGGACTTTATGCAAACAACAATAGTGAAAATTGTAAAAAGAAAGAACTTGTATTTATTTGAAATGTGGCGTATGGCCAAGTAGTTTGTACACGAGAAAAGTAAAAAGGTATGCGGAAACAATCTCGTTAAGTTCCAACTATGCTAGTACTCATATATTTCAACTATCTCATCTCCTTGTCGTTAGAAAGTGAGTGAATTGATTTTCACCATTTGAATCTTGAATCTTGATAGTAGTAGTGCGGAAGTAGGTGATCGGGCGAGACATAGTCGTGCGCTTAAATCTAACTTTTCCTAGACCGCCCTTCGGGTTTATCTAGGGATACCCTTTTTGCCCAAGCCGCTGCGGTTCTCGACTTGCGGTGTACATGTTTTATATATATCCTTAATTTTTCCGAACCCTTTTGGTTCGCTGAATACTATATTTTTGCCTAGGCGGTCGACCTAGCGTGTCTCTTTTATCGTAGTATTTTTGACTATGTCTGCGTTCACGGTGTGGGAAGTCTTCACCATCCATGGTGCTAAGTATCATAGCTTTTGGAAAATCATCTTGACTACAAATGGTCCCTCATGGGTGGGAGTCCATTTGCCCTAGGATCACCTTGTGGAAGGATGATGCGCTTGACTACTAGATCACCGACTTGGTAGACTCGGTGTTTGACTTTCTTGTTGAACGCTCTGATCATTCGTTTCTGATAGATATGTCCATGGCAGATGGATGCGAGTCGCTTCTCATCAATCAAGTTAATCTGATCAAGGCGAGTCTGGATCTAATCGTCTTCGCCTAACTCTGTGTCCTGGAGGACTCTGGTTGAGGGTATCTGAAACTCAATTGGTAGGATTGCCCCTGTTGATGTTCGTACTGTAGTGCGATAACCATGAAGAAAGAATGGTAACATCTCATGCCAATCTTTGTAAGTCACTATCATCTTCTGTATAATCTTCTTAATGTTCTTGTTGGCGGCTTCCACAATGCCATTCATCTTAGGCCGATAAGGAAAAGAGCTGTGATGCTTGATCTTGAACTGCGTGCGAGTTCGGTGATCATCTTGTTCTTGAGATTAGAACCATTATCGTGATAATCCTTTCGGGAGTTCCATACAGTTATGCTTAATGAAGCGAGCCACAACATTCTTGGTAACGAGAGCGAATGAGGCGCTACCCACTTGGTGAAATAGTCAATTGCCACAAGGATGAAGCGATGTCCGTTGGGCGGTGGGCTTGATTTCTCCGATCATGTCAATGCCCACATTGCAAAAGGCCAAGGAGTTGTTAGAACATTCGAGTCTTGAAGTGCGTGCACTTTGTGCATATATCGGCACTTGTGACAAGATCGAGTATAGCGGTGACAATCGGCTTCCATGGTGGACCAATAGTAACTTGTTCTCAAAATCTTCTTAGCCTTTGTATGACCAGGGTGGGTACCAAATCGCCGTGTAACTCCTCCATGATACGTCTTCTGTTTTTCGGTCCACGGTAGATAAGCCAAGTCATGATTGCGCTTGTATAAGATGTTGTTCTTGAGGAAGAATTTGGATGCAAATCTTCTCAAGAACTTCTTATCATTGAGGATGCCCTGCGGGATATTCACGAGTCTCAAGATACCTCTTCACGTCCATAGTACCAAGGTTTCTCTTACGTATCAAGCTCATAACAATCGCTGGTTCATCAAACTTCTCAATGATGATCGGGGAGCCTCGTTGTCCCATCGACCTTGAACATAGGCGACATAGTAGCCAATCGTGCAAGTGATTCTCTTCTCGTGGAATGTGATTGAAAGTGATTTCTTCGAAACAAGGGATTAGACTTAGAACATGCTCTCGATATGGAATGAGATTCGGATGCTTATATCCTCGCCTTTAATCGGTGATCACTAAAGGTGAGTCTCCATACACTTGCAAGAATTTGATTCTTAAGTCAATAGCAGCTTTGATACCCATGATGCACGCTTCGTATTCGGCCATGTTATTGGTGCAACTGAAACATAATCTGGCGGTGAAAGGAGTGTGCCGGCCTGTAGGAGATGCAATGATGGCGCTAATGCCATTGCCAAGTGCGTTTGAGGCTCCATCAAAGACCATGGTCCATCGGGATCCTTGTTCGGGTCCTTAAATGCGGACACAGTTCTTATAATCTGTAACTAGTAAAACATCCTCGTTTGGAAATTGACTGCATAGGCGATAGTCATCTACGACTTGATGAGCCAAATGATTGGCTACTACACTTCTTTGATTGCTTTAGAAGTGTCGCATGTCGTACTCGATCGGGATCATTTGCCATCTTGCCATTCTTAGGAGAGAGTGGTTTCTCAAATATGTATTTTATCGGATCCATCTTGAAATCAACAAAGTAGTGTGAGTCAACATATCTTTGTCTTGGTGAAAGCCCACAGCGTTGCAAGTTTTCTCATTGTGGTATCTTGTTTCACAGTTGGTAAACTTTTGCTAAGGTAGTATATTGCATACTCTTTCGACCAGACTCGTCATGTTTCCCCAACACACACCCATTGAATTCTCTAATCTTGTCAAGTACATGATAAGAGGTCTTCCTTGTTGGTGGCATCGAAATGAGGATTAGGTACTCCTTGATTTTGTCAAAGCGATATGGCGATCGTCGTTCCATTCCACTACTTGATCTTTCTTTAGTAACTTGAAGATTGGCTCACAAGTAGCAGTTAGATGTGCAATGAATCTGGCAATATAGTTCAATTGGCCCAAGAAACCTCTGACTTCCTTCTCGGTGCGGGGAGCTGGCATTTCTTGAATAGCTTTCACCTTGGCGGGATCGACCTCAATACCTTTCCCACTGACAACAAACCCTAGGAGTTTTCCGGATCTGACTCCAAAGGTGTACTTGTTGGGATTAAGTCTGAGTCTGTACTTCTTCAACCTATCAAACAGTTTTCGTAGATGATCAAGATGCTCTTCTTCAGTCTGTGATCGAGCTATCATGTCGTCGACGTCGACCTCTATCTCGTGATGAATCATGTCATGAAATAACGTCACCATGGCACGCTGATAAGTGGCGCATGCGTTCTTCAGTCCGAACGGCATGACCTTGTAGCAAAAGGTGCCCCATTGTGTAACAAAAGTTGTCTTCTCCATGTCTTCAGGAGCCATCTTGATCTGATTGTAACCGGAGAAACCATCAATGAAGGAGAAAACCTTATCTTTGACGATGTTGTCAACGAACATCAATATGAGGTAGTGGGAAATCGTCTTTTGGACTCGCTTTGTTCAGATCTCTGTAATCCACACACATTCGTACCTTGCCATCCTTCTTGGGCATAGGCACCACATTAGCCACTCACGTGGATAGGAAGTAACGACTAAAGGCGTTGAGCGCTTCATAACCGGCTTTGATTTTCTCGACATCTCGGGAAGCATCTGACAGAACCTACATTTCAGGAGAAAACCTTCTTTTGTCGGCAATCGATTGTACCACAATATCAATGTCTAAACAGAGCATGTCTTCGTATGACCAAGCAAAAACCTCAATATAGTCTCGTAGCATACGAATCAATCTCTTTTGACAATGTTCCCAAGACTGCTCTATCTTGATCTCTTTTTGTCTTTAGCGATTACCCAAATTCACAACCTCAATTGTCTTTATCAATCTCTTCTTGCTGTAGAAGCCTGCCAAGTTCTCCTAGAACTTCACAATCTTCCTCTCCTGGCACTTTAGAGTTTATTGTTCAAAACATAGAAAATACGAAAAGCAAAACAAAAACAAAAGCAAATACTCCTATCTAAAGGAGATTGGTATGACGTCTTCAGTCTTCCAATTGCTGAGTCCGTTGTCAGGAGTTGGGAAGATCCACTTGCTGATGTCGAAGTCGCTGTTGTCGTCTTCTATAGCATGGACTCCATTCTGGCTGATGCGGAAAGGATGTTGGCCAGCACGTTCGCGGCGTATCATCTTCTGTCCACTGATGGTGAAGCCTAAACCAGTCTTGTTAGATTTGAAAGGAAGATCAGGGAGCTGTCCCCATATAGTACTACTTGCTTCTTCAACAGCAGCATGAGCATCCTTTAACGAGGCCATCCTAGGCGGAACTTGCGTAGCTTCAGGAGTGACGGGAGAGTCAACAGGCATGACTCTGGGGATTGTTTCAAAAGCTTGACAGGGAGTCTCGAAGAATTCACCGTCCACCTCGAGATATCGGGATGACTGTAGATGACTGACCATATATTCCTCTTCACCATATAATGTAACAACCTTCCCTTTCACTTTGGGTACTTGACGATGCGGGGTAGAGGTATGACGCCTGCCCATGTATCCAGGCGTCCAAGTAGGCAAGAGTAGGCGGATGTCCATGACAAAGAAAGAATCAAAAGTCTGGGAACCGACTTTAACAGGTAGAATGAGCTCTCCAAGTACTGTTCGTTTAGAACCATCAAAAGCTCTCACAATAATGTCAATGGGTTTCAGAACCAATCCTTCAACATCGAGTCGATCAAAAGCAATCTTGGAAGGATATTCGAGGCGAGCCGGTATCCACCAAAACATGAGATAATGTAGCGCCCTTGCATTCCAGAGATGTGCAAGGCTTTGTTGTGTTCCTTCCGGCGAGTCAAGTCGACATCGAGAGAAGCCTAGGCCGTTGTTGGCGGCCGGGCTAGCAATACAAACTTGAATTGATTAGTAGTAGTGTCTTGCAATATGTGAGCATTCTTGAAACTTCACCAAGGCTTTATCATGAGCCTCAAGCAAGCGAGCAAGCATCGAGATCTTGGACGAACTGTCCCAACTGTTCCACAACATTGTAGTCACTCTTCTTGATAATCTTGAAATTTCCTCCATTTCTCGTTTGGAGGTGTCTTGACAACTTCCTTTGGCACTTGGTGGCGGGATGAGTCATTGGTTCTTTTCCTATAGTCTCGGGGCCGGTTGAATAGTTGGAATCATTTGAGTCGCGATGTCTTTTGGAGGAGAGATATCTGGAGAGAATACTCTTCGATTGGTCACCTTACTTGATCGGTGATGTTGTCAATGTCGGAATGGTAGCTTCAATGTAAGATCTACAATGGTCGGGTCTTGCTTGGCGCCATGATAGTAAACCTCGGATCCATAGTCCCAAGGGATAGTTTTGTTGAGGAATATGGGCCGGTGCAGGAGAAGTAATGATAAGAGGTGCCACTCTAGGCACGGGATCGGAAGAGGAAATCCTTATTGTGTTAACATTAGCATAGTCTTACGGAAATCGTCACCCCATCCGGTTTCCTTAACATCTTCAATAGGAATCTTGTAGCTCTCGAGGCAGTATACTTGACATGTAATCAAACTTTCCACTTGGTTGCCCCAGGTATCCCACATTGATGCAGTTTCATTCACATCTTGATCTTGGTTTCTTAGACATGTCTTCACACGATTCTCCACGGTGGTTTCGAGAAATAGTATTTCACGGTTATCCATCATACCTTTGAACACGTCTTCTCGACCAAGCACAACCATCGGTGCGGATGGGCACCAGCGACAATTCTCGGGCATCTGGGTTGACAAACTTGCAGCAAATTCTTCTTAACAGTCATCAGAGGAATGGTCAAGTAATCAACTCTGCTTTTAACATGTGTTGAAAGGCTTGTGACAACGGCATGTTGATCTTCGTAAACTGTCTTCGTGGCGCATTCCATTCTGGCGTTGTCTCGGCGAGGTTGTGTTGGCGTGGGATTGGAGATCACAACTTCCCCACAGTTGAGCACGGGTCTGGCTCGGCTTTTCGACCATATCGGCATTGGCTTCTTTCTTACCACCAAAGATCTCTTGCAGCATTTGAAGATGAGTCTACATGAATCCTTCTGCTCTTGATACCAGCTTCAAAATAACGCTCTCCTGTCAATATCAGCTCGGTGAATCCGACTGAAGATTTTCCAATCAGATGATTGAAGAATGGGCATGTCAGTGTTCCCATAAACATATCAACCAACTTCCTATTGGACAAGGGTGGTTGAACTCTGCCTGCTAGATCTCTCCATTTCTGAGCATATGCTTTGAACTTCTCATCACGACCCATAGACATGCTTTGTAGTTGCATGCGAGAGGGTGCCAATTCAGCATTGTACTCATACTGTCTATAGAAAGTATCTGCTAAGTCACTCCAAGTACGGATACGGTCATTCTCTAGCTGATAATACCACTCCAATTGAGTTCCGGACAAACTCTCTTGAAAATAATGCATCCACAACTTTCTGTCATTAGTGTGGGGGTTGATCTTCTGAACATAGGACTTCAAATGCAGCTTTGGATAGGAAATGCCATCATATTTGGAAAAAGTTGGAACTTTGAACTTTGGAGGAATCACCACACCAGGGACAAGGCTCAGATCATCAAAATTCAGCCCGGACATCTTCAGGTTTTCTACAGCATTCAGACGGTCTTCAAGTTGCTTGTACTTGTCATCTTCATCAGAGTACTGGTCAGTATCATAGTGATCTTCTATGTCTTTCTCAGGTTCACGTTGATCGCCTTCGTCATTGTCCTTGACACTTCCCTCAGTCTTGACACTTCCTTCTGAGAGCTCTATCTGGCTGACCACTTTAGGACCACCTTTGTAACGTCTGCCCATGTTGAGAACACCAACGACCCTCTTCTTTCTGTTGATGTGCTTCTTCAAATCTTCTTGGCCTTGGACCAGTGGTGAACATCTCCAGGCCCAGGCATTTTGAGCACGGAGATCTTTGACGATCGTTCAAGAGCCATTTCGATAAAATAAATAGCGAGAAAATGAGAAAACCAATCTTGATGTACATTGTGAGATGTTATGCCATGATATGCGATGTTTATGCAAATGCAATGCAATGTTTTCAAGGACCTTAGGAATTTAAATTTGTTAAACAAGCACGAACAAACATTTATTAGTTCTCTTTTATTCCTTTTCTTTTTAAGTACAAAAGATAGTTCAAAACAATAAAATAAAAGAACAAAATCCTAAAGCTCTAAGTCTCCCATGGGCGCTTCCTCTTGGTACCGAGGTAGGCGTTGATGTTCCGCTCCTCGTGAAATAGCTTTGTCAACTCTAGTACCTTCTTCTCGCTTGCATAGCACTGAGCTTCAAATGTATCCCTTTCTTCTTTAAGCTAAATCCAGGATCTCTTCAAGTCTTCAAAATCAATAGGCATGTTAGGAAGGGGAACAATATAGGGTACGTCACCTATAGCAACAGGTTCCATAATTACTAGTAAAACAGGCGTGAATGGCATTATGAGGTTTTGAGCTCGAGCTCGCACCCATTTGAGGTAAGGTTCCCAAGGAATGGAGTTTTGGTGCCCCAAAGTCTTGGTATCAGTCTTCTTTACCATGCCCCAAGCGTGTATGAACCTTCGTCGGTAATTCTAGAGATCATGGTTGTAATCGAACACAATATCTTGGAGAAGCATATCATGTGGACCATCTCTTGAGCAAAACCAAGTGACGTAGAGCTAGAAGGGTTGTAAGTAATACCTCCCTTATACCAAGGGTGGTACATTAGGAATTCTCCTGGCCTTTCAGCGAATGTGAAGTCTTTTTGAGAGAAAAGACTCCAGCGGATATCGAATGAGAGAGTGACATTAGCCTTTGAGACCATCTCGGCCTTTGTTCGTTCTTCAAGCGATGGAGGGAGGTCGAAATAAACCACACGGAAATAGCGGTATGCAACACATGAGAGTTCTTTGTCTTTTAGTAGAGCGAGTGTGGAAGAATGTAGGATGTCTCCAAGTAAAGTAGGCGCGAGTTGCGAGTGAAACAACTTGATGGCGTTGACATCTATGAATTGATCGAGTTAGGAAATAGAACAAACCATAGATTAGCAAGGTCACAATGTCTTGAATGCTTGAAAACTCATAGCTTTGAGGAATTCTCGTGCTTTCTTAATTAGTAACATAGAGTAAACCCTTAACTCCACTTCTTGTTTCCCAATTGGCTTCAATATCGGCGCTTTAGATGTAATCTTGATGCAATGTCTTAGTACCTAGGAACCTTTTCTAAACGGTGAATGGCATTTGGTCAAGAATAGGTACCCCAGTAGCTTAGAGAACTCTTCAAGGTAGGAACCAAGCGATAATCGGAAATGTAAAGCAATGGTGTTTCGGATCAAAGAAGCTGGAATAGGGCGTGCATCATATCTTCTTCAAAGCGGAGATAACCAAATCAAGTAGATAACCATGTCTTTTGATGAGCGGGCATGATCGGAATTTACGAAACCAATTCTTTGAGCTGAAAAGGTATACCCATGAAGTTGATTTGGATAGTCTTTCTAGAAGCCATAATCCTACAAAAGAGCTAAGATAAATCCCTAGGTCCTTGAAATAGTTAGAAATGATATGCAATGCGATGATGTCATGATGTCATGTTTAGCACACACAAACAAATCACACAATGGGCCTAGGTTTAAGGCTTGCAAGAGGTATGGTGATTACCCACCAAAAATTTGAGTTGGTTCATCTGTCCTATAATAGTAAGGAGTTCTAGGAATCTCATATCATTGATCTTTCTCGTGGCGTTTATTTCAATCGACAACCAAGTGGTCGGCCAGAAAATATTCCAAAATTACGATCTTAATGGCGTAGCATCGGTATTAGCCAACCTTACTGCACACGAATCCGACCATCTCACTACCTTAATGGCCAAGATGGGTAAATTAAGGTTCTAAAAGTTTAGTTAGTCTTGATGACACTGCGAAGCCAAATATTATCCTCGACTTGGAAATGAAGAGTATCGGGACATCAAAGTCTCACACTAACGTAGCCATCATGTTGACCATTTCGATATCGTCTAACGGTGTAGCGATTTATTGCTACTTACCTAAGGAAACCTAGATCCGGTGTAGGATCCCCACAATTATAATACCCAAGCAACCCTAGGTATACTCTCTTTAGGGTGTCTCCCGCGAGTCGCCGATTACATGTCTGGTGGTGACTTTGAGAATTTGTTTTGCTTTTATCGCAAATGCGGATAGCAAGAGTCGCCACCGACTTTTCTTTTATCCAATTAAAAGCTGAAAAACAGGAAAATACCTTCGTTAGATTAAGTAAGGAGAAGGTTATGAAAAGGAAGGTATTAGCACACTTTTCATCCGTATTTATCTCTGGCTCTTAGTTGCTCTTAGATCACTTTAAAATTGTGCTTCCTGTGTGTTTGACAAAAATGTTTTGAAAAGGCATTTCGCTTTGACTTTGTAATGATTAATGCAGGAATGTATACAAAGTGTTCGGAAATGTTTCGTTTTTTCGAAAAGAGTTTGAACTTTGAAAAAAAAGTGTGTGGTGTGAAAAGTATTTTGATAGAGCAAGCAACTAAAAGTCTTATTACCTACTCAGAATGGTCGTTTTCGTGTTGTTTTACGTTCCTTTAGAATAGTGCTATTCATACCATTAGTTGGTAGGTAACCCTATTCGTTGGATGTAGAAGGGACATTCGAAGGGACATCGGATGGTCATAGAAGGCAACTTATAGGAGTATCCTAGCACATTCGAAGGGACTATCATCATTTTCGTAGGCGACAATCGGGGTCATCATGTATTCGTGGCGACATCATTGGGTCTATGATCTTTGTATCGAGGGGACTATGTGTCATACCCCAATTTTTGACCTAATATACCACCTTACATTTGCATCATTGCATCACTAACAATTTAGAACAACATTAATCGGGTGTAGCATTCACAGGTCAAAATTAGGGTTTCATCAGATTTTCATCTGATTCAAGAGACAATCAATTAGGGTTTGAGTTTTACTCACTTCATTTGACCTACCTTGATCAAAATATCAACCTTCAATCCTCAGATATCCAATTTTTCTCATAGATCAATCGAGGATCGACCAATTAGGGTTTTGATCGAGGATGAGTATTCTTTGACTTTTTGAACATTGAATGACTTTTTTATCTAGATATTGGTCATTATATCTTAGATACAACATCTTGACCTAATTTCTGGATTCAAAACATCACAAAAGTTCACAGACTTCATCAGTCAATTTCTAAAACATCTGATGAATTTTCATCTACACAGAAAAGTCAAACTTTGACTTTTGGTCAACTTTTACAAGACAAAACTTTTTCAATCATCAAAATAATTCAAATGATCCATCATGATCATAAAAAATCAAAGAATTTGAAAAAGTCAACAAAAAGTCAAAATTTTCAACACTTAGAAAAATTTCTAAGTGTTAAAATTTTGTATTTTTTCCAAACTTCATGCCATTTTTTCACCTAGTTCCACTTTGAATTGGAAAAAACTCAAAACATGAAAGTTGTAGCTCTTGAAACAAGCTTTCCAAAATGTCCAAGAACTCTCAAATACATGGAGTCTAGCTATACTTTTGAAATTGACACATAAGGCTCCATGAACATGGTTTTCAAAGTTCAAAATTTCAAATTAGAGGTCATTTTTTATTTCTTCATCTAGAAGCAATGCCACCTTGCCAAAATTGAAGATTAGAGCTGATAAATATCAGATAGAGGTAATAATTTTAGGATTGGATCAAGTTGGAAAAATTACACATGGTTAAAGAGGAAGCTTCCTTTTCCTTTTACAAAAGTCTTTCTTGCCCTTTAAGGCAACTTTGAATTACAAATGCCATGTACTTCTGCCTAATTTTGCAGAACTTTTGACCTATAAATAGAGGTCATGTTGGCCATTTGAATATACACCAAAGCAATGCAAGTTCATTCTTTCCTTCCACTTTCTCCAATTTCTTGAATTATAGTTCAAAGTGAGGATAACTTGCAATTTTGAAATTAAGTGAAAACTATGATGAACTTTGGTGTCAAACACATTTCATAATCAATATCAAACTTGTCTAAAACATAAAAACAATATGATCTAAGCTAGAAATTACATGCCATGGTCATTATGCTTGCAAAACTGCCTTAGGATTCGAATTCTTGGTTAGGCTTGATTAACTTGTGTTCCAAGCATCCAAACATCATCCATGAACATCATATGAATGATCCAGACCCTTAACAACTAACTGTAACAACTTTAACATAGAAATCGAGCTTCCGTTTTCAGTTGATACAGGTGGACTTGGCTGGAGAGTTCCAGGGTGATTCGAGGCAAGCAGGGTGATCATACACCTTCCCTAACATCCGTTGAAGCTCAAACAATCATCAAACCAATTATGGAAACACTCCACACCATCTTGATCTCGGCTTGAGCGGTGAGAACTCAAATTTCAATCTCATGATTCCTTGCATTTAAATGAAAAAACTCTTGGCCATTTGTTTTCTGCACCTACCACGATTCTTAACCCTCAAACAATTTGAAAAATCATCAACCATACATCATTTCAATTAGGATTTTCGTTTCCAGGGTTCTTCGTGATTTCTGGAAATTCAATCGTGTTAGACCAAAAATAAATGCAATTAACATCCACCGTCGTGTTCCTTGTGAAAAATCGAGCAACTTTCATGTTTACTTCATCCAATTTCATTAAGAAACAAGGATTACAGCATGGATTGAAGAATCGAGAATCAAAGATGAAGAAACGAGGGCTTGGCGTGTTCTTGAGTTTTCAAATTTAAATTTTCAATGTTTTATTAACACGTGTTTTGATTCAAAACACAAAAGCACGTTGTCCCGGTGGTTGCCGCACACTCGTAGTACTTTACGCGTAGCCACCGATGGTCATGGGTTGAACCTCCATGGACCATTTTTTCAAACTTTTCATATTTTCTTCATTTTCTTACAAACTTCAACATTTTTTAACCAATCAAAACTCCTCATTTTGAGGTGATTTTTGTACACTTGTCAATAAATGTATCTATTTTATGATAGTGCAAAATTTTCAGAAAAACTTTCATCGATTATGTTTTAATCGAGAAAGCGATACTTGGACACTTTTCAAAACCACTTTAAAAGGTGAATTTTTCAAACTTTTGACTTCTAATTCTTTTCAAAACTTCTCATAAATGAACTTCACATTTCAAAATGCCTTCAAATAACATTCTTCAAAACTTTTTATCAAACTTGCATCATTTTTACCATGATCGATCCGATTTAAACGATAAAACTGAACTCGTTTTCTCTCGAATTTCTCAATCGATCATGGGCCTCCCTCACGGTGTAAGTCCCATAACATTCTTATATGTACATATTTTCTCCTTGTGCATACCAAAAACATTCTTTTATGTACATAATTATTTCTTTGTACATATCAAACTCTCTTCAGATACATACAAAATTTTATCTGTACATAATACAGATACCTTTTATACTCAAGTACAGGAAAACTTCGATCGTTTGTTTTCACTTCACTTGTGTATACACAAACCAACATTCTTTATGTACACACATATTTTCCTTGTACATATCAAATTCTTTTCATGCAAACTTTTATCTATACATAATACATATACCTCTTACGGATAAACTTCGATCGTTCGTTTCGTTTCGTCTGTACATATACACTGAATACCATTGGTATTGAAAGAGCATTATTCACGTGAAGCGCTTTTAATCCAATGGGCCACCCTTATGGTGTAAGGCCCAACCCTCCTATGTACATCCATCTTTGTCTGTACATAAATACTCGTTCGTGTACATATTCACTTCCTTGTATACAATTCAAACTTGTAAATAATCAAGTTACGCTCGTTTTAAACGTTCGTTTCACAGACACTTGTTTATATTTACTTCATGAACTCTTGTAAATAAACATCATGCATTGTTTATATTTCCTTCATAAACTCCTGTGAATACATATCACACACACACTTGTTTATACAACTGTCTAGTTATAACATAACAACTAGTCTAACCAATAGGTTCCCCACAGTTATAACCTCCTCTTGGGCTTCATACAAGACAACTCTCCCCACAGAGTTAGCCTTCTCTTGGGATTTGTACAAAGAAACTCATTCATCTGAGTTTAGCCTCCGCTTAGGCTTCATATAAGACGACACTCCCCTGTTGAGTCAGCCTCCTCTTGGGCTTCGTTCAAAAGAACTCCTCATTGAGTTTAGCCTTCTCTTGGGAATCATACAATGAAAGAGACCATAAAATCTCTTGACCTCTATTGGGCTTCCAATACAAAGAATCACCAGCGTTAGGATAGAACCACGAGGTATAATTTCCGGTGAAATTGCTCTTGATTCAAAAGGATGGTTTCGGTGAAATCCCTTTTAAAGACAAAGCCGACCATACCTATAGCTTCCTCTTGAGCTTCATACAAGGACCCTCGATGACCCTCGGAATGCCTCCTCTTGGGCTAACAATACAAGGACCCATGGGCTTCTTAAAAGCATCCCTTTAATCCAATCAATTTCTCCTTGAGATTTAGACATCTATCATCTCTATGGAAGAAGTATCTCATCTATCACATCACATACAGTCAAAAACTTTTCAAACTGTTTTCAAACAAAAACATCTCTTAATTGTAAGTGGTAACGCTTGTACGCTCAAGCAAAACACCCAATGCTTACAGTTTAAAGATTCAATCATTTTTCAAACATCTTTCTTAAACATGTAAGTGGTAACTCTTGTACACTCAAGCAAAACACCTAATACTTACGACGAAAGATTTCAATCAGTCAAACTTTTCAAAATGTAGGTGATGAAATAGATTAGATACATTTTTCATTAAGATGACATTTATGCATCTCTTACTAACATCCGTTGCTTTCCACTAGCATAAGTGGGAACTACGATTGCTCGACTTTCTCAACATCCTTTTGAGAATACGTGAGCCAAGGTCTCATCCTGGAGCAAATTTATTTCTCCCTCAGACCAAACAAACCATAGATCCCTTTAGATCCGAGCTACAAATGCTCTGATTCCCATTAGGGGATATGTATGCAGAAGATCCACAGATCTTTGCGAGCACAATAATAATAAACACTAGGATCCCACATAATCTATCCTTCTTAAAATCCCAAAGGAGAAACTTTCCCAATCATAGAAATAGCAATTAAAACACACAAACATATCAAACATATTCATATATAAAGCTATAGATAACTATATATATTTAGGGTGCTCCATCTATTCCTTTATATAACAAACCCCTTACTCGAGAATCTCCCCGATGCGTTGCGTCTAGTTTGCACTAGTCGTTCGCATATCAAAATCAATTGAGGTATTATGACTTTCCCCTTTTCATAATCATTAAATCATCTTTCTTGTGTTGAAAATAATAAAGCTTGATGCTCATGCATCTTTATAAAACAAATCAAAAGAGTAAATTGTTTGAGCGGAGGGTGCGAATTCATATTCGCTTCTCTAGCACGACACCTTTTAGCGAACACTATGATGATTTGTTTTGAAGGCAAGATGCTAGAATACCTCTACGTTCGAGGACTTGACCATTTATTCGAAGGCGAGAGATTACTCTAGGGGGTGCATGTGTGAAAAGAGTGTGTCAATTGAGATATGTATTATCTTGGAATTATGAGTGATCTATGTCCAATTTTATCTTGCCATACACGCCTAATTACAAGCAGTTTATAGGGTGCAGAAAGTAAATTGCGGAAAGTAAAGTGCGGAAAGTAAATGTCCTATGCTATTACGTGGCTTTGGGGCAGTAACATAATAAGAGTGCGGCAAATAAAAGTCCTAATTAAACTATTACATCCCATAGGCAGTTACATAATTGAAAAAGAAAAACAAGAAAAATCGTGCGAAGCGCTACACGTGAGCAGATGCATAATCGGAAATACGAGAAAATTGCATAAGAAGAAAATGTTAGTAAAAAGCATGATTTTTGAATGAGGAAAAAAGTTTTTGATTAGTAATGACATTAATATGATAAGATAAATTTTTGGTAATTTTCTGAATCGATTTGGTAATTTAAAAGCAATTAAAAGTTATTTAAATAATTAATTAGTAATTAAATTAAATATGCATGCAAAAATAATAATTTTTATATTAAAAATTAAATAAGTATTTTTCTGATGATAATGCAAAAAAGAAATATTTTTTTGGAGTTTTTTAGATGCATGATAAAAATATTTGAAGATAAATTAAATTAACATGAAAATATTAAAGAAAATAGAAAAAAATAGAAAAATAGAGTTAGTTTCAAAAAAGCAAAAATATATTGGTCTTGCCGAGATTGAGCGGAGACCTTTGCTTCACAGCGCCATGACCAATGGTGGGCGTCCGGTGTTCAAACAATGAAAGCGAAAGCATTATAAGCGGCGATTCACGATGCCGGATTACAGCGTGAAGAACATCATCTTCTTCGTTTGAATTTTGAAAACTTAGCTTGGTGAGTTCGGCTAAGGCCCTGCATAATTAAAATCAAGCACAAGCAATATAAATGAGATTCAAAGGCATGGTTCGATTGGAAACATTGTTACGAACACGATGGTGGTGTTCGTTTTGTCCAATTTTCCTATTTAGAAAACCTAAGCGTAACAAGAAACCCTAACTATGGTGAATCACGTTTCGAGGCCACGGAAATGCAATTGGATTGTCGAGCTTGCAAACTTCAAACTAAACACAAAGCAAACATTAAAACACGTTAACAATGCATGAATGATAGAAATCGAAATTTGAAAAAAGTGTGACAAAGCGAAATCGTGTTCTCTCAATTCTTGATGTTTTGAGAGTTGTAAAAGTGCGGAATGATTCTAAAGACACCAAGGAGCGTGTTTGGATGCTTGGAATTGGCTGAATCGAAGCAAAAACAAAAGTTGCTTGAACTCCACGGTTTTGGCTTTAGGTTAGGGTTCCTCAAGCAATTTTATTCTTGTTCATGTTGTATGCATTGTACATTTATAGTGGATGGATTTTGAAATGAATTGAAGAACAAATATTGATCAATCAATGCAAAAATTATTTGATTTTGTACAAAATCAAATATTTCTTTTTTGATCCAATTTCATCAATTCCTTGCCAAATCAATGCAAATTTCGAAATTTTCCAGCTTGTGTGAGTTACTTGGATCTCAAGAATGAGAGAAAAATCAACTTTGCATTTAATTTTGATTTTATACCTTATTTTTTAATTTAATTTGTTTTTAAATGAATAAAATCCAAATTAAATAGAAAAATAAAGACAAAATTCGTGGCATTGGGCTTGAAGGTTCCAAATAAGATAAGGAACAAGTTTAAACCAAGAAAAACTAGGCCCATTTGCTAAATTTTGGATTTTGACAAGTATCTCTCTTTGTGCACCTCTTCAAAAATGTCCAACTTGTGCAAGGTGTATTTTGCTTAATTTTCCACATTTTTTAGTGTTCTGGTACTTTTTAGAAAGCTCTAAGTGTCCTCTAACCAACCTCTTTGGTTTCATCTCAATTGGAGTTTCCATGCTCAATAAAACTTCAAAACAAAAAGTTGACTTTTTGTTGACTTTGAAAAGGACATGTAATGTTTTGATCCATATCTTCCAAATGAAGCATTTTTTGAACATTCTTGTGAGACATGAAGTTGTAGAGAATTGAATTTCCTTCAAAATGAGAGGTGGTGGAAAAAGTTCTGAGAAAGTATGAAGAAGTTATGCTCAGTCAAAGTTCAGTTGACTTTTCACTAGAAAACCCTAATTTGGAAAGTTTGACTTTTGTGCAAATCTTGAGTTTTCTTGATGAATCATGATCAACCCTTGATCAAATGATGAATGTAAATTCAAAATGAGGATGTTGACCAAAAATCAGGAAGTTTGACTATAGGTTGACCACAGTTGACTTTTTGTCCAATACAATTGATTTTCAACCATCTAAGCAATTATCTGAGGAAATTTGACTTGTGAGGCTTGAAACTTGACATGGAGAATCTTTGAAGCATATGAGGAGGCATGATGACCATTGGAGATGTTGGAAGTCCATCTAGATCTGAGGATAGCCAAACCCTAGTTTGGGTTGATTGTCTAGGAGAGGGTTTGTCTAATCAACCCTTGAGGAATCCTTGAGTATGGATGTATGAAATACGTTGAGAAGTAAGAGGGCAAATTTTAGGGTATGACAGGCTGCACATTAGATGTGTAAGGAATTGGCTGAGCAAGTGAAGGAATTGAGAGGAAAAAACATTGTTGGTATGAGTGCGTTGTAAATGTGTCTTGTTCCTAATGTTATTATTCCACCAAAATTCAAGTACCTAACTTTGAAAAATATAAGGGACAATTGTCGGATACTCATTTGAGGATGTCTTGTCATGAAGATGGCGACACACATTAAAAATAACAAGCTGATGATTCATTATTTCCAAGACAGCCTTTCAGGGGGCATCTCTTGATTGGTATATGCAATTGGATAAATCTGACATCCATTCCTAGGATGATTTGTCTGCTTCCTTTTCTAAATAATATCACTACAATACTATCATGGCTCTAAGTGACTACAAAATATGTCCCAAAAGGAAAAAGAGTCCTTTAAGGAATATGCCCATAGTTGGGGAGAGAAGTTACTTCCAAAGTTCAACCGCCCTTAGTGGAAAGGGAACTAAATGATTTGTTTATGGGAACATTACCATCTCAGTACTATGAAAGATTGCTAGGGAGTACTTTTTCTGATTTCTCTAACTTGGTGATGGTAGGTGAAAAGATAGAGGAGGGTTTAAAAACTGGTAAGATATCGGGAGGAGCTGGTTTGTTGCATAGAAACCATTCTCTGGTTTAAGAAGAAAGAGGCCAATCGTCTATGAGCCAAAGGGTAGAGGAAGAGGATGATAGTTAGCTAGACACTGCTCTATCGGGTTCCATACATGCCATACCCTTATGTTGCCGCTATGCAATACCAGCATGCCTTATCAACAACGGATGTAGATGCCAATGGCTTTTCACCCCAAATTTCACCAAATCAAGCTGCTCAACAACAACAGAGCAAAAGCCCTAGCAAAGGTCAAGTCCAACCTAAGGGTGCTCGATGTCGCGAGATATATTAAGGAGGAAATCCAGCTGATTCCCATGACGTATACAAGTCTATTGTCGTATCTAGTTCAAGATGGAATAGTGGTTCCTAGAGAGTTGAAGCCTGTGCATGTACCACCCAAGCCATGGTTCAATGAAAATGCAATATGTGCTTACCATGCTAATTCTCCTGGTCATACTACTGAGTTTCGCATTCGAGTGCAAGGTTCAGGAGCTCATCGATCAAAAATTGTTGACTTTCGCTGATGTTCCAAATATTGCTAGTAACCCCTTACCAGGACATGGGACATCATCGGTAAATGCTTTGGTTGAAGATGAAAGGAACCTAGTTATGGATGTGAATTAATTGAAGACTTCGTTGAAGGTGGTATTTGAAGATTTGAGTAAAGCTAATTTGTTGAAAAATATCCATGATGACTGCCAAGTGTGCCAGGTGGATCCATGACAATGTTCAGAGTTCAAAGTATGTCTACAGAGGTTGGTGAACCAACACCAAATTCAGTTTGGTCGGGCTAATGTAGAGAATGAAGTGGATGTGGTGATACCATTGATCAACAATAGAAGAATCCATGTACCTCTGGTGGTTCCTATCATGGCAGGTGAAGGTCCAGTTACCGCTATCGAACCAATGGTGATATACCCCCCCTGTTCGAATTCCTTATGAAAATACAAACGTTGTACCATGGAATTATACACATGAGGTTGTTGTGGGTGACAAGCCTGTGGTATTGGAAGAACCCTCCGTTGAAAATATTGCTAGTACAAGTAGCATGACCCGTAGCGGTCGTATTTATCACCAAGATTTGACAAAAAGTAGGGTTGCAGAGAAAGTGTTGGAATCCCCCCAAAAGAAAGATGTGGGTGTTGATCTAAATGTAGGGGAGTTGAGGGATGTCATTGGCCCGAATGATGAAACTCTAAAGATTATCAAGAGGAGTGATTACAAGGTGGTTGATCAGCTCGGCCAAACACCTACAAAGATTTCAATTTTGTCCTTACTGAAGAGTTCTGAAGCTCATAAAATGGCCCTACTGAAGTTCCTTGACAATGCGTATGTAACTGAGGATATTACAGTGAACCATTTGGATGTTGCCATTTCAGGCTTGAATGATATGATTGCTTATTTTTCTTGATGGAATTGTTATCATTCAAGCACGAAATGGTTTATCAATAATTCATATGTGATTAACACTCGAGCTTGAATGATATGATTTAAAATGGCCCTCGAATGGAATTAATCACAATATGGCTCTTCATATTTCTATTACTTGTGGTGAAACACTTCTTGCTAGAGTGTTAGTTGATCTGAGTCCGCCTTGAATGTAATCCCAAAGATAACTCTGGCTCAATTATAGATAGAAGGAGCAGTTATGAAACCCAGTTCTTTGATAGTGAAAGCTTTTGATGGCTCCTGGAGAATGGCGGTAGGTGAGATTGACCTTCGAGTGCTTATAAGACCTCGGTTGTTCAATATCACTTTTCAGGTGATGGACATCTTTCCAGCTTTCAGCTGTTTGTTGGGGAGACCCTTGATACATGGCGCATTGCTTCACACTCTATTAGAAATTGAAGTTCTTATTGCCTGTCGGTGGCGGAGGTCGGTGGAGGACTTTTAGTTAGTCATTTTTCTGAATTCAGGTATGTTGATATTGGTGATGAAGTGCACGAAACTCTTTTTCAAGCTTTGGAGATTGTGGGCATTGTGCAGAAAGAAACAAAGACTACTGAGAAACCCAAGGGTAACATAGCCTGCTGGTAGGATGTTAAGGCCCTCATTGATGCTGGGAACCCAGAAGGGTGGGGAACAACGGTAGAAGTGTTGGAAAAGAAAGACAAAGGTGGACTCGGATACTAACCCCCCTTTAAGATTAGTGGAAAGTTAGAGACAAGCAAGAAGAAGATCCCTCGCCTTGAAGATACTTTTGTTGCAAAGGTTTCCGGATTACGGAGAGGCTATCAGCATCATTGATGACGATGAGTGCGGTGACTTCTCCAAGATGGTGTTCCGTACTCCCCAGTCTTGCTCCTAGGAACTAGATTGTCAAAGATGTTACCCTAATCATTTATTTTTCAAAGTAATTTCTTGTTTTCAAAACAAAATCACATGCTTTCTGAGGCACGAAGGGTAAGCTTTGTAGGGCTTATCTCATTTAATGAATAAAATATTTTATGTTCAATAAAAAGCACATTTTTTTATTCATTTTGAGATCCCTTTTTATATCATTTTCGTTTTACTTCCACTTTTTAGTGCATACGAATAAAAACAACAACATTTTCATCTTTTTTATTTATCTTTGTTAAAATATACATACATAGCTAAAAAAGGAAAATCAATCATTTATCGAGATCACTGGCGAACTCATTGAACATAGCCATGCTGTAATTCCTTTTTACTTCGATTTCCCGATCAACCAAGATGAAGATGATGGTGAGGAAGACAGTGAAATCCCTGAAGAGCTAATGCGTCTGGTTGAGCATGAAGAAAAGATGATCCAGCCTCATCAAGAACCCGTGGATGTGATCAATCTGGGGACTGAAGGGGATTGTAAGGAGGTCAAAGTTGGAGCTGCTTTGGATCAAGGGATAAAAGATGGGCTGGTATGTTTGTTGTGAGAGTATGTGGATGTGTTTGCATGGTCGTATCAGGATATTCCTGGTCTCGACACTGATATTATTATGCATAAGTTGCCATTGAAGCACGATATTACTTTGTAAAGTAGGCGAGGAGAACACATCTAGAAATAGCCAAGAAGATTCTAGATGAAGTCAAAAAATAATTTGAAGCTGGTTTCCTCTCTGTGTCAGTATATCCGGACTGGATTGCCAACATTGTGCCAGTCCCCAAGAAGGATGGAAAAGTACGGATGTGTGTGGACTATAGAGATTTGAACAAAGCTAGCAGAAGGATGATTTCCTACGCCTCACATTCTTTGGTTTAGTTGTGATCAACTCGGTCTTACGTGTTTTCTTTCATGGATGGCTTCTCAGGTTGTAATCAAATTAAAATGGATCCTGCCGATATCTTTGCGACATTTACACCCTTGGGGCACTACGCTACAAGGTCATGCCATTCGATTAAAGAACAGGAAACCTATCGAGAGAGCAATGGTAACCCTTTTCCATGACATGATGCATAAGGAAATAAAAGTATATGTAGATGATATGATTGCTAAATCTCAAACCGAAGAAGAGCACATCATTCATCTAAGAAAGTTGTTTGACGGACTGAGGAAGTACAGACCAACAAGTGCACTTTTGGAGTTCGATCTGGAAAGTTACTTGGTTTCATAGTGAGCCAGCGAGGCATTGAAGTGGACCCTGATAAAGTGACGGATATTCAGGATATGCATGCACCAAGAACAGAGAAAGAGATTCGTGGTTTCTTGGGATGTTTGAACTACATTTCCAGGTTTATCTCACATTTGACAGCAACCTGCGAGCCAATGTTCAAGTTATTAAAGAAAGATCAGGCCATTGTATGGAATGAGGATTGGGTTTTCACCCTTGGCTTACTAGTAGAAAACAACTTATAAAACCATTTTCCTCATTTTCTTTCCATTCAAAAATACCAAAGCCAAACATAGAAGCTTGGAGAGAAAAGAAAGGATTTTGGGAGAGGAAGAGCAAGAGAAGAAGGAGAGGAACAACATGAGCAAGCTTGAGGATGGAGTCTTGTAGAATCATCATGGATCCTCCAATAACTTCAAGTAAGGGGTTTGATTTTCCTTTCCATATAGTTAGGGTTTTGGTTGATATATAGTTTGGATTGGGGAAAAATTGATAGTTGATTTATATGGTTTAGTTGGTTGATTGTTGGAATGGTTTAGTAAAGTTGGATTAGGAGTATGGATTATGGATGTGTTGTTGCTAGTGTTGTAGTGTATCAAGTTGTAGGATGGAAATGGAAAAGAAAAAGTATAACAGTAAAACATAAAAACCAGAAATAAGCAACTGTAAAAATGAAATGCAGGGAAGGAGATAAAAAGTGGCACACCAAGGGGCGCCCACCCAGGAGAAGCGACCATCTCGCGGTAGGTGCCCATCCCAAGGGAGGCGACCATCTCCATCCCTAAGGCGGCCGCCCCAGCCATCACACCCATGGGACGCCGTCCCAGCATGGGAGAAGGCGTTTTCATAGTTTCCATTTTACGTATGCATGTTTTCTTTTTACATGAAAATGAGTTTACGCATAATTTTACATTGATAGCTTCATTTGTTTCCAATATCCCAATTCCACCTAGTAACACTTTATATCACTAAGATATAACTAGGACATAAGTTAGCCAATTAAATTTGGAACCCGATTATGTTCCGATTTTCCGATTTGGTAAATTCGACGACGAACAAGTTGCTCCCAAATCAATGAAAATTGACATGCTAGCCAAGTTCGGCGTGTAGAGCGTAGTGGTGAGGTTAGTTTTAGAAATTACGAGTTTTACGAGATGACCGAAATAGGCCAATTTACGGTTAAATTGAATCGATTGCGTTTTAGTGGATTTAAAGTGCGAATGGACAATCCGATTCGATGTCGATGATTTTGATTAATGTCGGTTATTAAGAATGACTTTCGCGACGATTATTGGTGTTTTGACTATTTTTCCGTTTTTGGAATTTGGTGAATTAATTGATAATGATGCGGTGTGAATAAACATAATGTTTGCGACGGTGTATTTATTACAGAATACTTGTTGATATACGATGCGATGATATATATCTTTGTACATGATGATGTGCGATTATATTGATGTTGTTAATAAATGCTTACGAATTGTGAATGCATGATTTTTGATGATGATGAATTATTGGTGATGTTTTGTGAAATTCCTGGCAGCAGATACGTGATGTCACAGAGAATGTTATGACACACTATCTGACACTCTGTTAACAATTTACACAGTAAATATAAATAACGATAAAGAACACAATAAGTTGTGTACCGGTTCGATGTCTAACTACACCTACATCGGGGCTACCAAGCCGGGGAGGAAATTCACTATTAGTAGAATTAATTGGGAATAAACCAACAGTTTACCTCCTTCACTTAAAACCTACCCAATGCAACTTCAACCTAAGTCCTACTTAGATGCAGTACCTACTCTCCCCCTCGACCACGCGGTGATATCAACCTATTGACTAATTGAATTATGAAGACACACTTCAATAAACTATCTTGATCTCGCTTCAAAGCTTTCAATCAAGAGACAAACACTCGTGCTTTAAAGCTTTGGTGATAAACTACCCTTACAAACAAATCCTAGTCAATGCACTTATCAATTGATAGTTGCTTGGCTCCAAGAAAACTAAATTACAAATACCAAGCATTACTAATCCTAACGACACAAATAACAATTTATTATCTCTTCAAAATAATCCAAGGCGCAACACGGTTGTAAGGGTTGAATTCCTTTTATAGAAGCGATCTGAAACATCGGTTTGGGCTTCCATAAAGATAGCTAGGGTTCACTTAATTTAATCCTAAAAACATGGTCTTTTAACAACCAATTTAGGTCTAATTAAGATTTAACCTTGCAGCCACGTGAGCATGCTTTCTAATAACAGAAAAACAATATTTAGCGACTCAACAAACTTACGAAAAATCTCGGGAAAAAGCAGTTCGAGCAGAATGTCACCGAATGTCATAACATACATTATGACATCAAACTATTTTGAAATTTCCACAACTTTAGCTTCGATCGGTGTCTTTTAACATCCTTGGCAGGTAGGATTTATCTTCAATCTTTGAATGTCATGGCATTTATCATGAAATTGCTAAAGCCTAGTTTTACCAAAATTAATGCCAACTTAAAACACTAACAAACTCCCCCTTTGGCACATTTTTGGCTAAAACTTCTTAACACATCAGAGTACCTATGCAGCAGAAGACAAACTAGTTCTAAGCTTAAAGAAACTAGAACCTAGAGATAAGATAAATTCTACCCATACAAAAATCCCACAATTCCCACAATTGCCCACATACAAAATTTAAACAGGCCATACAATTCCCCAAAGACCCAGCCACTGTCACACGCAGTTGCATACAAAATTTAAACAGGCCATACAATTCCCCAAAGACCCAGCCACTGTCACACGCAGTTGCTTATAGTTTCCCACAATGATTCTTCTCCCCCTTTTTAGCCATAAAGGGTCGAAGGAAACAATACAATTTCCCCAAGCATTCAAGCAAATAATTAAAGGAGGTACCAACAATTATCAAGAGTACAATGCTGTCAACAATAAGTTACAATCATCCAAACAAAATTGGGAAAAAGCAACACAAGAACAAGAAACAAGAAAAATAACAAGAACAAACATAACAAAATAAAGACAAAAGCAACAGGGGCACAGGAGCAACGACTCAAGTGCTTTCTTCTCCAAAAGAAGCACTATGGAAGGAAGCATCTTCAGAGCCTTCTTCATCAGCAGTTCCTTGATCAGCCTCAACATCTTCATCCATATGAGCAGCATAATCATCACCAACAAGCCTTTCTTCCTCAACCTCTGTGTCTTCCTCCTTCTCAAGAGTAGAGATCAGTTCTTCAATAGTCTGCTTCCTTGCTTCAAGTTCCTAACATGTCTCTTTTAGCACAGCAATGACCTTTGCCTTCTGAGAATTTTCCTTGACATTTGATGTCTCGAGATGTCATGACAATGTCGAACATGCTTCCCTTGAAATAGTTTGTAGTGGAAGCCAAGGCCAGGAGCTCTTTTACACACTTGTATCTCTATTTCCTAGAATGTCAGGGTATTGATCAGTTATAATGCCACACAAGAGGGAGGGAAATGCTATTGGTCCCTTGATAGCATAGCTGTCAGCATGTTTGAGTGTCGCTCAATATGTAGGATCCATAGTCAAATGTAGCACGAGTGCCTCTGCATATATGAATCTTCGTCCATTAGAGATGGTGGATTTGTGATTGGTTGGGACCCAGTTAGCAGGACCAATCTTATACAGGATGGCAAATTTAACACTCGACTTACTTGCGAGAGCTTTCCTTTAGAGGCCATTGCCTTACTTGTTTAGCGATGATGGTTTGACATATCTTGTTGTCGATTTCCTCGACTCGGTTGAGCATTAGCGGATCTACCGGGAAGTTGTTGATCACATTTGGAGAAAACGACTTTCCTTCCCTCATATATAGTCGATAGTCGGTGAGTTCTATCCCCCGCCATTTGTGATTAAGCGTAAATTCTTTCACCAAAACTTCATAAGGTTTGAGAAATTCACCCCTTGTTCTCATCAACCCGACTTCCTTAATCAAGTCAACAATTTCCTTGCAATCAAGAGCACTTTTATTTAACTCTCTTTCGAGCTACCCTCTTTAAGCAAACATACTTCCATCTTCCGGCATTTTCGGGATGATGGAAAGAAATGTTATCAATAGCCGCCGAGGCACCTTGAGCAGTTTCAAGAGTTTGCTTCTTTACGGGATGAATGCGTGACATTCTCTTCAACAGTAAAATCAGTCGACTCGAGGATTGAGTTCTTTCCTCTTTTTCACAATTGGTGTTCTCTTTGGTCTAGAGCCACCACCAATAGTTTTTACTCTACTTCTCCTTGTAGAGGGTCCAGCCTTGTGATACTTCTCAGTCTTGCACACATCTTCAGTATCTTTCTCATTAGCAGGGCTCTGTGTGACTGCATGTTTTCCCTTCCTTTTCTTCATTCTTTTTGAAATGCTTGGATTGACATTGGCAATAAGATCATTGTCTGAGAACATCTCATCTAAATCAATGACTGGAGGTTCAGTTAAATGATTAGATTCTTGAACTGGTGACTCTTCCAAAATGCTGTCAGAAATGTAGTCATCGGGGACTTTACGAGCACACTTTGCTGGTGATTCTTCAAGAATACTATCAGAAATATAGTCAGCAGGGGCTTTATCAGACTAACATTTTGCTGGGGACTCCTCAAGAATACTTTCAGAGATCTTATCTTCCTTATCAGCAGGGATTTCAGGATTTTTAACTGAAGCATCCACATCATTCTTGATAGGGGAAGCATCATGATCACCAGATGTCTCAACATTCTTAGTGACATCGGATCATTGCTAAACTAGGGCTAGCGGACTTATAATTTAGAGGTTTGAGACTCAGTGCAGACCGATTCTCATTTAGGATCTTTGGTTACTAATCTAGCTATGGCTATATGAGCAGACCTTGACCCTCTCTTTCTTGTTTTGGGGCGAAGATGATGGTCTGAAGTCTTACGGAAGGAGATGCTTGTGATTTTCTTGCATTCCTTGTGCGTAATTTCTTGACTTTTATGGGTGGCAATAGCCTTGCGGAGTTACCCTCAGTGCTTCAGTATGCATGACTTCAGCATTTGCCCTAGCTTTAGCCATGGAGGGAAATGAAGAGCCTGATTCTTGAGAGGATGAGGATGATGAAGACATTTTTCGCTGATGGTCTTTGAGAGGGTGAAAGTGAAAATGACAGAGAGTTTCTGAGTTTCTTTTGGGAGAAGAAAGAGTGATACTACTTTCAAAAGAAGAAACTATTATATGAGGATGTCTCTTCCTATTCTTGGACCTTTTAAAATAGGGATGAAAATACCCAAATAACCCTCTTAAAATTAATTGAAATAAAGAGTTCCTTTCATCCCTTGTTGTAGGCACAGTTAATTGCTACAACTCCTCATATTGACAAATACCCAATTTGTCCCTTACAGTCTTAAATTGACCAGCCTCAAGAGTTCTAATAACAATGTCATAGTATAATGTCATGCCATTCTGTATGACATTATACTCAGTCAGCATCTGCTTCATCCAGATCATCGAGGTAATTGCTACCGGTTCTATGCATTCAATTTCAACACTGTCTAAAGCCACACAATTTAGCTTCTTGCTGATCCAAGAAGTAGGATTGTTTCTCAAGAAGAACCATCCATCCAGGGGGCTTTTACACAAGTTTTGATCAACACTTTCTCCACTTGTTTTCTTGGACAACTTCAAATGTGGAGGGGTAGGAATCCTAGTGTGGATATCATTCTTCATCCCAAGCTTCTTGACACAATTCCTTGCATACTTGCTCTGAGAAAGAAGTGTTGAGCCTTCCATCAATGTGTCTGACATTCCTTCAGATACTATGTTATTAACATAGATGGAAGTCACCATGATCTTTTCTCCTCTGACATAGAGGGTTTCATCCAAGAATCCTCTCCTGTATCTTTTGACAGTAAGATAATTGGTTATCCTTTCATGCGAGATCCTAGTACTTTTCTGTAGTACTTTAGAAGTGGTTGGATGTCTAGACATTGAGTGTGACATTCTGATTTCCTGTCCAACCTTATACTTACCACAAATTTTCCCTTTGTACATGAAAGATCTTGGTATCCTTGACTCCTCTATGGCCGATCCTTTTCATTCCTCGAGGTGTGGATAACGATTCTTGCTGCCACAACTTTACTTTCTCTTCACCTGTGTCTGTAGAACTCATAGAGGACAGAGTGGTGTTCTCAGATTCCCACATGTAGCAGTTGTCCTTTGATTTGACTCCTCTCATAATCACTACCTGTTCATCATTGATTACAAGACATTTAGCCTTAGTCAAGTTGTCTGTGAATCCCATATCACATAGGCGACTTATGCTAATGAGATTTGCATTCGGACCTTTTACTAGCGACTCCATTTAGATTTGGAACTCGACGGTTTGAGTTTCCAACACCTTTGATTTCTCCTTTAGCTCCATTTCCAAAAGTAACAAAGCTGGTAGAATAATGCTTATCATCATTGAGAAGATTCCTGTCTCCAGTCATGTGTTTGGAACACCCACTATCAAAGTACCAATCTTTCTTGGTAGACACACTAAGAGAAGTGTTAGCTACGAACATGATCTTCTTCTTCCTTTGAGAGTATGATACCCTGTTGGTTTTAGGCTTCACATAAGACCATTGGTTAGGATATCCATGTAGCCTGTAGAAAAAAGATTTTATGTGACCAAACCTTCCACAATAATCACATCTCCATCTTTCAAACTTTTTGTTCATGTTTCTATGATTTTGATGTTGCACCAATGTTGTGACATCTGTTTTGACATTGGTTTATTAGGTGCATTCTTCCTTTTGTTATTGACAAACTTCTTAGTCTCCACATATCACGAGGCGACCTATTCCTGTTTTGTGGTATGACATCTTCTTTGCCATAGACTTACGGGTTTGTTCCTTTCACGGTTATTACAGATCTCTTTGCACCACATACCACAGGCGGATACATTTCTGTTTTGTGTTGTGACAACTGTTTTGACATTGGTTTCCATGTCTCTTTTTATTAATATCACCAGCGAGTTCTTTTCGATACATATCCTAGACCATGCTTATTTCACGCATTTTGTCAAGTGAAGAATTTCTTCCAACTTATCGATTACAGGATGTCAACATTTTGTGATTTAGACATCTAATCAAGTTTGGAGTTGACATTACAATATCACTATTAAGGTGATTTATAGTGGTGTGTTTTCCTTTTCTCGACCTCGACTTCACATTCTCGACTTCAACTTCTCAATCGACTTTTTTGTTCCTCATTTTGTGACATACTTCACCATTTTTATACGACTTCCTGTAGGTTTGACAAGCTCTTCAAATGTCACTTCCTCATCACTAGAATCCATATCGAATTGTACACTCCGAGAGAAGACAAGTTTGGAACCTTCTTCCTCAGACTCACTTCCTGAATCACCATCAGACCAAGTGACAACCATTCCTTTCTTTTGCTTCTTTAGAAAGGTGGGACATTCAGCTCTAATATGTCCAAATCCTTCACATTCATGACATTGGACTTTACTGCCTTGACTTCCTTTTTCTTCTGACTTGGATCTTCTGCTGGAGTCATAAGATCTGCTGATGTCAGATGAAATGTCTTTGACATTTGACCTAGACTTTGGATCAATTCTCTTGATGAGCTTGTTGAACTGTCTTCCAAGCATAGTTAGAGCTTCAGATATCTTCTCTTCATCTTCCATCTTGCATTCGTCTTCAATATTGGATACAAGTGCTATGCTCTTGTTTTTCTTGTCAACAGTTTCACTGATTCCCATCTCAAAAGTCATAAGGGATCCTCTTTAACCTTCAAGGTGCTGATGTCTTGAGCCTCCTCTATTGCAGTGACTTTCATTGCAAATCTCTTAGGCAAGGATCTGAGAATCTTTCTTACCAGCTTCTCTTCTGACATCTTTTCACCAAGTGCTCCTGAGGTGTTGGAAATCTCCAAGATATTCATGTGAAACTCATGAATAGTCTCATCTTCTTTCATCTTCAGATTCTCAAACTTGGTAGTGAGCATCTGAAGTCTTGACATCTTTACCTTGGATGTCCCCTCATGTGTAGTTTTGAGAGTGTCCCAAACATCCTTGGCCAGCTCATATTGGTGAACAAGTCTGAAGATATTTCTGTCAATACCATTGAATAGTGCATTCAATGCTTTAGAGTTCCCCAGTGCTAGCTCCTCTTCCTCTTTGCTCCATTCTTCCTCAGGTTTCAAGACAGTAGTCCCATCTTTCTCAAGCTTGGTGGGATGTTTCCATCCTTTGTTAGCACTCTCCAAGCTTTAATATCCTGATCTTAGAAAGGCAATCATCTGAGGTTTCCGGTGCTCATAATTAGACCCATCCGAATAGGTGGTCTACCTCCAAATCCTCCTTCCTTATCCATTGGCGAAACTATTATCCTAGATCTCACCCGAAATAACGGTGGGGTGCACGCTCGATGCCAATTGAAATTCCTAGAAGCAGATATGTGATGTCACAGAGAATGTTATGACACACTATCTGACACTCTAACAATTTACAGTAAATATAAATAACGATAAAGAACACAATGAGTTGTTTACCGCGGTGTCTAACTACACCTACATCGGGGGCTACCAAGCCGGGAGAAAATTCACTATTAGTAGAATTAATTCGGGAATAAACCAACGGTTTATCTCCTTCACTTAAAACCTACCCAATGCAACTTCAACCTAAGTCCTACTTAGATCGAGTACCTCACTCCCCTCAATCACAACAGTGATATCAACCTATTGACTAATTGAATTGTGAAGACACACTTCAATAAACTATCTTGATCTCGCTTCAAAGTTTTCAATCAAGAGACAAACACTCGTGCTTTAAAGCTTTGGTGATAAACTACCCTTACAAACAAATCCTAGTCCAATGCACTTATCAATTGATAGTTGCTTGGCTCACAAGAGAAACTAAATTACAAATACCAATGTTACTAATCCTAACGGTAAAAATAACAATGCTATCTCTTCAAAATAATCCAAGCGCAGTTGTAAGGTTGAATTCCTTTTATAGAAGCGATCCACGAAACTTGGCGTCCATAAAGATAACTAGGGTTCACTTAATTTAATCCTAAAAACATGGTCTTTTCAACAACCAATTTAGGTCTAATTAAGATTTAACCTAGCAGCCACGTGAGCATGCTTTCTAATAACGGAAAAACTATATTTAGACTCAACAAACTTCCTTAAAATCTCGGAAAAAGCAGTTACGCAGAATGTCACTTGAATGTCATAACATCATTATGACATCGGATTTTCTAAATTTCTAACTGACTTTAGCTTCGGTGTCTTTTAACATCCTTAGCGGTGGGATTTATCTTGATCTCTGAATGTCATGACATTTATCATGACATTGCTAAAGCCAAGTTTTACCAAAATTAATGCCAACTTAAAACACTAACATTTTCATAATGCAAATATGATGGGATGATATATTTATCTTGATGTGGATAAATTGTGGCGATGTGGGCTTTATGCCAATTTTGATGGCGATGATGATGTTTTGTTGTGTTGTTTTATTGTCGATTCACATACATTGCATTGGCGGCGATGGGCTTTTATGTCAGCGACGAGGCTTTTATGCCGAGGCTTTCATGCCAAGTGTTCTAATTATGGACAAAGCGGGTACCACATGAATAACATAGTCGTGTCTCATGGAGTCGGTTATGTTTATATTTGAGTTGTTTGGCGTTGTGTTTTTAATTGAATTGCGACGATATATGATGCTTTGTTTGGTGATGATCTTTATGATGAACATGAAATGAATATGATTTGATAATTTCATGATAACTATGCGATGAATATAAATAATGAGTTTTGTGATGATGTAACTTGATGAAATACTTAATGCAAATATGATGTGATGATGTTCGTGACGATGAGCTTTTATGCCGAAAAGCGACGATGAGCTTTAGCCAATTGTGATGATTTTATTTATGTTGCTTATGTTATTAGCATTGTTTGATGTTGTTGTTATGATTTCATGGTGATGAAAGTTTATGTGTTGTTGTGATGAATTATGCCGATGAGGTTATGGCGATAAATTGTAGATTATACACATTAGAATGACGATAAGAGTAAGTGAATTTTGGATATGTGTTGGAATTGCACTTATTAATCTGTACCCTTTATAATTCCGAAACTATATATATATATATATATATATATATATATATATATATCATGCCTTTAATTATATGTTTTGGAGTATCTCACCTTTACTTGTTTGTTACCTTTATATTGGTAACGTCGGTTATGAAGACAAAGTTTATATTATTAGTCGGGTTATCGCTCGATCGTAGCACTCGGGGAATAATTATGTTGTCTTGTTGTTGTTCTTTTGTTGTTTTCCTTTTGTAAATAAGAATCATACTTTATGAAAATATGATTTGTTAAGGAAGTTTAATAAAAGAAGATGTTTTGATTTTATGAATCAATTTATGTTTTCGGCGATGATATGTATCCGATTTTTACTTTAAAGCAAACTGTTTAAAGTAATTTGGTTTTGAAGGTGTGATGCCTCGTATTGAATTTATGAAATTTTAATTTACTATGACTTTTGCATATAAAACCTTGGGTAATATTGGGTTGTTACATTAGTGGTATTAGAGGGTCGGTCATCGGCCATGTTATTAATGTGTTTAACCCTGTTGTATGTGACACGTGTGTGAAACACTATCGGTACTTGCTTGTTTCTTTTGTTGTCTGCAGAGATGAGTTTGAAACAAGTGGGGGAGAAGTTTTACTTCTTGGTGGTGCTTGTGGCTTAGGATGGAGCCTCAGCGGGTTCTTTGGTAACTTGAGTGTAAGTTTGAAGATCTTGTTGTAGTTTGGTAAAGATGGTTTATGTCACCATCATGATTGTTGACTGTCTATTGACAAATTGAGGAACTGATCACCCTTAATCTCTTGTTGATAGTAGTCGGGATTTATGTTGGTTGGGATGGACTTGTCTTGCCATCTTAATAGTGTATGAAGTAGATGAGTTAGCACAATGTGGTGCATGGTTACTTGAGTTATGAGAGAATTTGGATTTTAGGGAGAAGCAAGATTTTGGCAAGCGAGCTTCTTGTTGTGATTCTTCTGAAGCATGTTGTGAAGATGTGAGTGAATTACCGCCGTAGTGCAAGGTGAAGTTTTGATGGATTTAGTTTCTGGAATTAGTTGTGATTCGAAGTATTCTTAAGGGATGTTTGCTTGAGTTGGAGTTGAAAAGCCAACTTGAGGGTTGGTTTGAGCGAGTTTGTTTATTCGAGGTCGTGGTGGTTACTACCGTTGTGTTGTTAGAGAAGAGCAAAGGTTGCGGGTTGGTGTGTCGTTTGCGAGGAACAAAGTGGATATTGAGAACAAGTGTCTACTTACGAGGATTGATATTAGGATGAATCAGTCATTTGGAGTTTATGTGTTTAGTGAGATCGATGTGAAGTCTGGATGTCTACAGGTTAGTGTGAGAGCTGAAGATGTTTAGACAATGTTTTTCAAGATAGTGTATGGTCTTGGCAATTTGTTGATGTCATTAGTGTGGCTAATACGTCAGGTATGATTTTGGAATGTTCAGACAGTACTCTCATTAGTAGCTGTAAGAGTTATTTCGTGTTCATGGATATTATTTGGTTCACATCAAGTTAAGGAAATTGTGGCAAGCATCCGAGGGTTGCGTTATCAGTAGTGAAGTTACACTAGTGCATGTCGATATTCTAAAGATAGAATTTTGAGCTGTTGGACGAGAGTGCTTTAAGTAAGTGACTTAGCGATGATATTTTGGACAGTTCATGAAGATTTATTTTGTATCTTGTAGAAGACTTGAGGGTTATTTTGAGCTTAGAAGTTCGTTTGTTTTGGATGGTTAGCTTTGTGAGTTTGATGGAAGATCTTTTAAAAGTTGGTATTGATCGTGGGTACTTTGACTTGAGATGGTTGATTCGCTAATTGGACTTCGCAATGGGAGCGAATTTGTTTGAGCCATGGAAAGTTTAGCGAATGCTTTGATTTTGGTCTTGTTTAGTAATGAAGAACTTTGCGGTGTATTATGATATTCCATTTTGGACTTAAGATGTATTTCGTCATAGAGTTGGAAAAGTGTATTGCTACCTTGGAGCGATTTGATTTTCATGAGGATAGTTGTTGGACGCGTGAGTTAGAGTTTGATGTGGTTGTGCTCATTTGATATCTTAAAGGTGCAAATTTTAACAACGAGGAGATTGGAATTGTTGAAGACAATTCATGTTTGAGTGTGATCTATAAAGAGACATAAATGCATTGTCGAGTTTAGTATGTTGATATCGCGGTTAACAAGAATATCGATTTGGGATTTTATTATTTTGAAGAATGGTGCATGTTTGTTTTGGGACACTTGTTGAGATTAAGCTCAGAAGGTTATTAAGGATTTGTTCACTACTAACAAATGGATTTCGTCGGATACTAATGGTCGCGGTGGATTATTAGATCACGACTAAGATAAGTCTTGACGGCAAGGAATTTTGTGACGGTTTGGTAGCCACGGGTACCTTAAGATGATTGATGTGTTATAAAGGAAAATGTTCTATTTGTGGCTGAAGTCGGTCGCGACGGTGTTTGTGTTGGATTCCATAAAGTTTATGTTAGTTATGGTTCTAAGTCCGACCTGTGTTGTAAGTCAAGAGTATGAGACGACATTGATGGGTTGAGTTCTTGAGAGAGTGTTTTGGGTTTGAATTACCACTTTGGAAGATTGAAAGTTATGAAAGGTGTTTCAAATAAGAAGCCTGTGTATTGATCGTTGCGACGGTGTGAGGATGGTGAATACTTAATACAAATTTTGGGAATTGAATTGTTATAAGGGGAGACTTCATTAAAGTCAAGTGTATACGTCGAAGTTTAAAAGTGAATATTTGGACAATATTTGAAAAGGTCAAACTATGTCGTGTATTTTAGAGGATCAATGGACGTGGATCAATCAAGAATGAAAGAGTGATTTTTTCGAGTTGATGAGGCTGATGTTACAAGGTGTCCTGATGGGTGTACGCTTTGAACGTACCCATTCTTAGTAATTGTGAAGTTAAAGACTAACCAAGTTGTTTTACGATTGGCATCTTATGCGTAAAAGTGAAGCAACATGGTTTAGATATCGATCATTGAATATTTTTTTTAGCGAGTATGCGAGATTGTTGGATTTGGACTAGAGAGTTATAGTCGCAAGTCGTCAGTATACGCCCTAGAATGAGTGGTGTATCACAGTTCGGTTATGTTTGAATAGCTTGTTATTGTTCAAGGGTTGTACGTTGGTAATCTACAAGGACGATGTAACCATGTGATTTGTTGAAATGAAAGCGATGACTGCAAGTGTAATTCTTGAGTTCGTACTTATCGTGAATGAAGGCATCTTTTGGGGTTGCGTAGCAGCGTGGTTCTATCATTACGATTGTTTTAGTTTTGGTTTGTATAACAATTTTGTTGTTTTCGTTTTAGCGATGGTGTCGGTGTTGTGTCGTAGGACTTTATGTTCCTATCTTTGGTGACTCGTTTCCGAGGTGTCGGTTCGAGTGTGCGACTAATTCTATGGTTGAGACGTTAGGATAGTATCGATCTTGTTTGTTTGGTTCTCGGGTGAACCGGTGTGTCTACGTCTGGTTTAGTTGTTGGGTGTTATTTGGTTGTCGAGTACATTGTATGGGCTTTGCATCTCGGCATGGTTGTTCTTGACTGGACGTTGTGGTTAGGGAGATACCCTTATTTTTGATGTCTTTTGTGTATTGTTTAATTGGCGAGGATTGAATGGGCGAATCGTAGGCATGTCCCAATTGTTCGTTTGGTTGAAATTTCGAGGACGAAAAGTTTATAAGTGGGGGAGAGTTGTAACGCCCATTTTAATTAATATTATATAATATTAATATTTTTGAATTACCGATCGATATTTATTTTGCGATGAGAATATTTATATTAATCAATATATCTGATAATATATTTGGCGACGTTTCGTTCGGTCCAATTTTTATTCCGTTCGGTTCAGTAAAATATTATTCGGATCCGATATTTAATTCCCCAAAATTATTTTAATTAATTGAATTAATAATTTTAGTAAGATAGGGGTGTGGGGAGCAATTGTTGAGGATTGGGTTTTCACCCTTGGCTTACTAGTAGAAAACAACTTATAAAACCATTTTCCTCATTTTCTTTCCATTCAAAAATACCAAAGCCAAACATAGAAGCTTGGAGAGAAAAGAAAGGATTTTGGGAGAGGAAGAGAAAGAAAAGACGGAGAGGAAGAACATGAGCAAGCTTGAGGATGGATTCTTGTAGAATCATCATGGATCCTCCAATATCTTTAAGTAAGGGGTTTGATTTTCCTTTCCATATAGTTAGGGTTTTGGTTGATATATAGTTTGGATTGGGGAAAAATTGATAGCTGATTTATAGGGTTTAGTTGGTTGATTGTTGGAATGGTTTAGAAAAATTGGATTAGGAGTAGGGATTATGAGTGTGTTGTTTCTAGTGTTGTAGTGTATGAAGTTGTGGGGTGGAAATGGAAAAGAAAAAGTATAACAGTAAAACACAAAAACCAGAAATAAGAAACTGTAAAAATGAAATGCAGGGAAAGAGACGAAGAAGTGGCACATCAAAGGGGGGAGGCGCCCACCCCACAAGGGGAGGCGACCATCTCCAGCCCTAAGGCGGCCGCCCCCTAGCCATCACACCCCATGGGACGCACGTCCCCTTGTAGCATGGGAGAAGGAACGTTTTCTGTAGTTTCCGTTTTCTGTATGTATGTTTTGCTGTTTTTTGCAGAAAATGAGTTTCTGCATAATTTTCTGTTGATAGCTTCTGTTTGTTTCCAATATCCCAATTCCACCAAGTAACACTTTATATCACTAAGATATAACTAGGACATAAGTTATCCGATTAAATTTGGAACCCGATTATGTTCCGATTTTCTGATTTCGGTAAATTCGACGACGGAGAAAGTTGCTCCCAATTCAACGAAAATTGACGTGCTAGCTAAGTTCGACGTGTAGAACGTAGTGGTGAGGTTAGTTTTTAGAAATTATGAGTTTTTACGAGATGACCCCAAATAGGCCAATTTACGGTTAAATTGAATCGGATTGCGTTTTAGTGGATTTAAGGTACGAATGGACAATCTGATTTCGATGTCGATGATTTTGATTAATGCCGGTTATTAAGAATGACTTTTGCGACGATTATTGGTGTTTTGACTATATTTCCGTTTTTGGAATTTGGTGAATTAATTGATAATGATGCGGTGTGAATAAACATAATGTTTGCGACGTTGTATTTATTACAGAATACTTGTTGATATACGATGCGATGATATATATCTTTGTACATGATGATGTGACAATTATATTGATGTTGTTAATAAATGATTCCGAATTGTGAATGCATGATTTTTGATGATGATGAATTATTGGTGATGTTTTGCATAATGCAAATATGATGCGATGATATATTTATCTTGATGTGGATAAATTGTGGCGATGTGGACTTTATGCCAATTTTGATGAGCGATGATGATGTTTTTGTTGTGTTGTTTTATTGTCGAGTCACATACATTGCATTGGCAACGATGAGCTTTTATGCCAAGCGACGAGGCTTTCATGCCAAGTGTTCCTAATTATGGACAAAGCGACGGGTACCACATGCATAACATAGTCGTGTCTCATGGAGTTAGTTATGTTTATATTTGAGTTGTTTGGCGTTGTGTTTTTAATTGAATTGAGATGATATATGATGCTTTGTTTGGTGATGATCTTTATGATGAACATGAAATGAATATGATTTGATAATTTCATGATAACTATGTGATGAATATAAATGATGAGTTTTGCGATGATGTAACTTGATGAAATGCTTAATGCAAATATGATGTGATGATGTTTGTGATGATGGTGTTTTATGCCGAAAAGTGACGATGAGCTTTAGCCAATTGTGATGATTTTATTTATGTTGCATATGTTATTAGCATTGTTTGATGTTGTTGTTATGATTTTGTGGTGATGAAAGTTTATGTCTTGTTGTGATGAATTATGCCGATGAGGTTATGGCGATAAAGTGTAGATTATACACATTAGAATGACAATAAGAGTAAGTGAGTTTTGGATATGTGTTGGAATTGCACTTATTAATCTGTACCCTTTATAATTCCGAAACTATATATATATATATATATATATATATATATATATATATATATATATATTTATCCTGCCTTTAATTATATATTTTGGAGTATCTCACCCTTTACTTGTTTCACCGTTACCTTTATATTAGTAACGTGCAGGTTATGAAGACGGAGTTTATAGCTACTATTAGTTGGGTCGGTGTCGCTCTGATACGTAGCACTCGGGGGGAATAATTATGTTGTCTTGTTGTTGTTCTTTTGTTGTTTTCCTTTTGTAAATAAGTGTAAGTGTTTTTATGTTGGCTTTAATTTTTGGTACAACTAGTTTATGTCAATGTCTTGGCTGATGTCATGACATTCAGAGTTGAAGATAAATTCTACAAAGAAGAATAATACAGTACAACTCGGGAGTTAAGCATTATCTTTGAAATCGCATGAAGAATGGTGATGTCATGACCAATGTTGTGACATTCTGTGTGACATTTGTTGTTTTGCAGATTTACTTTTCTTGACACTTTTCAGGATTTCTGTTGAGCTGTGTTATTATGGATTATTATGATGGACCACATGCTCACGTGGATTGATGGTTAACCTTGTTTAACCCTAGATTGGTTTGTTAAAAAGACCAAGTCTTTAGGTTAATTTAAGTTAACCCTAGCTATAATTATGGAAGCCCAAAAACTGAAGTCTTGTTACTACTTCTATAATAGGAAAAGAACCCTTATTCTGCTGCGGCGCCTTTACTGTGTTAATAGATTAAGCAGACTGTTAATTTGTGAATTGTAGTTATTCTTATGAGCCAAGCAATTATCATTTCATAAGGGCCTTGGACTAGGATTTGGTTGTAAGGGTTGTTTATCACTCAAAGCTTTGAAGCACAAGTGTTGTGTCTCTTGATTAAAGCTTTGAAGAAAAATCAAGTATGTTTATTGAAGAGTGTCTTCACAATTCAACTAATCAATAGGTTGATATCACTGCTGTGATTGAGGGGGAGTGAGTAGAAACTCAAGTCTAAGTAGGACTTAGATTGAAGTTGCATTGGGTAGGTCTTAAGTGAAGGAGATAAACTGGTTGGTTTATTCCTGAATTAATACTGCTAATAGTGAATTTCCTCCCTGGCTTGGTAGCCCCGGATGTAGGTGTAGTTACACACCGGGTAAACAATTGATTGTGTTCTTTACTTCTGTTTAAATTACTATGTGAATTGTTAATAGTGTGTCAGATTCTGTGTCATAACATTCTCTGACATCACGATCTGCTGCCGAGAATTTCAATTGGCATCGGGCGGGCACCACCTTATTATTTCTGGGTGAGATCTAGGGATATTATTTTCTGGCGTTATGGACAAGTGTAATACGGTGAACTGACTTTGAGGTTTTTGTATCGCAAATGTGTGGATAGCAAGAGTCGCCACCAACTTTTATTTTATCCAATTAAGGGAAGGTGAAAAGAACAGGAAAAGACCTTCGTTAGATTCTGAGTAAGGGAGAAGGTTATGAAAAGGGAAGGTATTAGCACCCCTTTCCATCCGTAGTTATCTACGGGCTCTTAGTTGCTCTTTGATCACTTTAAAATTGTGCTTTCTGTGTGTTTGACAAAGATGTTTTGAAAAGGCATTTCGCTTTGACTTTGTAATGATTCATGTAGGAATGTATACAAAGTGTTCGGAAATGTTTCGTTTTGAAAAGAGTTTGAACTTTGACAAAAGTGTGAGGTGTAAAAAGTATTTTGATAGAGCAAGCAACTAAAAGTCTTATTACCTACTCAGAATGGTCGTTTTCGTGTTATTTTACGTTCCTTTAGAATAGTGCTATCCATACCATTAGTTGGTAGGTAACTCCATTTGTTGGATGTAGTAGGGACATTCGGAGGGACATCGGATGGTCATAGAAGGCAACTTGTAGGAAGTATCCTAGCACATTCGAAGGGACTATCATTATTTTTTCGTAGGCGACAATCGAGGGTCAAGATCATGTATTCGTAGGCGACATCGTGGGTCTATGATCTTTGTATCGAAGGGACTATGATGATATGTTTGTAGGCAACGGTGCTAGGTTACCTCTACGTTCGAGGGACTTGACCATTTGTATTCGTAAAGGCAACGAGAGAGAATTACCCTAAGGGGTGCATGTGTGAAAAGAGTGTGTCAAATTCAAATATGTTATCTTGAAATTATGAGTGGTCTATGTCCAATTTTATCTTGTCATACACGCCTAATTACTAGCAATTTATAGGGTGCGGAAAGTAAATTGGAAATATAAAGTGGAAAGATAAAGTCCTACGCTATTACATGGCTTTGGGGCAGATACATAATTGAAAGTCGGAAAATAAAAGTCCTAATTAAACTATTACATCCCATAGGTAATTACATAATTGGAAAAGAAAAGCAATAAAATTATGCAAGCGGTATAACTTTGTGGAAAGATGCAAAATCGGAAAACGGAAGAAAATTGCATAAGAGGAAAATGTTAGTAAAAATAAGCATTTTTGAATGAGAAAACGTTTTTGTGTTAATAATGACATTAATATGATAAAATAAATTTTTGGGAATTTTTGGAGTTGACTTGATAATTTAAAAACAATTAAAAGTCATTTAAACAATTAGTTATTAATTAAATTAAATATGCATGCAAAAATAATAATTTTAATGCTAAAAATTAAATAAACATTTTTCTGATTATTATGCAAAAAATAAATATTTTTGGTGTTTTTTAAATGCATGATAAAAATATTAGAAGATAAATTAAATAGTATGAAAATATTAAAAGAAAATAGAAAATAGAAAATATGAAAAAATATGCAAACTTGTAAAGAGCAAAAATATATTGGTCCCCTCAGGAATCGAACCGGTGACCTTGGCCTCACATCCACGCGCCTTGACCAAGCGGCTGGGCGTCCACGTGTTAGGAAAATACAACAATTGTTTTTAAGCGGTGGCACTTTCGATTGCCAGCGCGAAGATCTTCATCTTCTTCGTTTGAATTACGGAATTTTGCGTCGGTCTTTCTTGACGCTAAGGCCCCAATTTCTAAAATCTCATACACATAATATAAATGAATTGTGAGTACATGAATCGATTGTAAATGACATTCTAAACACGATGGTGGTGGTCTTTTGGTCCAATTTTTCCGTTTAAGGAAACCCCAATTTAGTTGAAAACCCTAATCATGGTGATTAGTGTTTCGAGCCATGGAAATGCAATTAAACCATCCGAAAGCTTGCAAACTTCAAACTAAACACAAAACAAACAACAAAACATGTTAAAAATGCATGAATAACGAATTCGATTTTTGAAAAAGTGTGACAAACCGAAATCGTATTTGCTTGATTCTTGATGTTTTTGAAACTTGTAAAGTTCTGGATCGACTCTAAACAACCCAAGGAACACGATGGAATGCTCAAAATTGATTGAAACAAGCTAGAACCAAGGCTGTTAGTGACTTGTAGTGCACGGTTTTTTTTAATTAGGTTAGGGTTTCTCCAAGCAATTTTTCTGTTCTTTCTTGTGTGATATGCATTGTATATTTATAATGGATGAAAATTGAGCTGATTTGAGGAACAAATAATCATCAATCAATGCAAAGATTATTTGATTTTGTACAAAATCAAATCTTATCTTTTTTGATCAATTTTCATCAATTCCTTGCCAAATCAAGACCAATTTCGAAATTGACAGATTTTAGGGGTTGCTTGGACCTCAAGGATGAGAGAAAAAATCAATTTGCATTTAATTTTGATTTTATACCTTATTTTTTAATTTAATTTGTATTTAAATGAATAAAATCCAAATTAAATAGAAAAATAAAGCTAAAATTCGTGGCCTTGGGCTTGGATGTTCCAAATTGTCTAAGGAACAAGTTTGAATGAAGAAAAACTAGGCCCATTTGCAAATTTTTTGATTTTTACAAGTATATCTCTTTGTGCACCTCTTCAAAAATGCCCAACTTGTGCAATGTGTATTTTGCTCAATTTTCCACATTTTTTAGTGTTATTGGACTTTTTAGAAATCTCTAACTGTCCTCTAACCAACCTCTTTGGTTTCATCTCAATTGGAGTTTCCATGCTCAATAAATCTTCAAAACAAAATGTTGACTTTTTGTTGACTTTGAAAAGGACCTGTAATGTTTTGATCCATACTTTCCAAATGAAGCATTTTTTGAACATTCTTGTGAGACATGAAGTTGTAGAGAATCGAATTTCCTTCAAAATGAGAGGTGGTGGAAAAATTTCTAAGAAAGTATGAAGAAGTTATGCTCAGTCAAAGTTTGGTTGACTTTTCACTAGAAAACCCTAATTTGGAAAGTTTGACTTTTGAGCAAATCTTGAGTTTTCTTGATGAATCATGATCAACCCTTGATCAAATGATGAATGTAACTTCAAAATGAGGATGTTGACCAAAAATCATGAAGTTTGACTGTATGTTGACCATAGTTGACTTTTTGTCCAATACAACTAATTTTCAACCATCTGAGAAATTGTCTGAGGAAACTTGACTTGTGAGGCTTGAAACTTGACATGGAGAGTCTTTGAAGCATATGAGGAGGCATGATGACCATTGGAGATGTTGGAAATCCATATGGATCTGAGAATTACCAAACCCTAGTTTGGGTTGATTGTCTAGGAGAGGGTTTGTCTGATCAACCCTTGAGGAATCCTTGAGTATGGATGTATGAAATGCCTTGAGGAATAGGAGTGTAAATTTTTGGGTATGACAACAAGGAAGGAGGATTTGGGAGTAGACCACCTATTCTGGATGGATCTAACTATGATTACCAGAAACCTCGTATGGTTGCATTTTTAAAGTCACTGGATAACAAGACTTGGAGAGCTACTGATAGAGGATGGAAACATCTCACCAAGCTTGAGAAAGATGGGACTACTATCTTGAAACTTGAGGAAGAATGGAGCAAAGAAGAAGAAGAGATAGCACTGGGCAACTCTAAAGCATTGAATGCCTTATTCAATGGAATTGACAGCAATATTTTCAGACTAGTACATCAGTGTGATCTGGCCAAGGATGTTTGGGACACTCTCAAAACCACTCATGAGGGTACATCCAAGGTTAAAATGTCAAGACTTCAGATGCTCACTACCAAATTTGAGAATCTGAAGATGAAGGAAGATGAAACCATTCATGAGTTTCACATGAACATCTTGGAGATTGCCAACACCTCAGGAGCATTGGGAGAAAAGATGTTAGAAGACAAGCTAGTGAGAAAGATTCTCAGATCCTTGCCTAAGAGGTTTGCAATGAAGGTGACTGCTATAGAGGAAGCTCAAGATATCTGCAACTTGAAGGTTGATGAACTCATTGGATCACTTCAGACATTTGAGATGGGGATCAGTGACAATGTTGACAAGAAAAACAAGAGCATAGCCCTTGTATCTAATACTGAAGATGAAAGCAAGAAAGATGATGAAGAGAAGATATCAGAAGCAATAGCTATGTTTGGAAGGCATTTCAACAAACTCATTAAGAGAATTGACCCAAAGTCAAGGTCCAATGTCAAGAACATCCCATCTGACATTAGCAGAAGTTATGACTCCAACAGAAGATCCAAGTCTGAAGAAAAGGGAAGTCAAAGCGGAGAATCGATGTCATGGGTGTGAAGGATATGGGCATATTCGAGTGAATGTCCTACCTTTCTAAAGACACAAAAGAAAGGAATGGCTGCCACTTGGTGCGATGGTGACTCGAAGTGATTTAAGAAGAATCGCCAAACTAGTTATCTCTCTTTGGAGTTTGTAACTACGATAATGATTCTAGTGATGAGGAAGTGACATTTGAAGAACTTCGACACTTACAAGAAGTCGTATCGAAGTCTTTGAAGTCGTAAGCAAAATGAAAAACAAAAAAAGCTAATTGTGAAGTTGGAGGCTGAGAAGAAGGCAAACACTGCTACTATAAGTCATCTCAAGAGTGAAGTTCTAGTGTTGAACTCCAAACTTGATCGATGACTAAATGTCAAGATGTCGACAACCGAACCGATAAGTTGGAGGAAATACTTCAGACTGGACAAAATGCAGGAAATATGTCTGGTCTAGGATATGTGGCTGCAAAGAAATATGCTGGTGACAAGAAGAAGAACATGCCTAATATGTCAAGCCTAAGACCAACAAGGTACCATATACTCAACAGTGGAAGAAGAAGACTGCAACCTTGATAGCTCACACCTCCCTTAGAGTTTCTGCCAAGGAAGACTGGTACTTTGACATTGGATGCTCTAAGCATATGACTGGAATCAAGTACCTACTGAATGATGTCAAACCTCATACTACTAGTTTTGTCACTTTTGGAGATGGAGCTAAAGGAGAAATCAAAGGTGTTGGAAACTTGGACTGCCCTGGAGTTCCAAACCTAAATGAAATGTTGATGGTAAATGGTTTGACTGCCAATCTCATAAGCATCAGTCAACTATGTGATATGGGATTCAAGGTCAACTTCACCAAGTCCGAATGTCTTGTAACCAATGAAAAACAAGAAGTTGTTATGAGAGGAGTCAGATCAAAGGACAACTGTTACCTATGGGAGTCTGAGGACACTAACTATTCTTCTGTGTGCACTACAGGAAAAGAAGAAAAGGAAGTGAAATTGTGGCACCAAAAGCTTGGTCATTTACAACTTAGAGGGATGAAAAAGATCATATCCATGGAGGCTGTCAGATGGATTCCAAGACTTCACATTGATGAAGGGAGAGTTTATGGTGAATGTCAGGTTGGAAAGCAAACCAGAATGTCACATCCAAAGTCAAGACATCTGACCACCTCTAAGGTGCTAGAGCTTTTGCACATGGATCTGATGGGTCCTATGCAGGTTGAAAGCCTTGGTGGAAAAAGATATGCTTATGTTGTTGTGGATGATTTTTCCAGATTTACCTGGATAAACTTCATCAGGGAAAAATCTGATTTTTTTGATGTCTTTAAAGAATTATGCAAGAGACTTCAAAGAGAAAAAGAAGGATGCATTGTCAGAATTAGAAGTTATCATGGAAAGGAATTTGAGAATAGCAAGTTTGATGAGTTTTGTTCCTCAGAAGGAATAAATCATGAGTTCTCCTCACCTATAACCCCTCAACAAAATGGAGTTGTGGAAAGGAAAAACAGAACTATACAGGAATCTGCTAGAGCAATGATACATGCCAAGAAGCTTCCTATTCATTTTTGGGCTGAAGCTATGAATACAACATGTTATGTTCACAACAGGGTCACCTTGAGAAAGGGAACATCATCCACTCTGTATGAAATATGGAAAGGTAGAAAGCCTACTGTGAAGTATTTCCATGTATTTGGGAGCAAATGCTATATTCTGACAGATCGTGAACAAAGGAGAAAGATGGACTCTAAAAGTGATGAAGGAATTTTTCTGGGATACTCTACAAACAGCAAAGCATATAGGGTATTCAATTCCAGGACCAAAGTTATGATGGAGTCTATAAATGTCATAGTTGACAATCACCATGAGCAAAACAATGTCCCATATGATGTTGAGACATTGTTTGAGACATCACCACAAGTGTCTGATAAGGATGATGTGCCTATCCCTACTTCACCAAAGTCTGAATCAGAGGTAGCTAACAAAGATCCCTCCATCAAAATTCAGAAAGATCATCCAAAGGAACTCATTATTGGAGATCCTAATAGTGGAGTCATTACAAGATCTAGAGAAATCATCTCAAACTCTTGTTTTGTGTCTAAGATTGAGCCAAAGAATGTCAAAGAGGCTTTGACTAATGAATACTGGATTGGAGCAATGTAAGATGAATTGAACCAGTTCAAACAACATGAAGTGTGGGAGTTAGTTCCTAGACCAGAAGGAACAAACATCATTGACACAAAGTGGATCTACAAGAACAAGTCAAATGCAGAAGGGGTTGTCACCAGAAATAAAGCAAGACTTGTTGCTCAAGGATACACTCAAGTTGAAGGGATTGATTTTTATGAGAATTTTGCCCTGGCGGTGGAATCAATCAGTTGCTACTAGGAGTTGCTTGCATTCTGAAATTTAAGCTGTTTTAGATGGATGTGAAAAGTGCCTTCCTAAATGGGTACTTAAAAGAGGAAGTATATGTAGAACAACCTAAAGGATTTGTGGATCCTAACTTATCTGATCATGTTTACAAATTGAGGAAAGCTCTTTATGGTCTGAAACAAGCTCCTAGAGCTTGGTATGAAAGGTTGACAAAGTTCCTCACTGACAAGGGTTACAGGAAAGGAGGTTTGGATAAAACTCTCTTTGTCAAGGATGAAGGAGGAAAGATAATGATAGCTCAAATTTATGTTGATGACATAGTGTTTGGAGGAATGTCAGATAAAATGGTGAGACATTTTGCCAACCAAATGCAAGCTGAATTTGAAATGAGCCTCATGGGAGAATTGACCTACTTTCTTGGACTACAAGTCACACAGATGGAAGACTCAACCTTCCTTTCTCAAAGCTAGTATGCAAAGATTATTGTCAAGAAGTTTGGGATGGAGAATGCCAGTCATAAAAGGACTCCTGCACCTACTCATCTAAAGTTGTCGAAAGACACAAGTGGGACAAATGTTGATCAAAGCTTATACGGAAGCATGATAGGAAGTCTGTTGTACTTAACAGCCAGCAGACCTGACATTGCCTTTGTTGTTGGTGTTTGTGCAAGATATCAGGCTGAACCCAAAGTAAGTCACATCAATCAGGTGAAAAGAATTTTGAAGTATGTGAGTAGAACTTACAATTATGGGATGCTATACTCTCATGGATGTAAACCAATTCTAACTGGTTATTGTGATGCTGATTGGGCTGGTAGTGCTGATGATAGAAAAAGCACCTCTAGAGGATGCTTCTTTTTGGGAAAAAATCTTGTTTCTTGGTTTAGCAAGAAGCAAATCGTGTCTTTATCTCGCGAATACATAGCAGCTGGTAGCAGTTGTTCTCAAATAATCTAGATGAAGCAGATGCTGACTGAGTACAATGTCACACATGATGTCATGACATTGTACTATAACAACCTGAGTGCTATTAATATTTCCAAGAATCCTATACAGCACAGCAGGACTAAGAATATTGACATTAGACATCACTTCATCATAGATCTTGTGGAAGAAAAGCTGATTAAGTTGGAGCATGTAGCCACTGAACTTCAACTGGCTGACATTTTTACTAAAGCTCTTGATGCTAGTCAATTTGAGAATTTAAGGGGCAAGATGGGTATTTGCCAATATGAAGAGTTGTAGCAATTAATATTGCTTACAACAAGGGAAGGAAGAGACACGTTATTTTATTTAATTGTGATTGGGATAATTAATTATTTCCCTATCTCTTTTCAAAAATTTAAGAAGAGGAATAGTCATATTTATATCTCATTCTTCTCATTTGGCTGTATCACTCTCCATTCCCTCAAAAGAAAATCTCAAACTTATTGTCTCCTGCTTTCTCAATCTCTCAAGATGTCTCAACAAAGTCTGTCATTATCATCTTCATCAAAGGGAACTGGTTCTCCCTCTCCCACTGATTTTGGACCTAGGGCAAACGCAATGGAGACTGAGGTTCTGGAAGTTACTCCACTTCGTTCCATGGCCACTGATCCTGGAAGGGTAAAGAAGCTTCGTACCAGACATGCAAGAAGATCACAGGCCTCTCCATCTGGTAAGAATGGATAACCATCTTCCTCTGTTCCTCCTGAGATAGCCAATAGGGAGGGTTCACGTTATGTTCATCAAGCCATAGCTAGAATAGTTACTAGGATTCTGAATGAGAATTATTTTGTACCTGGGGTATCTGTTCCTTTGAATCAAGAATCTGCTAGCCCTAATTTAGCAACTGATCCAGATGTCACACAAAATGTCAAGACATCTGATGACAATGTTAGGAAATCCCCTAAGAATCCTGTTAATGATCCTTCTAATAAATCCCCTGAGAAATCTGTTGATGACACCACTGATAAGTCTCCTGTAAAACCTGTTGATGACAACATGGATAAGTCTCCAGAGAAATCTTCTGATGAAAATCTTGAAGAATATCCTGAGAAACCTACTGCTGACAACCTGGAAAAATCTTCAGAGAAAACCTCTGATCAAGTTGTTAAACCCCCTGTTATTGATCTTGGTGAAGAATTCTCTGACAATGATCTTATTGCTAGTGTTAACCCTAGCATAGCCAAGAGGATGATGAGTAGAAAAGAAAAGCAGAATGCTACTCAAAGCTCCTCCAAGGAGAAGGTTACTAAAGTTGTTCATGAGTCTCCTAGGCCTGAGAACAAGGCTAGAGAAGAAGCTGGGAAGGATCCGAAAGCTGGACCCTCTAAAGGAAAGGGTAGGATGAAGTCTGTTGGAAGCATCTCAAGGCCCAAGAGAAATCCAATCATCAAGAAAAGAAAGGTCCCTGAACCCTCAGAATCTGATGAGGATTCAGATTTTGATGTTGAAGAGTATGTCTCAGACATTCCACTCAGGAAGAAACCCTCTTAGCAAAGCGCCTAAGGTTCACGAGGTTGCTATTGATAACATCTCCTTTCACCATCCGAGAATGCTAGGTGGAAGTATGTTTTCTGAAAGGATTTCCTTAGAAAGGGAATTGAACAGGAGTGCCCTTGAATGCAAGGATGTTATGGACCTGATCAAGGCAACTGGCCTGATGAAAACTGTGGTTAAGTTTACAAACTGCTATGATATTTTGGTGAAGGAGTTTATTATGAATCTGACTAGTGAATGTGTTGATGGAAAGTCAACTGATTTTAAAAGTGTGTTTGTGAGAGGAAGAAAAGTGAAGTTCTCTCCAACTGTGATCAATAAATTTCTGGGGAGGTCTGATGATGCTCAACCTGAGCTTGAAGTGACAGATAACCAGGTGTGCCAAACAATCACTTCCAAGCAAGTGCAACATTGGCCTTTAAAAGGAAAGCTGACTGCTAGCAAACTGAGTGTGAAGTTTGCCATTCTGCACAAGATAGGTGCAGCCAACTGGGTTCCCACAAACCACAAGTCCACCATCTCCATTGGTTTGGGCAGATCTATCTATGATGTTGGCACCATAGCCTTTCCCTCCCTCCTGTGTGGTATCATCACTGACCAATATCCTGATATCCTGGTAGACAAGGATTCTGTGTGCAAAAGAGCTCCTACTCTTGGTTTCCACTACAAGTTATTTCAGGGGAAACATGTCCCTGACATTTTCATGACATCTGCTGAGACATCAAATGTCAACGCTAATTCTCAGAAGGCTGGTGTCATTGCTGTGCTAAAAGAGACATCCAGGGAACTGGAAGCAAGGAAGCAAACTCTAGAGGAGTTAATTTCTACCATGGAGAAGGAAAAAGAAGACATTGAGGTTGAGGATGAAGGGCTAGATGAGGATGCTGCTGATGATTTGAATGAGAATGAAGCGATGAACAAGAGACCTGTAGAGAGGAAGCTACTTACCACAATGCTTCTTCAGGAGAAGAAAGTGCTTGATTTTTGATCACATGTGCTACTGTTGCTTGTATTTTTGTTGTTTTGTTGATGTTTTTGCTTCTATTTGTTCTGGAATTTTGTACTCATAACTTGGATGTATACATTAACTCTGCTGCTACTTATTTATATAATGAATTCTGGGTTTATGTACTGGCCCCTTTGTGGCTAAAAAGGGGGAGATGAAATTTGGTAAATTGTGGGACGAATTTATCTTTATTAGGATCTGGTTATTTAGCTTAGTTAGCTTAGACTGGGTATTTTATTTCTGCTGCATTAGTTCTCTGATAGCTTAGTGTTTTAGCCAAAAATTTGCCAAAGGGGGAGTTTGTAAGTGTTTTTACGTTGGCTTTAATTTTTGGTAAAACTATTTTATGTCAATGTCTTGACTTATGTCATGACATTCAGAGTTGAAGATAAATTCTGCAGAAGAAGAATAATATAGGTACAATTCGAGGAGTTAATGTTATCCGGAAATCTGCAAGAAGAATGGTGATGTCATTACCAATGTTGTGACATTCGTGTGACATTTGTTGTTACGAGATTTACTTTTCCGAGACTTTTAGGATTTCATTGGTGTTTTATTATGGATTATTATGATGGACCACATGCTCACGTGGATTGATGGTTAACCTTGTTTAACCCTAGATTAGTTTGTTAAAAAGACCAAGTCTTTAGGTTAATTTAAGTTAACCCTAGCTATAATTATGGAAGCCCAAAAACTGAAGTCTTGTTACTGCTTCTATAATAGGAAAAGAACCCTTATTCTGCTGCGGCGCCTCTACTGTGTTAAGAGATTAAGCAGACTGTTAATTTGTGAATTGTAGTTATTCTTGTGAGCCAAGCAATTATCATTTTATAAGGGCCTTGGACTAGTATTTGGTTGTAAGGGTTGTTTGTCACTCAAAGCTTTGAAGCACGAGTGTTGTGTATCTTGATTAAAGCTTTGAAGAAAAATCAAGTATGTTTATTGAAGAGTGTCTTCACAATTCAATTAATCAATAGGTTGATATCATTGCTTTGTGATTGAGGGGAGTGAGTAGGAACTCGTGTCTAAGTAGGACTTAGATTGAAGTTGCATTGGTAGGTCTTAAGTGAAGGAGATAAACGGTTGGTTTATTCACGAACTAATCCGCTAATAGTGAATTTCTTCCCGGCTTGGTAGCCCCGGATGTAGGTATAGTTACACACGAACTGGGTAAACAATTGATTGTGTTCTTTACTGCTGTTTAAATTACTGTGTGAATTGTTAACAGTGTGTCAGATACTGTGTCATAACATTCTCTGTGACATCACGTATCTGCTGCCAGGAATTTCAATAAGAATCATACTTTATGAAAATATGATTTGTTAAGGAAGTTTAATAAAAGAAGATGTTTTGATTTTTATGAATCAATTTATGTTTTCCGGCGATGCTATGTATCCGAGATTTTTACTTTAAAGCAAACTGTTTAAAGTAATTTGGTTTTGAAGGTGTGACGTCTCAGTATTGAATTTATGAAATTTTAATGTACTCTGATTTTTGCATATAAAACCTTGGGTAATATTGGGGTGTTACAGATTCCGTATAGGGATCATATTTTGAAGTTGATACTGTATTTTGATGAGATCACTTTCCACCATATTCCTAGAGAGGAAAATCAAATAGATGATGCCTTGGCCACTTTGTCTTTAATGTTCAAGGTTAAATGGGCTAATGAAGCCCCTTCTATCACTATTGAGCGTCTAGATGAACCCGATTATTATATGACGGTTAATAGGGAGACTGATGGTAAACCCTGGTTTTATGATATCAAACAATACATAGAGAACAACGAATACCTTGAGGAGGCATCTATCAATGATAATAAGACTTTGAGGAAGTTGTCGGCTAACTTTTTCTTAAGTGGCAGGGTGTTGTAAAAGCGAAATTTTGATTTGGTCTTGCTCAGATGCGTGGATAGACACGAAGCAGATCAACTTATCGAAGAAATCCATGAAGGTTCTTTCGGTATTCATGCAAATGGGCATGCGATGGTAAAAAAGATTCTTAGAGCTGGTTATTATTGGATGACCATGGAAACGGACTGTGTTGTCTATGCAATAAGGTGTCATAAATGTCAAATTTATGCTGATAAGGTGCACATGCCACCTTCACCTCTAAATGTTCTGACTTCACCATGGCCATTCGCTTTGTGGGGAATAGATATGATTGGAATGATTGAGCCGAAAGCTTCTAATGGACATCGTTTCATACTGGTTGCTATAGACTATTTCACCAAGTGGGTTGAGGTCGCTTCGTATGCTAATGTGACATGGCAAGTGGTTACCCAGTTCATCAAGAATAAGATAATTTTCCGCTATGGTACTCCCAGCAAGATTATTACCGACAATGGGACAAATCTGAATAATAAGATGATGAAAGAGTTGTGCGACACCTTCAAGATAGAGAATCACAACTCGTCGCCTTACAGGCCAAAGATGAATGGCGTTGTTGAAGCAGCTAACAAGAACATTAAGAAGATCCTTCAGAAGGTGGTAAAACGTATAAGGATTGGCATGAGATGTTGCCTTTCGCTTTGCATGGGTACAGAACATCTATTCGCACTTCGGTAGGGGAAACACCCTACTCTCTCGTCTACGGTATGGAGGCAGTACTTCCCATAGAAGTTAAGATTCCTTCCCTCAGAGTTCTAATGGAAACGGAATTAGAAGAAGTAGAATGGGTTCGAAATAGGTATGACCAACTCAATCTGATTGAAGAGAAGAGGTTGACAGCACTTTGTCATGGTCAACTTTACCAGAAGAGAATCAAGAGAGCTTTTGACAAGAAGGTACACCCACGTGTGTTCAAAGTGGGAGATTTGGTGCTGAAGAGGATAATCTCTCCACATAAGGACCCTCTTGAAAAATGGGTGCCGAACTATGAAGGACCATATGTGGTGAAGAAGGTTTTCTCCGGAGGAGCTCTTATTCTCACCAATATGGATGGAGAAGATTTGGCACATGCTGTCAACTCAGACGCAATCAAGAAATATTATGTCTAAAAAAATGAGGAAAATATTAAGCCCAGTAAGCTGAAGACCCGAAAGGGTGGCTTAAGCAAAAAAGGGTAAGTATCTTGGTGAACCAAAATCTGAAGAGAAGATGGTTCACACAAAAGTTAGGGAATGTATAAAGACATAATGTTGCAGTGTGCGTTGCCGTGTCACGACAAAAGCTTAGATGGAAGAGATCAGTTCAATCACCATCTTCAGAAGTGAAGTGATGAAGAATAGCAGTCGAGAGGGAGAATAACATGTTTATGGTTCAATGAAGTTCAGTTTCAATTTCGTTGTTGTTTTAAGAAAAATGTGTATAGACTTACTCTCCCCTGTATGTTCCTCCTAAAGGAATGTGCATCTTTATGTACAAACTCCTTATGTATGAGTTATTCTTCTCATATTTTAAATAAAAGAATTGTTGAGTTGAACATTGTTCTTTCTCCTATCTTTTATCTTTTCTGCCTGTTTAGCTTAATGTTGCTGCTGTTTTAGATAAAAATTAAAATCATGGTGAAACAATAAAGCTTTTGAAAAACTTGAAATTGTTTTGATTTATGGAATGTCGGGGAATGATTGACTTTCTAAATATTGCGTCTGTTTCTTTGAATTGGAAGTACATCTGTACTCGTCATGGTTACTATAAATAATTATACATTGTCCCTTCTTCGAGGGATGCATGTATCTTGCCAATAGAAGTTGTGGCTTGGTTATGGTCGTTACTCTTCGTCCAATTTCCAATGCTGTCAGGAATTCAGTTTGATAAGCCATTGCATTAACCAGTATATTCATGTCATATCATATTATATTCATGCATAAATCTCAGCCAAGACGAGGGATATCTCAAGATCTTCTAGTTGTTCCCCTCAAAAGAATTGGATCTTTGAAGACTATTCCTCAAATGACAGACTTAGTTCTTCCTACGACAAGTTTGAAGGCTTATTTCATAATTTGATCTACAATGGTGACGATTCCCAAATCGAATCTCTTCCAAAGTGGGTGATCTTCACCAAGTGGTCTCTTGTGTCAACGAAATTTCTTACTCGGGTTTTCCCCAGTGATTTTTCTTTATAGAGTTTCTTTTGAAGTAACCCAATGCAAGCAGAAGACCTTTCTCAAATGAAAACTTAGTTCTTTTCCCCAGTGCAAGTTGAACGCTTAGTCGAAAGATAAATCAGCAGTGGTGTCAACTCTCAGGATAATTTCTTCCCTAGAGAAGTGATTGATCATCCCCAGCGAACTCTTGTGTCAACGGAATTTTCCACTTGGATCTCCCCAGTGTTGTAACCCATAGAGTTATCTTTAGAAGTTTTTCTCCATTGAAGCTTCATCTTCTCCCCAAGTGAGCCTTCCTCAGCAGGGATTACCATTGTGATATCCCCAATATTCTTATTCTCAACCAATATATGTTCAGTGTCTTGCAGATAACAACTTCCTGAGTAAGTCTTAGTGGCGGTAGTCCATTATAGATTCGATTTTCTGAGCTGTTCTCAGTTAATCCCATGTAAATCTCTGGTGTGTTTATTTCCCCAGTGCATTCCAAGCTTATTCAACAAAAGTATGCGTCAACCAGGTAAGATGGTTAAAGGATTTTGGAAGATCTGTTGCAACATCAAATTATTTAAACATGTTAGTACATGTTATGGCCACGCGTTGGATGATTTATCCACGGTGGAATTGTTTATCCCCATCAGATGGTGTTCAACTTGATTCCTATCTCCCCAATGGAGTTATCTCATCCATATCATATCATGTATATCATACTCATGCATTGTGTTCGGCTAGTTTCTTTTTGCAGGATTTTCCCCCAGCGAAACTGCAAATATCCTTATAAGGATCAAAATTAAAGGATTAGTTCTCGGACGACATAATTATCCTCTTTTCTCCAGCACAAGTTGTATACTTGTATGGATCTTAAAAACTAATGGTTTCTCGAATCGAGATTTCTTCCCCAACAAAATAGTTGTCTTCCAATGGACTCTAATGTCAGCAAAATTATCAACTAAGAATCCCCAGTGATGTTTTCACATGGTTTTCTTATGGAGTTTCCCCAGTGAAGTTTCGTTTACTCACAAGCGAGTCTCCTTCAGAAAGGATTTTTACAGCATACTTATGGTATTTTCAAGAATTCTTTCAGACAAGAATCTTCTCAACAAGTTCTAGTGACAGTGACTTCTACAAATTTGTTTCTCTGAGCTGTTTTCAGAAGACCCCGTCAAAATTTTGGTGTGTTTATTTCCCTAGTAAGTTTTCAAATACTCAACAGATAAATGTCCACCAAGTAGGATGTTTATTCAATCTCAGGATATTTCTCCAACTCAGAAGTTGATCCACATATCTACTTGCTACAACGTATTGTCTATACAATGCCAGCAAATTAAAGCTCATTACCATAGAATTTTTTCAGTCATAGGTGCTGAACTTTATTCTTCTATCTCCGGTAAAGCTATCTGCATACAAATTGAAGATTTTGTCAACTCAGAAGTTGTTCAACATGTTTGTACATGTTCGTCAAAATCTTTTATCAACAGGAATGTCGGAAGTAGGATTTATCGACTTCATAAACATCTATATCACACCAGTGTGCTGGATATTGATTTGTTTATCCCCAGAGAAGTGTATTCTCGGATGCGCTACTGAATTTGTTCTGCTAGTAACTCGAAAGTTACATGGTCAAGACATTCAACATGCCATGGCTCCTCGCGCCTTCGTGCACAACAATTCTGATATTGTTCTAGCCATATATCTTCGTTAAGGTCTGCGAGTATTCCTTAACTCTTTGGGATTTTTCTAAAAATTTCTCGATTATATCTTCGTTAAGGTCTGCGGGTATTCCTTAACTCTTTGGGATTTTTCTGACAATTCCTCAATTTTATCTTCGTTAAGGTCTGCGGGTATTCCTTAACTCTTTGGGATTTTTCTGACAATTTCTCAATTTTATCTTCGTTAAGGTCTGCGGGTATTCCTTAACTCTTTGGGATTTTTCTGACAATTTCTCAATTTTATCTTCGTTAAGGTCTACGGGTATTCCTTAACTCTTTGGGATTTTTCTGACAATTTCTCAAATTTATTTTTCATTAAGGTCTGCGGGTATTCCTTAACTCTTTGGGATTTTTCTGACAATTTCTCAATTATATTTTCGTTAAGGTCTGCGGGTATTCCTTAACTCCTTTGGATTTTTCTGACAAATTCTCAGTCATATCTTCGATCAAATCTATTCTTTCTTTTCGCTTAAAATACGGTTTTCTTCTCAAAGCATTTTCATTAAGGCATCATTGAGATGACTTAATATATTTCTTTCTTTTCGCAAATGCGGTTTTCTTCTCAAAGTATTTTTGTTAAGGCTTATTTGAGATGACTTAATATATTTCTTTCTTTTGCTTAAGAAACGGTTTTCTTCTCAAAGCATTTTCGTTAAAGCATCACTGAGATGACTTAACTTATTTCTTTCTTTTCGCTTAAGAAGTACGGTTTTTCTTCTCAAAGCATTTTCATTAAAGCATCACTGAGATGACTTAAGTTATTCCTTTCTTTTCGCTTAAGAAGTATGGTTTTTCCTCTCATAGCATTTTCGTTAAGGCATCGCTGAGATGGCTTAACTTATTTCTTTCTTTTCGCTTAAGAAGTACGATTTTTCTTCTCAAAGCATCTTCGTTAAGGCATCATTGAGATGTCTTAACTTATTTCCTTCTTTTCGCTTGAGAAGTTCAGTTTTCTTTTCATAGCATTTTCATTAAAACTTGATGTTTATTGCTCATTTTGGTTACTCAGTTATCCCCAATGTTATTGAGATCTCCTGATATTTCTCATTTGGTATTGCTGTGTTAAGGCATTCTGTTGATGTTTAATAGGTTTTTTTCCTCAAGCGTTTCTTCCTTGACTCTGTAGTCAAGATATTTTATCTGGCATTGGTATCCCGCGCAGGGCAAATTTTTGGGGCTCATTTGGTATTCAATCCTCTTCCACCTTGAACGTTCGAAAACTTTCAATCTTTCTCACTTATCAGGTTTAAGATGATTGAATAGGGGCAGCTGTCGCACCCCAAAATTTACCCTCTTAGGCTTAATGTCCCATCTCTAGGCAATTGGATTTTGAATTTGTGTTTATGAGGAATCTTTTCTTCAAGAAATACTTCTGTGGGTTTCATCGGTGCACAAGATTAGCATTTTAGTTTCCTAGTATTCCTTATAAGATCATGGCATCATGGGGAGTTGACTAAAATTGGTTGTGATCGTTTATTACAAGTTTCTATCTGATGAGGACATCTTTTGTCTCTATCATTATTTAAATCTTGATCTATTTTTAAAATTTGAGGTTCACTTAAATTGTTTTAGAGTTTCCTCGAAGTTACGTGAAGGTTTGCTTTTGTCTAGTCAATGATTGAGAGTGGAATTGTTCCAAGCTTGTAAGAAAATTGGGTGATAGTTTGGATTATTTGAGTTTTCTTGGAACACAAGTTAGCGTGAATTTAAGAATAAGGATTTGGACTCATTGTTTGTCTACTTTGTACATTGATATCACATGTGCTAGGCTAAAGTATCCATTTATGGTTCATTCTTCAACTAACGTTCATTCAAAAAACCATTCAAATTTATTCAAAAATAAAAACATGGCAAGATGCATTCAAAATATACAAATTTTTCTTTCAAAATTCAATTTGTATTTTATACAAGTTTATAGGACATTACAAAAGAACCTACATTTCTTTAAAGTTTGTTACAAGATTGGTTCAAGTTCCTAATAACTAATTTTACAAGGCAAACCAAGAGAAACTTTGGATCCTGTGATTTCTAAAAGGATTTCCCATTACTTTTGAACTTCCCTCCAAAGCTTTGAGTTTCCTCTTCAAGATACTTGTTCTCACACTTTGTCATGTTATCATCTTCAAGTCTTCATCTCCTTTACTTTCATCATTTATCCACTCATGAAACAAAAATGAAAAAGAGAATTGGTCAGAAATTCAAGCAAAACAATAAGAAAGTTTTCTTCCTAACTCATCATTAGGGTTTTTGTTCAAGAATCAGGAGGTTTTTTTTCTAGTTAAGTTCAAGCAACATAACGATCCTCATGAAGTCAGAATTCAATCATTGGCCAAAAGCTCCTATTGCAAATCATAAAGTAAGAACTTTAGTTCACAAAAAGGAGGGTGCAGAAATAACTCAGGAAATTACATCATAGTTACAACAAGCAGCATGGCAGAAGAGACAAAAGGCATCCAATAACAAGTACAAAACTCAGAAAACTCAACATGGTTTATCTGAAAAAATTATAGATTCCAGCCCAAATGCAATTCGAAAAAGCGATAAGTAACTAATAACAAGTACATAAGATCAAATTTCCCGCCCAAAAACAAGTTCAAACCTAGAAAATAACAACAAAGTTTCAGCCCAGTACATCACAATCCAACAAGTTATACAAAATATTGCTAAGTCCAATACAGAAAACCAAAGCTGGCATATCAGATTTCATAACTAACATGTCAAAAATCAAAATACCAAAGCCGAATCCGAATTTCACAGCAGGCCATGTTCTAAAAAAACAATCTCATAATCAAAACCCTAAATGACATCACTATAAATACATTAATGCACAGATTCCGAGGGAGAGACCACTGTTCAAAAGAAACCCTAAAACGGCCGTAAACCCTAATTTCCCAAAAAAACCCTAACAAATAGCAAGAACAACAGAAACCATATATCATCATTTTCCAAACAAAACCCTTCAGAAGAGTGAAAACCGAGGCAACAAGAGCAGAATCAAAGGTAAATAGAAAGGTCTCACCAGGGTTGCAGTTGTAAACCGATGTCCGCCTCTATTAGACCTCCAAATCATCATCGTAGCCCTTTATCTTTTGCATGTTACATTTTCCTCATTTTGTTTCCCTCTAACAACACCGATTTCATGCAAATAGGAACTAGGGTTTCTTTTCCCCCTTTTAGATCTAGGACGAACCATAGCAAACCTGTAGAAAATAGCAACGGATCAAGAGAGAGTACAGAGTGACGATTCAGAATATGTAAAAAAATATAGGATCGGAGTGATTCTGCCACCCGCCGACGCCGTCACCTCCATGAGGCGATTTCCAGTGCGGCCAAATCTCAATCGCCGGCGAGGTTTTTTTTAGAGAGAGGTCAGAGGATTCGTTGTTAAAGAGAAGGAGAATTAGGTTTATGCTTCTGTTTATTTTAATTTTTCTTAATTATATTTTCTTAATTAAACTAGGGTAGGTGTCTTGGTCCGATGGTGACAAGTGTCACCACTTTCATTTATTTTCTGATTTTTTTCTTTATGTTATTTTATAATAATGTTGATAAATAAGTCTCCATCATGGCCATTGGAGTGTCCCGAATCAAAGATCAGACGCCTCAGAACTGCATGTACACCGTAGACCCTCAATGAGTTACCATACACAATCAGATGAAGCCCTTCATGGACTTGGTCCGTTCCTGCTTTCAGCCCAAGGACGAATTGCTTCCTCACACCCCCAGTTTTGCTTTAGTATAACAGGCCCATTTCTAAACTTTTACTTTTCCTTTTATTTATTTATTTGCAAGTAAATTATGATAATTTGTATTAAATAATTATTAGACATTGATAATTTTTATTTGATAATTTCTGATTAAACTATTAGTCGATTTTATCAAATAAAAAAGATCTAGTCTAATAATTATTTAAGATTTCATCTTGTATTGCGTGATAATTATTTATTCGTCCTTTATTCGCTTGTACGATTTATTCACCATTGTACACTTCACACACAATAAAAAAAAACAACTCCAATTTATTTTGATGGGCTCATAAGCCAATTTACTAAAGGGTCTCATAGTTGGGGATGGGCATGGCCATCCTCACGAGGTTAATTAAATCCCTTGTTGCTTTGGTTAATCATAACCCGAATAAATATTGGTCCATATACCATTTTATCCATGCACCAGGGTCTCATAGTTGGGGATAGGAGCACCTATCCTCACGAGGTTAATTAAGTCTATATACTTAATTAATCATAACCCGATTCCATGTCTCATTTTCTCGCGTATCAAACTTTAAAACGCTTTCATAATTAAATTACAAACCTCGATCCAACGTCGAGTGCATTTTCAAAACTCTTTCCTAATAAAACCCCAAGTATTTAAATAGTTGGTTGCTAGACCAATTGTTTAAATACTTGTGCAAAATGAACTCCTAGTCTTTAAATCGTTGGATGCTAGTCCAATTGTTTAAAGACTCTTAATAACGTGAGTTTTATTTCATTTCACTCTTTCATAAAAAAAAAACTTTTGGGATGATAGACGACTCGTTGAGCATTGAGCTCCTCTTGTTTCTAGTATTTGAATCGTAGGATGCTAGTCCTATTGTTCGGTACTTTTCACCCACCTAAAAATCAATTCAACTCACTCAAATCTTTTTTCGCTCATATGTGACCATCAAACTCTTTTCTTGCAAAGAGTGTGCAATAGTCATTTCAAACATGAACGAGGACTTAAGCTTTTCAAACAAACTAAACAAGTCCAAGTTCAAGCATTTGAAATGTCTAATGCACGATTTTTCTTATAAAATCAACACAACCAACTTAAAACCTTTTGAGAAGAACTACGGAATTTTGACTTTCCCATTGCACGAGGGAATACGTAGGCACAAGGTTTTGAAACCGCGGCAAACTCAAAATAATAATAAATAAACCCCGTTTTATTTATTTCTCGATCATAACTTAAATTAGCAATTTAATACACACACAAACACTTAGAACTAAACGGGCCTCATCGAGTACGATGGATGTAAGGGGTGCTAATACCTTCTCCTTGCATAACCGACTCCCGAATCCGCATATTTTGGTCACGTAGACTACCTTATCCATCATTCGTGGGTTTTACCTATATTTCCCCGTTCTTTTTAGAACAAATAAAATTAGGTGCGACTTCATTGTTTTTTAAAACAACCGATGAAAAAACAAGTCATCACAGGATGTTACAGTATAATTATTCATTTGAAATTTACTATTGGTTTTAGGGATAAAATGTGATTGTGTCTTCCCTCCAAATTTAAGTTGAGCTAATAAAGTGATGCAAAAAAACTTCCCTTCTATATCATGGATAATATTATTGCAAAAATTTAGACCTCAATTTTTTTTTACTCATCCTAACTTCAAATATAGTTCCTTCTATTTCATACATGCATTAAATGTAGTTGTTGTCAGGCATCATGTTTTATTAAAACACTCATCCCTACACCGTCTATTTTAATTCAATTGTATTGAAAATTTAGAAATAATTTCTACTTTAACTAAAAGTTTTTTTTCAACATCTATAGTGTTTCTCGATGAAAAGAATTTCATTGTATTGCAGTACTCTTGAAGATTTGCATTGAAAAACCAATGAAATAAGAAATGGTCGGCGTTCCTTTCTTCATGGTTATTAACTTAAATTCCTAATTTGAGATATATTATGGCTCATTAGATAACGACATATAATTGGTTCTAATTCAAAAAAATTGTCCCAAATGACATGCTCGGTGTTTTCAAAAAATTAGAAGTTTTGTGTCAAGGTTGGAAATTTCAAAATTCTTTAATTTGATTGATTAGAAAGGATATCACAATATCTATTACTTAATAACACATAACATTAGAATTATATGTAAAATATCTACTCACTAGAGATTTGAACTCTCAGTGGAAACCCCATGTACTTAGTAGACACACGCCTTAACCACTCGGCCAAAGCAATTGTTTGTTTGTGTTGTATACAATATTTTATTAATTACTACGTTATATTATTAAGTTACAAATAAATAACTTGAAGTGATTTTATTAGGTTTCACTTTCATAAGTGACTTGGAATTTAGGAATTACTTTTTCTTTAATAATATCATATTGATAGTTTATATATTTAAAAAAAATTAAAATTAATTGAATATTCATAGTTTTTTCACACATTCCCTACTAAAGTATTTAGCTGGTTTTCAAATATTCTTTATTTTCAAAATGGAAATTCTATACAATATTTTAGAATCATACAATATTTTAAATAATTCTTTAAAAACTTAGAAGTTTTGTGTCAAGGTTGAAAATTTCATAATTCTTTAATTTGATTGATTAGAAAAACGATTACATTAATTACTACTCAACAATACATAATGTTAGTAGAATATGTAAAATATCTAGAAATAATAATCATCCACATGCTTGAATCACTTCCGATTTAAAATTTATATGCCTCGAGTTTGAGTATACACTACAAGAAAATTATGATTTTATGACACAAAAATTGCGACAATTACTTGATAACCAGTGTAATTCGCATATAGGGATAGTTTTTACGACATTTAACACCAACCATTGTTACTTTTTTTTGTTTAAAAATTAAAATAAAATATCAATAAATTGTCCTAAATTGAAGTCTACGGCATTGATGTAACCGTCCTAAAACATTATCCTGTAACATTATTTAAGATTTTAATTTAATTTGGTCTTAAAAATTAGAAATCTTAATTTTATTTATATTAAGTTATAATTATTTTTATAAAATTTTAATAATTTTATTTTTAAAATAAAACTTAAATTTTCAAAATCATCATGTATTATTTTCTCTTGAAAATTACATTAATATAAGTTAAAAAAAAATTAAATTTGGTTTTAAAAATTGAAAACTAAAACCAAATATATGACCAACTAAAGAGAAGGTCACACGACACTAAAACACCCTCCGCGATCATTTGCTTATCTACAGACAAGGTCACGATGGTGATACACCAGTCGCGACCCCAAAATTTCTACCGTGCACAAATACTGTCAAAGTTCACGATGGTCACCCACCTGTCGTCCTCTTCTAAACCCTTTTCCCAAATTTGAAACGTGAAAAGTTAACAAATTTCACGACGGTGGGCCACCCGTCATCAAATTTGTGCCCGCGAAATAGTCGTGAAAACCACACAAAGGTAACGTTATTTCAGATTTTATTTGTTCTTTTCTATATTATTTTCTCATCTTCACATATCTTTCACCATCTTTCTTCTCACATGCGGTTGGATTCTCAATCAAAGAAGTATCAAGTTCACCTCCCAACTCGTATCAAGTTCTGCTACTATCGATTAATCTATAAGTTTCTATTTCCCTTTCTATTGATTCTTTTATCTATTAGGGTTTACTATGAACTCTGTTGTTTTGTTTTTATAATGGTAACATGTAGTTCTTGAATAAAAAATCACTAAGGGTTTACTAGAACACTGTTGAGAACCCCTAAACAATATTGTAATACCTTCCTCTATTTATTCCCCAACATGAAATAAGAAATATAAATTCTATTTAGTTAGAAACTAACTAGAAGGGAAATTTGGACATTTTGGTTTAGTTGAAGGGCAAGTTAGTCGATTGTTAATTGAAAAACACATTAGGGAGGTGTTTGGCTAAGTTATTCCTAATGTTATTATTCTAAATCAGAAAATAGAGAGAAAGAAAGGAAGGAAGCGTGAAAGAGGAAACAGAATGGAAAACCCAACCAAGCTCAATCTCATCATCTCTTACATGCAAGCCAATTTTCGTCACCTCTATTTCCCTCCATTTTCATTTCTACAACTTGTTCTCCATCTCTTCTAAGGTGAGTCTCACAGTTAGAGACTTGAGGAAAATTGAGTTTTTGTGGAAACTTGGGGATTTTAGGGATTTGAGGCTAAATGACATTGCATGATTATTTTAATGATGATTATGATGCTTCTATTCTATTTTTGGAGTCTATTTGCTACGGGTAACCTGTTAGAAGCAAGAAAGATAAGGTGTTGGAACCATGGGCAGTTCTGTCACGAAATGAGTTCTGCAGAATTCACAGACCGCACTCAGTGCACTTTCCTAAATTTTGAAAAATATAATGAGTCCCAGGTCGCACTCAGGGCGAAGATCAAGCTTAGCGCGCCCTGCTAACCAGAAATAAATAATTCCTTTCCCAAGTGCATAATGGTTCTAAATTCAAGAACTGTTTGCTTTAATGACTGTTAATTGTTGTTATGCATAATTAACTGACTAAGTGTACCTTAGATAAACGGTTCAATTATGTTTAACACGTACTATGATCGAACACAATTAAAAATATGTGACGAATGTGTACCAATGACAGGATAATTATATGATGACTTTTGGGTCTATGAATATGTGTCATGTGGTTGTGTGATTTGTTTTCCCGTTGTTTCGGTTTAACGTTCGGATGGTTGTGTTTAGATGATCTGTTTGAGTTGTTACGATATGCTGGAAGTGAAGTAGAACCTGAGCTACTATTGGTATGTATGTTTATTCATCCAACTCACTATTGGTATGTGGTATGGTTGCACACCGACTCACTATTGGTATGTGGTACGATTGCACACCGAAATATATTGGTATGTATTCTCACCATCCGAGTTTCCATTGGTTTATATGGTAGGGATACACACCTGAGCTACCGTAGGTGTATGTGGTATGGTGGGGTCGTGAGACCATGTAGGCAATATCACTCCAGACTCACCTATAGTGACGCCAAGTAGGCAATGTCACTAGGCTTTTGTCCAGTGGGCTTGTGCGGTCAAGAAGGCGTTTTTACACTAGTGTGGTTGTGGCCTAATCTTACTTGTGTGGGATGGAGGCGGGATCATGACGCCACATTAGCAAGGTCATGGTTAAACTCTTCGCGGATAAACTCCATTTAGGACAAATCCGTTGTCTAGCAGTTTGTGTGCAAGCCTCTTGACATCTATTCACTCGTGACTCATCGAGGGTGTGGGAGTGGTGACCGCTGCAGATAGGTATAACATCTGGATTCCTCGTAGACGGGCGCATGATCACATATTATTGTGTTGATACGTTGTGTTATCACTTTATTGGTCTGTTATGGGACTATCATTGGTAGTGTTATCCTTTTGTGTATTTGTACCGAGCTGTAAGGATAACCTCGGATTCTAGGTGAATTTGTTTTTTATGCATGCACCCTGTAGAACCGAGCGAACCCCTAAGATAGGGAGGCTCACTAAGATTTAGTAATCTCACCTGTTTTCAATTATTATTTTTTCAGGTTCTTCGAGGGAGGATCGTGGCAAGGGTAAGATGTCTTAGCTTGCAATGATATTCTTGGCGATGTTTTCTCTTTTGTTATCCTTTCCTCTTATGTACTATCTAGATTATGTATTAGTACCATTTTGGGATTTGTATTATTAATTTGCCATGACTATTTCGGCTAAAGTTGTATTTGTACTAATACTTATCTATGTTCCATTACTTATGTATGACCATTTTATGTACCATTTTAATACCATATACATATATCCTAGCCAATGTATGTGTGGGGTGTTAAAAATATTGGGTTGAAAATAGTGAAAAATGGAGCATAGTGGTTCGAAATTACTAAATCTACTTTGAATATATTGAATAACTTGAAGGAGAATATCCTTAATTTCACAACGAAGGTTCCATCAAATGTTTGTCACAACCACGATCTCTAGAACTATCGTCGAAGGTTCATACACGCTTAGGGCATGGTAAAGAAGATTGATACCAAGACTTTGGGACACCAGAACTCCATTCCTTGGGAACCTTACCTCAAATGGGTGCGAGCTCGGGCTCAAAACCTCATGATGCCATTTACACTCGTGCTACCAGTAATTATGGAACCTGTTGCTATAGGTGACGTACCCTATACCATTCGCCATCCTGACATGCCTACTGATTTTGAAGACTTGAAGAGATCCCGGATTCAACTTAAAGAAGAAAGGGATACATTCGAAGCTCAGTGCTATGCAAGCGAGAAAAAGGTACTAGAGTTGACCAAGCTATTTCACGAGGAGCGAAACATCAACGCCTACTTCAACACCAAGAGGAAGCGCCCATGGGAGACTTAGAGCTTTAGGATTTTTGTTCTTTTATACAAAAAAAGAAGAAAAGAAAAAAGAAAACTAATAAAAGTTTGTTCGTGCTTGTTTAACAAATTTAAATTCCTAAGGTCCTTGAAAACATTGCATTGCATTGCATAAACATCGCATATCATGGCATGACATTTCATAACAGGTACATTGAAGATCGGTTTTCTCATTCTCTCGCTATTTATTTTAGCAGAAATGGCTCTTGAACAGACTGTCAAAGATCTCAAGGCTCAGAATGCTCAGTTCTAGAAAATGTTCACCAACTTGGTCCAAGGCCAGGAAGACTTGAAGAAACTCATCGCCAGAAAAAAGGTCATCGGTGTCCTCAACATGGGAAGACGTCATAAGGGCAGACCTAGGATGGTAAGCCAGATAGAACTCTCAGACAAAAGCGGTGAAACTGATGAAAGTATCAAGAACAACGAAGAAGGCCAACGTGAGTCTGAAAACAGAGAAGAAGACTACGAGAACGAGCAATATTCTCTTGAGGATGACAAATACAGACAACTTGAAGACCGTCTGAATGCTGTGGAAAATCTGAAGATGTCCGGGCTGAATTTTGATGATCTGAGTTTAGTTCCTGGTGTGGTGATTCCCCACAAGTTCAAGGTTCCTACTTTTGCCAAGTATGATGGCATCTCTTGTCCGAAGCTGCATTTGAAGTCCTATGTTCAGAAGATTCATCCTCACACTGATGACAGGAAGCTGTGGATCCATTACTTCCAAGAGAGCTTATCCGGAGCTCAGTTGGAGTGGTATTATCAGCTAGAGAGTACCCACATCCATACCTGGAATGACTTAGCAGATGTTTTCTACAAGCAGTACTAGTACAATGCTGAATTGACACCCACCCGCATGCAACTACAAAGCATGTTTATGGGTCGTGATGAGAAGTTCAAAGAGTATGCTCAGAAATGGAGAGATCTAGCAGGCAAAGTTCAACCACCCTTGTCCAATAGGGAGTTGGTTGATATGTTTATAGGAACACTGACAGACCCATTCTTCAATCATTTGATTGGAAACTCTTTAGCCGGGTTCACCGAGCTGATATTGACAGGAGAACGTATCGAAGCTGGAATCAAGAGCGGAAAGATTCAGGTAGAGTCATCCTCAAATGCTGCGAGGAGATCTTTCGGTAAGAAAGAAGCCAATGCTGTGTATGGTCAGAAAGGCCGTGTCAAAGCTGATCGTACTCAATCTGTGGTGGCAGTCGTAATCTCCAATCCTGCATCCGCGCAACCTCAACGAAACAACACGCGTAACCAGAGCGCGCCACGAAGACAGTTTACAAAGATCAACATGTCATTATCACAAGCATTGCAGCATATGTTGAAAGCAGAGCTGATTACCTTGAGGGATCCTCCTCAACACATCAATACTTCCTCTCCGAGATACAATCCTAATGCTAAGTTTGCATACCACTCCAGCAGTCCAGGGCATGACACCGACGACTGTTGGGCTCTGAAGAACAAGATTCAAGACATGATTGAAGCTAAGGAAGTTGAGTTTTATCCTCCTGTTGAAACTTCGAATATGATCAATGCACCAATGCCTAACCACGGAAAAAGTTCCAATGCTATTGACAAGAACTCTTATGTTTATGATGTGAACAAGCTGACCATTCCTCTGATGATTGTCAAGAAAGATTTGCTATAAGCCGGTGTATTTCCAGGATACCCTGACAACTGTCATTGGTGTGCATCTGAATCTGACGGATGTGCTTGGTTGAAAAGGCGTATTCAACGCATGATGGACAATCGAGAAGTGCTATTTCTGAAACCACCATCTATGGAGAATCTGTGTGAAGACATGTCTAAGAATCTGAAGATCGAAGATGTGAACGAAGCCGTACCAGAAGTTTGGGATACCTTGGGGCAACCAAGTGGAAAGTTTGATTACATGGTGAAGTATACCGTTCCTGAAAGTTACAAGATTCCTACCGAAGATGTAAAGGAAACCAGATGGGGAGACGATTTCCCAGAAGACTATGTTGATGTTAATACAATAAGGATCTCCTCTGCTGATCCTACACCTAGAGTGGCACCTCTCATCATTACTTCTCCCAGACCAGTTCCATACTCCTCTGATAAAGCTATACCGTGGAACTATGGAGCTGAAGTTCACTATCATGGCGTCAAACAAGACCTTTTGGCCATTGAAGACATTACAGTTGAAGCTACCATTTCTAACATCGACAACATCACCGGATCAAGCAATGTGACCAGAACCGGAAGAGTGTTCTCTCTAGAGATCTCTCCTCCAAAAGACACTGCGACTCCAGCTCGCATTCTAGCTATCGAACCAATTCCCGAAACTAGAGGGAAAGAACCAGTGACTCATCCTGCTCAGACAAAAGTACCAAAGGAAGTTGCTGAAGATACCTCCAAGCAAGAAATGGAGGAAATTCTAAAGATAATCAAGAAGAGTAACTACAATGTTGTGGAACAGTTGGGACAAACTTCGTCCAAGATATCCATGCTTGCTCTGTTAGTGTGCTCTGAGGCTCATGCTAAGGCCTTGGTGAAGTTTCTGAAGAATGCTCACATACCGCAAGACACTACTACCGATCAATTTGAAGTTTGTATTGCTAGCCTGGCTGCCAGCAACGGTCTAGGCTTCTCTGTTGAATGCAAGGGCATTACATTGTCTCATGTTTTGGTAGATACCGGTTCTGCTCTAAATATCCTACCGAAGAGTGCTTTTGACCGACTTGATGTTGAAGGATTGGTCTTGAATCCCAGTGACATAATTGTGAGAGCTTTTGATGGTTCTAAACGAACAGTACTTGGAGAGCTCATTCTACCAATTAACGTCGGTTCCCAGACTTTCGACTCCACTTTCTTTGTCATGGACATCCGTCCAGCTTACTCTTGCCTACTTGGACGCCCTTGGATACATGGGGCAGGTGTTGTTACCTCTACCTTGCATCAGAAGCTGAAGTACCCAGTGAAGGGGAAGGTTGTTACAGTATGTGGTGAGGAGGAATATATGGTGAGTCACCTGCAGTCATTCCGATACCTCGAAATGAAAGGTGAATTCTTCGAAACTCCCTGTCAAGCTTTCGAAACAGTTCCAAGAGTCATGCCTGTTTACTCCCATGTCACTCTTGAGGTTACACAAGTTCAGCCTAGGATGGCCTCGCTGAAGGATGCTCAAGCTGCAGTTGAAGAAGGAGGTACTACTGTTTGGGGTCAGCTCCCCGACCTTCCTTTCAAATTTGACAAGACTGGTTTAGGCTTCACCATCAAAGGTTAGAAGATGATACGCCACGAACGTGCCGACCAACTTCCCTTCCGCATCAGTAAGAATGGGGTTTATGCTATAGAAGACAACGACAACGACTTCGACATCGGTAAGTGGATCTTCCTAACTCCCGACAATGAACTCAACAATTGGAAGACCGAAGACGTCATACCAACCTCCTTTAGACAGGAGTAATTGCTTTTGTTTTCTGTTATGCTTTTCGTTTTCTATGCTTTGAACAGTAAACTTTAAAGCGTAGTGCCTTGCCCGGGGCATCATGGCTTGTTTGTGAGGGTTATTATCTGTCATTTGCATATTTTCATTCAATAGAATCTTTGGAATTTTGCATTTAAGTGTTGTTTTTGTTCTTTTACTTTACTACCCCTTCAAAAGCTATGTGTTCTTACACACACCCACGTGTGATACACTGCAAATTCACTCCAAATCTCGTTGATAACAGCTTTGCTATTGTTGAATATGACTTCGATAATCCGATCTACCAAGCCGAAGACGAAGGTGAGGAAGATTGTGAAGTGCCAAGAGAACTTGTCAGATTTCTACAGCAAGAGGAACATGTTATACAGCCACACGAAGAGCCAGTCGAGGTTGTGAATCTAGGTACTAACAAAGACAGAAAAGAGATCAAGATAGGAGCAGGTCTTGAGAACAGTATCAAAGAGAGATTGGTTCAAATGCTACGAGACTATATCGAGGTTTTTGCTTGGTCATATGAAGACATGCCAGGTCTAGACATTGACATCGTGGTACACCGGTTACCAACGAGAGAAGGTTTTCTCCCTGTGAAGCAGAAGATCCATCATATGCATCCTAAAATGTCAGAGAAAATCAAAGCCGAAGTTATGAAGCAATTCAATGTCGGTTTCCTAGCCGTTACTTCTTATCCACAGTGGGTTGCGAATGTGGTACCCGTACCTAAGAAGGCTGGTAAAGTACGAATGTGTGTGGATTACAGAGATTTGAACAGAGCAAGTCCTAAAGACGATTTTCCACTTCCTCATATTGATGTTCTAGTTGACAACACCACTCAGCATAGGGTTTTCTCCTTCATGGATGGTTTCTCCGGCTACAATCAGATCAAAATGGCTCCTGAAGACATGGAAAAGACTACTTTCGTTACACAGTGGGGCACATTATGCTACAAGGTCATGCCGTTCGTCCTGAAGAACGCTGGCGCCACTTATCAACTTGCCATGGTGGCATTATTTCATGATATGATTCATCACGAGATAGAGGTCTACGTCGACGACATGATAGCTCGATCACAGACTGGAGAAGAACATCTCGATCATTTGCGGAAACTTTTTGATCGACTGAAGAAGTACAGACTAAGACTTAATCCCAACAAGTGCACCTTTGGAGTCAGATCCGGTAAACTCCTAGGTTTTGTTGTCAGTGGTAATGGTATTGAAGTTGACCCTGCCAAGGTTAAAGCTATCCAAGAAATGCCAGCGCCCCGCACCGTGAAAGAAGTTAGAGGTTTCTTGGGACGACTGAACTACATTGCCAGATTCATTGCACATCTAACTGCTACTTGTGAGCCAATCTTCAAATTACTAAAGAAAGATCAAGTAGTGGAATGGAACGACGACTGCCAGATCGCTTTTGACAAAATCAAGGAGTACCTACAGAATCCTCCAGTCCTGATGCCACCAGCCGAAGAAAGACCTCTTATCATGTACTTGATAGTATTAGAGAACTCAATGGGGTGTGTGTTGGGGCAACATGACGAGTCTGGTCGAAAAGAGTATGTAATATACTACCATAGCAAAAAGTTTACCGACTGTGAAACAAGATACTCACAGCTCGAGAAAACTTGCAGCGCTTTGGCTTGGGCTTCTCGTCGACTAAGACAGTATATGTTGACTCACACTACCTTGTTGATCTCCAAGATGTATCCAATAAAATACATATTCGAGAAACCAACTCTCTCCGGATGAATAGCAAGATGGCAAATGATCTTGACCGAATACGACATCCAATATACTTCTCAGAAAACGATCAAAGGAAGTGTAGTAGTCGATCATTTTGGCTCATCAAGCCGTAGATGACTATCAGTCTATGCAGTTCGAGTTTCCAGACGAAGATGTTTTGTTAGTTACTGATTGTGAAGAACCAGGCCCAAATGAAGGACCTGAACAAGGATCCTAATGGACCATGGTCTTTGATGGAGCCTCAAACGCACTTGGCAATGCCATTGACGCCATCATTACATATCCTACAGGCAGACACACGCCTTTCACCACCAGGTTATGTTTCAGTTGCACCAACAACATGGCCGAATACGAAGCGTGCATCATGGGTATTAAAGCTGCTATTGACTTAAGAATCGAATTCTTGCAGGTGTATGGAGACTCAGATTTGGTGATCAGTCAGATTAAAGGCGAGTGGGCTAAAGCAATTTTTTTTTAAAGTGAGCTAAAGCAACTAAGAGCCCGTAGATAACTACGGATGGAAAGGGTGCTAATACCTTCCCTTTTCATAACCTTCTCCCTTACTCAGAATCTAACGAAGGTCTTTTTCTGTTCTTTTCACCTTCCCTTAATTGGATAAAAGAAATGTCGGTGGCGACTCTTGCTATCCGCAACATTTGCAATCAAAAGCAAGACAATTCCAAAAGTGAGTTCTCCCACTGTATTATAATAGGTGCAGATGTAATCCTGACTCAAAGAGAATTGGCCTCTACCCAATTCAATCCATAATGATAGGGGAGAGCTAACATGCAAGCGAAAGCAAAGACTAGATATGTTAACCAGCCTAATCACATTACGCTAGAAAATAACTGGACGATCGTGCTGCACAGACTAGGAAATGCCGATTAGGCTTTACAAAGAAAAGAAACAAGTGTATTCATGTTCTCGAAAGGTAACCCACAATGTCAGGGGTGAACTGACATGCTAGCGTAGCAAAGACTAGATACATTGACTAGACTAACCATATCACGCCAAGGAATAACCGGACGGGTTTGTGATGCAAAGGCTAGAAAATTCCAATTAGGCTTTACTGACTCAAAACGTCGTACTGTGAGGAGAAAAACAAGTGTATTCTTGTTCTCGAAAAGGTACAGGGGAAGAACTTGTCCTAAGGATGTTGCACCAAGGGATGGACTGGCAGTTTCAACAAAGATGAAGACTAGAAATGTTGACCAGACTCCACACACAATATAGAGTATCCTGCATCATGCGTATAGGAGAGAGCGTAATACTCAGACCTAACCAATAATTATAGCGAATCAACTCTTGTGCAAAGGGGAGAAAACAAGTGTAGGGTTTGTTTTCAATGCTGAATACGTGTTGCACCAGGGTAAGAGCTGCTTGTTTCAACACCAAAGGATACAATGGACATATTGCGCCAAGAAGAACTGGGACGCAATGGATTCCAAAGGGATACCACACACAAAAGAAAATAACCTTTCTGGGATCTTAGAGAGAAGTAGGAACACCATTGAGGACAAAAGTTTATATTTCTGGCTTATAACTCTGTGTAATGTGTGAATTTAGTGTAAACTGATGCAATAAGATGATGCATGCTTACAAAGAGATAAAAAGTAACTGACAATCTTAGGTAACAGAACATGCAAACTTAAATCTTACAATCCGCCGGGGAAGATAGCATTGGTACGCTGCTAGAGATATGACCAAACCGCTAATTCAAAAGAAAATCACTTGGAGAGATCAAATGCCATCAAGTGAACATACTGAGGAATTGATTTCACAAGGAAACTGTCTGCTGGACAACGATCCGCTGGGGAACAAAAGGAGATACTAGAAGAAGAGCTTCCACCGTTACCCATCATCACTCCGGCCGGGGATGAAAATGATGCGCAGACTCACCGAAGATATCATGAGAGACACATCCCAACTCCAACTAGGGAATAAGTAGAGTAGACTGGCACTCGCACACTGGAGATATCGGGAAATGTGAACCCATTGGGGATGACCATCCGCGATCAATGGTTCGAAAACCGTCTCCATAGGGGATAAAAAGTTGCAATCTTCTATCGAAGCACTTTTGAAACTCCAATGAGCATTCACTAGGGAATTCCAACTGAAAAGGGCACTGGGGATTTATACAATGCTCTGCAGTAATAATTTTGCCCATAACAACATCCGTCGAGGAATTTCATCAAGGATACCATGTTGTTGACAACCATTACATCTGATCCTTTACTGAAAGCATCTTCACTAAGGGATTTCTTATCCATGTTCACGGGGAAAGAGAAAATGAACTTCATTGAGGATGATGAGAGGACAGCCATAAGAGAGCAACCCACTAAAGAAGAGAGAAGTCAATGATCCTCAACACAAAGCGCTTGTTGACTTCACCGATCAAAGGGAGGATACCTGACAAACTTCTAGAGACCATTTATGCCTAAGAACAGACTCACTGGGGAAGACTTCAGTTGATCTCCATCTTAATGCCCCTGGACGTTTGCAAACCAAAGGAACTCCTTGAAACACACTGTTAGTGGAATGCCCTTGGCATGGTGTGACAAATTTGTCTGCCATCCCGGTCACTCAAGTTTCGGAATAATATTCAAATGTTTTTGATCATGGTAAAACCAACAATGTTTATATATGCAAAATTTTACCACAAAACTTTGAACGTCTTTTGCAAACAAATCAGCGAATGCAAGAAATTAATTGACAAGCAAAAAACTCATTTTATTAATTGGAAGTAGGCTTGTAAATAGGAAAGTACAATAGGAGGCAATTCTTGGAATGAGGCAATTGCAAAAGCAAAATAAGAGAAAAACTAAAATGCATGGCAATGCGACAATGAATCCTCATCGGGTTTCAACCCTACTATCACTCTTATAACTCCAACTATCTCATTAGTTTGCTTTTCCTGAAAAAGATGATTGCATTGACCACTGCCCTTCAGAGGAGCTTGAGATGTTGACACAAGGTGTGACTGTTGATCCGACGCGGGACGTAACCGCTTTACCTTATTCTCTTTCTCGACTACACAAGACTATGCATTGTATTTCTTGACTACGTCCGCGTTTACCGGTAATGCAAAATCTTCTCCGTCCATTGTTGTGAGCATCATGGCGCCACAAGAGAAAACTTTCTTCACAGCAAATGGCCCTTCGTAATTGGACGTCCACTTACCTCAAGGGTCACCTTGAGGAAGAATTATCCTCTTTAACACGAGGTCACCAGGCTTATAATTTTGAGGTCGCACCCTTTTGTCATATGCTTTCTTCATCCTCTGTTTATAAACTTGTCCACGGCCGATAGCTGCCAACTATTTCTCATCAATGAGGCACAACTAGTCTAAGCGGTTCTACACCCACTCATCTTCATCAAGCTCTGCATCTTTCATGATTCTTAATGAAGGGATCCGAACTTCGATTGGAAGCACTGTTTCTATTCCATAAACTAGAGAAAACAGGGTTGCCCTAGTTGAAGTGCGAGCGGTAGTCCTGTAACCATGCAAAGCAAAAGGCAGCATCTCATGCCAATCTCGATAGGTTACTACCATCTTCTACACAATCTTCTTGATATTCTTATTCGCCGCTTCAACAACAGCATTCATCTTCGGGCGATACCGAGACGAATTACGATGCTTGATCATCTTGTTGTTAAGATTTGACCCATTATCTTGTTGTTAAGATTTGGCCCATTATCAGTGATAATCTTGTCAGGAATCCCGTAACGGTAGATGATGTTATGCTAGATAAACCGAGCAACCACCTGTAAGGTGATGCTTGCGTAGGACGCTGTAACACGGTGGGAGAACAGACTTATTTGTTTTGCGTTTGATCGCAAATGTTGCGGATAGCAAGAGTCGCCACTGACTTTTCTTTTATCCAATAAAGGGAAGCTGAAAAGAACATGAAAAGACCTTCATTAGATTCTGAGTAAGGGAGGTGGTTATGAAAAGGGAAGGTATTAGCACCCTTTCCATCCGTAGTTATCTATTGGCTCTTAATTGCTTAGCGCACTTTAACTGCTTTTTGTGTGTGTGTTTGAAAAGATTTTTGAAAAGACATTTCACTTTGACTTCGTAATGATTCACGCTGGAATGTATACGAACTGTTTACAAATGTTTTGTTTTGGAAAAGGACTTCGTAATGATTCACGCTGGAATGTATACAAAGTGTTTGAAAATGTTTTTGAAAGTGTGAGGTGTGAAGAGTATTTTGATAGAGCAAGCAATTAGGAGTCAATTACCTACTCAAAACGGTCGTTTTCGTGTTATTTTGCTTTCCTTTAGAATAAGGCTATCCATACCATTGGTTGATAGGTAACCATATTCGTTGGATGTAAAAGGGACATTCGAAGGGACATTGGATGGTCATAGAAGGCAACTTGTAAGGACATCTTAGCATATTCGTAGGGATGATCATCACTTTTTGTAGGCAACAAACCGAGGGACGAGATCATATATTCGTAGTCAACATCGAGGGTCATCGAGGAACTATGATCTTTAATTCGAAGGGACTATGATGATATATTTGTGGGAAACTGTGCTAAGATATCCCCACGTTCGAGGGACATGACCATGGTTTCGAAAGGCAACAAGAGAGGATACCCTAAGGGGGTGCATGTGTGAAGAATGTGTTGTATTCAAATATTTTATCTTGTATTAGAAGTGATCTAGATTGATTTTATCTTGCCATACACGCCTAGTTACTAGCAGTTAATAGGTGCGAAAAATAAATTGCGGAAATGTAAAGTGAGGGAAAGTAAATGTCCTACACTATTACATGACTTCGGTGCAGATACATAATAGGAGGTGCGGAAAGTAAAAGCAGAAATGTAAATCTACGCTATTACAAAATAAAACATTGCGACCTATACATCCTTTCTAGAATTTAAATGCAAAAAGAAATAAAATAGAAGAAAAATGTCTAAGTGAATACCTAAATCCAAATTGCAAAAAGGAAAATATTTTTGGTATTTTTGAAGATTGATTTTAGTGTAAAAACCCTAATTTTAATTGATTTTAATTAATAAAAGAAATACAATTTAAATAAAGTGATTAACCTAAATTAAACTAATTAAATTAATTAATTAAGAAAAATTTAGAGAAAATTATTTGTGAAATTAATCCTAATTAAGCTAATTGTATAACCTAATTACTAATTCATTAATTAATTGAAATTATTAAAAAAAGAAAAATAAGAAAATAAGCAGCAGAAAAATAAAAAGGATGAGGATTTCCATCAGGGCTTCTGGCAGAAATTGGCACAAAAGCTAATTCTTTTGTGAGTGGCGCACCTTGGGCATCCAGAAGCTGGAGCTTCTGGAGGGGATCCTTCTGAGGATGTCTAGAAGCTGGAGCTTCTGGAGGTGAAACTTCTGGAGGAGCCCATAAGCTGTAACTTCTAGAGGTGAAACTTCTGAGGGGTACCAGAAGCTGGAGCTTCTAGACGTTCTGCGTCTGAGGTTCTAGAAGCTGGAGCTTCTAGAGGTTCTGCGTCTGGGGTTCTAGAAGTTGGAGCTTCTGTAGATTCTGCATCTGGGGGTCCAGAAGCTGGAGCTTTTGGAGATTCTGCATCTGGGGGTCCAGAAGCTGGAGCTTTTGGATATTCTACATCTGAGGGTCCAGAAGCTGGAGCTTCTGGAGATTCTACATCTAGGGACGTCCAGAAGTTAGAGCTTCTGGGGAATCCGCTGCAGGCGACGTCCAAAAACTGGAGCTTCTGGGGAATCTGCTGTTGGGGGTGTCTAGAAGCTGGAGCTTCTACAGATGATACTTCAGTCAGAGGTTCCGAGAGAGAAACTCTGGTCATCTTATCCGGTCATCTTTAATCATCAACCTGCAAAATAAACAGTATGAATGAAACATGGGTACCCTATCTCCCTAATTCAAGGGCTACAAATCGATTGGTGGTGTTAGATTATTCTGAATCGGTCTAGAATTATGGATACGAAGCTTCTCCAGTTTGTGCCCTAACAATGGCAACTAGTGATTAAGCCATGAAAAACTTCAAACAATTACCCAGAGCTGTTCAATAGCATGCCATAAACGCATTAAAATCATTAGCTGCAAGCAAATCACGCTCAAAAATAAAACACGAATTCAAAAAAGAAGTGCAATCAGAGTAGTATGTATGGCATGTTTCAACGTGTTATGGTCATGTATAATGATGCCTAATTACTCAGACTTACCCAAGGAGCACAATGAAGTGCTTGAAAGTGACTGAAAGTGGCTGGAAAATAGAATACGAATTTGCCAACTTCTTAGAATTTTTGAGAATTTTAGGGTTTCTGTCTGAGGCTAGTAATTCGTGCAAGAGGCTGGCAAATCGTCCTTTTGCCTTGTGAAGGTGTTAACTATATATAGAGGAATGGAAATAGGTCAAGACTTTAAGAGAAAATATATTCTTTAAGTGGAGAATATTTGATTTGAAATTTGTATGAAATCTTTCCAAACTTGGCTCAATCCTTCCTTAAATCTTCTTGCACAAAATTGACAGCTCCTCTGGGCTTCCTTGGTCCTCAAGACATGCACAAATCAAGCCCACCTTATATTAATAATCCTCCTTGCATTTTATTTAATTAAATTTAAATTTAAGCCATTTTATTCTAAAATAAATAAATAAAAAGGACAACAGGCGTGGCATGAGGTATAGAAGTCATGGATAATCTTATAATCAAGTTTGAATCATAAAAACTTAGGCCCATTTGAAAAATATTTGCTTTTGCTAGGTATTTTTCTTTATGCACCTCCTCAAAAATGCTCAACTTGCACAACTTGTATCTTGCTCAATTTGGAACATTTTTGGGTGTTCTTGGAGTTTTTAGAAAGCTCAAGATGTCTTCTAAACATCCCTTTTGGTTTCATCTTCATTGAAGTTTCCATGCTCATTAACACTTCTTTTCAAAAGATGACTTTTTGTTGACTTTTAAAAGGACCTATAATGTTTTGATCCATAACTTCCAATGAAGCATTTCTGGCCCAAGCTTATGAGACATGAGGTTGTAGAGAATTGAAATCTCTTTAAAATAAGCTTTGGTGGAAAAATTTCTGATAATGTATGTGAAAGTTATGCCTGGTCAAAGTTCTGTTGACTTTTGTCTAAAGAACCCTAATTTGGGATCTTTGACATTTGATCCAATCTTAACTTTTCTTGATGAATCATGATCAACCCTTGATTAAATGATGAATATCATGACAAAAAATTATGAAGTTTGATTGTAGGTTGACCATAATTGATTTTCAACCATATGAGCAACAGGATGAACAATTTTGACTTGTAGGGCTTGAAACATGACATGGTAATCTCTTGAAGCATATGATAAGGTATGATGACCACTTGAAGCATTGGGAATCCATCTTGACTTGAGAGGAGCAAAACCCTAGTTTGGATTGATTGCTTAGGAGAGGGTTTGTCTGGTCAACCCTTTTGAAGTCCTTGAGTATGGAGTTGTGGATTGTCTTGAGAAATAGGAGGGCAACTTTTGGGGTATAACAGTTGCCCCTGTTCAATCTTCTTGTACCAGAAGGGTTAGATTGGTATGTTCGCCTTTCGTGACATGAAGGTATAAGATGATTGAACACTCGAGTACACCTGAAAATTTGCACTCGTTGTTGTATGGAATGGGATCGTCAGTTGACAATGCGCTGGAATGGGCTTATAGATGTCATTTGGAGAAGTTGATGTTGGAGAGTGAGTCGTACGCTAGACTATGTATTCATCTTTTGGATGAAAGAGAAATCAGAGATGGGCTTAAGATGCCATCAGGGCGGTTGATAATAAGAGAGAGTCAGAATAAACCTTCGTCTTGGCTATTTCTGAGCTGAATAGTTGTCAGACTGTAGATAGTTTTCCCGTCTTTTTCGGGTGTTAACCTATAATTTTTCGCGTGGCAATTATTTGCAGGGTCGTTCAGATAGTTCTCCCTTCTTGTTTTGGGTATTAATCTTTGACTTTCCGTTGGAAAATAGCTATTACCTGCTGAGGAAATAAATCTTGACAGGATATGGTTAGTCTTATGCAGATTATGATGCATGCGAGTATATGACAAAGTTATGCACATGTTATGACTTTTATGAATAATGTATGAACGTAAATGTTGTGGTATCTCAAAACATGTCCATCTTGAAAAAGATAGAAACGTTCTGCTGGAGGTTGCTGATGTCTGCTTGGGAATGAGGTAGTTGAAAACCCTGGCTGGGGAATAAGAGATGACTCAGATTCCTCCGATGCACTATCTGACCAAGTTTCGAGTCTGGATATAACTGCTTTTGGAGAATAATAATGATTGGGAGATACTCAACTGGGGATCTAGTGTGTAGATCTTGTTGTGGATGATTATATTGTCCATGGACCCTGCTGGAGGACAAAAACGATATAGCATAACATGTCACTGCTCGGGGACTAACGTGATGAAGTTTGCTAGGATCACTGCTCGAGGAATAACGTGATGAAGTTTGATAGGATCACTGCTCGGGGACTAATGTGAAAAAGTTTGAAGTTGATGTAGCTTATAGGACCACTGCTCGGGGACTAACGTGATGAAGTTTGAAGCTGATGTAGCTGGTAGGATCAATGCTCGGGGACTAACGTGATGAGGTTGATAGGATCACTGCTCGGGGACTAACATGATAAGGTTGATAGAATCACCGCTCGGGGACTAACGTGATGAGGTTGATAGGATCACTGCTCAGGGACTAACATGATGATGTTTGAAGTTGATGTAGCTGATAGGATCACTGCTCGGGGACTAACAAGATGAGGTAGAGGATCACTGCTCGGGGACTAACGTGATGGAGTTGAAAGTGTTGGAACACTTTTGGGAGGAGATGATAATGCAGTACTTCGTTGGAAAATATTTGCCTTTGTAGGGAGAGCGATGGCTCTATGGGGATGGATGATCTTGCGGATGTATTTCTTGTGAAAGTGACTCTGTGGGGATGCATTGGTGACTTTGGTCGTCATCTCAATTCCTAGAGCCTGTAGTCTTTACTGTTTTGTTCGCTTTTCATATGTTTGTGAACAAATGTTTATTGTTAGATGCATATAATCATTTAAAGCAATCATTGGACTTTATGCAAACAAAACAATAAAATTGGAAAAGAGGAATTTGCATTAACTTTGAAAAGTGGCCTATAGTCAGGCAGTTTGCATACAAGAGACGAATATCCTAGTAAGAGGAAATTTTCAGAATAGTAAAAGCTATGTGGAAACAATCTCGTCAAGTTTCAACCATGTTATTGCTCATATATTTTCGACTATCTCATCTCCTTGCTGTCAGAAGAAAGCGACTGAACTGATTTGCACCATTCGAATCTTGAATGCCGGTAGTAGTGTAGTCTGTAATTAGGTAATCTTGACGATACATAGTCATACGCTTAAATCCCTAACTTTTTCCTAGACCGCCCTTTCGGGTTTTCAGTCTACCAGGATACCCGTTTTGCCCAAGCCGCCTTTGCAGGTTTTCGACTTACCAGGTGTACGTTTTTTTTGTATATATCCTTAACATTTGATCGAACCTCCGACTTCCTTCTCGGTACGGGGAGCTGGAATTTCTTGAATAGCTTTAACCTTGGCGGGGTAAACTTCAATACTTTTACCACTGACAACAAATCCCAGGAGTTTACCGGATCTGACTTCAAAGGTGCACTTGTTAGGATTAAGTCATAGTCTGTACTTCTTCAGTCTATCAAACAGCTTTCGCAAATGATCAAAATGTTCTTCTTAAGTTTGTGATCGAGCTATCCTGTCATCGACGTAGACCTCTATTTCGTGATGAATCATGTCATAGAATAAATCTACCATGGCAATGTCTTGACTGATGTCATGGCATTTTGGGTTGAAGATAAATTCTGCAGAAGAAGTATTTTACAGGTAAAACTCAGTATGGTGGGATAGCATAATAATCATGTTATGATCTGTTATGCTGGAAAACTGCAAGCAGAATGGATAATGTCATGACCAATGTTATGACATTCTGTGCAGAATATATTATTATGCAGTTTTTCTTTTCCTGAGAGTTTTTAGGATTCTGTTGAGTTGTTTTGAGCTGGATTATTATGATTAGATGATATGCTCACGTGGACATTAGGTTAATTTTGTTTAACCCTAATTTGGTATGTTGTAAAGACCAAGTCCTTAGGTTAACTTTGGTTAACCCTAGCTATTTTTACGGAAGCCCAAGTTGAAGACTTTACTGCTTCTATAATATGAAACAAACCCTTATGTTGTTGGCTGCACCTTTTCTGAGAATAACAAGAAGCAGACTGTAATTTGTGTTTTAGTAATTCTTGTGAGCCAAGCAATTATCTTTTGATAAGTGTCTTGGAGTAGGACTTGGTTGTAAGGGTAGTTTATCACTCAAAGCTTTGAAGCACGAGTGTTGTGTCTCTTGATTAAAGCTTTGAAGCAAAATCAAGTATGTTTATTGAAGAATGTCTTCACTATTCTATTAATCATTAGGTTAGTATCACTGCTGTGATTGAGGGGGAGTGAGTAGGAACTCAGGTCTAAGTAGGACTTAGATTGAAGTTGCATTGGGTAGGTCTTAAGTGAAGGAGATTAACTGGTTGGTTTATTCCTGAATTTATACTACTTATAGTGGATTTCCTCCCTGGCTTGGTAGCCCCCATATGTAGGTGTAGTTACACACTGAACTGGGTTAACAATTGATTGTGTTCTTTACTGCCTTTTAAATTACTGTGTGGATTGTTAACTGTTTGTCAGATACGGTGTCATAACATTCTCCTTGACATCAAGTATCTGTTGCCAGAATTTCAATTGGCATTAGAGCAGGCACCCTGCCTGTTTTTCTGGGTGAGATCGAGGGATATTACCTTTTGGTGCTATGGACAAGGAAGAAGGATTTGGGAGCAGACCACCCATTCTAGATGGATCAAACTATGACTACTGGAAACCTCGTATGAATGCCTTTCTGAAGTCACTGGACAATCAAGCTTGGAGAGCTGCTGACAGAGGATGGAAACATCCCATCAAACTTTAGAAATATGGGACTACTAGCCTGAAACTTGAGGAAGAATGGAGCAAAGAAGAAGAAGAGCTAGCACTGGGCAACTCTAAAGCATTGAATGCTTTATTCAATGGAATTGACATAAACATTTTCAGACTAATGCATCAGTGTGAACTGGCCAAGGATGTTTGGGATACTCTCAAAACCATACATAAGGGTACTTCCAAGGTAAAAATGTCAAGACTTCAGATGCTCACTCCTAAATTTGAGAATCTGAAGATGAAGGAAGATGAGACCATTCATGAGTTTCAAATGAACATCTTGGAGATTGCCAACACCTCAGGAGCATTGGGAGAAAAGATGTCTGAAGAAAAGTTGGTGAGAAAGATTCTCAGATCTTTGCCTAAAAGGTTTGCAACGAAAGTGACTGCTATAGAGGAAGCTCAGGATATCTGAAACTTGAAGGTTGATGAACTCATTGGTTCACTTCAGACATTTGAGATGGGGATCAGTGACAATGTTGACAAGAAGAACAAGAGCATAGCCCTTGTATCCAATACTGAAGAGGAAAGCAAGGAGAATGATGAAGAGAATATATCAGAAGCTATAACTATGCTTGGAAGGCAGTTCAACAAACTCATCAAGAGAATGGACCCAAAGTCAAGGTCAAATGTCAAGAACGTCTCCTCTGACATTAGCAGATCCTATGACTCCTTTAGAAGAACTAAGTCCGAAGAAAAGGGAATCACAACAGAGGAATCCAATGCCATGGATGTGAAGGATATGGGCACATTAGAGTTGAATGTCCCACCTTTCTAAAGAAACAAAAGAAAGGAATGTCTGTTACTTGGTCTGATGGTGACTCAAGAAAGTGACTCTGAAGAAGAATCTGCTAAACTTGTTACTGCACTATCTGGTGTTTTTAACTCTGACAATGATTCAAGTGATGAGGAGGTGACATTTGAAAAACTTGCTGACTCCTACAAGAAGTTGTGTATCAGGAGTGCTGAAGTCTGTCAACAAAATGAGAAACAGAAGAAGCTCATAGTGAAGTTGGAGGCTGAGAAGAAGGTAGACACTGCAACTATAAGTCATCTCAACAGTGAAGTTCTAGTGTTGAACTCCAAACTTGATTAGATGACAAAATCTTTCAGGATGTTAACAACTGGAATTGACAAGTTGGAAGAAATACTTCAGACTGGACAAAATGCAGGAAACATGCCTGGTCTAGGATTTGTGGCTGCAAAGAAATCCGTTGTTGACAAGAAGAAGACCAGGCCTGATAAACCAATGTCAAAGCAGATGTCACAACATAGGGCTCAACATCATGAACAGAGAAACATGAAGAAAAAAATATCAAAGATGGAGATGTCATTATTGTGGAAGGTTTGGCCACATAAAGCCTTTTTGCTTTAGATTATATGGATATCCTAACCAGACCCCATATGTCAAGCCTAAAATTAACAAGACACCATATACTCAACAATGGAAGTAAAAGACTGCAGCCCTGATAGCGCACACCTCCCTTAGAGTTTCTGCCAAGGAAAACTGGAACTTTGACAGTGGATGATCTAAACATATGACTGTAATCAAGAATCTGCTGAATGATGTCAAACCTCATACTACTAGTTATGTCACTTTTGGAGATGGATCTAGAGGAGAAATCAAAGGTGTTGGAAACTTGGACTGTCCTGGAGTTCCAAACCTAAATGAAGTGTTGCTGGTAAATGGTTTAACTGCTAACCTCATAAGTATCAGTCAACTATGTGATCTAGGATTCAAGGTCAACTTCAACAAGTCTGAATGCCTTGTTACAAATGAAAAACAAGAAGTTGTAATGAGAGGAGTCAGATCAAAAGACAAATGTTACTTATGGGAGTCTGAAAACACTAACTACTCTTCTGTGTGCTCTATAGGAAAAGAAGAAAAGGAAGTGAAACTGTGGCACCAAAAACTTGGTCATTTACATCTTAGAGGGATGAAAAAGATCATATCCATGGAGGCTGTCAGAAGGATTCCAAAGCTTCAGATTGATGAAGGAAGAGTCTGTGGTGAATGTCAGGTTGGAAACCAAACTAGAATGTCACATCCAAAGACAAGACATCTAACCACCTCTAAGGTGCTAGAACTTCTACATATGGATCTGATGGGTCCCATGCAGGTAGAAAGTCTTGGTGGAAAGCGATATGCCTATGTTGTTGTGGATGATTTTTCCAGATACACCTGGATAAACTTTATTAGGGAAAAATCTGATTTATTTTATGTCTTTAAGGAATTATGCAAAAGACTTCAAAGAGAAAAGGAAGGATGCATTGTCAGAATCATAAGTGATCATGGAAAGGAATTTGAAAATAGTAAGTTTGATGAGTTCTGTTCTTCAAAAGGAATCAATCATGAGTTCTCTTCACCTATAACTCCTCAACAAAATGGAGTTGTGGAAAGGAAAAACAGAACTATACAGGAATCTGCCAGAGCAAAGATACATGCCAAGAAGCTTCCTATTCATTTTTGGGCTGAAGCTATGAATACAGCCTGTTATGTCCACAACAGGGTCATATTCAGAAAGGGAACATCCTCCACCCTTTATGAAATATAGAAAGGAAGAAAGCCTACTGTGAAGTATTTCCATGTCTTTGGGAGAAAATGCTATATTTTGACAGATCGTGAACAAAGGAGAAAGATGGACTCTAAAAATGATGAAGGAATATTCCTGGGATACTCCACCAACAGCAGAGCATATAGAGTGTTCAATTCCAGGACCAAAGTTATGATGGAATCTATAAATGTCATAGTTGATGATCACCATGAGGAAACAAATGTCCCATATGTTGTTGAGACATTCTTTGAGACTTCCACACAAGTGTCTAAAAAGGATGATGTGCCTAATCCTACTTCATCAGAGTCTGAATCAAAGGAAGCTAACAAAGATCCTTCCATCAGAATTCAGAAAGATCATCCCAAGGAACTCATCATAGGAGATCCTAACAGTGGAGTCACTACAAGATCTAGAGAAATCATCTCAAACTCTTGTTTTGTGTCTAAGATTGAACCAAAGAATGTTAAAGAAGCTCTGACTGATGAATACTGGATTGGAACAATGCAAGATGAATTGAACTAGTTCAAACAACATGAAGTATGGGAGTTAGTTCCAAGACCAGAAGGAACAAACATCATTGGCACAAACTGGATCTACAAGAACATGTCTGATGTTGAAGGAGTTGTCACCAGGAATAAGGCAAGGCTTGTTGCTCAAGGATACACTCAAGTTGAAGGGGTTGATTTTGATGAGACTTTTGCTCCTGTAGCCAAGCTGGAATCAATCAGATTACTCCTAGAAGTTTCTTGCCTTCTAAAGTTCAAGCTATTTCAGATGGATGTGAAAAGTGCCTTCCTAAATGGGTACTTAAATGAGGAAGTGTATGTGGAACAGCCTAAAGGGTTTGTGGATCCAAACTGTCCTGACCATGCATACAAATTAAGAAAAGCACTGTATGGTCTAAAATAGGCTCCTAGAGCTTGGTATGAAAGACTGACAAAGTTCCTCACAGGCAAAGGGTACAGCAAAGGAGAATTGGACAAAACTCTTTTTGTAAAGGATGAAGGAGGAAAAATAATGGTAGCTCAAATTTATGTTGATGACATAGTGTTTGGAGGAATGTTTGATAAAATGGTTAAACACTTTGCTGATTAGATGCAAACTAAATTTGAAATGAGCCTCATGGGAGAATTGACCTACTTTCTTGGACTACAAGTCACACAAATGGAAGACTCAATTTTTCTTTCTCAAAGCAAGTATGCAAAGAATATTGTCAAGAAGTTTGGGATAGAGAATGCCAGTCATAAAAGGACTCCTGCACCTACTCATTTAAAGTTGTCCAAAGACACAAGTGGGGAAAATGTGGATCAAAGCTTGTACAGAAGCATGATAGGAAGTTTGCTATACTTAACATCTAGCAGACCTGACATAGCCTTTGCAGTTGGAGTATGTGCAAGATACCAGGCTGAACCCAAAGTAAGTCACATCAACCAGGTGAAAAGAATTCTGAAGTATGTGAGTGGAACCTACAATCATGGTATGCTGTACTCTCATGGATGTGAACCAATTATGTCTGGTTATTGTGATGCTGATTGGGCTGGTAGTGCTGATGACAGAAAGAGTACCTCTGGAGGATACTTCTTTTTTGGAAACAACCTTGTCTTTTGGTTCAGCAAGAAATAAAACTGTGTGTCCCTATCTACTGCTGAAGTTGAATACATACCAGCTGGTAGCAGTTGTTCTCAAATGATCTGGATGAAACAGATGCTGACTGAGTACAATGTCACACAAGATGTCATGACATTATACTGTGACAACCTGAGTGCTATCAACATATCCAAGAATCCTATACAGCACAGCAGGACTAAGCATATTGACATTAGACATCACTTCATCAAAGATCTTGTGGAGGAGAAAGTAATTAAGTTGGAACATGTTGCCACTGAACTACAACTGGCTAATATTTTTACCAAGGCACTGGATGCTAGTCAGTTTGAAAACTTAAGGGGCAAGCTGGGTATTTGCCAATATGAAGAGTTGTAGCAATTAATTTTGCTTAAAACAATGGCTGAAAGAAATATTTTAATCAAGTTTATTCTAATTGGGCTAATAATTAGTTTCCCTTTTTCTTTCCAAAATTTTAAGAAGAGGAATAAACATACTTATATTTCCTTCTTCTCAGTTTGCTGTATCACTCTTCATTCTCACAAAAGAAAATTTCAAACTTGCTTTCACTTGTATTCTTCACTCCTCAAGATGTCTCAACAATCTGTATCATCATCTTCATCAAAGGCAACTGCTTCTTCCTCACCCACTAACACAGAAGTTAGGGCAAACGTAAACCCCATGGATGCTAAGATCCTTGAGGTAACTCCTCTTCATGCAATGACAACTGACCCTACTAAGGTCAAGAAGCTGCGAACTAGACATGAAAGAAGATCACAAGCTTCTCCCTCTGGTAAGTTTTCTCAACCATCATCTTCTGTTCCTCCTGAGATAGCTAATAAGGAAGATTCTGCTTATGTTCACCAAGCCATTGCTAGATTGGTAACTAGGATTCTTAATGAGAATCACTCAGTTCCTGGTGTCTCTGTACCCTTGAACCAAGAAGCTGCTAGCCCTAATTTAGAAAGTGATCCCAATGTCACTCAGAATGTTGAGACACCTAATGACAACATTAAGAAATCTCTAGAGAAACCTGATCATCACCAGACCCCTACTGATAAGGTTGATGTACCTCCTGTCATTGATGTTGATGAAGAATTTTCTGATAATGATTTAATTGCTAATGTCAACCCTAGCATAGCAAGAAGGTTGATGACTAGATAGGAAAAGCAGAGTGCTTCCCAAAGCCCCTCCAAAGAGAAGGCTACTGAAGTTGTTTATGAGAAAGTTGGGCCTGAGAACAAGGATAAAATAGGAGCTGAAAAGGACCAAACAGCTGGAACTTCCAAAGGGAAGGGTAAGGTGAAAGCAAGGGTATCTGTTGGTAGTCTCTCAAATCCCTTGAGAACTCTTATTTCCAAGAAGAGAAAGGCTCCTGAACCCTTTGAATCTGATGAGGAATATGACTTTGATTTTGATGTTGAGAGCAATGTTTCAGACATTCCTCTCAGGAAGAAACCCTCTTCAAGCAAACTGGCTAAGGTTCCTGAGATTGCCATTGACAACATTTCCTTTCACCATCCAGAAAATGCAAGCAGGTGGAAGTATGTGTTCCTGAAAAGGATTACTTTAGAGAGGGAGCTGAACAACAGTGCTATTGAGTGTAAGGAAGTCATGGATCTCATCAAGGTTGTAGGCCTGATGAAAACAGTGGTCAAGTTTTCTAGCTACTCTGAACTTCTTTTCAAAGAGTTCATTGTGAATTTATCTGATGATTGTGCTGATGGAAAATATTAGGACTTTAGGTGTGTTTATGTGAGAGGTGGGAAGGTTAATTTCTCTCCATCTGTGATCAACAAATACCTGGGGAGGCCTGATGAAGCTCAGCCTGAGCTTGAGGTCACTGACAACCAGGTTTGTCAAACTATCATTGCCCAACAAGTCAAGCACTGGCCTCTAAAAGGGAAGTTAACTGCTAGCAAGCTTAGTGTAAAGTTTTCCATTCTACACAAAATTGGAGCAGCAAACTGGGTTCCTACCAATCACAAATCTACCATTTCAATTGGATTGGGAAGATTCATCTATGCTGTTGGCACAAAAGCCAATTTTGACTATGGAACTTACATTTTTGAATCAATAACTGGAGGTTTTGCTGTCAAAGGTCCTGTAGCTTTTCCTTCCCTCATCTGTGGTATTATTGTGAATCAATATCCTGATATCCTTGTTGAAAAAGATTTTGTCTGCAAAAGAGGGCCTGCTCTTGGCTTTCACTATAAGTTGTTTCAGGGGAAACATGTCCCTGATATTGTCATGACATCTGTTGAGACATCAAATGTCAAAGCCAATTCTCAGAAAGTCGATGTCATTGCTGTGTTGAGAGAGACCTACAGGGAGCTTGATGCAAGAAAGAAATCTCTTGAAGAGATGATCACTACCTTGGAGCAGGAGAAGGATAATGTTGAGGTTGAGGATGAGAAGCTGAATGAGGATGCTGAAGAAGACCAACATGATGGTGCTGAAAGCAGTTCAACAGAAGAGGATACTTACCATAATGCTTCTTCAGGAGAGGACAGTGCCTAATGCTCTATGTTTGCTGATATGTCAAGACAGCTACAACTCTTTATGTTACCAGTTGCTGCCGATGTCTCTTTTGTTTGCTTTTGTTTGTTTTTGGATTATTGTAATTAATAACTTGGATGTATGTTAATTCTTCTGCTACTTATATATCATGATTTATGGGATTATGTAATGGTACGTTGAGTTGTTCTGAGCTGGATTATTATGATTAGATGATATGCTCACGTGGACATTAGGTTAACTTTGTTTAACCCTAATTTGGTATGTTGTAAAGACCAAGTCCTTAGGTTAACTTTGGTTAACCCTAGCTATTTTTATGGAAGCCCAAGTTGAAGACTTTACTGCTTCTATAATATGAAACAAACCCTTATGTTGTTGGCTGCACCTTTTCTGAGAATAACAAGAAGCAGACTGTAATTTGTGTTTTAGTAATTCTTGTGAGCCAAGCAATTATCTTTTGATAAGTGTCTTGGAGTAGGACTTGGTTATCAGGGTAGTTTATCACTCAAAGCTTTGAAGCACGAGTGTTGTGTCTCTTGATTAAAGCTTTGAAGCAAAATCAAGTATGTTTATTGAAGAATGTCTTCACTATTCTATTAATCATTAGGTTAGTATCACTGCTGTGATTGAGGGGGAGTGAGTAGGAACTCAGGTCTAAGTAGGACTTAGATTGAAGTTGCATTGGGTAGGTCTTAAGTGAAGGAGATTAACTGGTTGGTTTATTCCTGAATTTATACTACTTATAGTGGATTTCCTCCCTGGCTTGGTAGCCCCCATATGTAGGTGTAGTTACACACTGAACTGGGTTAACAATTGATTGTGTTCTTTACTGCCTTTTAAATTACTGTGTGGATTGTTAACTGTTTGTCAGATACGGTGTCATAACATTCTCCTTGACATCAAGTATCTGTTGCCAGAATTTCAATTGGCATTAGAGCAGGCACCCTGCCTGTTTTTCTGGGTGAGATCGAGGGATATTACCTTTTGGTGCTATGGACAAGGAAGAAGGATTTGGGAGCAGACCACCCATTCTAGATGGATCAAACTATGACTACTGGAAACCTCGTATGAATGCCTTTCTGAAGTCACTGGACAATCAAGCTTGGAGAGCTGCTGACAGAGGATGGAAACATCCCATCAAACTTTAGAAATATGGGACTACTAGCCTGAAACTTGAGGAAGAATGGAGCAAAGAAGAAGAAGAGCTAGCACTGGGCAACTCTAAAGCATTGAATGCTTTATTCAATGGAATTGACATAAACATTTTCAGACTAATGCATCAGTGTGAACTGGCCAAGGATGTTTGGGATACTCTCAAAACCATACATAAGGGTACTTCCAAGGTAAAAATGTCAAGACTTCAGATGCTCACTCCTAAATTTGAGAATCTGAAGATGAAGGAAGATGAGACCATTCATGAGTTTCAAATGAACATCTTGGAGATTGCCAACACCTCAGGAGCATTGGGAGAAAAGATGTCTGAAGAAAAGTTGGTGAGAAAGATTCTCAGATCTTTGCCTAAAAGGTTTGCAACGAAAGTGACTGCTATAGAGGAAGCTCAGGATATCTGAAACTTGAAGGTTGATGAACTCATTGGTTCACTTCAGACATTTGAGATGGGGATCAGTGACAATGTTGACAAGAAGAACAAGAGCATAGCCCTTGTATCCAATACTGAAGAGGAAAGCAAGGAGAATGATGAAGAGAATATATCAGAAGCTATAACTATGCTTGGAAGGCAGTTCAACAAACTCATCAAGAGAATGGACCCAAAGTCAAGGTCAAATGTCAAGAACGTCTCCTCTGACATTAGCAGATCCTATGACTCCTTTAGAAGAACTAAGTCTGAAGAAAAGGGAATCACAACAGAGGAATCCAATGCCATGGATGTGAAGGATATGGGCACATTAGAGTTGAATGTCCCACCTTTCTAAAGAAACAAAAGAAAGGAATGTCTGTTACTTGGTCTGATGGTGACTCAGAAAGTGACTCTGAAGAAGAATCTGCTAAACTTGTTACTGCACTATCTGGTGTTTTTAACTCTGACAATGATTCAAGTGATGAGGAGGTGACATTTGAAAAACTTGCTGACTCCTACAAGAAGTTGTGTATCAGGAGTGCTGAAGTCTGTCAACAAAATGAGAAACAGAAGAAGCTCATAGTGAAGTTGGAGGCTGAGAAGAAGGTAGACACTGCAACTATAAGTCATCTCAACAGTGAAGTTCTAGTGTTGAACTCCAAACTTGATTAGATGACAAAATCTTTCAGGATGTTAACAACTGGAATTGACAAGTTGGAAGAAATACTTCAGACTGGACAAAATGCAGGAAACATGCCTGGTCTAGGATTTGTGGCTGCAAAGAAATCCGTTGTTGACAAGAAGAAGACCAGGCCTGATAAACCAATGTCAAAGCAGATGTCACAACATAGGGCTCAACATCATGAACAGAGAAACATGAAGAAAAAAATATCAAAGATGGAGATGTCATTATTGTGGAAGGTTTGGCCACATAAAGCCTTTTTGCTTTAGATTATATGGATATCCTAACTAGACCCCATATGTCAAGCCTAAAATTAACAAGACACCATATACTCAACAATGGAAGCTACGATAGCACACCTCCCTTAGAGTTTCTGCCAAGGAAAACTGGAACTTTGACAGTGGATGATCTAAACATATGACTGTAATCAAGAATCTGCTGAATGATGTCAAACCTCATACTACTAGTTATGTCACTTTTGGAGATGGATCTAGAGGAGAAATCAAAGGTGTTGGAAACTTGGACTGTCCTGGTGGAGTTCCAAACCTAAATGAAGTGTTGCTGGTAAATGGTTTAACTGCTAACCTCATAAGTATCAGTCAACTATGTGATCTAGGATTCAAGGTCAACTTCAACAAGTCTGAATGCCTTGTTACAAATGAAAAACAAGAAGTTGTAATGAGAGGAGTCAGATCAAAAGACAAATGTTACTTATGGGAGTCTGAAAACACTAACTACTCTTCTGTGTGCTCTATAGGAAAAGAAGAAAAGGAAGTGAAACTGTGGCACCAAAAACTTGGTCATTTACATCTTAGAGGGATGAAAAAGATCATATCCATGGAGGCTGTCAGAAGGATTCCAAAGCTTCAGATTGATGAAGGAAGAGTCTGTGGTGAATGTCAGGTTGGAAACCAAACTAGAATGTCACATCCAAAGACAAGACATCTAACCACCTCTAAGGTGCTAGAACTTCTACATATGGATCTGATGGGTCCCATGCAGGTAGAAAGTCTTGGTGGAAAGCGATATGCCTATGTTGTTGTGGATGATTTTTCCAGATACACCTGGATAAACTTTATTAGGGAAAAATCTGATTTATTTTATGTCTTTAAGGAATTATGCAAAAGACTTCAAAGAGAAAAGGAAGGATGCATTGTCAGAATCATAAGTGATCATGGAAAGGAATTTGAAAATAGTAAGTTTGATGAGTTCTGTTCTTCAAAAGGAATCAATCATGAGTTCTCTTCACCTATAACTCCTCAACAAAATGGAGTTGTGGAAAGGAAAAACAGAACTATACAGGAATCTGCCAGAGCAAAGATACATGCCAAGAAGCTTCCTATTCATTTTTGGGCTGAAGCTATGAATACAGCCTGTTATGTCCACAACAGGGTCATATTCAGAAAGGGAACATCCTCCACCCTTTATGAAATATAGAAAGGAAGAAAGCCTACTGTGAAGTATTTCCATGTCTTTGGGAGAAAATGCTATATTTTGACAGATCGTGAACAAAGGAGAAAGATGGACTCTAAAAATGATGAAGGAATATTCCTGGGATACTCCACCAACAGCAGAGCATATAGAGTGTTCAATTCCAGGACCAAAGTTATGATGGAATCTATAAATGTCATAGTTGATGATCACCATGAGGAAACAAATGTCCCATATGTTGTTGAGACATTCTTTGAGACTTCCACACAAGTGTCTAAAAAGGATGATGTGCCTAATCCTACTTCATCAGAGTCTGAATCAAAGGAAGCTAACAAAGATCCTTCCATCAGAATTCAGAAAGATCATCCCAAGGAACTCATCATAGGAGATCCTAACAGTGGAGTCACTACAAGATCTAGAGAAATCATCTCAAACTCTTGTTTTGTGTCTAAGATTGAACCAAAGAATGTTAAAGAAGCTCTGACTGATGAATACTGGATTGGAACAATGCAAGATGAATTGAACTAGTTCAAACAACATGAAGTATGGGAGTTAGTTCCAAGACCAGAAGGAACAAACATCATTGGCACAAACTGGATCTACAAGAACATGTCTGATGTTGAAGGAGTTGTCACCAGGAATAAGGCAAGGCTTGTTGCTCAAGGATACACTCAAGTTGAAGGGGTTGATTTTGATGAGACTTTTGCTCCTGTAGCCAAGCTGGAATCAATCAGATTACTCCTAGAAGTTTCTTGCCTTCTAAAGTTCAAGCTATTTCAGATGGATGTGAAAAGTGCCTTCCTAAATGGGTACTTACACGAGGAAGTGTATGTGGAACAGCCTAAAGGGTTTGTGGATCCAAACTGTCCTGACCATGCATACAAATTAAGAAAAGCACTGTATGGTCTAAAATAGGCTCCTAGAGCTTGGTATGAAAGACTGACAAAGTTCCTCACAGGCAAAGGGTACAGCAAAGGAGAATTGGACAAAACTCTTTTTGTAAAGGATGAAGGAGGAAAAATAATGGTAGCTCAAATTTATGTTGATGACATAGTGTTTGGAGGAATGTTTGATAAAATGGTTAAACACTTTGCTGATTAGATGCAAACTAAATTTGAAATGAGCCTCATGGGAGAATTGACCTACTTTCTTGGACTACAAGTCACACAAATGGAAGACTCAATTTTTCTTTCTCAAAGCAAGTATGCAAAGAATATTGTCAAGAAGTTTGGGATAGAGAATGCCAGTCATAAAAGGACTCCTGCACCTACTCATTTAAAGTTGTCCAAAGACACAAGTGGGGAAAATGTGGATCAAAGCTTGTACAGAAGCATGATAGGAAGTTTGCTATACTTAACATCTAGCAGACCTGACATAGCCTTTGCAGTTGGAGTATGTGCAAGATACCAGGCTGAACCCAAAGTAAGTCACATCAACCAGGTGAAAAGAATTCTGAAGTATGTGAGTGGAACCTACAATCATGGTATGCTGTACTCTCATGGATGTGAACCAATTATGTCTGGTTATTGTGATGCTGATTGGGCTGGTAGTGCTGATGACAGAAAGAGTACCTCTGGAGGATACTTCTTTTTTGGAAACAACCTTGTCTTTTGGTTCAGCAAGAAATAAAACTGTGTGTCCCTATCTACTGCTGAAGTTGAATACATACCAGCTGGTAGCAGTTGTTCTCAAATGATCTGGATGAAACAGATGCTGACTGAGTACAATGTCACACAAGATGTCATGACATTATACTGTGACAACCTGAGTGCTATCAACATATCCAAGAATCCTATACAGCACAGCAGGACTAAGCATATTGACATTAGACATCACTTCATCAAAGATCTTGTGGAGGAGAAAGTAATTAAGTTGGAACATGTTGCCACTGAACTACAACTGGCTAATATTTTTACCAAGGCACTGGATGCTAGTCAGTTTGAAAACTTAAGGGGCAAGCTGGGTATTTGCCAATATGAAGAGTTGTAGCAATTAATTTTGCTTAAAACAATGGCTGAAAGAAATATTTTAATCAAGTTTATTCTAATTGGGCTAATAATTAGTTTCCCTTTTTCTTTCCAAAATTTTAAGAAGAGGAATAAACATACTTATATTTCCTTCTTCTCAGTTTGCTGTATCACTCTTCATTCTCACAAAAGAAAATTTCAAACTTGCTTTCACTTGTATTCTTCACTCCTCAAGATGTCTCAACAATCTGTATCATCATCTTCATCAAAGGCAACTGCTTCTTCCTCACCCACTAACACAGAAGTTAGGGCAAACGTAAACCCCATGGATGCTAAGATCCTTGAGGTAACTCCTCTTCATGCAATGACAACTGACCCTACTAAGGTCAAGAAGCTGCGAACTAGACATGAAAGAAGATCACAAGCTTCTCCCTCTGGTAAGTTTTCTCAACCATCATCTTCTGTTCCTCCTGAGATAGCTAATAAGGAAGATTCTGCTTATGTTCACCAAGCCATTGCTAGATTGGTAACTAGGATTCTTAATGAGAATCACTCAGTTCCTGGTGTCTCTGTACCCTTGAACCAAGAAGCTGCTAGCCCTAATTTAGAAAGTGATCCCAATGTCACTCAGAATGTTGAGACACCTAATGACAACATTAAGAAATCTCTAGAGAAACCTGATCATCACCAGACCCCTACTGATAAGGTTGATGTACCTCCTGTCATTGATGTTGATGAAGAATTTTCTGATAATGATTTAATTGCTAATGTCAACCCTAGCATAGCAAGAAGGTTGATGACTAGATAGGAAAAGCAGAGTGCTTCCCAAAGCCCCTCCAAAGAGAAGGCTACTGAAGTTGTTTATGAGAAAGTTGGGCCTGAGAACAAGGATAAAATAGGAGCTGAAAAGGACCAAACAGCTGGAACTTCCAAAGGGAAGGGTAAGGTGAAAGCAAGGGTATCTGTTGGTAGTCTCTCAAATCCCTTGAGAACTCTTATTTCCAAGAAGAGAAAGGCTCCTGAACCCTTTGAATCTGATGAGGAATATGACTTTGATTTTGATGTTGAGAGCAATGTTTCAGACATTCCTCTCAGGAAGAAACCCTCTTCAAGCAAACTGGCTAAGGTTCCTGAGATTGCCATTGACAACATTTCCTTTCACCATCCAGAAAATGCAAGCAGGTGGAAGTATGTGTTCCTGAAAAGGATTACTTTAGAGAGGGAGCTGAACAACAGTGCTATTGAGTGTAAGGAAGTCATGGATCTCATCAAGGTTGTAGGCCTGATGAAAACAGTGGTCAAGTTTTCTAGCTACTCTGAACTTCTTTTCAAAGAGTTCATTGTGAATTTATCTGATGATTGTGCTGATGGAAAATATTAGGACTTTAGGTGTGTTTATGTGAGAGGTGGGAAGGTTAATTTCTCTCCATCTGTGATCAACAAATACCTGGGGAGGCCTGATGAAGCTCAGCCTGAGCTTGAGGTCACTGACAACCAGGTTTGTCAAACTATCATTGCCCAACAAGTCAAGCACTGGCCTCTAAAAGGGAAGTTAACTGCTAGCAAGCTTAGTGTAAAGTTTTCCATTCTACACAAAATTGGAGCAGCAAACTGGGTTCCTACCAATCACAAATCTACCATTTCAATTGGATTGGGAAGATTCATCTATGCTGTTGGCACAAAAGCCAATTTTGACTATGGAACTTACATTTTTGAATCAATAACTGGAGGTTTTGCTGTCAAAGGTCCTGTAGCTTTTCCTTCCCTCATCTGTGGTATTATTGTGAATCAATATCCTGATATCCTTGTTGAAAAAGATTTTGTCTGCAAAAGAGGGCCTGCTCTTGGCTTTCACTATAAGTTGTTTCAGGGGAAACATGTCCCTGATATTGTCATGACATCTGTTGAGACATCAAATGTCAAAGCCAATTCTCAGAAAGTCGATGTCATTGCTGTGTTGAGAGAGACCTACAGGGAGCTTGATGCAAGAAAGAAATCTCTTGAAGAGATGATCACTACCTTGGAGCAGGAGAAGGATAATGTTGAGGTTGAGGATGAGAAGCTGAATGAGGATGCTGAAGAAGACCAACATGATGGTGCTGAAAGCAGTTCAACAGAAGAGGATACTTACCATAATGCTTCTTCAGGAGAGGACAGTGCCTAATGCTCTATGTTTGCTGATATGTCAAGACAGCTACAACTCTTTATGTTACCAGTTGCTGCCGATGTCTCTTTTGTTTGCTTTTGTTTGTTTTTGGATTATTGTAATTAATAACTTGGATGTATGTTAATTCTTCTGCTACTTATATATCATGATTTATGGGATTATGTAATGGTACGTTGAGTTGTTCTGAGCTGGATTATTATGATTAGATGATATGCTCACGTGGACATTAGGTTAATTTTGTTTAACCCTAATTTGGTATGTTGTAAAGACCAAGTCCTTAGGTTAACTTTGGTTAACCCTAGCTATTTTTATGGAAGCCCAAGTTGAAGACTTTACTGCTTCTATAATATGAAACAAACCCTTATGTTGTTGGCTGCGCCTTTTTTGAGAAGAATAAGAAGCAGACTGTAATTTGTGTTTTAGCAATTCTTGTGAGCCAAGCAATTATCTTTTGATAAGTGTCTTGGAGTAGGACTTGGTTGTAAGGGTAGTTTATCACTCAAAGCTTTGAAGCACGAGTGTTGTGTCTCTTGATTAAAGCTTTGAAGCAAAATCAAGTATGTTTATTGAAGAATGTCTTCACTATTCTATTAATCATTAGGTTAGTATCACTGCTGTGATTGAGGGGGAGTGAGTAGGAACTCAGGTCTAAGTAGGACTTAGATTGAAGTTGCATTGGGTAGGTCTTAAGTGAAGGAGATTAACTGGTTGGTTTATTCCTGAATTTATACTACTTATAGTGGATTTCCTCCCTGGCTTGGTAGCCCCCATATGTAGGTGTAGTTACACACTGAACTGGGTTAACAATTGATTGTGTTCTTTACTGCCTTTTAAATTACTGTGTGGATTGTTAACTGTTTGTCAGATACGGTGTCATAACATTCTCCTTGACATCAAGTATCTGTTGCCAGAATTTCAATTGGCATTAGAGCAGGCACCCTGCCTGTTTTTCTGGGTGAGATCGAGGGATATTACCTTTTGGTGCTATGGACAAGGAAGAAGGATTTGGGAGCAGACCACCCATTCTAGATGGATCAAACTATGACTACTGGAAACCTCGTATGAATGCCTTTCTGAAGTCACTGGACAATCAAGCTTGGAGAGCTGCTGACAGAGGATGGAAACATCCCATCAAACTTTAGAAATATGGGACTACTAGCCTGAAACTTGAGGAAGAATGGAGCAAAGAAGAAGAAGAGCTAGCACTGGGCAACTCTAAAGCATTGAATGCTTTATTCAATGGAATTGACATAAACATTTTCAGACTAATGCATCAGTGTGAACTGGCCAAGGATGTTTGGGATACTCTCAAAACCATACATAAGGGTACTTCCAAGGTAAAAATGTCAAGACTTCAGATGCTCACTCCTAAATTTGAGAATCTGAAGATGAAGGAAGATGAGACCATTCATGAGTTTCAAATGAACATCTTGGAGATTGCCAACACCTCAGGAGCATTGGGAGAAAAGATGTCTGAAGAAAAGTTGGTGAGAAAGATTCTCAGATCTTTGCCTAAAAGGTTTGCAACGAAAGTGACTGCTATAGAGGAAGCTCAGGATATCTGAAACTTGAAGGTTGATGAACTCATTGGTTCACTTCAGACATTTGAGATGGGGATCAGTGACAATGTTGACAAGAAGAACAAGAGCATAGCCCTTGTATCCAATACTGAAGAGGAAAGCAAGGAGAATGATGAAGAGAATATATCAGAAGCTATAACTATGCTTGGAAGGCAGTTCAACAAACTCATCAAGAGAATGGACCCAAAGTCAAGGTCAAATGTCAAGAACGTCTCCTCTGACATTAGCAGATCCTATGACTCCTTTAGAAGAACTAAGTCTGAAGAAAAGGGAATCACAACAGAGGAATCCAATGCCATGGATGTGAAGGATATGGGCACATTAGAGTTGAATGTCCCACCTTTCTAAAGAAACAAAAGAAAGGAATGTCTGTTACTTGGTCTGATGGTGACTCAGAAAGTGACTCTGAAGAAGAATCTGCTAAACTTGTTACTGCACTATCTGGTGTTTTTAACTCTGACAATGATTCAAGTGATGAGGAGGTGACATTTGAAAAACTTGCTGACTCCTACAAGAAGTTGTGTATCAGGAGTGCTGAAGTCTGTCAACAAAATGAGAAACAGAAGAAGCTCATAGTGAAGTTGGAGGCTGAGAAGAAGGTAGACACTGCAACTATAAGTCATCTCAACAGTGAAGTTCTAGTGTTGAACTCCAAACTTGATTAGATGACAAAATCTTTCAGGATGTTAACAACTGGAATTGACAAGTTGGAAGAAATACTTCAGACTGGACAAAATGCAGGAAACATGCCTGGTCTAGGATTTGTGGCTGCAAAGAAATCCGTTGTTGACAAGAAGAAGACCAGGCCTGATAAACCAATGTCAAAGCAGATGTCACAACATAGGGCTCAACATCATGAACAGAGAAACATGAAGAAAAAAATATCAAAGATGGAGATGTCATTATTGTGGAAGGTTTGGCCACATAAAGCCTTTTTGCTTTAGATTATATGGATATCCTAACCAGACCCCATATGTCAAGCCTAAAATTAACAAGACACCATATACTCAACAATGGAAGTAAAAGACTGCAGCCCTGATAGCGCACACCTCCCTTAGAGTTTCTGCCAAGGAAAACTGGAACTTTGACAGTGGATGATCTAAACATATGACTGTAATCAAGAATCTGCTGAATGATGTCAAACCTCATACTACTAGTTATGTCACTTTTGGAGATGGATCTAGAGGAGAAATCAAAGGTGTTGGAAACTTGGACTGTCCTGGAGTTCCAAACCTAAATGAAGTGTTGCTGGTAAATGGTTTAACTGCTAACCTCATAAGTATCAGTCAACTATGTGATCTAGGATTCAAGGTCAACTTCAACAAGTCTGAATGCCTTGTTACAAATGAAAAACAAGAAGTTGTAATGAGAGGAGTCAGATCAAAAGACAAATGTTACTTATGGGAGTCTGAAAACACTAACTACTCTTCTGTGTGCTCTATAGGAAAAGAAGAAAAGGAAGTGAAACTGTGGCACCAAAAACTTGGTCATTTACATCTTAGAGGGATGAAAAAGATCATATCCATGGAGGCTGTCAGAAGGATTCCAAAGCTTCAGATTGATGAAGGAAGAGTCTGTGGTGAATGTCAGGTTGGAAACCAAACTAGAATGTCACATCCAAAGACAAGACATCTAACCACCTCTAAGGTGCTAGAACTTCTACATATGGATCTGATGGGTCCCATGCAGGTAGAAAGTCTTGGTGGAAAGCGATATGCCTATGTTGTTGTGGATGATTTTTCCAGATACACCTGGATAAACTTTATTAGGGAAAAATCTGATTTATTTTATGTCTTTAAGGAATTATGCAAAAGACTTCAAAGAGAAAAGGAAGGATGCATTGTCAGAATCATAAGTGATCATGGAAAGGAATTTGAAAATAGTAAGTTTGATGAGTTCTGTTCTTCAAAAGGAATCAATCATGAGTTCTCTTCACCTATAACTCCTCAACAAAATGGAGTTGTGGAAAGGAAAAACAGAACTATACAGGAATCTGCCAGAGCAAAGATACATGCCAAGAAGCTTCCTATTCATTTTTGGGCTGAAGCTATGAATACAGCCTGTTATGTCCACAACAGGGTCATATTCAGAAAGGGAACATCCTCCACCCTTTATGAAATATAGAAAGGAAGAAAGCCTACTGTGAAGTATTTCCATGTCTTTGGGAGAAAATGCTATATTTTGACAGATCGTGAACAAAGGAGAAAGATGGACTCTAAAAATGATGAAGGAATATTCCTGGGATACTCCACCAACAGCAGAGCATATAGAGTGTTCAATTCCAGGACCAAAGTTATGATGGAATCTATAAATGTCATAGTTGATGATCACCATGAGGAAACAAATGTCCCATATGTTGTTGAGACATTCTTTGAGACTTCCACACAAGTGTCTAAAAAGGATGATGTGCCTAATCCTACTTCATCAGAGTCTGAATCAAAGGAAGCTAACAAAGATCCTTCCATCAGAATTCAGAAAGATCATCCCAAGGAACTCATCATAGGAGATCCTAACAGTGGAGTCACTACAAGATCTAGAGAAATCATCTCAAACTCTTGTTTTGTGTCTAAGATTGAACCAAAGAATGTTAAAGAAGCTCTGACTGATGAATACTGGATTGGAACAATGCAAGATGAATTGAACTAGTTCAAACAACATGAAGTATGGGAGTTAGTTCCAAGACCAGAAGGAACAAACATCATTGGCACAAACTGGATCTACAAGAACATGTCTGATGTTGAAGGAGTTGTCACCAGGAATAAGGCAAGGCTTGTTGCTCAAGGATACACTCAAGTTGAAGGGGTTGATTTTGATGAGACTTTTGCTCCTGTAGCCAAGCTGGAATCAATCAGATTACTCCTAGAAGTTTCTTGCCTTCTAAAGTTCAAGCTATTTCAGATGGATGTGAAAAGTGCCTTCCTAAATGGGTACTTACACGAGGAAGTGTATGTGGAACAGCCTAAAGGGTTTGTGGATCCAAACTGTCCTGACCATGCATACAAATTAAGAAAAGCACTGTATGGTCTAAAATAGGCTCCTAGAGCTTGGTATGAAAGACTGACAAAGTTCCTCACAGGCAAAGGGTACAGCAAAGGAGAATTGGACAAAACTCTTTTTGTAAAGGATGAAGGAGGAAAAATAATGGTAGCTCAAATTTATGTTGATGACATAGTGTTTGGAGGAATGTTTGATAAAATGGTTAAACACTTTGCTGATTAGATGCAAACTAAATTTGAAATGAGCCTCATGGGAGAATTGACCTACTTTCTTGGACTACAAGTCACACAAATGGAAGACTCAATTTTTCTTTCTCAAAGCAAGTATGCAAAGAATATTGTCAAGAAGTTTGGGATAGAGAATGCCAGTCATAAAAGGACTCCTGCACCTACTCATTTAAAGTTGTCCAAAGACACAAGTGGGGAAAATGTGGATCAAAGCTTGTACAGAAGCATGATAGGAAGTTTGCTATACTTAACATCTAGCAGACCTGACATAGCCTTTGCAGTTGGAGTATGTGCAAGATACCAGGCTGAACCCAAAGTAAGTCACATCAACCAGGTGAAAAGAATTCTGAAGTATGTGAGTGGAACCTACAATCATGGTATGCTGTACTCTCATGGATGTGAACCAATTATGTCTGGTTATTGTGATGCTGATTGGGCTGGTAGTGCTGATGACAGAAAGAGTACCTCTGGAGGATACTTCTTTTTTGGAAACAACCTTGTCTTTTGGTTCAGCAAGAAATAAAACTGTGTGTCCCTATCTACTGCTGAAGTTGAATACATACCAGCTGGTAGCAGTTGTTCTCAAATGATCTGGATGAAACAGATGCTGACTGAGTACAATGTCACACAAGATGTCATGACATTATACTGTGACAACCTGAGTGCTATCAACATATCCAAGAATCCTATACAGCACAGCAGGACTAAGCATATTGACATTAGACATCACTTCATCAAAGATCTTGTGGAGGAGAAAGTAATTAAGTTGGAACATGTTGCCACTGAACTACAACTGGCTAATATTTTTACCAAGGCACTGGATGCTAGTCAGTTTGAAAACTTAAGGGGCAAGCTGGGTATTTGCCAATATGAAGAGTTGTAGCAATTAATTTTGCTTAAAACAATGGCTGAAAGAAATATTTTAATCAAGTTTATTCTAATTGGGCTAATAATTAGTTTCCCTTTTTCTTTCCAAAATTTTAAGAAGAGGAATAAACATACTTATATTTCCTTCTTCTCAGTTTGCTGTATCACTCTTCATTCTCACAAAAGAAAATTTCAAACTTGCTTTCACTTGTATTCTTCACTCCTCAAGATGTCTCAACAATCTGTATCATCATCTTCATCAAAGGCAACTGCTTCTTCCTCACCCACTAACACAGAAGTTAGGGCAAACGTAAACCCCATGGATGCTAAGATCCTTGAGGTAACTCCTCTTCATGCAATGACAACTGACCCTACTAAGGTCAAGAAGCTGCGAACTAGACATGAAAGAAGATCACAAGCTTCTCCCTCTGGTAAGTTTTCTCAACCATCATCTTCTGTTCCTCCTGAGATAGCTAATAAGGAAGATTCTGCTTATGTTCACCAAGCCATTGCTAGATTGGTAACTAGGATTCTTAATGAGAATCACTCAGTTCCTGGTGTCTCTGTACCCTTGAACCAAGAAGCTGCTAGCCCTAATTTAGAAAGTGATCCCAATGTCACTCAGAATGTTGAGACACCTAATGACAACATTAAGAAATCTCTAGAGAAACCTGATCATCACCAGACCCCTACTGATAAGGTTGATGTACCTCCTGTCATTGATGTTGATGAAGAATTTTCTGATAATGATTTAATTGCTAATGTCAACCCTAGCATAGCAAGAAGGTTGATGACTAGATAGGAAAAGCAGAGTGCTTCCCAAAGCCCCTCCAAAGAGAAGGCTACTGAAGTTGTTTATGAGAAAGTTGGGCCTGAGAACAAGGATAAAATAGGAGCTGAAAAGGACCAAACAGCTGGAACTTCCAAAGGGAAGGGTAAGGTGAAAGCAAGGGTATCTGTTGGTAGTCTCTCAAATCCCTTGAGAACTCTTATTTCCAAGAAGAGAAAGGCTCCTGAACCCTTTGAATCTGATGAGGAATATGACTTTGATTTTGATGTTGAGAGCAATGTTTCAGACATTCCTCTCAGGAAGAAACCCTCTTCAAGCAAACTGGCTAAGGTTCCTGAGATTGCCATTGACAACATTTCCTTTCACCATCCAGAAAATGCAAGCAGGTGGAAGTATGTGTTCCTGAAAAGGATTACTTTAGAGAGGGAGCTGAACAACAGTGCTATTGAGTGTAAGGAAGTCATGGATCTCATCAAGGTTGTAGGCCTGATGAAAACAGTGGTCAAGTTTTCTAGCTACTCTGAACTTCTTTTCAAAGAGTTCATTGTGAATTTATCTGATGATTGTGCTGATGGAAAATATTAGGACTTTAGGTGTGTTTATGTGAGAGGTGGGAAGGTTAATTTCTCTCCATCTGTGATCAACAAATACCTGGGGAGGCCTGATGAAGCTCAGCCTGAGCTTGAGGTCACTGACAACCAGGTTTGTCAAACTATCATTGCCCAACAAGTCAAGCACTGGCCTCTAAAAGGGAAGTTAACTGCTAGCAAGCTTAGTGTAAAGTTTTCCATTCTACACAAAATTGGAGCAGCAAACTGGGTTCCTACCAATCACAAATCTACCATTTCAATTGGATTGGGAAGATTCATCTATGCTGTTGGCACAAAAGCCAATTTTGACTATGGAACTTACATTTTTGAATCAATAACTGGAGGTTTTGCTGTCAAAGGTCCTGTAGCTTTTCCTTCCCTCATCTGTGGTATTATTGTGAATCAATATCCTGATATCCTTGTTGAAAAAGATTTTGTCTGCAAAAGAGGGCCTGCTCTTGGCTTTCACTATAAGTTGTTTCAGGGGAAACATGTCCCTGATATTGTCATGACATCTGTTGAGACATCAAATGTCAAAGCCAATTCTCAGAAAGTCGATGTCATTGCTGTGTTGAGAGAGACCTACAGGGAGCTTGATGCAAGAAAGAAATCTCTTGAAGAGATGATCACTACCTTGGAGCAGGAGAAGGATAATGTTGAGGTTGAGGATGAGAAGCTGAATGAGGATGCTGAAGAAGACCAACATGATGGTGCTGAAAGCAGTTCAACAGAAGAGGATACTTACCATAATGCTTCTTCAGGAGAGGACAGTGCCTAATGCTCTATGTTTGCTGATATGTCAAGACAGCTACAACTCTTTATGTTACCAGTTGCTGCCGATGTCTCTTTTGTTTGCTTTTGTTTGTTTTTGGATTATTGTAATTAATAACTTGGATGTATGTTAATTCTTCTGCTACTTATATATCATGATTTATGGGATTATGTAATGGTACGTTGAGTTGTTCTGAGCTGGATTATTATGATTAGATGATATGCTCACGTGGACATTAGGTTAACTTTGTTTAACCCTAATTTGGTATGTTGTAAAGACCAAGTCCTTAGGTTAACTTTGGTTAACCCTAGCTATTTTTATGGAAGCCCAAGTTGAAGACTTTACTGCTTCTATAATATGAAACAAACCCTTATGTTGTTGGCTGCGCCTTTTTTGAGAAGAATAAGAAGCAGACTGTAATTTGTGTTTTAGCAATTCTTGTGAGCCAAGCAATTATCTTTTGATAAGTGTCTTGGAGTAGGACTTGGTTATCAGGGTAGTTTATCACTCAAAGCTTTGAAGCACGAGTGTTGTGTCTCTTGATTAAAGCTTTGAAGTAAAATCAAGTATGTTTATTGAAGAATGTCTTCACTATTCTATTAATCATTAGGTTAGTATCACTACTGTGATTGAGGGGGAGTGAGTAGGAACTCAGGTCTAAGTAGGACTTAGATTGAAGTTGCATTAGGTAGGTCTTAAGTGAAGGAGATTAACTGGTTGGTTTATTCCTGAATTTATACTACTTATAGTGGATTTCCTCCCTGGCTTGGTAGCCCCCATATGTAGGTGTAGTTACACACTGAACTGGGTTAACAATTGATTGTGTTCTTTACTGCCTTTTAAATTACTGTGTGGATTGTTAACTGTTTGTCAGATACGGTGTCATAACATTCTCCTTGACATCAAGTATCTGTTGCCAGAATTTCAATTGGCATTAGAGCAGGCACCCTGCCTGTTTTTCTGGGTGAGATCGAGGGATATTACCTTTTGGTGCTATGGACAAGGAAGAAGGATTTGGGAGCAGACCACCCATTCTAGATGGATCAAACTATGACTACTGGAAACCTCGTATGAATGCCTTTCTGAAGTCACTGGACAATCAAGCTTGGAGAGCTGCTGACAGAGGATGGAAACATCCCATCAAACTTTAGAAATATGGGACTACTAGCCTGAAACTTGAGGAAGAATGGAGCAAAGAAGAAGAAGAGCTAGCACTGGGCAACTCTAAAGCATTGAATGCTTTATTCAATGGAATTGACATAAACATTTTCAGACTAATGCATCAGTGTGAACTGGCCAAGGATGTTTGGGATACTCTCAAAACCATACATAAGGGTACTTCCAAGGTAAAAATGTCAAGACTTCAGATGCTCACTCCTAAATTTGAGAATCTGAAGATGAAGGAAGATGAGACCATTCATGAGTTTCAAATGAACATCTTGGAGATTGCCAACACCTCAGGAGCATTGGGAGAAAAGATGTCTGAAGAAAAGTTGGTGAGAAAGATTCTCAGATCTTTGCCTAAAAGGTTTGCAACGAAAGTGACTGCTATAGAGGAAGCTCAGGATATCTGAAACTTGAAGGTTGATGAACTCATTGGTTCACTTCAGACATTTGAGATGGGGATCAGTGACAATGTTGACAAGAAGAACAAGAGCATAGCCCTTGTATCCAATACTGAAGAGGAAAGCAAGGAGAATGATGAAGAGAATATATCAGAAGCTATAACTATGCTTGGAAGGCAGTTCAACAAACTCATCAAGAGAATGGACCCAAAGTCAAGGTCAAATGTCAAGAACGTCTCCTCTGACATTAGCAGATCCTATGACTCCTTTAGAAGAACTAAGTCTGAAGAAAAGGGAATCACAACAGAGGAATCCAATGCCATGGATGTGAAGGATATGGGCACATTAGAGTTGAATGTCCCACCTTTCTAAAGAAACAAAAGAAAGGAATGTCTGTTACTTGGTCTGATGGTGACTCAGAAAGTGACTCTGAAGAAGAATCTGCTAAACTTGTTACTGCACTATCTGGTGTTTTTAACTCTGACAATGATTCAAGTGATGAGGAGGTGACATTTGAAAAACTTGCTGACTCCTACAAGAAGTTGTGTATCAGGAGTGCTGAAGTCTGTCAACAAAATGAGAAACAGAAGAAGCTCATAGTGAAGTTGGAGGCTGAGAAGAAGGTAGACACTGCAACTATAAGTCATCTCAACAGTGAAGTTCTAGTGTTGAACTCCAAACTTGATTAGATGACAAAATCTTTCAGGATGTTAACAACTGGAATTGACAAGTTGGAAGAAATACTTCAGACTGGACAAAATGCAGGAAACATGCCTGGTCTAGGATTTGTGGCTGCAAAGAAATCCGTTGTTGACAAGAAGAAGACCAGGCCTGATAAACCAATGTCAAAGCAGATGTCACAACATAGGGCTCAACATCATGAACAGAGAAACATGAAGAAAAAAATATCAAAGATGGAGATGTCATTATTGTGGAAGGTTTGGCCACATAAAGCCTTTTTGCTTTAGATTATATGGATATCCTAACCAGACCCCATATGTCAAGCCTAAAATTAACAAGACACCATATACTCAACAATGGAAGTAAAAGACTGCAGCCCTGATAGCGCACACCTCCCTTAGAGTTTCTGCCAAGGAAAACTGGAACTTTGACAGTGGATGATCTAAACATATGACTGTAATCAAGAATCTGCTGAATGATGTCAAACCTCATACTACTAGTTATGTCACTTTTGGAGATGGATCTAGAGGAGAAATCAAAGGTGTTGGAAACTTGGACTGTCCTGGAGTTCCAAACCTAAATGAAGTGTTGCTGGTAAATGGTTTAACTGCTAACCTCATAAGTATCAGTCAACTATGTGATCTAGGATTCAAGGTCAACTTCAACAAGTCTGAATGCCTTGTTACAAATGAAAAACAAGAAGTTGTAATGAGAGGAGTCAGATCAAAAGACAAATGTTACTTATGGGAGTCTGAAAACACTAACTACTCTTCTGTGTGCTCTATAGGAAAAGAAGAAAAGGAAGTGAAACTGTGGCACCAAAAACTTGGTCATTTACATCTTAGAGGGATGAAAAAGATCATATCCATGGAGGCTGTCAGAAGGATTCCAAAGCTTCAGATTGATGAAGGAAGAGTCTGTGGTGAATGTCAGGTTGGAAACCAAACTAGAATGTCACATCCAAAGACAAGACATCTAACCACCTCTAAGGTGCTAGAACTTCTACATATGGATCTGATGGGTCCCATGCAGGTAGAAAGTCTTGGTGGAAAGCGATATGCCTATGTTGTTGTGGATGATTTTTCCAGATACACCTGGATAAACTTTATTAGGGAAAAATCTGATTTATTTTATGTCTTTAAGGAATTATGCAAAAGACTTCAAAGAGAAAAGGAAGGATGCATTGTCAGAATCATAAGTGATCATGGAAAGGAATTTGAAAATAGTAAGTTTGATGAGTTCTGTTCTTCAAAAGGAATCAATCATGAGTTCTCTTCACCTATAACTCCTCAACAAAATGGAGTTGTGGAAAGGAAAAACAGAACTATACAGGAATCTGCCAGAGCAAAGATACATGCCAAGAAGCTTCCTATTCATTTTTGGGCTGAAGCTATGAATACAGCCTGTTATGTCCACAACAGGGTCATATTCAGAAAGGGAACATCCTCCACCCTTTATGAAATATAGAAAGGAAGAAAGCCTACTGTGAAGTATTTCCATGTCTTTGGGAGAAAATGCTATATTTTGACAGATCGTGAACAAAGGAGAAAGATGGACTCTAAAAATGATGAAGGAATATTCCTGGGATACTCCACCAACAGCAGAGCATATAGAGTGTTCAATTCCAGGACCAAAGTTATGATGGAATCTATAAATGTCATAGTTGATGATCACCATGAGGAAACAAATGTCCCATATGTTGTTGAGACATTCTTTGAGACTTCCACACAAGTGTCTAAAAAGGATGATGTGCCTAATCCTACTTCATCAGAGTCTGAATCAAAGGAAGCTAACAAAGATCCTTCCATCAGAATTCAGAAAGATCATCCCAAGGAACTCATCATAGGAGATCCTAACAGTGGAGTCACTACAAGATCTAGAGAAATCATCTCAAACTCTTGTTTTGTGTCTAAGATTGAACCAAAGAATGTTAAAGAAGCTCTGACTGATGAATACTGGATTGGAACAATGCAAGATGAATTGAACTAGTTCAAACAACATGAAGTATGGGAGTTAGTTCCAAGACCAGAAGGAACAAACATCATTGGCACAAACTGGATCTACAAGAACATGTCTGATGTTGAAGGAGTTGTCACCAGGAATAAGGCAAGGCTTGTTGCTCAAGGATACACTCAAGTTGAAGGGGTTGATTTTGATGAGACTTTTGCTCCTGTAGCCAAGCTGGAATCAATCAGATTACTCCTAGAAGTTTCTTGCCTTCTAAAGTTCAAGCTATTTCAGATGGATGTGAAAAGTGCCTTCCTAAATGGGTACTTAAATGAGGAAGTGTATGTGGAACAGCCTAAAGGGTTTGTGGATCCAAACCTGACCATGCATACAAATTAAGAAAAGCACTATGGTCTAAAATAGGCTCCTAGAGCTTGGTATGAAAGATGACAAAGTTCCTCAGGCAAAGGTACAAGAAATTGGACAAAACTCTTTTTGTAAAGGATGAAGGAGGAAAAATAATGGTAGCTCAAATTTATGTTGATGACATAGTGTTTGGAGGAATGTTTGATAAAATGGTTAAACACTTTGCTGATTAGATGCAAACTAAATTTGAAATGAGCCTCATGGGAGAATTGACCTACTTTCTTGGACTACAAGTCACACAAATGGAAGACTCAATTTTTCTTTCTCAAAGCAAGTATGCAAAGAATATTGTCAAGAAGTTTGGGATAGAGAATGCCAGTCATAAAAGGACTCCTGCACCTACTCATTTAAAGTTGTCCAAAGACACAAGTGGGGAAAATGTGGATCAAAGCTTGCACAGAAGCATGATAGGAAGTTTGCTATACTTAACATCTAGCAGACCTGACATAGCCTTTGCAGTTGGAGTATGTGCAAGATACCAGGCTGAACCCAAAGTAAGTCACATCAACCAGGTGAAAAGAATTCTGAAGTATGTGAGTGGAACCTACAATCATGGTATGCTGTACTCTCATGGATGTGAACCAATTATGTCTGGTTATTGTGATGCTGATTGGGCTGGTAGTGCTGATGACAGAAAGAGTACCTCTGGAGGATACTTCTTTTTTGGAAACAACCTTGTCTTTTGGTTCAGCAAGAAATAAAACTGTGTGTCCCTATCTACTGCTGAAGTTGAATACATACCAGCTGGTAGCAGTTGTTCTCAAATGATCTGGATGAAACAGATGCTGACTGAGTACAATGTCACACAAGATGTCATGACATTATACTGTGACAACCTGAGTGCTATCAACATATCCAAGAATCCTATACAGCACAGCAGGACTAAGCATATTGACATTAGACATCACTTCATCAAAGATCTTGTGGAGGAGAAAGTAATTAAGTTGGAACATGTTGCCACTGAACTACAACTGGCTAATATTTTTACCAAGGCACTGGATGCTAGTCAGTTTGAAAACTTAAGGGCCAAGCTGGGTATTTGCCAATATGAAGAGTTGTAGCAATTAATTTTGCTTAAAACAATGGCTGAAAGAAATATTTTAATCAAGTTTATTCTAATTGGGCTAATAATTAGTTTCCCTTTTTCTTTCCAAAATTTTAAGAAGAGGAATAAACATACTTATATTTCCTTCTTCTCAGTTTGCTGTATCACTCTTCATTCTCACAAAAGAAAATTTCAAACTTGCTTTCACTTGTATTCTTCACTCCTCAAGATGTCTCAACAATCTGTATCATCATCTTCATCAAAGGCAACTGCTTCTTCCTCACCCACTAACACAGAAGTTAGGGCAAACGTAAACCCCATGGATGCTAAGATCCTTGAGGTAACTCCTCTTCATGCAATGACAACTGACCCTACTAAGGTCAAGAAGCTGCGAACTAGACATGAAAGAAGATCACAAGCTTCTCCCTCTGGTAAGTTTTCTCAACCATCATCTTCTGTTCCTCCTGAGATAGCTAATAAGGAAGATTCTGCTTATGTTCACCAAGCCATTGCTAGATTGGTAACTAGGATTCTTAATGAGAATCACTCAGTTCCTGTGGTGTCTCTGTACCCTTGAACCAAGAAGCTGCTAGCCCTAATTTAGAAAGTGATCCCAATGTCACTCAGAATGTTGAGACACCTAATGACAACATTAAGAAATCTCTAGAGAAACCTGATCATCACCAGACCCCTACTGATAAGGTTGATGTACCTCCTGTCATTGATGTTGATGAAGAATTTTCTGATAATGATTTAATTGCTAATGTCAACCCTAGCATAGCAAGAAGGTTGATGACTAGATAGGAAAAGCAGAGTGCTTCCCAAAGCCCCTCCAAAGAGAAGGCTACTGAAGTTGTTTATGAGAAAGTTGGGCCTGAGAACAAGGATAAAATAGGAGCTGAAAAGGACCAAACAGCTGGAACTTCCAAAGGGAAGGGTAAGGTGAAAGCAAGGGTATCTGTTGGTAGTCTCTCAAATCCCTTGAGAACTCTTATTTCCAAGAAGAGAAAGGCTCCTGAACCCTTTGAATCTGATGAGGAATATGACTTTGATTTTGATGTTGAGAGCAATGTTTCAGACATTCCTCTCAGGAAGAAACCCTCTTCAAGCAAACTGGCTAAGGTTCCTGAGATTGCCATTGACAACATTTCCTTTCACCATCCAGAAAATGCAAGCAGGTGGAAGTATGTGTTCCTGAAAAGGATTACTTTAGAGAGGGAGCTGAACAACAGTGCTATTGAGTGTAAGGAAGTCATGGATCTCATCAAGGTTGTAGGCCTGATGAAAACAGTGGTCAAGTTTTCTAGCTACTCTGAACTTCTTTTCAAAGAGTTCATTGTGAATTTATCTGATGATTGTGCTGATGGAAAATATTAGGACTTTAGGTGTGTTTATGTGAGAGGTGGGAAGGTTAATTTCTCTCCATCTGTGATCAACAAATACCTGGGGAGGCCTGATGAAGCTCAGCCTGAGCTTGAGGTCACTGACAACCAGGTTTGTCAAACTATCATTGCCCAACAAGTCAAGCACTGGCCTCTAAAAGGGAAGTTAACTGCTAGCAAGCTTAGTGTAAAGTTTTCCATTCTACACAAAATTGGAGCAGCAAACTGGGTTCCTACCAATCACAAATCTACCATTTCAATTGGATTGGGAAGATTCATCTATGCTGTTGGCACAAAAGCCAATTTTGACTATGGAACTTACATTTTTGAATCAATAACTGGAGGTTTTGCTGTCAAAGGTCCTGTAGCTTTTCCTTCCCTCATCTGTGGTATTATTGTGAATCAATATCCTGATATCCTTGTTGAAAAAGATTTTGTCTGCAAAAGAGGGCCTGCTCTTGGCTTTCACTATAAGTTGTTTCAGGGGAAACATGTCCCTGATATTGTCATGACATCTGTTGAGACATCAAATGTCAAAGCCAATTCTCAGAAAGTCGATGTCATTGCTGTGTTGAGAGAGACCTACAGGGAGCTTGATGCAAGAAAGAAATCTCTTGAAGAGATGATCACTACCTTGGAGCAGGAGAAGGATAATGTTGAGGTTGAGGATGAGAAGCTGAATGAGGATGCTGAAGAAGACCAACATGATGGTGCTGAAAGCAGTTCAACAGAAGAGGATACTTACCATAATGCTTCTTCAGGAGAGGACAGTGCCTAATGCTCTATGTTTGCTGATATGTCAAGACAGCTACAACTCTTTATGTTACCAGTTGCTGCCGATGTCTCTTTTGTTTGCTTTTGTTTGTTTTTGGATTATTGTAATTAATAACTTGGATGTATGTTAATTCTTCTGCTACTTATATATCATGATTTATGGGATTATGTAATGGTACGTTGAGTTGTTCTGAGCTGGATTATTATGATTAGATGATATGCTCACGTGGACATTAGGTTAACTTTGTTTAACCCTAATTTGGTATGTTGTAAAGACCAAGTCCTTAGGTTAACTTTGGTTAACCCTAGCTATTTTTACGGAAGCCCAAGTTGAAGACTTTACTGCTTCTATAATATGAAACAAACCCTTATGTTGTTGGCTGCACCTTTTCTGAGAATAACAAGAAGCAGACTGTAATTTGTGTTTTAGTAATTCTTGTGAGCCAAGCAATTATCTTTTGATAAGTGTCTTGGAGTAGGACTTGGTTATCAGGGTAGTTTATCACTCAAAGCTTTGAAGCACGAGTGTTGTGTCTCTTGATTAAAGCTTTGAAGTAAAATCAAGTATGTTTATTGAAGAATGTCTTCACTATTCTATTAATCATTAGGTTAGTATCACTACTGTGATTGAGGGGGAGTGAGTAGGAACTCAGGTCTAAGTAGGACTTAGATTGAAGTTGCATTGGGTAGGTCTTAAGTGAAGGAGATTAACTGGTTGGTTTATTCCTGAATTTATACTACTTATAGTGGATTTCCTCCCTGGCTTGGTAGCCCCCATATGTAGGTGTAGTTACACACTGAACTGGGTTAACAATTGATTGTGTTCTTTACTGCCTTTTAAATTACTGTGTGGATTGTTAACTGTTTGTCAGATACGGTGTCATAACATTCTCCTTGACATCAAGTATCTGTTGCCAGAATTTCAATTGGCATTAGAGCAGGCACCCTGCCTGTTTTTCTGGGTGAGATCGAGGGATATTACCTTTTGGTGCTATGGACAAGGAAGAAGGATTTGGGAGCAGACCACCCATTCTAGATGGATCAAACTATGACTACTGGAAACCTCGTATGAATGCCTTTCTGAAGTCACTGGACAATCAAGCTTGGAGAGCTGCTGACAGAGGATGGAAACATCCCATCAAACTTTAGAAATATGGGACTACTAGCCTGAAACTTGAGGAAGAATGGAGCAAAGAAGAAGAAGAGCTAGCACTGGGCAACTCTAAAGCATTGAATGCTTTATTCAATGGAATTGACATAAACATTTTCAGACTAATGCATCAGTGTGAACTGGCCAAGGATGTTTGGGATACTCTCAAAACCATACATAAGGGTACTTCCAAGGTAAAAATGTCAAGACTTCAGATGCTCACTCCTAAATTTGAGAATCTGAAGATGAAGGAAGATGAGACCATTCATGAGTTTCAAATGAACATCTTGGAGATTGCCAACACCTCAGGAGCATTGGGAGAAAAGATGTCTGAAGAAAAGTTGGTGAGAAAGATTCTCAGATCTTTGCCTAAAAGGTTTGCAACGAAAGTGACTGCTATAGAGGAAGCTCAGGATATCTGAAACTTGAAGGTTGATGAACTCATTGGTTCACTTCAGACATTTGAGATGGGGATCAGTGACAATGTTGACAAGAAGAACAAGAGCATAGCCCTTGTATCCAATACTGAAGAGGAAAGCAAGGAGAATGATGAAGAGAATATATCAGAAGCTATAACTATGCTTGGAAGGCAGTTCAACAAACTCATCAAGAGAATGGACCCAAAGTCAAGGTCAAATGTCAAGAACGTCTCCTCTGACATTAGCAGATCCTATGACTCCTTTAGAAGAACTAAGTCTGAAGAAAAGGGAATCACAACAGAGGAATCCAATGCCATGGATGTGAAGGATATGGGCACATTAGAGTTGAATGTCCCACCTTTCTAAAGAAACAAAAGAAAGGAATGTCTGTTACTTGGTCTGATGGTGACTCAGAAAGTGACTCTGAAGAAGAATCTGCTAAACTTGTTACTGCACTATCTGGTGTTTTTAACTCTGACAATGATTCAAGTGATGAGGAGGTGACATTTGAAAAACTTGCTGACTCCTACAAGAAGTTGTGTATCAGGAGTGCTGAAGTCTGTCAACAAAATGAGAAACAGAAGAAGCTCATAGTGAAGTTGGAGGCTGAGAAGAAGGTAGACACTGCAACTATAAGTCATCTCAACAGTGAAGTTCTAGTGTTGAACTCCAAACTTGATTAGATGACAAAATCTTTCAGGATGTTAACAACTGGAATTGACAAGTTGGAAGAAATACTTCAGACTGGACAAAATGCAGGAAACATGCCTGGTCTAGGATTTGTGGCTGCAAAGAAATCCGTTGTTGACAAGAAGAAGACCAGGCCTGATAAACCAATGTCAAAGCAGATGTCACAACATAGGGCTCAACATCATGAACAGAGAAACATGAAGAAAAAAATATCAAAGATGGAGATGTCATTATTGTGGAAGGTTTGGCCACATAAAGCCTTTTTGCTTTAGATTATATGGATATCCTAACCAGACCCCATATGTCAAGCCTAAAATTAACAAGACACCATATACTCAACAATGGAAGTAAAAGACTGCAGCCCTGATAGCGCACACCTCCCTTAGAGTTTCTGCCAAGGAAAACTGGAACTTTGACAGTGGATGATCTAAACATATGACTGTAATCAAGAATCTGCTGAATGATGTCAAACCTCATACTACTAGTTATGTCACTTTTGGAGATGGATCTAGAGGAGAAATCAAAGGTGTTGGAAACTTGGACTGTCCTGGAGTTCCAAACCTAAATGAAGTGTTGCTGGTAAATGGTTTAACTGCTAACCTCATAAGTATCAGTCAACTATGTGATCTAGGATTCAAGGTCAACTTCAACAAGTCTGAATGCCTTGTTACAAATGAAAAACAAGAAGTTGTAATGAGAGGAGTCAGATCAAAAGACAAATGTTACTTATGGGAGTCTGAAAACACTAACTACTCTTCTGTGTGCTCTATAGGAAAAGAAGAAAAGGAAGTGAAACTGTGGCACCAAAAACTTGGTCATTTACATCTTAGAGGGATGAAAAAGATCATATCCATGGAGGCTGTCAGAAGGATTCCAAAGCTTCAGATTGATGAAGGAAGAGTCTGTGGTGAATGTCAGGTTGGAAACCAAACTAGAATGTCACATCCAAAGACAAGACATCTAACCACCTCTAAGGTGCTAGAACTTCTACATATGGATCTGATGGGTCCCATGCAGGTAGAAAGTCTTGGTGGAAAGCGATATGCCTATGTTGTTGTGGATGATTTTTCCAGATACACCTGGATAAACTTTATTAGGGAAAAATCTGATTTATTTTATGTCTTTAAGGAATTATGCAAAAGACTTCAAAGAGAAAAGGAAGGATGCATTGTCAGAATCATAAGTGATCATGGAAAGGAATTTGAAAATAGTAAGTTTGATGAGTTCTGTTCTTCAAAAGGAATCAATCATGAGTTCTCTTCACCTATAACTCCTCAACAAAATGGAGTTGTGGAAAGGAAAAACAGAACTATACAGGAATCTGCCAGAGCAAAGATACATGCCAAGAAGCTTCCTATTCATTTTTGGGCTGAAGCTATGAATACAGCCTGTTATGTCCACAACAGGGTCATATTCAGAAAGGGAACATCCTCCACCCTTTATGAAATATAGAAAGGAAGAAAGCCTACTGTGAAGTATTTCCATGTCTTTGGGAGAAAATGCTATATTTTGACAGATCGTGAACAAAGGAGAAAGATGGACTCTAAAAATGATGAAGGAATATTCCTGGGATACTCCACCAACAGCAGAGCATATAGAGTGTTCAATTCCAGGACCAAAGTTATGATGGAATCTATAAATGTCATAGTTGATGATCACCATGAGGAAACAAATGTCCCATATGTTGTTGAGACATTCTTTGAGACTTCCACACAAGTGTCTAAAAAGGATGATGTGCCTAATCCTACTTCATCAGAGTCTGAATCAAAGGAAGCTAACAAAGATCCTTCCATCAGAATTCAGAAAGATCATCCCAAGGAACTCATCATAGGAGATCCTAACAGTGGAGTCACTACAAGATCTAGAGAAATCATCTCAAACTCTTGTTTTGTGTCTAAGATTGAACCAAAGAATGTTAAAGAAGCTCTGACTGATGAATACTGGATTGGAACAATGCAAGATGAATTGAACTAGTTCAAACAACATGAAGTATGGGAGTTAGTTCCAAGACCAGAAGGAACAAACATCATTGGCACAAACTGGATCTACAAGAACATGTCTGATGTTGAAGGAGTTGTCACCAGGAATAAGGCAAGGCTTGTTGCTCAAGGATACACTCAAGTTGAAGGGGTTGATTTTGATGAGACTTTTGCTCCTGTAGCCAAGCTGGAATCAATCAGATTACTCCTAGAAGTTTCTTGCCTTCTAAAGTTCAAGCTATTTCAGATGGATGTGAAAAGTGCCTTCCTAAATGGGTACTTAAATGAGGAAGTGTATGTGGAACAGCCTAAAGGGTTTGTGGATCCAAACTGTCCTGACCATGCATACAAATTAAGAAAAGCACTGTATGGTCTAAAATAGGCTCCTAGAGCTTGGTATGAAAGACTGACAAAGTTCCTCACAGGCAAAGGGTACAGCAAAGGAGAATTGGACAAAACTCTTTTTGTAAAGGATGAAGGAGGAAAAATAATGGTAGCTCAAATTTATGTTGATGACATAGTGTTTGGAGGAATGTTTGATAAAATGGTTAAACACTTTGCTGATTAGATGCAAACTAAATTTGAAATGAGCCTCATGGGAGAATTGACCTACTTTCTTGGACTACAAGTCACACAAATGGAAGACTCAATTTTTCTTTCTCAAAGCAAGTATGCAAAGAATATTGTCAAGAAGTTTGGGATAGAGAATGCCAGTCATAAAAGGACTCCTGCACCTACTCATTTAAAGTTGTCCAAAGACACAAGTGGGGAAAATGTGGATCAAAGCTTGTACAGAAGCATGATAGGAAGTTTGCTATACTTAACATCTAGCAGACCTGACATAGCCTTTGCAGTTGGAGTATGTGCAAGATACCAGGCTGAACCCAAAGTAAGTCACATCAACCAGGTGAAAAGAATTCTGAAGTATGTGAGTGGAACCTACAATCATGGTATGCTGTACTCTCATGGATGTGAACCAATTATGTCTGGTTATTGTGATGCTGATTGGGCTGGTAGTGCTGATGACAGAAAGAGTACCTCTGGAGGATACTTCTTTTTTGGAAACAACCTTGTCTTTTGGTTCAGCAAGAAATAAAACTGTGTGTCCCTATCTACTGCTGAAGTTGAATACATACCAGCTGGTAGCAGTTGTTCTCAAATGATCTGGATGAAACAGATGCTGACTGAGTACAATGTCACACAAGATGTCATGACATTATACTGTGACAACCTGAGTGCTATCAACATATCCAAGAATCCTATACAGCACAGCAGGACTAAGCATATTGACATTAGACATCACTTCATCAAAGATCTTGTGGAGGAGAAAGTAATTAAGTTGGAACATGTTGCCACTGAACTACAACTGGCTAATATTTTTACCAAGGCACTGGATGCTAGTCAGTTTGAAAACTTAAGGGGCAAGCTGGGTATTTGCCAATATGAAGAGTTGTAGCAATTAATTTTGCTTAAAACAATGGCTGAAAGAAATATTTTAATCAAGTTTATTCTAATTGGGCTAATAATTAGTTTCCCTTTTTCTTTCCAAAATTTTAAGAAGAGGAATAAACATACTTATATTTCCTTCTTCTCAGTTTGCTGTATCACTCTTCATTCTCACAAAAGAAAATTTCAAACTTGCTTTCACTTGTATTCTTCACTCCTCAAGATGTCTCAACAATCTGTATCATCATCTTCATCAAAGGCAACTGCTTCTTCCTCACCCACTAACACAGAAGTTAGGGCAAACGTAAACCCCATGGATGCTAAGATCCTTGAGGTAACTCCTCTTCATGCAATGACAACTGACCCTACTAAGGTCAAGAAGCTGCGAACTAGACATGAAAGAAGATCACAAGCTTCTCCCTCTGGTAAGTTTTCTCAACCATCATCTTCTGTTCCTCCTGAGATAGCTAATAAGGAAGATTCTGCTTATGTTCACCAAGCCATTGCTAGATTGGTAACTAGGATTCTTAATGAGAATCACTCAGTTCCTGGTGTCTCTGTACCCTTGAACCAAGAAGCTGCTAGCCCTAATTTAGAAAGTGATCCCAATGTCACTCAGAATGTTGAGACACCTAATGACAACATTAAGAAATCTCTAGAGAAACCTGATCATCACCAGACCCCTACTGATAAGGTTGATGTACCTCCTGTCATTGATGTTGATGAAGAATTTTCTGATAATGATTTAATTGCTAATGTCAACCCTAGCATAGCAAGAAGGTTGATGACTAGATAGGAAAAGCAGAGTGCTTCCCAAAGCCCCTCCAAAGAGAAGGCTACTGAAGTTGTTTATGAGAAAGTTGGGCCTGAGAACAAGGATAAAATAGGAGCTGAAAAGGACCAAACAGCTGGAACTTCCAAAGGGAAGGGTAAGGTGAAAGCAAGGGTATCTGTTGGTAGTCTCTCAAATCCCTTGAGAACTCTTATTTCCAAGAAGAGAAAGGCTCCTGAACCCTTTGAATCTGATGAGGAATATGACTTTGATTTTGATGTTGAGAGCAATGTTTCAGACATTCCTCTCAGGAAGAAACCCTCTTCAAGCAAACTGGCTAAGGTTCCTGAGATTGCCATTGACAACATTTCCTTTCACCATCCAGAAAATGCAAGCAGGTGGAAGTATGTGTTCCTGAAAAGGATTACTTTAGAGAGGGAGCTGAACAACAGTGCTATTGAGTGTAAGGAAGTCATGGATCTCATCAAGGTTGTAGGCCTGATGAAAACAGTGGTCAAGTTTTCTAGCTACTCTGAACTTCTTTTCAAAGAGTTCATTGTGAATTTATCTGATGATTGTGCTGATGGAAAATATTAGGACTTTAGGTGTGTTTATGTGAGAGGTGGGAAGGTTAATTTCTCTCCATCTGTGATCAACAAATACATGGGGAGGCCTGATGAAGCTCAGCCTGAGCTTGAGGTCACTGACAACCAGGTTTGTCAAACTATCATTGCCCAACAAGTCAAGCACTGGCCTCTAAAAGGGAAGTTAACTGCTAGCAAGCTTAGTGTAAAGTTTTCCATTCTACACAAAATTGGAGCAGCAAACTGGGTTCCTACCAATCACAAATCTACCATTTCAATTGGATTGGGAAGATTCATCTATGCTGTTGGCACAAAAGCCAATTTTGACTATGGAACTTACATTTTTGAATCAATAACTGGAGGTTTTTCTGTCAAAGGTCCTGTAGCTTTTCCTTCCCTCATCTGTGGTATTATTGTGAATCAATATCCTGATATCCTTGTTGAAAAAGATTTTGTCTGCAAAAGAGGGCCTGCTCTTGGCTTTCACTATAAGTTGTTTCAGGGGAAACATGTCCCTGATATTGTCATGACATCTGTTGAGACATCAAATGTCAAAGCCAATTCTCAGAAAGTCGATGTCATTGCTGTGTTGAGAGAGACCTACAGGGAGCTTGATGCAAGAAAGAAATCTCTTGAAGAGATGATCACTACCTTGGAGCAGGAGAAGGATAATGTTGAGGTTGAGGATGAGAAGCTGAATGAGGATGCTGAAGAAGACCAACATGATGGTGCTGAAAGCAGTTCAATAGAAGAGGATACTTACCATAATGCTTCTTCAGGAGAGGACAGTGCCTAATGCTCTATGTTTTCTGATATGTCAAGACAGCTACAACTCTTTATGTTACCAGTTGCTTCCGATGTCTCTTTTGTTTGCTTTTGTTTGTTTTTGGATTATTGTAATTAATAACTTGGATGTATGTTAATTCTTCTGCTACTTATATATCATGATTTATGGGATTATGTAATGGTACGTTGAGTTGTTCTGAGCTGGATTATTATGATTAGATGATATGCTCACGTGGACATTAGGTTAACTTTGTTTAACCCTAATTTGGTATGTTGTAAAGACCAAGTCCTTAGGTTAACTTTGGTTAACCCTAGCTATTTTTATGGAAGCCCAAGTTGAAGACTTTACTGCTTCTATAATATGAAACAAACCCTTATGTTGTTGGCTGCGCCTTTTTTGAGAAGAATAAGAAGCAGACTGTAATTTGTGTTTTAGCAATTCTTGTGAGCCAAGCAATTATCTTTTGATAAGTGTCTTGGAGTAGGACTTGGTTATCAGGGTAGTTTATCACTCAAAGCTTTGAAGCACGAGTGTTGTGTCTCTTGATTAAAGCTTTGAAGTAAAATCAAGTATGTTTATTGAAGAATGTCTTCACTATTCTATTAATCATTAGGTTAGTATCACTACTGTGATTGAGGGGGAGTGAGTAGGAACTCAGGTCTAAGTAGGACTTAGATTGAAGTTGCATTAGGTAGGTCTTAAGTGAAGGAGATAAACTGGTTGGTTTATTCCTGAGTTAATACTACTTATAGTGGATTTCCTCCCTAGCTTGGTAGCCCCCAGATGTAGGTGTAGTTACACACTGAACTGGGTTAAGAATTTATTATGTTCTTTACTGCCTTTTAAATTATTGGGTGGATTGTTAACTGTTTGTCAGATACGGTGCCATAACATTCTCCTTGACATCAAGTATCTATTTCCAGAATTTCAGATTTTCTCAGACATCTTAGGACGCATACGATGAACCTTCTGTTTCACAGGGAGAAAACCTTCTTTCGTTGGTAGTCGGTGTACCACAATGTCAATGTCTAAACATGGCATATCTTCGTAGGACCAACCAAAAATATCGATATAGTCTTGCAGCATCTGGACCAATCTCTATTTAACATTGTTCTCAAGACCTACTCTTATCTTAATTTCCCTTTTATCTTCGTTGGTGCCTAAAATCACAATCTCGACCGGCTCCTCGTGTGACTGTATAATCTGTTCTTCCTATTGTAGCAGTCTGACAAGTTCTCCTGACACTTCACAATCTTCCTCACCTTCGTCTTTGGCTTGGTAGATCGGATTATCGAAGTCATATTTAGTAATAGTAGAGCTGTTATCGGCGAGATTCAGAGTGAATATGCAGTGTATCATGTGCGTGTGTGTAAGAACACTTAACTTTTTGAAGGGGTGATAAAGTAAAAGAAAGAAGAGAGCACAATATTTAAATGCAAAATTCCAATGATTTTATTGAATGAAAATTTGCAAATGACAGATGTAACACGGTGGAAGAACTGACTTGTTTATTTTGTGTTTGACCGTAAATGTTGCGGATAGCAAGAGTCGCCACCGACTTTTCTTTTATCCAATTAAGGGAAGGGGAAAAGAACAGGAAAAAACCTTCGTTAGATTCTAAGTACGGGAGGCGGTAATGAAAAGGGCAGGCATTAGCACCCTTTCCATGCGTAGTTGTTTACGGGCTCTTAATTGCTTAGCTCAATTTACAAATTGCTTTTTGTGTGTGTGTTTGAAAATGTTTTTTGAAAAGGCATTTCGCTTTGACTTCGTAATGATTCACGCTGAAATGTATACGAAGTGTTTGGAAATGTTTTATTTTGGAAAAGACTTTGTAATGATTCACGCTGGAATGTATACAAAGTGCTTTGAAAATAGTTTTAGAAAGTGTGAGGTGTAAAAAATGTTTTGATTGAGCAAGAAAAATAGACTTATTTTTACCCACTCAGAACGGTCGTTTCCGTGTTGTTTTGCTTTCCTTTAGAATAAGGCTATCCATACCATTGGTTGATAGGTAACCTTATTCTTTGGATGTAAAAGGGACATTCGAAGGGACGTTGTATGGTCATAGAAAGTAACTTATAAGCATATCTTAGCATATTTATAGGGACGACCATCAATTTTCCTAGGCAACAATCGAGGGACTAGATCATGTATTCATGGACAACATCACGGGTCATCGAGGGACTATGATCTTTAATTCGAAGGGACTATGATGATATGTTTGTAAGCGTCTTAGCTAAGATATCCACACGTTCGAGGGACATGACCATTTTCGTAAGGCAACAAGAAAGGATACCCTAAGGGGGTGCATGTGTGAAATATGTGTTGTGTTCAAATATTTTATCTTGACTTAGAGCGATCTAAGTTGATTTTTATCTTGCCATTCACGCCTAGTTACTAGCAGTTTAATAGGTGCGGAAAATAAATTGCGGAAATGTAAAGTGTGGAAAAGTAAATGTCCTACGCTATTACATGGCTTTGGGGCAGATACATAATAGGAGGTGAGGAAAGTAAAAGCTAAAATATAAATCTATGCTATTACATGATAAAAACCTTGCAACCTATCCATCCTTTCTAGAATTAAAATGCAAAAAGAAATAAAATAGAAAAAACAGTCTAAGTGAATGCCTAAATCCTAATTGTAAGAGGAAAATATTTTTGGTATTTTTGAAAGTTGATTTTAATGCAAAAATCCTAGTTCTAATTAATTTTAAATAAAAGAAATATAATTTAAATAATTAACCTAAATTAAACTAATTAAATTAATTAATTAAGAAAGAAAACATAAAGAAAATTGTTTGTGAAATTAATCCTAATTAAGCTAATTGTTTTAACCTAATTACTAATTAATTAATTAATTGAAATAATTAAAATAAAAAAGAAAATAAACAGCAGAAAAATAAAATAATAAGAAAGGAGTTTCCATCAGAGCATCCGACGAAAATTGGCACATAAGCCAAGCCTTCTGTGAGTGGCGCGTCTTGGGTATCTAGAAACTGGAGTTTCTGGAGAGGATCCTTCTGAGGGTGTCCAAAAGCTGGAGCTTCTGGAGGTGAAATGTCTGAGAGGGTCCAGCAGCTGGAGCTTCTGGAGGTTCTGCATCTGGAAGGGTCCAGAAGTTGTGGCTTTTGGATTTTTTAGAGATTTCTGCATCAGGGGGTCTATAAGCTGGAGCTTCTGGAGATTTTTGGCGCTGGGGACGTCTAGAAGCTGAAGCTTCTGGAGGATCTAGTGTCGGGGATGTCCAGAAGCTGGAGCTTTTGGAGATGACTCTTCTAGAGATGACTCTTCCGGAGATCCAGATGTTAGAACTTCTGGAGATGACACTGGGAGAGAAACCCCGGTCATCTTCTCTGGTCATTCAAATATCAAAAACCTGCAAAATCAAATAAAAAACGAAAGAGAGTAACCCAAATCAACATGAAATCACCCCCTGAATCTGAATCTGACGTTATTTTGTCCTGTAATGTCCTACATCTATGGATACGAAAGCTTGAGAGCTTCGTGCCCTAGCCATGGTGTTCTTCTGTTCATGCATCAAACTTTGAAACTAATGCATGAAATCGATTCAAAATAACATAATAAACATGTATGAATGCATGAGCACAAGTTGTATCATGTAAATCAAGGATTTGAAATCCAACACTTTACCAAACTGGAGCAACCTTATGAGGATAGTTCTGGATGCTTTGAACTCGTGTGAGTATTGGTATGGACTCTTGGGACCGTCAGGAACACGAACGGATGAATGAAACGGATGGAAAATGGCTGCAATTTGAAATACGACTTTGCCAACTTCTTGAATTTTTTTGAGAGTTTTTAGGGTTGCTGTGGAGGCAAGGGTTTCGTGTAAGAGGCTGGCCAATCGTTCCTTTGTCTTGTGAAGATGTTAAGTATATATAGAGGAGTGGAAATAGGTCAAGGCTTTAAGAGAAAATATTTTCTTTAAATGGAGAATATTTGATTAGAAATTTCATGAAATCTTTCCAAACTTGGCTCAATCTTTCCTTTAATCTTCTTGCATGAAATTGACACCACTTCTAGGCTTCCTTGGTCCCTAAGACATGCACAAATCAAGCCCATCTTGCGTTAATAATTATCTTTGTATTTTATTTAATTAAATTTGAATATAACCCATTTAATTCAAAAATAAATAAATAAAAAATTTAAGAGGTGTGACATGAAGCATAGAGGTCACGGATAATCTTATAATCAAGTTTTGATCATAAAATCTTAGGCCCATTTGAAAAATATTTGTTTTTGCTAGGTATGTGTTTCTTCATGCACGTCCCACAAAATGCTCAACTTGCACATCTTGTATCTTGCTCAATTTTTAACATTTTTGGGTCTTCTAAACAACCTTTTTGGTTTCATCTTCGTTGAACTTTCCATGCTCATGGACACGTCTTTGCAAAAAGATGACTTTTTGTTGACTTTTTAAAAGGACCTGTAATGTTTTGATCCATAACTTCCAAATGAAGCATTTCCAGCCCAAGCTTGTGAGACATGAAGTTGTAGAGAATTGAATTCTCTTCAAAATGAGATTTGATGGAAAAATTTCTGATAAAGTATGTGAATGTTATGCCTGGTCAAAGTTCTGTTGACTTTTGTCTAAAAAGCCCTAATTTAGAAACTTTGACTTTTGATCAAATGTTGACTTTTCTTGAGGAATCATGATCAACCCTTGATCAAATGATGAATATTACTTCAAAATATTGATGTTGACCAAAAAATATGAAGTTTGACTGTATGTTGGCCACAATTGACTTTTTGTCCATAACAACTGATTTTCAACCATCTGAGCAACTGGATGAGCAATTTTGACTTGTAAGGTTTGAAACTTGACGTGATGATCCCTTGAAGCATATGATGAGGTATGATTACCACTTGAAGCATTTGAAATCCATCTTGACTTGAGAGGAGCAAAACCCTAGTTTGGATTGTTTGCTTAGGAGAGGGTTTGTCTGATCAACCCTTGTGGAATCTTTGAGTATGGAGTGGTGGATTGTCTTGAGAAGTAGGAGGGCAAATTTTGGGGTATAATAGTTGCCCCTATTAAATATTCTTGTACCGGAAGAGTTAGATTGGTATGCTTGCCTTTCGTGACCTGAAGGTAGAAGATGATTGAACACTCGAGTACACCTGAAAATTAGCACTCGCTATTGTATGGAATGGGCTCGTCAGTTGACGATGCGCTGGAATGGGCTTACAGATGCCATTTGGAGAAATTGATGGTGGACAGTGAGTCGTACGCTAGACCCTATATTTGTCTCTTGGATGAAAGATAAATCGGAGATGGGCTTAAGATGCCATTCGGGCGGTTGATAATAAAAGAGAGTAAGAATAAACCTTCGTCTTGGTTATTTCTGAGATGAATAGTTGTCAGAATGTAGATAGTTTTCTGTCTTGTTTCGGGTGTTAATCTATGATATGTTGTTTGGAATTTACTTGCATGGTCATTCAGATAGTTCTCCCGTCTTGTTTCGGGTATTAATCTTTGACCTCTCGTTTGGACAATAGCTTTTACCTGCTGGTGAAATAAAATCTTGACAAGATATGGTTAGTCCTATGCAGATTATGATGCGTGTGAGTATATGATAAAGTTATGCACAATGTTGTTATGATACATGCCCATGTTATGACTCTTATCGATGATGTATGAATGTAGATGTTGTGGTATTTCAAAACATATCCATCTTGAAGAAGATGAGAATGTTCTGTTGGAGATTTCTTGATTTCTACTTGGGGATGATGTTGTTAAAACCCTGGCTGGGGAATAAGAGATGATTTAGATTCCTCCGATGCACTATCTGACAAAGTTTCGAGTCTGGATATTAATGTTGCTGGAAGAATAATAATGATTGAGGGATACCCAACTGGAGATCTTGTGTGTAGATCTCGCTGTGGATGATTACATTGTCCATAGACCCTGCTGGGGGACAACGTGATATGGCATAATCTGTTACTGCTTGGAGACTGATGTAACATGGTGAAGCTGATAGGACCATTAAAGCTGACGAAGCTGATAGGATCATTAAAGTTGATGAGGCTGATAGGATCATTGAAGCTGATAAGGCTGATAGGACCATTAAAGCCGATGAGGCTTGTAATTTATGTAGCTGATAAGATCACTGCTCGGGGACTAACATGATGAAGTTTGAAGCTTGATGAAGCTGATAGGATCATCGCCCGGGGACTAATGTGATGAAGTTTGAAGCTTGATGAAGTTGATAGGATCATCACTCGGGGACTAATGTGATGAATTTTGAAGCTTGATGAAGCTGATAGGATCACCGTCTGGGGATTAATGTGATGAAGTTTGAAGCTTGATGAAGCTGATAGGACCACTGTCCGGGGACTAATGTGATGAATGTAGAAGTGTTGAACACTATTGGGAGGAGATTAGTACTTCGTTTGAGAAGATTTGTCTTTGTAGGGAGAACGATGGCTCTGTGGGGATTGATGATAATGCTAATGTATCTCTTGTGAAAGTGACTCTATGGGGATGCATTAATGATCCTGCGAATGTATCTCTTGTAACAGTGACTCTGTGGGGATGAATTGATGATTTTAGTCGTCATCTCAATTCCTAGAGCTTGTAGTCATTACTGTTTTTGTTCGCTTTTCATATGTTTGTGAACAGATGTTTATTGTCAGATGCATATAATCATTCAAAGCAATCATTGGACTTTGTGCAAACAAAATAATAAAATTGGAAAAGAGGAATTTGCATTAAATTTAAAAAGTGGCCTATAGTCAGGCATTTTGTATACAAGAGACGAATATCCTAGTAAGAGGAAATTGTCATAATAGTAAAAAGCTGTGTGGAAACAATCCCATCAGGTTTCAACTATGCTATTGCTCATATATTTCGACTATCTCATCTCCTTGCTGTCAGAAGAAAATGATTGAACTAATTTGCGCCATTGAATCTAAAATGCCGATAGTATTGTAGTCTGTAAGTAGGTGATATGGACGAGACATAGTCGTACGCTTAAATCCCTTACTTTTTCCTAGACTGCCCTTTCAGGTTTTCAATATACCAGGATACCCTTTTTTGTCCAAACCGCCTTTGCAGGTTTTCGACTTGCCGGGTATACATTTTTTTTATATATCCTTAACTTTTGCCCGAATCTTTTTGGTTCGCCAGGATGCCCTTATTTTTGCCTAGGCCAGTCAACCTAGCGGGTCTTGTGTATGCGTAGTACTTTTTGACTATGTTTGCGTTCACAGGGTATCGAAAGCCTTCTCCATCCATAGTGCTAAGTATTATAGCTCCGCCGGAAAACACTATTTTAACTAAAAAAGGTCCCTCATAGGTGGGAGTCCATTTGCCCCTGGGGTCACCTTGTGGAAGAATGATGCGCTTGACTACCAGATCACCGACTTGGTAGACTCGGTGCTTGACTTTCTTGTTGAATTCTCTGATCATTCGCTTCTAGTATATTTGTCCATGGCAGACGACTGCGAGCCATTTTTCGTCGATCAGGTTGATCTAGTCAAGGCGAGTCTAGACCCATTCATCTTCGCCTAACTCTACGTCCTGGAGGACTCTGGTTGAGGGTATCTGAACCTCGATTGGTAGGACTACTTCCATACCATATACAAGAGAGAAGGGGGTTGCCCTTGTAGATGTTCGTACTGTAGTGCGATAACCGTGGAGAGCGAATGGCAACATCTCATGCCAATCCTTGTAAGTCACTGTCATCTTCTGTATGATCTTCTTAATATTCTTGTTGGCGGCTTCCACTATGCCGTTCATTTTTGGCCGATATGGAGAAGAGTTGTGATGCTTGATCTTGAACTGCGTGCAGAGTTCGGTGATCATTTTGTTATTGAGATTAGTATCATTGTCCGTGATAATCCTTTCGGGGACGCCGTACCGACAAATGAGAATATGCTTGATGAATCGAGCCACAACATTCTTGGTAACAGATGCGAACGAGGCTGCTTCTACCCATTTGATGAAGTAATCAATAGCAACAAGGATGAAACGATGTCCATTGGAAGCGGTGGGTTTGATCTCTCCAATCATGTCAATGCCCCACATTGCGAAAGGCCACGGAGCGGTCAGAACATTCAATGGGACTGGAGGTATGTGCACTTTGTCTGCGTAAATCTGGCATTTGTGACAGGATCGAACATAGCGGTAACAATCAGCTTCCATGGTGGGCCAATAGTAACCTGCTCTTAGAATCTTCTTAGCCATTGTATGTCCACTGGAGTGGATACCGAAGCGCCATCATGTAATTCTTCCATGATCCGTTGCACTGTTTTTTAATCTACACAACAGAGTAAGCACAAGTCGTGATTGCGCTTGTATAAGATGCCGTTGCTGAGAAAGAATTTGGAGGCGAATCTTCTTAAGAACTTCTTGTCATTGACAGATGCCCCTGCAGGATATTCCTGTGCTTCGAGATACCTCTTCACTTTGTAGAACCAAGGTTTCTCTTCTGTTCCAAGTTCACAACAATATGCTGGTTCGTCTAGTCTTTCAACGATGATATGGGGAGCTTCGTTGTCCCATCTGACCATGAACATAGATGACATGGTAGCTAATGCATCTGCCAATTGATTTTCTTCTCATGGAATGTGACCGAAAGTTATTTCTTTGAAGTAAGGGATCATACTCAACACATGCTCTCGATATGGAATAATATTCGGGTGTTTCGTATCCCAATCGCCTTTAATTTGACTGATCACCAAGGCTGAGTCTCCATATACTTGCAAGGTTTTGATCCTCATGTCAATAGCAGCTTTGATACCCATAATGCATGCTTCGTATTCGTCCATATTGTTGGTGTAGTCAAAACAAAGTCTGGCGGTAAAAGGCGTGTGTCCTCCTGTAGGAGATGTAATGATGGCGCCAATGCCATTGCCAAGTGCGTTTGAGGCTCCATCAAAGACCATGGTCCATCAGGTTCCCGATTAAGGTCCTTCGTCTGGTCCTGGTTCTTCGCAATCAGTGACTAACATAACATCGTCGTCTAGAAACTCGAATTGCATAGACTGATAGTCATCTATGGCTTGATGAGCCAAATGATCGGCTACTATACTTCCTTTGATCGCTTTCTGAGTAGTATACTAGATATCGTATTCAGTCAAGATCATTTTCCATCTTGCTATTCTTCGGGAGATAGCAGGTTTCTCGAAAATGTATTTTATCGAATCCATATTGGAGATCAACAAGGTAGTGTGAGTCAACATATATTGTCTTTGTAGCGGCGCAAGTTTTCGCGTGCTGTGAGTATCTTGTTTCACAGTCGGTAAACTTTTTGCTAAGGTAGTATATTGCACACTATTTTCAACCAGACTCGTCATGTTGCCCCAACACACACCCCATTGAGTTCTCTAGTACTGTCAAGTACATGATAAGAGGTCTTCCTTTAGCTGGTGGCATCAGGATAGGAGGATTTTGTAGGTACTCCTTGATTCTGTCAAAAGTTGTTTAGCAGTCGTCGTCCCATTCCATTACTTGATCTTTCTTCAGTAACTTGAAAATTGGCTCACAAGTAGCAGTTAGATGTGCAATGAATCTGGCAATGTAGTTTAGTCGTCCCAAGAAACCTCGGACTTCCTTCTCGGTACGAGAAGTTGGAATTTCTTAAATAGCTTTAACCATGGCAAGGTCAACTTCATTACCTTTACTACTGACAATAAATCCCAGGAGTTTCCCGGATCTGACTCCAAAGGTGCACTTGTTAGGATTAAGTCTTAGTCTGTACTTCTTCAGTCTATCAAACAGCTTTTGCAAATGATCGAGATGTTCTTCTTCAGTTTGTGACCAAGCTATCATGTCATCGACATAGACCTCTATCTCGTGATGAATCATGTCATGGAATAAAGCTACCATGGCACGTTGATATGTGGCGCCAACGTTCTTCAGATCGAACGACATGACTTTGTAGCATAATGTGCCTCAATGTGTAACGAAAGTGGTCTTTTCCATGTCTTCGGGAGCCATTTTGATCTGATTGTAACCGGAGAAACCATCCATGAATGATAAAACCTTGTGTTGGGAAGTGTTATCAACTAGGACATCAATATGAGGAAGTGGAAAATCTTCTTTCAGACTTGCTCTATTTGGATCTCTATAGTCTACACACATTCGCACTTTACCATCCTTCTTAGGTATGGACACCACGTTCGCAACCCACTGTGGATAAGAAGTAACAACTAGGAAACCGACATTGAATTGTTTCATAACTTTGGCTTTGATTTTCTCAGACATCTCAGGACGCATACGACGAAACTTCTGCTTCACAGAGAGAAAACCTTCTTTCGTTGGTAGTCGGTGTACCACAATGTCAATGTCTAAACCCGACATGTCTTCGTAGGACCAAGCAAAAATATCAATGTAGTCTCGCAACATCTGGACCAATCTCTCTTTGACACTGTTTTCAAGACCTGCTCCTATCTTGATTTCCTTTCTGTCTTCGTCGGTACCTAGATTCACAACCTCAACTGGCTTCTCGTATGGCTGTATAACTTGTTCTTCTTGTTGTAGTAACCTGACAAGTTCTCTTGGCCCTTCACAATCTTCGTTACCTTCGTCTTCGACTTGGTAGATCGGATTATCGAAGTCATATTTAGCAATAGCAGAGTTGTTATTGACGAGATCCAGAGTGAATCTGCAGTGTATCATGTGGGTGTGTGTAAGAACACATAGGTTTCTGAAGGGGTGATAAAGAAAAAGGAAAGATAAAGAGCACAGTATTTCAATGCAAAAGTCTAACGATTTATTGAATGAAAATATGCAAATGACAAATAATAACCCTCACAAACAAGCCGTGGTGCCCCGGGCAAGGCACTAGGCTTAAATATTTATTGTTCGAAACATAAAAAGCATCACAGAAAAAAGAAATTACTCCTGTCTAAAGGAGATTGGTATGGCATCTTCAGTCTTCCAATTGTTGAGTCTGTCGTCTGGATTTGGGAAGATCCAATTGTTGATGTGCCGTTGTCGTCTTCTATAGCATAGACTCCGCTTTTGTTGATGTGGAAAGGAAGTTTGTCGACACGTTCGCGGCGTACCGTCTTCTGACCTTTGATAGTGAAGCCTAAACCAACCTTGTCGAATTTGAATGGAAAATCGGGGAGCTGACCCCAAATAGTACGACCCTCTTCTTCAACCACAACTTTGGCGTCTTTCTGTGAGGCCATCTTCAGTGGAACTCTAGTAACTTCAGTAGTGACAGGAGAGTCAACAGACATGACTCGTGGAATTGCTTCAAAAGCTTGACAGGGAATTTCACCAAATTCACCTTCCATTTCGATGTATCAGAATGACTGCAGATGGTTTACCATATATTCTTCTTCACTGCATTCCGTAACTATCTTTCCCTTCACTGGGTACTTCAGCTTCTGATGTAGGGTAGAGGTGACAGTGCCTTCCCCTTGTATCCAAGGGCTTCCGAGTAGGAAAGAATAAGCTGGACGAATGTCCATGACAAAGAAAGTAGAGTCAAAAGTATGGGAACCGACTTTAACTGGCAGGTTGAGCTCTCCAAGTAATGTTCTTTTCGAACCATCAAAATCTCTTATGATTATGTCGTTGGGCTTCATGACCACTCATTCAGCATTAAGTCGGTCGAGAGTGCTTTTCGATAGAACATTCAGAGCAGAACCAATATCCACCAATACGTGAGACAATGTAGTGCCCTTGCATTCAATGGAGATGTGCAAGGCTTTGTTGTGATTCCTTCCGGCAGGAATTAAATCAACATCAGAGAAACCTAAACCATTGTTGACGGTCAGGCTAGCAATACAACCTTCGAATTGATCAGTTGTAGTGTCTTGCGGTATGTGAGCATTCTTTAGAAACTTTACTAAGGCTTTAGCATGAGCTTCAGAGCACAATAGCAGAGCTAGCATAGATATCTTGGACGGAGTTTGTCCCAACTGTTCCACAACATTGTAGTCGCTCTTCTTGATGATCTTCAGAATTTCCTCCATTTCTTGCTTGGAGGTAACCTTAGCAACTTCTTTTGGTACTTCTGTCTGAGCAGGATGAGTCGCTGGTTCTTTCCCTCTCGCTTTAGGGACTGGTTCGATAGCAGGAATGCGAATTGGTGTAGTAGTGTCTTTTGGAGGAGAGATCTCTGGAGAAAATACTCTTCCGGTTCAGATTACTTTACTTGATCCGTTGATGTTGTCGATGTCAGGATTGGTAGTTTCAGCTGCAATGTCTTCAATAGTCAAAGGTTCTTGCTTAACGCCATGATAGTAAACTTCAGCTCCATAATTCTAAGGTATAGCTCTGTCAGAGGAATATGGAATTGGTCTGAGAGAAGTAATAATGAGAGGTGTCACCCTAGGCACAAGATCGATAGAGGTGATCCTTATCGTGTTCTCATCAACATAGTCTTTTGGGTAATCGTCTCCCATCCGGTTGCCTTGATGTCTTCGATTGGAATTTTGTATCTTTCAGGAGCGATATATTTAACCATGAAATCAAACTTTCCACTTGGCTGCCCCAAGGTATCCCAGACTTCTGGTATGGCTTCGTCTACATCCTCGGTCTTAAGATTCTTGGAAATGTCTTCGCATAGATTCTCCACAAACTGAGGTTTCAGAAATATCACTTCTCGGTTGTCCATCATGTGTTGAATACGCCTCTTCAACCAAGCACATCCATCAGATTTAGATGCACACCAACGACAGTTATCAGGGCATCCTAGAAATACACTGGCTTGCAGCAAATCTTTCTTAACAGTCATCAGAGGAACAATCAGCTTGTTCACATCATAAACATAGGAGTCATCATCAATAGCATTCGAACTTTTTCCATGGTTGGGCATTGGTGCGTTGATCACATTCAGAGTTTCGACAGGCGAGTCAAACTCAATTTCTTTGGCTTCAATCCTGTCTTGAATCTTGTTCTTCAGGGCCAAACAATTGTTGGTGTCGTTCCCTAGGCTGTTGGAGTGGTATGCACACCTTACGTTAGGATTGTACTTTGGAGAGGAAGTGTTGACGTGCTAAGGAGGATCCCTCAAGGTAATCAGCTCTACTTTCAACATGTGTTGCAATGCTTGGGAAAACGGCATATTGATCTTCGTAAACTGTCTTCGTGGCGCATTTTGGCTTCGCGCATTGTCTCGTTGAGGTTGCGATGGTGTAGGATTGGAGATCACAACTTCCCCCACAAATTGAGTGCGAACAGCTTTGTCACGGCTCTTGTGACCATACACAACATTGGCTTCTTTCTTACCACCAAAAGATCTTTTCGTAGTATTTGAAGATGACTCTACCTATATTTTTCCGCTCTTGGTTCCAGCTTCGATATGTTCGCCTGTCAATATCAGCTCGGTGAATCTGGCTGAAGAGTTTCCAATCAGATGATTGAAGAATGGGCCTGTCAGTGTTCCCACAAACATGTCAACCAACTCCCTATTGGACAAGGGTAGTTGAACTGTGCCTGCTAAATCTCTCCATTTCTAGGCATACTCTTTGAACTTCTTGTTACAACTCATAGACATGCTCTGTAGTTGCATGCGGGTAGGTTCCAACTCGGCATTGTACTGGTACTGCTTGTAGAAAGCATCTGCTAAGTCATTCTAGCTATGAATGTGGGTACTCTCTAGCTGATAATACCATTCCAACTGAGTTCCGGATAAACTCTCTTGAAAGAAATGGATCCATAATTTCCTGTCTTCAGTATGAGGGTGGATCTTCTGAACATAGGACTTCAGATGTAGCTTCAGACAAGGGATGCCATCATACTTGGCAAAGGTATGAACTTTGAACTTGCGGGGAATTACCACACCAGGAATAAGACTTAGATCATCAAAGTTCAACCCGAACATTATCATATTTTCCACAGCATTCAGACGGTCTTCAATTTGTTTGTACTTCTCGTTGTCAGGAGGATACTGCTCGCTCACATAGTCTTCATCTTCGTTATCAGACTCATGATGGCTTCCTTCATTGTTTGTAATACTCCCTTCAGTTTCACCGCTCTTTTCTGAGAGTTCGAACTGTCTGACCACCCTAGCTGGACATTTGTGATTTCTCCCCATGTTGAGAATACCAATGGTCTTCTTCTTTCTGGTGATGAGCTTCTTCAGATCTTTCTGGCCTTGGACCAAGTTGGGGAACATCTCCTGAAATTGAGCATTTTGAGCATGGAGATCTTTGATAGTCTGTTGAAAAGCCATTTTCTGCTGAAATAAACAACGAGAGAATAAGAAAATAGGTCTTCAATATACCTGTTATGGAATGTTATGCCATGATATGCGATGTTATGCAATGCAATGTTTTCAAGGACCTTAGGAATTTAAATTTGTTAAACAAGCACGAACAAACTTTTTATTAGTTTATCTTTTAACAAGTACAAAAGAAAGTTTAAACAAATAAAAAGAAATTCCTAGAGCTTTAGGTCTCCCATGGGAGTTTCCTCTTTGCGTTGAAGTAGGTATTGATGTTTCGCTCCTCGTGAAGTAGCTTTGTCAACTCTAATACCTTCTCCTCGCTTGCATAGCACTGAGCTTCATATGTATCCCTTTCTTCTTTAAGCTGAATCAAGGATCTCTTTAAGTCTTCGAAATCAGTAGGCATGTCCGAATGAAGAATGGTATAGGGTTCGTCACCTATAGCAACAGGTTCCATAATCACTGGTAGAACAACTAGAAACCGCATCATGAGGTTTTAAGCTCGAGCTCGCACCCATTTGAGGTAAGGTTCCCAAGGAATGGAATTTTTGTGTCCCAAAGTCTTGGTATCAGTCTTCTTTACCATGCCCCAAGCGTGCACAAATCTTCGACGGTAGTTCTGGAGATCGTTGTTGTAGTCAAACACAATGTCCTAGAGAACCATATCATGAGGACCATCTCTTCGAGCATAACCAAATTGACGTAGATCTAGAGAAGAGTTGTAAGTGATACCTCCCCTTATGCCAAGGATTGGTACATTAGGGAATTACCCACAACGCTCAATGAAAGTAAAGTCCTTTTGTGAAAAGAGACACCAACAGATATCTGAATGAGAGAGTGACATCAACCTTTGAGACCACTTTAATCTTTGCACGTTCTTCATTATTTAATGAGGAAGGTGCGAAAAAAACCACCTGGAAAGTAACGGTATGCAACACATGAGAGTTCCTTGTCTTTTGATAGTACGAGTGTGGAGAGAATGCAGAACGTCTCCAAGTAAGGTAGGCACCAGATTACGAGTGAGGAATATCTTGATGGCGTTCACGTCTATGAACTGATGCAGATTAGGAAATAGCACCAAGCCATAGATTATCAAGGTCAAAACGTCTTCGAATGCATGGAAACTCATAGCCTTCAAGAATTCTAGAGCTTTCTTTATCAGAAACTTAGCAAGCAAACCCTTAACCCCACTTCTTGTTTCCCAATTAGCTTCAATCTCTGATCGCTTTAGATGTAACGCTGATGCGATGTCTTCGTATTTCGGAGCTTTTTCTAAACTGGTGAATGGTATCTGATCAAGTATAGGTATCCCAAGTAGCTTATAGAACTCTTCAAATGTAGGTACCAACTGATAATCTGGGCATGTAAAGCAGTGATGTTTTGGATCGAAGAACTGGAATATGACGTGCATCATATCTTCTTCAAAGCCGGAGATAGCCAAGTCAAGCAGATAACCATGTATTTTAATGAATTGAGCATGATCGGGAACTTCTAAAACTAATTCTTTGATTTGAGAAGGTATACCCATGAAGTTGATTCGGATAGTCTTCCCGGAAGCCATAACTCTCCTGCAAAATAGAGCAAAGATAAATCCCTAGGTCCTTGAAATAGTTAGAAATGATATGATGTTATGATGTCATGATGTCATGATGTCATGTTTAAAACAAGTAGCAAGCACAAGCAATTCACACAATAGCCCTAGGTTTAAGGCTTGCACGAGGTTATAGGTATCTACCCTACCAAAGTTTGAGTGGGTTCAACCTGTCCTATAATAGTAACCGAGTTCTAGGAATCTCATATCATTGATCTTTCTCGTAGGCTTTATTTCAATACGAATACCAAGTGGTCAACCGAAACATCCCGAACATTGAATCTTAATGAGCATAGCATCGAGTATCAACCAACCTCAGTCTGCACCGAACCCGGCCATCTCACTACCTTATAATGGCCAAGATGGGTCAATTAGGATTCTAAAAGTTGAGTTAGTGCTTATGACACCACGCAGACGCCAAATACTTTCCTCAACTGAACATGAGGAGCATCGGGACATCCAAAGTGTCGCACTAATGTGTCCATCATGTTGACCGTTTCGGTATACGCCTAACGGTCGCGACGATTTATTGCTTCTTACCTAAGGAAACCTGGATTCGGGTGTAGGATCCCCCACAAGTATAATACCCAAGCAACCCTTAAATGTAAACAACCAAATCAATCAAAAAGAAGTAAAGATGATCTAAAAACCCTAAGGTAGCCTCTCTTTGGGATAGTCCCCCGCAGAGTCGCCAATTCTGTAACACGGTGGAAGAACTGACTTGATTGTTTTGCGTTTGATCGCAAATGTTGCGGATAGCAAGAGTCGTCACTGGCTTTTCTTTTATCCAATTAAGGGAAGGCGAAAAGAACAAGAATAGACCTTCGTTAGATTCTGAGTAAGGGAGGTGGTTATGAAAAGGGAAGGTATTAGCACCCTTTCCATCCGTAGTTATCTACGGGTTCTTAATTGCTTAGCTCACTTTAACTGCTTTTTGTGTGTGTATTTGAAAATATTTTTGGAAATACATTTCACTTTGACTTCGAAATGATTCACGCTGGAATGTATATGAAATGTTTAGAAATGTTTTGTTTTGGAAATGGACTTCATAATGATTCACGTTGGAATGTATACAAAATGTTTGAAAATGTTTTTAAAAGTGTGAGGTGTGAAGAGTATTTTGATAGAGCAGGCAATTAGGAGTCTATTACATACTCAGAACGGTCGTTTCTGTGTTATGTTGCTTTCCCTTAGAATAAGGCTATCCATACCATTGGTTGATAGGTAACCTTATTTGTTGGATGTAAAAGGGATATTTGAAGGGACATTGGATGGTCATAGAAGGCAACTTGTAATGACATCTTAGCATGTTCATAGGGACGATCATCACTTTTCGTTGGCAACAAACCGAGGGACGAGATCATATATTCGTAGGCAACATTGAGGGTCATCGAGGGACTATGATCTTTAATTCGAAGGGACTATGATGATATATTTGTAGGCAACTGTGCTAAGATATCCCCACGTTTGAGGGACATGACCATGGTTTTGAAAGGCAATAAGAGAGGATACCTTAATGGGGGTGCATGTGTGAAGAATGTGTTGTATTCAGATATTTTATCGTGTATTAGTAGTGATATAGATTGATTTTTATCTTGCCATACACGCCTAGTTACTAGCATTTAATAGGTGCGGAAAATAAATTGCGGAAATGTAAATATAAAGTGCGGGAAAGTAAATGTCCTACGCTATTACATGGCTTTGGGGCAGATACATAATAGGGGGTGCAGAAAGTAAAAGCAGAAATGTAAATCTACGCTATTATAGAATAAAACTTTACGACCTATACATCCTTTCTAGAATTTAAATGCAAAAAGAAATAAAATAGAAGAAAAATATCTAAGTGAATACCTAAATCCTAATTGCAAAAAGGAAAATATTTTTGGTATTTTTAAAGATTGATTTTAATGTAAGAATCCTAATTCTAATTGATTTTAATTAATAAAAGAAATTCAATTTAAATTAAGTGATTAACCTAAATTAAACTAATTAATTAAGAAAAATATAGAGAAAATTATTTGTGAAATTAATCCTAATTAAGCTAATTGTTTAACCTAATTACTAATTAATTAATTAATTGAAATAATTTAAAAAAGGAAAATAAGAAAATAATCAGCAAAAAAATAAAAAAGGATGGGGGTTTCCATCAGGGCTTCTGGCAGAAATTGGCACAGAAGCTAATCCTACTGTGAGTGGCGCGCCTTGGGAATCCAGAAGCTGGAGCTTCTGGAGGGGATCCTTCTGAGGGTGTCCAGATGTTGGAGCTTCTGGAGGTGAAACTTCTGGAGGAGCCCAGAAGCTGGAGCTTCTGGAGGTGAAACTTCTGAGGGTGTCTAGAAGCTAGAGCTTCTGGAGGTTCTGCGTCTGGGGGTCCAGAAGCTGGAGCTTCTAGAGATTCTGCATCAGGGGGTCCAAAAGCTGGAGCTTGGAGATTACGCATCGGGGTCCAGTTGGAGCTTGGAGATTGCACTGGGGTCAAGTTGGAGCTCAAGACTCTACATCTAGGGACGTCTAGAAGTTGGAGTTTCTGGGGAATCTGCTGCCGGGGATGTCCCGAAACTAGAGCTTCTGGGGAATTTGCTGCTGAGGGTGTCTAAAAGCTAGAGCTTCTGGAGATGATACTTCTGGAAACACAGAAGTTAGGACTTCTATCAGAGGCGATGGGAGAGAAACTCTGGTCATCTTGTCCAGTCATCTTCAATCATCAACCTGTAAAATAAAAAGTACGAAGCAACAAGGGTACCCTATCCCCCTAATCCAAGGGCTACGAATTGATTGGTGGTGTTAGTTTGTTCTGAATCGGTCTAGAACCAAGGATACGAAGCTTCTCCAATTTATGCCCTAACAATGGCAACTAGTGATTAAGCCATGAAAAACTTCAAACGACTGCCCAGATCTGTTCTATAGCATGCCATAAACACATTAGAATCATTAGTTGCAAGCAAATCACACAAAAAAATTAAACACGAATTCAAAAAAAGAAGTGCAATCGGAGCAGTATGTATGGCATGTTTCAACGTGTTATGGCCATGTATAATGATGCCTACTTACTCAGACTTACCCCAGGAGCACGATGGAGTGCTTGAAAGTGACTGAAAGTGGCTGGAAAATAGAATACGAATTTGCCAACTTCTTGGAATTTTTGAGAATTTTAGGGTTGCTGTCTGAGGCTAGTAATCTGTGCAAGTGGCTAGCAAATCGTCCTTTTTCCTTGTGAAGGTGTTAAGTATATATAGAGAGGAATCGAAATAGGTCAAGACTTTAAGAGAAAATATATTCTTTAAATGGAGAATATTTGATTTGAAATTTGTATGAAATCTTTCCAAACATGGCTCAATCCTTCCTTAAATCTTCTTGCACGAAATTGACAGCTCTTCTAGGCTTCCTTGGTCCTCAAGACATGCACAAATCAAGCCCACCTTGTATTAATAATCCACCTTACATGTTATTTAATTAAATTTGAATTTAATCCATTTAATTCAAAAATAAATAAATAAAAAGGATAAGAGGCGTGGCATGAGGTATAGAAGTCATGGATAATCTTATAATCAATTTTGGATCATAAAAACTTAGGTCCATTTGAAAAATATTTGTTTTAGCTAGGTATTTTTCTTTATACACCTCCTCAAAAATGCTCAAGTTGCACAACTTGTATCTTGCTCAATTTTTAACATTTTTGGGTGTTCTTGGACTTTTTAGAAAGCTCAAGATGTCTTCTAAACAGCCTTTTTGGTTTCATCTTCATTGAAGTTTCCATGCTCATAACACTTCTTTGCAAAAAGATGACTTTTTGTTGACTTTTAAAAGGACCTATAATGTTTTGATCCATAACTTCCAAATGAAGCATTTCTGGCCCAAGCTTGTGAGACATGAGTGTGTAGAGAATTGAATTCTCTTTAAAATAAGCTTTGGTGGAAAAATTTCTGATAATGTATGTGAAAGTTATGCCTGGTCACAATTCTGTTGACTTTTGTCTAAAGAACCCTAATTTGGGAACTTTGACCTTTGATCCAATCTTGACTTTTCTTGAAGAATCATGACCAACCCTTGATAAAATGATGAATATCACTTCAAAATATTTATGTTGACCAAAAATTATGAAGTTTGACTGTAGGTTGACCACAATTGGCTTTTTGTCCAATATAGCTAATTTTCAACTATCTGAGCAACTGGATGAGCAATTCTGACTTGTAGGGCTTGAAACTTGACATGGTAATCTCTTGAAGCATATGATAAGGTATGATGACCACTTGAAGCATTGGGAATCCATCTTGACTTGAGAGAAGCAAAACCCTAGTTTGGATTGATTGCTTAGGAGAGGGTTTGTCTGGTCAACCCTTGTGAAGTTCTTGAGTATGGAGTTGTAGATTATCTTGAGAAATGGGAGGGAAAATTTTGGTGTATAACAGACGTTGTCGACTCAATCTTTCCGATCATATCAATTCCCCACATAGAAAATGACCAAGGAAGGGTTAAAACATTCAAAGGTGATGGTGGCACATACACCTTGTCAGCATATACTTGGCATTTATAGCAAACCCGGGCATGATCAAAGCAACCGACCTCCATGGTAGACTAGTAATACCCAACTCGCAAGATCTTTTTATCCATAGTGTGCCCACCGGAATGAGTTCCAAATGATCCCTCGTGCATCTCTTCGATGATTTTTGTAGCTTCGCCTTTATCAACACACCTGAGAAACAACCCATCATGATGTCTACGGTATAGAACACTGTTGTTGAGGAAGAATTTTGCTGAGAATATTCTCAAGAACTTCTTATCTTTCATAGAAGCTTCTTCAGGATAATCTTGAGTATCAAGATATCGCTTGACATCATAAAACCATGGATTTATATCTTTCTCTGCCTTAATTTCAAAGCAAAATAATGGCTCATCTAATCTATGACAGTTATCGAAGGAGCTTCATTAGCCCACTTGACTTTAAGCATCGATGCTAGGGTGGCCAAAGTATCATCTAGGTTGTTCTCTTCTCGTTAGATATGGTCGAAATTGATCTCCTCGAAGTAAGGAATCAATTTCATCACGTGGTCTCGGTAAAGAATCAAATTTGGGTGACAAGTCTCTCAGTCGCTGTTAATCTGACTAATGACAAGTGTAGAGTCTCCGTACACTTTCAGATGTTTAATTCTCAAGTCAATTGTCTCCTCGATACCAAAGATGCAAGCCTCGCATTCAGCCATGTTATTGGTGCAGTTAAAGAAAATTTGGGCTGTGAATGGGATGTGATGACCGTCTGGAGTAGTAACTATTACACCGACACCATTACCCAAAGCATTGGAAGCTCTATCAAATACCAAAGACCACTTGGATCCTGGTTCGGGTCCCTCGTCTGGACCAGGGATGTTATAATCCCGGATGTACATGATATCCTCGTTGGGAAATTCAAATTTCATCGGCTAATAATCATCTATTGGCTGGTGGGCAACGTAATCCGCCCATACACTACTCTTGATAGCTTTCTGAGTAGTGTACTGGATGTCATACTCTGTCAACATCATTTGCCATCTAGCAATCCGGCCTCTCAAAGCTGGCTTTTCAAATATGAACTTGATCGAATCCATCTTGGATATCAAAAAGGTAGTATGAGTCAACATATATTGTCTTAGTCGGCGAGAAGCCCACGTTAAAGCACATCAAGTTTTCTCGAGTAGTGAGCATTTTGTCTCACAGTCGGTAAACGTTTTGCTTAGGTAGTATATTGCATGCTCTTTTCGACCAGACTCGTTATGTTGTCCCATTACACACCTCATTAAGCCTTCGAGCACTGTCAAATACATGATCAACGACCTTCCCTCCACGGGAGGCCAACAACCTTCTTCTTCTTGTTGATGAGCTTCTTCAGATCTTCTTGGCCTTGGACCAAACTGGTGAACATCTGCTAAAACTGAGCATTCTGAGCCTGGAGATCTTTGACAGATTGTTCAAGAGCCATTTCTGCTAAAATAAATAGTGAGAAAATGAGAAAACCAATCTTTAATGTACCTATGATGCAATGTTATGCTATGCTATGCGATGTTTATGCGAATGCAATGCAATGTTTTCAAGGACCTTAGAGATTTAAATTTGTTAAACAAGCAACGAACAAACATTTATTAGTTCTCTTCTAATTATTCTTTTTCTTTTTAAGTACAAAAGATAGTTCAAAATAATAAAATAAAAGAAAAACATATAAATTCTAAAGCTCTAAGTCTCCCATGGGCGCTTCCTCTTGGTGCCAAGGTAGGCGTTGATGTTTCGCTCCTCGTGAAGTAGCTTGGTCAACTCTAGCGCTTTCTTTTCGCTTGCATAACACTGAGCTTCAAAGGTATCCCTTTCTTCCTTAAGCTGAATCCAGGATCTTTTCAAGTCTTCAAAATCAGTAGGCATGTCAGGATGGAGAATAGTATAGGGTACGTCACCTATAGCAACAGGTTCCATAATTACTGGTAGAACAGGCGTGAACGGCATCATGAGGTTTTGAGCTCAAGCTCGCACCCATTTGAGGTAAGGTTCCCAAGGAATGGAGTTTTGGTGCCCCAAAGTCTTGCTATCGGTCTTCTTTACCATGCCCCAAGCGTGTATGAACCTTCGTCGGTAATTCTGGAGATCGTGATTGTAGTCGAACACAATATCTTGGAGAAGCATATCATGTGGACCATCTCTTCGAGCAAAACCAAACTGACGTAGAGCTAGAGAAGGGTTGTAAGTGATACCTCCCCTTATGCCAAGTAGTGGCACATTAGGGAATTCTCCACAACGCTCAATGAATGTGAAGTCCTTTTGAGAGAAAAGATTCCAACGGATATCTGAATGAGAAAGTGACATTAACCTTTGAGACCATCTCAACCTTTGTTCATTCTTCAAAACTGATGGAGGAAGGTGCGAAATAAACCACCTGGAAAGTAACGGTATACAACACATGAGAGTTCCTTGTCTCTTACTAGTACGAGTGTGGAGAGAATGTAGGATAGCTACAAGTAAAGTAGGCACGGGATTACGGGTAAGAAACAACTTGATGGCGTTGACATCTATGAATTGATCCGAGTTAGGAAATAGAACCAAACCATAGATTAGCAAGGCCACAATATCTTCAAATGCATGGAAACTCATAACTTTGAGAAATTCTCGGGCTTTCTTAATTAGAAACTTGGAAAGTAAACCCTTAACTCCACTTCTTGTTTCCCAATTGGCTTCAATGTCTGAGCGCTTAAGATGTAAGGCGGATGCGATGTCTTCGTACTTAGGAACCTTTTCTAAACCGGTGAATGGCATTTGGTCAAGAATAGGTACCCCAAGTAGCTTAGAGAACTCTTCCAAAATAGGAACCAACTGATAATTCGGGAATATAAAGCAATGGTGTTTCGGATCAAAGAACTGGAATAGGACATGCATCATATCTTCTTCAAAACCGGAGATAACCAAATCAAGTAGATAACCATGTCTTTTGATGAACTGGGCATGATCGAATTTAAAACCAATTCTTTGAGTGAGAAGGTATACCCATGAAGTTGATTCGGATAGTCTTTCTAGAAGCCCCTACAAAGCAGAGCAAAGATAAATCCCTAGGTCCTTGAAATAGTTAGAAATGATATGCAATGCGAATGATGTCATGATGTCATGTTTAGCACACACAAACAATTCACACAATGAGCCTAGGTTTAAGGCTTGCATGAGGTATAGGTGATTACCCACCAAAAGTTTGAGTTGGTTCATCTGTCCTATAATAGTAACCGGTTCTAGGAATCTCACATCATTGATCTTTCTCGTAGGCGTTTATTTTAATCGACTACCAAGTGGTCGACCAAAATATCCCAAAAGTCATCTCAATGAGCGTAGCATCGAGTATCAACCAACCTTAGTGCGCAAAGCCGCCATCTCACTACCTTCTAATGGCCAAGATGGGTCAATTAAGGTTCTAAAAGTTTAGTTAGTGCTTGATGACACCACGCAGAAGCCAAATATTATCCTCAACTTGGAAATGAAGAGTATCAGGACATCCAAAGTGTCACACTAACGTAGCCATCATGTTGACCGTTTCAATGTACGTCTAACGGTCGCGACGATTTATTGCTACTTACCTAAAAGGAAACCCGGATCCGGGTGTAGGATCCCCCACAAATATAATACCCAAGCAACCCTTAAAGATAAAGCAAGCAAGTCAAACAAAAAGCAATAAAGGTGATCTAAAAATCCCTAAGGTATTCTCTCTTTAGGGTGTCTCTCCGGCAGAGTCGCCCGTTCTGTAACACGGTGAACTGACTTTGAGAATTTGTTTTGCTTTTTATCGCAAAACTGTTGCGGATAGCAAGAGTCGCCATCGAATTTTCTTTTATCCAATTAAGGGAAGGTAAAAAGTACAGAAAAAGACCTTCGTTAGATTCTGAGTAAGGGAGAAGGTTATGAAAAGGGAAGGTATTAGCACCCCTTTCCATCTGTAGTTATCTACGGGCTCTTAGTTGCTCTTAGATCACTTTAAAATTTGTGCTTTTTGTGTGTTTGACAAAAAATATTTTGAAAAGCCATTTCGCTTTGACTTTGTAATGATTCATGTAGGAATGTATACAAAGTGTTCGTAAATGTTTCGTTTTGAAAAGAGTTTGAACTTTTGAAAAAAGTGTGAGGTGTGAAAAGTATTTTGATAGAGCAAGCAACTAAAAGTCTTATTACCTACTCAAAATTGGTCGTTTTCGTGTTGTTTTATGTTCCTTTAGAATAGCGCTAGACATACCATTAGTTGGTAGGTAACTCCATTCATTGGATGTAAGCGGGACATTCGAAGGGACATCGTATGGTCATAGAAAGCAACTTGTAGGAAGTATCCTAGCACATTCGAAGGGACTATCATCATTTTTCGTAGGCGACAATCAAGGGTCAAGATCATGTATTCGGAGGCGACATCGTGGGTCTTATGATCTTTGTATCGAAGGGACTATGATGATTTGTTTTGAAGGCAACGGTGCTAGAATACCTCTACGTTCGAGGGACATGACCATTTGAATTCGTAAAGGCAACGAGAGAGAATTACCCTAAGGGGTGCATGTGTGAAAGAAGTGTGTTGATTCGAATATTTTATCTTGAAAATTAGAGTGAGCTATGTTCAATTTTATCTTGCCATACACGCCTAATTACTAGCAGTTTATAGGGTGCGGAAAGTAAATTGCGGAAATATAAAGTGCGGAAAGATAAATCCTACGCTATTACATGGCTTTGGGGAAGATACATAATTCAAAATGTAGAAAATAAAAAGCCCTAATTAGACTATTACATCCCATAAGCAGTTACATGATTGGAATAATGAAAACGATAAAAGAAATCGTCCGAAACGGGATAACCTGTGAAAAGATGAGAAATTGGGAAATACGAGGAAATCGAACAAGAGAAAAATGTTAGCAAAAATAATAATTTTTAAATGAGAAAAATATTTCATGCTGGAAATAACATTAATATGCTAAAATAATTTTTTGGGATTTTTTGTAGTTAAGTTAATAATTAAAAATCAATTAAATGTGATTTAAATGATAAATTAACAATTAAATTAAATATGCATGCAAAAATAATATTTTTAATTTTATAAATTAAATAAACATTTTCTGGAAATAATGCAAAAAGGAAAATATTTTTTGGTATTTTTTAATGCATGATAAAAAATTATGAAAATAAATTAAAATGAATAGAAAATATTAAATAAACAGAAAATATGAAAATAATTAGAAAAACATAAAGTTTGTGAAAAGAGAAACAAAACTGGTCCCGGGATGGCTCGAACTCATGACCATGGAGGGTATCTACAAACAGTCAGCGCTTTAACCACTAGGCCATCTTACATTTGATGTCATGGATTGAAAACACGTGATCATGAGCATACACGCGTCGTCGTTTGGTGAGGTCAAGGCACAGTCAGCTGGTGGACCCCGGTTAATTCAAATGGACGAATCAGAACGCTGGATCGCGTCACGCATGCTCACACCGGTCAAGCCAATGTCAACGACGCCGGAGCCCTAGCTCCGGTCGTCTTCTCCGACGAGTAGGATGTTCAAACCTGCAAAATAACGCAAATAAAGAGAAAAGGGGGACCCTACACCCCTAAATCGAGGGCTGCGAACACGATGGTGCCATTGGTTTGCCCTAAAAATGCTCGTGTAAGCCGGTTCGATTCAAACATCTTGCAAAACCCTAATCATGGCAAGTAGGTTCCTGTACGTTCAAGCTTGCATGTAATGGTTCTAATGTGACCTAATGCATGTCCTGAATACAAATAAGCACACGAAAATGATTAACAATGCATGATATTATAAAATCGAATTTGAGAAAAAATTCAAACCAGTGAGAGTTCAAGGACACGATCTGGGCAGCCTGGGCTTGATGTAGGAGTATGGATCGATTGCTGGGAACCTCAGGAAGGTGTTTGAATGCTCAAATTGGCCTGAAACCTGTTGGAAATTGAAACACAATTTTTGAAACTTCTTGAAAAAAATTGGCAAAATGTGGGTTGTTGTAAGGGCTAGGGTTTCGTGTGGCTAGTGATACAGCTTGCTGGCTATTTATAGAGTGAATTGGGAGAGAAAAAAGAAGGAAAAACGAATTAGTTTTGAATGTGCATTAAATAATTTTCAAATAAAATCAAATTTTGGAGAAAATTTGATTTTCTCTTTAATGTGAGAGCAAGCACGAAATTGGCATGTATCATGGGCTTCCTTGGACCTCAAGTTTGATATAAAATCACTCCTTTTGGAAAAATATCTTATTTTCATATTTTATATAATTTAATTTTGAATTAAATGGTTTTAAATCCAAAAATAAATTAATAAAATAGAAAATTGCCATGGCCAAGCATCAATGGGTCACAAATAACATCATGAACAAGTTTGGATCATAAGATTATAGGCCCATTTGGAAAATTTTGCATTTTGACCAATATCTCCTTTTGTGCAATTGTCCAAAAATGCCCAACTTCTGAATAGTGTATCTTGCTCAATTTTCCACATTTTGAGTGTTCTTGGACTTTTTAGAAAGCTCTAAGAGTCCTATAACCAACCTCTTTGGTTTCATCTCAATTGGAGTTTCCGTGCTCAATATATCTTCAAAACAAAATGTTGACTTTTTGTTGACTTTGAAAAGGACCTGTAATGTTTTGATCCATACCTTCCAAATGAAGCATTTTTTGAACATTCTTGTGAGACCTGAAGTTGTAGAGAATTTAATTTCCTTCAAAACAAGAGGTGGGGGAAAAATTTCTGAGAAAGTATGAAGAAGTTATGCTCAGTCAAAGTTTGGTTGACTTTTCACTAAGAAACCCTAATTTAGAAAGTTAGACATTTGAGCAAATCTTGAGTTTTCTCGATGAATCATGATCAACCCTTGATCAAATGATGAATGTAACTTTAAAATGAGGACGTTGACCAAAAATTATGAAGTTTGTCTGTATGTTGACCACAGTTGACTTTTGTCCAATACAACTGATTTTCAACCATCTGAGCAATTGTCTGAGGAAACTTGACTTGTAAGGCTTGAAACTTGACATGGAGAATGTTTGAAGCTTATGAGGAGACATGAAGTCCATTGGAGATGTTGGAAGTCCACCTTGACCTGAGAATCACCAAACCCTAGTTTGGGTTGATTGTTTAGGAGAGGGTTTGTCTGATCAACCCTTGAGGAATCCTTGAGTATGGAAGTATGAAACATCTTGAGAAGATGGAGGGAAAATTTTGGGGTATGACAGCTGCCCTGTTCAATCTTCTTATCTTTGGAAGGGTTAGATTGGCATGCTCGCCTTCGTGACACGGAGGTGAAGATGATTGAACACTCGAGTACACCTGAAAATTTGCACTCGCGGTTGGTTGATGATGCGGGAATGGGCTTATAGATGCCATTTGGAGAGGCTGGAGATTTCGCTGGGGAATGAGTCCTATGCTAGACTCGAGATTGTTGATAGGAGAAACTGACGGGGATGGGCTTAAGATGCCATCTGGAAAGATTCATGCTGGGGAGTGAGCCGTACGCTAGGCTCTGTTGACGTTCTTGAAAGCCAAAGGAGCATGGAGATGGGCTTAAGATTTCATCCGGAGGAAATCGTACGTTAGACTTCGTGCTCATCTTTGAATGAAGTTATTGGTTTGTATTGGTTTTTTAACCAAATATGCAGCATTCTGAAGGCGGAGAAATGTTGACAAGTAGTCGAAGATGGGCTTAAGATGCCATCCAAGGCAACTGAGTCGTACGCCAGACTCTGTAGTTGCTGTTGATAATAAGAGAGCGTCAGAATATATCTTCGTGCTGATTACTCTGAGGGATAGTAGTTGGCAATAATGTGGACAACTTCCCTGTTGTGCTTCGGGTATTGATCCAATGCCTGTTATCAGAGGATAACTTGTGATCGTTCAGATAGTTTTCCCGTCCGGCTTCAGGTATTAATCTTGGATCCGTTGTCGGAGGACAACGAGGGTGGTCGTTCAGATAGTTTTCCCGTCTGGATTCGTGTCTTAATCCTGGACCAGTTGTCGGAGGACAACTAGGGGCGGTCTTTCAGATAGTTTTCCCGTCTGGATTCGGGTCTTAATCCTGGACCTGTTTGCGTCAGAAGTGACTTTCACTTGTTTTGGAGAAAACAAGAGAAAATTTTGATAGAATATTTGTTAGTCTTATGCAGAGTATGATGCATGACGATGCGTATGAATGACATATGCACAAGTTATGACTTTTATGAATAATGTATGAATGATAGATGTTGTGGTATTTCAAAACATATCCATCTTGAAGAAGATGTGGATGTTCTGCTTGGAGATTTCTGACTTCTGTTTGGGGATGGAACGGATGGAGTCCCTGAGAAGAAAGAAACTTTGATTCCTCCAATGCACTATCTGACCAAGTCTTGGGCCTAGATATTGTTGAGGATGGTAGAGATCGAGAAACACGCTGTCGAGGATCTCATACATAGACCCTGCTGGGGAGAGTCTAGAGGGGTACTCTATTGGGGATCTTGCGCGTAAATCCTGCGGGAGAGTTTTTTTGATAACTTCTGGGAGACCGGGTTAGAAGAATCTGGAGCCCGTTGGAATCTCCGACTGAGGTATAAAAGGTGTAGGTTTCCTCCGATGCACTATCTGACCAAGTTTCAAGTCTGGATACTACTGCTGGAGAAAAGGGGAATTGTTGAGAGATATTCTGCTGGTGATAAATACCTCGGATGGGGATGAAGTGTTACTGCTTGGAGACTGATGTAACATTGCTCAGTTGAGTGGAATCACTGCTCGGGGACTAACACATACTCCGCTGGGGAAGGTTTGTGGTGAGTGACACCTCTGTGGGGATCATGTTCTGCGGGGGAATGTTTTTGGTGATTTTCGTCGTCATCTCAATTCCTGGAGCCTGTAGTAATTACTTTTGCTTGTTCACTTTTCGCATGTTTGTGATTAGATATTTATTGTTAGATGCATATAATCATTCAAAGCAAACATTGGACTTTATGCAAACAACAACAGTAAAGAATTGTAAAGAGAAAGAAACTTGTATTTATTTGAAGAGCGACGTATGGCCGAGTAGTTTGTACACAAGAAAAGTAAAAAGCTATGCAGAAACAATCTCGTTAAGTTCCAACTATGCTAGTACTCATATATTTCAACTATCTCATCTCCTTGCTGTCAGTAGAAAGTGAGTGAATTGATTTTCGCCATTTGAATCTTGAGTGCTGATAGTAGTAGTCTTGGAAGTAGGTGATCTGGACGAGACATAGTCGTACGCTTAAATCCCTAACTTTTGCCTAGACCGCCCTTTCGGGTTTTCAGTCTACCGGGATACCCTTTTTTGCCCAAGCCGCCTTTTCATGTTTCCGACTTGCCGGGTGTACATGTTTTGTATATATCCTTAACTTTTGCCCGAACCTTTTGGTTCGCCAGGATGCCCTTATTTTTGCCTAGGCCAGTTGACCTAGCGGGTCTCTTTTATGCGTAGTATTTTTTGACTATGGGTGCGTTCACAGGATGTGGGAAGTCCTCGCCATCCATGGTGCTAAGTATCATAGCTCCGCCACAAAATATTGTCTTGACTACAAACGGTCCCTCGTAAGTGGGAGTCCATTTGCCCCTGGGATCACCTTGTGGAAGAATGATGCGCTTGACTACTAGATCACCGACTTGGTAGACTCGGTGCTTGACTCTCTTGTTAAATGCTCTGATCATTCGCTTCTGATAGATCTGTCCATGGCAGATGGACGTGAGTCGTTTCTCATCAATCAAGTTAATCTGGTTAAGGCGAGTCTGAACCCAATCGTCTTCGTCTAACTCTGCGTCCTCGAGGACTCTGGTTGAGGGAATCTGAACCTCGATGGGTAGAACTGCTTTCATACTGTATACAAGAGAGAAGGGGGTTTCCCCTGTTGATGTCCGTACTGTAGTGCGATAGCCATGAAGAGCAAATGGCAACATCTCATGCCAATCCTTGTAAGTCCCTGTCATCTTCGGTATAATCTTCTTAATGTTCTTGTTAGCGGCTTCCACTGCGCCATTCATCTTAGGCCGATAAGGAGAAGAGTTGTGATGTTTGATCTTGAACTGTGGGCAGAGTTCGGTGATCATCTTGTTGTTGAGATTAGAGCCGTTATCTGTGATAATCCTTTTGGGAGTGCCATACCGACAGATAAGATTATGTTTGATGAAACGAGCCATGACATTCTTGGTAACAGATACAAACGAGGCTGCCTTTACCCATTTGGTGAAATAGTCAATTGCCACAAGGATGAAACGATGTCCGTTGGAAGCTGTGGGCTTAATTTCCCCGATCATGTCAATGCCCCACATTGCAAAAGGCCAAGGAGCTGTTAGGACATTGGTACTGGAGGTACATGCACTTTGCGCATAACGGCATTTGTGACAAGATCGAGCATAGTGGTGACAATCAGCTTCCATGGTGGACCAATAGTAACCTGTTCTCAAAATCTTCTTAGCCATTGTGTGTCCACTGGAGTGGGTACCAAATGCGCCTTCATGTAACTCTTCCATAATACGTTCTGCTGTTTTCCGATCTACACAACGGAGTAAGCACAAGTCGTGGTTGCGCTTGTATAAGATGTCGTTGCTGCGGAAAAATTTGGATGCAAATCTTCTCAAGAACTTCTTATCGTTGACAGATGCCCCTGCGGGATATTCTTGAGTCTCAAGATACCTTTTCACGTCGTAGTACCAAGGTTTCTCTTATGTGTCAAGTTCACAACAATATGCTGGTTCGTCGAATTTCTCAATGATGATCTGGGGGGCCTCGTTGTCCCATCTGACCTTGAACATAGATGACATAGTAGCCAATGCGTCTGCCAACTGATTCTCTTCTCGTGGAATGTGATTGAAAGTGATCTCTTCGAAGTAGGGGATCAGATTTAGAACATACTCTCGATACGGAATGAGATTCGGATGTTTCGTATCCCACTCGCCCTTAATCTGACTGATCACTAGAGCTGAGTCTCCATACACTTGTAAGAACTTGATTCTTAAGTCAATAGCAGCTTTGATACCCATGATGCACGCAGATTCGGCCATGTTGTTAGTGCAACTGAAACACAATCTGGCGGTGAAAGGAGTATGTCCGCCTGTAGGGGATGTAATGATGGCGCCAGTGCCATTGCCAAGTGCATTCGAGGCTCCATCAAAAACCATGGTCCATCGGGATCCTTGCTCAGGTCCTTCGTTCGGGCACGGTTCTTGTGATCAAGAACTAGTAAAACATCTTCGTCGGAAATTCGAACGCATAGGCGATAGTCATCTACGGCTTGATGAGCCAAGCGATCGGCTACTACACTTCCTTTGATCGCTTTCGAGAAGTGTACTAGATGTCGATTCGGTCAAGATCATCGCCATCTTGCTATTCTTCGGAGAGAGCTGGTTTCTCAAATATGTATTTTATCGGATCCATCTTGGAAATCAATAAGGTAGTGTGAGTTAACATATCTTGTCTTAGTCGTGAGCAGCCCAAAAGCGTTGCAAGTTTTCTCGGTGTGAGTATCTTGTTTCACGATCGGTAAACTTTTGTTAAGGTAGTATATTGCATGCTCTTTTCGACCAGACTCGTCATGTTGCCCCAACACACACCCCATTGAGTTCTCTAACACTATCAAGTACATGATAAGAGGTCTTCCTTCGGCGGGCGACATCAGGATGGGAGGATTCTGTAGGTACTCCTTGATTTTGTCAAAAGCGACCTGGCAATCGTCGTTCCATTCTACCACTTGATCTTTCTTTAGTAACTTGAAGATTGGCTCACAAGTAGCAGTTAGATGTGCAATGAACCTGGCAATGTAATTCAATCGGCCCAAGAAACCTCTGACTTCCTTCTCGGTGCGGGGAGCTGGCATCTCTTGAATAGCTTTAACCTTGGCGGGGTCGACTTCAATACCTTTCCCACTAACAACAAACACTAGGAGTTTTCCGGATCTGACTCCAAAAGTGCACTTGTTGGGATTAAGCCTCAGTCTGTACTTCTTCAACCTATCAAACAATTTCTGTAGATGATCGAGATGTTCTTCTTGATGCGTGATCCGCTATCATGTCGGCGTAGACCTCTATCTCGTGATGAATCATGTCATGAAATAATGTCACCATATGCGATAAGTGGCGCTGCGTTCTTCGATCGAACGGCATCACCTTGTAAGAAAGTGCCCTTGTGTAACAAAAGTAGTCTTCTCCATGTCTTGAGAGCCATTTTGATCGATTATAGGAAAAACCATCCATGAAGGAGAAAACCTTATCTTTGGTGTTGTCAACAGGACATCAATATGAGGAGTGGAAAATCATCTTCGGACTCGCTTTGTTCGGATCTCGTAATCCACACACATTCGTACCTTGCCATCCTTCTTGGTACGGCACCACATTAGCCACCCTTGTGGATAAGAAGTATGACTAAGAATCCGTTGAGCTGTTTCATAACCGGCTTTGATCTTCTCGACATCTCGGGATGCATCGACGAACCTACATTTCGGGAAAACCTTCTTTTGTCAATCGTGTACCACAATATCAATGTCAAACCGGGCATGTCTTCGTATGACCAACAAAAACCTCAATGTAGTCTCGTAGCATCGAACCAACCTTTCTTTATCATTCTCAAGACCCGCTCCTATCTTGATCTCTTTTTGTCTTCGTCGGTACCCAAATTCACAACCTCAAATTGCTCTTTGTGCGGTTGTATAACTCGCTCTTCTTCTTTGTGTGATCGCAAGTTCTCCGGCACTTCACAATCTTCCTCACTTTCGTCTTGGCTTGGTAGATCGGATTATCAAGTCATATTTAGCAATAGCATAGTTATCAACGAGATTCGGAGTGATTCTGCGATGTATCACGTGGGTGTGTGTAAGAAACACATAGCTTTTGAAGGGTGATAAAGTAAAGAAAGAAAGCAACAATTAAATGCAAAAGTCCAACGATTTTATTGAATGAAAATATGCAAATGATAGATAATAATCCTCACAAACGAGCCATGATGCCCCAGGCAAGGCACTAGGCTTTAGAGTTTACTGTTCAAAACATAGAAAATACGAAAAGCAAAACAAAACAAGAGCAATTACTACTATCTAAAAGAGATTGGTATGACGTCTTCAGTCTTCCAATTGCTGAGCCCATTGTCTGGAGTTGGGAAGATCCACTTGCTGATGTCGAAGTCGTTGTCGTCGTCCTCTATAGCATGAATTCCACTCTGGCTGATGCGGAAAGGAAGCTGGCCGGCACGTTCGCGACGTATCATCTTCTGACCTTTGATTGTGAAGCCTAAACCAATCTTGCCAAATTTGAAAGGAAGATCAGGGAGCTGACCCCAAATAGTATTACCTCCTTCTTCAACTGCAGCTTGAGCATCTTTCAACGAGGCCATCCTAGGCGGAGCTTGTGTAACTTCAGGAGTGACAGGTGAGTCAGCAGGCATGACTCTGGGTATTGTTTCAAAAGCTTGACAAGGAGTCTCAAAGAATTCACCCTCCACCGAGGTATCGAATGACGTAGATGGTGACCATATATTCTTCTTCACCACACCATAACGACCTTCCTTTCATGGTACTTGACCGATGCAAGGTAGAGGTATACCGCCCATGTATCCAAGGGCGTCAAGTAGGCAAGAGTGTGGACGGATGTCCATGACAAAGAAAGTGGAGTCAAAAGTGGGAACCGACTTTGGCGGGAAGAATGAGCTCTCAATCTTGTTAAGCTTAGAACCATCAAAAGCTCTCACAATTATGTCACTGGGTTTCAGAACCAACCCTTCAACATCAAGTCGATCAAAAGCAGTCTTCGGAAGGATATTCATAGCAGAACCGGTATCCACCAGAACATGAGACAATGTAATGCCTTTGCACTCAACAGAGATGTGCAAGGCTTTGTTGTGTTTCTTTCCGGCAGGAGTCAAATCAGCATCGGAGAAGCCTAGGCCGTTGTTGGCAGCCAGGCTAGCAATACAAACTTCAAATTGATCAGTAGTAGTGTCTTGCGGTACGTGAGCATTCTTCAAAAACTTTACCAAGGCTTTGGAATGGGCCTTATAGCACAAGAGCAGGGCAAGCATGGATACCTTGGACGGAGTCTGTCCCAACTGTTCCACAATATTGTAGTCACTCTTCTTGATAATCTTCAGAATTTCCTCCATTTCTTGTTTGGAGGTGTCTTCAGCAACTTCCTTTGGTATACATCGATCGGGATGAGTCCTTTGGTTCTTTCCCTTTAGCTTGGGAATGGGTTGAATAGCTAGAATGCGAGTGGAGTCAGATGTCTTTTGGAGGAGAGATATCTGGAGAGAATACCCTTCCGGTTCTGGTCACCTTACTTGATCCGGTGATGTTGTCAATGTCAGGAATGGTAGCTTCAACTGTAAGATCTTCAATGGTTAGAGGGTCTTGCTTGACGCCATGATAGTAAACCTCAGCTCCATAATTCCAAAGGATAGCTTTGTCAGAGGAATATGGAACTGGTCTGGGAGAAGTAATGATGAGAGGTGCCACTCCAGGCACAGGATCAGCAGAGGAAATCCTTATAGTGTTAACATCAGCATAGTCTTCTGGGAAATTGTCACCCCATCCGGTCTCCTTAACATCTTCAATAGGAATCTTGTAGCTCTCAGGAACAGTGTACTTCACCATGTAATCATACTTTCCACTTGGCTGCCCCAAGGTATCCCACATAGATGGTGCGGCTTCATTCACATCTCCGATCTTCAACTTAGACATATCTTCACACAACTTCTGCACAGGTGGTTTCAGAAATAGTATCTCACGGTTGTCCATCATGCACTGGACACGTCTTCTCAACCAAGCACAACCATCAGGCGCAGATGGGCACCAACGACAATTCTCTGGGCATCCTAGATTGACACCGGCTTGCAGCAAATTCTTCTTAACAGTCATCAGAGGAATGGTCAAGTCATCTATGTTGAAAACATAAGTATCGTCACCAACAACATTGGAACTCTTGTCATGGTTAGGCATAGGCGCGTTGATCACATTCAGAGTCTCAACAGGAGGGTCAAACTCAATCTGCTTAGCTTCAATCATATCTTGAATCTTGTTCTTGAGCCCAACAATCATCGATGTTATGTCGGGGCTATTGGAATGGTAAGCACACTTAGCATTAGGATTGTATCTCGAGAGGAAGTGTTGATGTTTTGAGGAGGATCCTCAAGGTAATCACTCTGCTTTCAACATGTGTTGCAAGGCTTACGACAATGGCATGTTGATCTTAAAACTGCCTTCGTGGCGCGTTCGGTTATGCGCGTTGTCTCGTTGAGGTTGTCTTGATGTAGGATTAGAGATCACAACCGCTTGCAGATTGAGCACGGTCGGTCTTGGCTCGGCTTTTCGACCATACACATTAGTTTCTTTCTTACCACCAAAGATCTCTTCGCAACATTTGATGACTCTACGAATCTTCCCACTCTTGATATCGACCAATCGCCTTTGTCAATATCAGCTCGGTGAATCCGGCTGAAGAGTTTCCAATCAGATGATTAAAGAATGGGCCTGTCAGTGTTCCCATAAACATGTTAACCAACTCCCTATTGGACAAGGGTGGCTGAACTCTGCCTGCTAAATCTCTCCATTTCTGAGCATACTCCTTGAATTTCTCATCACGACCCATAGACATGCTTTGTAGTTGCATGCGGGTGGGTGTCAATTCAGCATTGTACTCATATTGTCTGTAGAAAGCATCTGCTAAGTGACTCCAAGTACGGATACGGTCATTCTCTAGCTGATAATACCACTCCAATTGAGTTCCAGACAAACTCTCTTGAAAATAATGCATCCACAACTTTCTATCATCAGTGTGAGGGTTGATCTTCTGGACATAAGACTTCAAGTGTAGCTTAGGGCACGACATGCCATCATACTTGGCAAAAGTAGGAACCTTGAACTTGGGAGGAATCACAACACCAAGAACAACACTCAGATCATCAAAATTCAACCCGGACATCTTCAGGTTTTCCACAGCATTCAGACGGTCTTCAAGTTGTTTGTACTTATCATCTTCATCAGAGTACTGGTCATTATCATACTGATCCTCTCTCCCTTTCTCAGACTCTCGCTGGTCATCTTCATTACCCTTGACACTCCCCTCATTCTTGACACTTCCTTCAGAGAGCTCTATTCGGCTGACTCTTTTAGGACCACCTTTGTAGCGTCTTCCCATGTTGAGGAGGCCAACAACCTTCTTCTTCTTGTTGATGAGCTTCTTCAAATCTTCTTGGCCTTGGACCAAACTGGTGAACATCTTTGGCCGAGCATTACGAGCACGAGATCTTTCACAGATTGTTCAAGAGCCATTTCTGCTAAAATAAATAGCGAGAAAATGAGAAAACCAATCTTCAATGTACCTGTGATGCAATGTTATGCTATGCTATGCGATGTTTATGCGAATGCAATGCAATGTTTTCAAGGACCTTAGAGATTTAAATTTGTTAAACAAGCAACGAACAAACATTTATTAGTTCTCTTCTAATTATTCTTTTTCTTTTTAAGTACAAAAGATAGTTCAAAATAATAAAATAAAAGAAAAACATATAAATTCTAAAGCTCTAAGTCTCCCATGGGCGCTTCCTCTTGGTGCCAAGGTAGGCGTTGATGTTTCGCTCCTCGTGAAGTAGCTTGGTCAACTCTAGCGCTTTCTTTTCGCTTGCATAACACTGAGCTTCAAAGGTATCCCTTTCTTCCTTAAGCTGAATCCAGGATCTTTTCAAGTCTTCAAAATCAGTAGGCATGTCAGGATGGAGAATAGTATAGGGTACGTCACCTATAGCAACAGGTTCCATAATTACTGGTAGAACAGGCGTGAACGGCATCATGAGGTTTTGAGCTCAAGCTCGCACCCATTTGAGGTAAGGTTCCCAAGGAATGGAGTTTTGGTGCCCCAAAGTCTTGGTATCAGTCTTCTTTACCATGCCCCAAGCGTGTATGAACCTTCGTCGGTAATTCTGGAGATCGTGATTGTAGTCAAACACGATATCTTGGAGAAGCATATCACGTGGACCATCTCTTCGAGCAAAACCAAACTGACGTATAGCTAGAGAAGGGTTGTAAGTGATACCTCCCCTTATGCCAAGTAGTGGCACATTAGGGAATTCTCCACAACGCTCAATGAATGTGAAGTCCTTTTGAGAGAAAAGATTCCAACGGATATCTGAATGAGAAAGTGACATTAACCTTTGAGACCATCTCAACCTTTGTTCATTCTTCAAAACTGATGGAGGAAGGTGCAAAATAAACCACCTGGAAAGTAACGGTATACAACACATGAGAGTTCCTTGTCTCTTAGTAGTACGAGTGTGGAGAGAATGTAGGATATCTCCAAGTAAAGTAGGCACAGGATTACGGGTAAGAAACAACTTGATGGCGTTGACATCTATGAATTGATCCGAGTTAGGAAATAGAACCAAACCATAGATTAGCAAGGCCACAATATCTTCAAATGCATGGAAACTCATAACTTTGAGAAATTCTCGGGCTTTCTTAATTAGAAACTTGGAAAGTAAACCCTTAACTCCACTTCTTGTTTCCCAATTGGCTTCAATGTCTGAGCGCTTAAGATGTAAGGCGGATGCGATGTCTTCGTACTTAGGAACCTTTTCTAAACCGGTGAATGGCATTTGGTCAAGAATAGGGACCCTAAGTAGCTTAGAGAACTCTTCCAAAGTAGGAACCAACTGATAATTTGGGAATGTAGAGCAATGGTGTTTCGGATCAAAGAACTGGAATAGGACATGCATCATATCTTCTTCAAAAGCGGAGATAACAAAATCAAGTAGATAACCATGTCTTTTGATGAACTGGGCATGATCAGGAATTTCTGAAACCAATTCTTTGAGCTGAGAAGGTATACCCATGAAGTTGATTCGGATAGTCTTTCTATAAGCCATAATACCCTACAAAACAGAGCAAAGATAAATCCCTAGGTCCTTGAAATAGTTAGAAATGATATGCAATGCGAATGATGTCATGATGTAATGTTTAGCACACACAAACAATTCACACAATGAGCCTAGGTTTAAGGCTTGCATGAGGTATAGTTGATTACCCCACCAAAAGTTTGAGTTGGTTCATCCTGTCCTATAATAGTAACCGGGTTCTAGGAATCTCACATCATTGATCTTTCTCGTAGGCGTTTATTTCAATACGACTACCAAGTGGTCGACCGAAAATATCCCAAAAGTATGATCTCAATGAGGTAGCATCGGTATCAACCAACCTTAGTCGCACCAAAGCCGCCATCTCACCTTTTAATGGCCAAGATGGGTCAATTAAGGTTCTAAAAGTTTAGTTAGTGCTTGATGACACCGCGAAGCCAAATACTATCCTCAACTTGGAAATGAAGAGTATCAGACATCCAAAGTGTCACACTAACGTAGCCATCATGTTGACCGTTTCGATATACGTCTAACGGTCGCGACGATTTATTGCTACTTACCTAAAAGGAAACCCGGATCCGGGTGTAGGATCCCCCACAAATATAATACCCAAGCAACCCTTAAAGATAAAGCAAGCAATTCAAACAAAAAGCAATAAAGGTGATCTAAAAATCCCTAAGGTATTCTCTCTTTAGGGTGTCTCCCCGACAGAGTCGCCAGTTCTGTAACACGGTGAACTAACTTTGAGAATTTGTTTTGCTTTTTATCGCAAAAATGTTGCGGATAGCAAGAGTCGCCACCGACTTTTCTTTTATCCAATTAAGGGAAGGTAAAAAGTACAGAAAAAGACCTTCGTTAGATTCTAAGTAAGGGAGAAGGTTATGAAAAGGGAAAGTATTAACACCCCTTTCCATCCGTAGTTATCTACGGGCTCTTAGTTGCTCTTAGATCACTTTAAAATCTGTGCTTTCTGTGTGTTTGACAAAAAGTGTTTTGAAAAGGCATTTCGCTTTGACTTTGTAATGATTCATGTAGGAATGTATTCAAAGTGTTCGGAAATGTTTCGTTTTGAAAAGAGTTTGAACTTTTGAAAAAAGTGTGAGGTGTGAAAAGTATTTTGATAGAGCAAGCAACTAAAAGTCTTATTACCTACTTAGAATTGGTCGTTTTCGTGTTGTTTTACGTTCCTTTAGAATAGCGCTAGCCATACCATTAGTTGGTAGGTAACTCCATTCATTGGATGTAAGCGGGACATTCGAAGGGACATCGTATGGTCATAGAAAGCAACTTGTAGGAAGTATCCTAGCACATTCGAAGGGACTATCATCATTTTTCGTAGGCGACAATCGAGGGTCAAGATCATGTATTCGGAGGCGACATCGTGGGTCTTATGATCTTTGTATCGAAGGGACTATGATGATTTGTTTTGAAGGCAACGGTGCTAGAATACCTCTACGTTCGAGGGACATGACCATTTGAATTCGTAAAGGCAACGAGAGAGAATTACCCTAAGGGGTGCATGTGTGAAAGAAGTGTGTTGATTCGGATATTTTATCTTGAAAATTAGAGTGAGCTATGTTCAATTTTATCTTGCCATACACGCCTAATTACTAGCAGTTTATAGGGTGCGGAAAGTAAATTGCGGAAATATAAAGTGCAGAAAGATAAATCCTACACTATTACATGGCTTTGGGGCAGATACATAATTCAAAATGCAGAAAATAAAAAGCCCTAATTAGACTATTACATCCCATAAGCAGTTACATGATTGGAATAAAGAAAACGATAAAAAGAAATCGTCCGAAACGGGATAACCTGTGAAAAGATGAGAAATCGGGAAATACGAGGAAATTGAACGAGAGAAAAATGTTAGCAAAAATAATAATTTTTAAATGAGAAAAATATTTCATGCTGGAAATAACATTAATATGCTTAAATAATTTTTTGTGAAAAGAGAAACAACACTGGTCCCGGGATGGCTCGAACTTATGACCATGGAGGGTATCTACAAAACTGGTCCCGCTTTAACCACTAGGCCATCTTGCATTTGATGTCATGGATTGAAAACACGTGATCATGAGCATACACGCGTCGTCGTTTGGTGAGGTCAAGGCACAGTCAGCTGGTGGACCCCCGGTTATTTCAAATGGACGAATCAGAACGCTGGATCGCGCCACGCATGCTCACGCCGGTCAAGCCAATGTCAACGACGCCGGAGCCCTAGCTCCGGTCATCTTCTCCGGCGAGTAGGATGTTCAAACCTGCAAAATAACGCGAATAAAGAAAAAAGGCGGACCCTACCCCCCTAAATCGAGGGCTGTGAACACGATGGTGCCATTGGTTTGCCCTAAAAATGCTCATGTAAGCCGGTTCGATTCAAACAGCTTGCAAAACCCTAATCATGGCAAGTAGGTTCCTGTACGTTCAAGCTTGCATTTAATGGTTCTAATGTGACCTAATGCATGTCCTGAATACAAATAAGCACACGAAAACGATTAACAATGCATGATATTATAAAATCGAATTTGAGAAAAAATTCAAACCGGTGAGAGTTCAAGGACACGATCTGGGCAGTCTGGGCTTGATGTAGGAGTATGGATCGATTGTTGGGAACCTGAGGAAGGTGTTTGAATGCTCAAATTGGCCTGAAACCTGTTGGAAATTGAAACACGATTTTTGAAACTTCTTGAAAAAATTTGGCAAAGTGTGGGTTGTTGTAAGGGCTAGGGTTTTGTGTGGCTTGTGATACAGCTTGCTGGCTATTTATAGAGTGAATTGGGAGAGAAAAAAGAAGGAAAAAAGATTTGGTTTTGAATGTGCATTGAATAATTTTCAAATAAAATCAAATTTTGGAGAAAATTTGATTTTCTCTTTAATGTGAGAGCAAGCACGAAATTGGCATGTATCATGGGCTTCCTTGGACCTCAAGTTTGATATAAAATCACTCCTTTTGGAAAAATATCTTTGATCATACACAAAATCCTCAGCCGAGATGGACGCCTGGATGCAAGGATCCGGGATAGGTCTCGACCATCAGAGAGGAGATCTGAGTCCGACTTGGATCTCGGGGAGACACAGCGGATTCGGCCCAAGTGTAGCTCGTGATTACTCTAGTAGGAATGGTTGAATAGACGTTATGAAGATGAAGAGTTCCTAGAATCTTTATGAGACGTTACTAGTGAATGATTACAAGCTGTAACAGCTAACTCCTTGCCTTCAAAGCCATGGTTAATGAGTTGAGGCAGTTACGGAAGGAAAGAAATAGCTTCAAGGAAGGAATGATATAAATAGGGCTCCCGCCAGCGGGATAAGGAAGACACTGACAGGCTTGGAACTTGAGTTACGACACTTAAGCTTCCAAATCCCTAAAATCATTCTACTAAGGTTTTTCCTGCAAGAACATTTGGCGCCGACTGTGGGGACTTGGTGAAATCATTCCCGTGCCGCACAAGCAAAAGCAGTCTGACGACAATGTCTCGGTCACCAACAAGATCCACGATCTCACTCGATTCTTGGCCATGATCGATGACTTGCGCCAAGATAACGAAACACTTCAGATAATGTTCGAGCCCTTCAAGCGCGGATGAGCGGAGGATCATGAAGTAGAGCCTGAACGCAACCTTTGTCTCGAGCGATGCAGGAGGATCTGTTCGGATAATTTCAAACCACCGGTCGGCATCATACGATGGCAAGACGGACCCCAGGAGCACATCATCAGATTAACAACACGATGGCACTCATTGGAGCAACCGACTCGCTCAAGTGCAAGGCGATGGCGGTACCTTGAGAATCGGCCTTACGGTACATGGGGCTTCCCGGTTGTCGTAGTGAGCTATCAAGACTTCAACCGGAAAATCATTGATTTACTAATCGGCGCCAAGGTAGCCAATACCTCCCTCTTCAATGTGAAACAACGCCCCTCGAATCTCTTGGGACTTCATAGCTAGATTCAATGAGGAGACTATCAAGGTCTCACATCCTAATCGGGAGATATTTGTGGTTGCGTTCGGATGGCCTTAAGGCGGCGGTTCAATGAGTCCTTAGCCCAAAAGCCCGCCAAGAGTATGGGCGAGATCATTACTGGTGAGTGCTACGTGAAAGGAGAAGAAAGTAACATGGAGAAGCGAGCTCGAGATTCTAAAGACAGGGGAGCAGGTCGCGACGAACGAGTCCGGACACGGGATACTGCTATTACCCGTGAACGAGCTCGGGACAAACGGCCTCAGCGTCCACGATCGGCTTTTGGCTCCAGGGAGACGTTTACACCCCTCAACACCAGAAGGGAAGATATCCTCCGGTCGGTCATTTGGCTCACACCACCTTTAGAAGTGGTAACACGGTTCTAGGGAGTGATCCAGGTGCGTGGTGTGAATTTCATCGTCTGAAGGGGCACACCACAGAGTCCTGCGTACAATTAAGGAGGGAGATTGAGAAGTTAATTCAAAGAGGAAAACTATCAACATACGTGAAGGAGGATCCCGGGCGGACCAGCAAGCGGGATTCATCCCCACGACGAGACCCGGCTTCAGATTCTCGGTCCAAGAAAAGGGCAAAGCGAGAAGAGGTGAAAGAAGCGAGGTCAACTCGGCATACTCTAAACACCATCTCAGGGGGCTTTGCAGGTGGTGGCTCCACAAGTTCAGCCAGAAAAAGATATGCTCGGTTCCGGCGGTGTATTGGAACCTCGGTGATCTGGGTGGTAACCTTCTCGGGGGAGGATGCCAAAGAAGTTACGCCACATGAAAACGATCCTATGGTGATTGAGGTGCGATCCGGATTGGGGCGTGAAGCGTGTGTTAATCGATCCGGAAGCTCATGACGCCTCTGTTGGGAAGCCTTCAAGGGTATGGGTTTCGAGCCAAATGAGTGTTGCCTTTCAGGACTCGTAGGGTTCTCTGGCGGCGGTCAGGTTAGGATACCTCCCGCATAAATTACTTCGGAGAAGGAGAAAATGCCAAGACCGTTCAGGTTAGATATTTGGTGGTTAATGCGTCGTCACCCTATAACATTATCATCGGGCGACCTTCGTTTAATGCACTAGAAGCGGTATTGTCAACATTGTTCTTGACTATGAAGTATCCCCTTGGCAACGGGCGTGTCGGGGTTATCCGTGGAGACCAGGGGTTAGCCCGGAAGTGTTATAAAGACAGTCTGAAGGCCAAGAAGAGGTCAGGTCCATCGGAAGCTTCTCCAAAACATGAGGTCGGCATGGTTGATATTGATCCGAGAGAAAGGACGGGCGAGGACGGACTTACTCCTCAGGAGGAGGTCAAAGATGTTCAGATCGGCCCGTTGCCCTCCCAAATTACCCACCTAGGAACGCAGTTGACAAAGGAGGAAGAGACCGAGATAGTCCAGGTATTAAGGCAAAATCTAGATCTCTTTGCCTGGAAGCCGTCAGATATGCCGGGCATAGACCCCGAGATCATGTGTCATCATTTGTCAATTGATCCTGGAGTCAAAGCGGTGTCACAAAGAAAGCGGAAGATGGGGGAAGAAAGGGGACAGGCTGTGTCGGAGGAAGTGGGAAAGCTGTTGAAGGCCGGTTTCGTGAAGGAGGTACAATATCCAACTTGGCTATCAAACGTTGTTATGGTAAAGAAGAAGAATGGAAAGTGGAGAATGTGTGTAGACTTCACCGACCTAAACAAAGCATGCCGGGATCCGTATCCTCTCCTCACATTGATCGGTTGATCGGAGTTCTTCGGGTTTCGTCTCCTAAGTTTTTGGATGCCTACTCGGTACAATCGATCCGGATGAACCCTGATCGTCAAAACCTTCATGACGGAGCGAAAGAATTTCTATTACAGAGTTATGCCTTTCGGTTTGAAGAACGCCGGTGCGACCTACCAAAGACTGATGGATATGGTGTTTGCCCCTCAGATTGGTCGGAATATTGAGGTATATGTAGACGACATGGTGATAAAAACCACGTCAGGAGAAGACCATGTGATAGACATTAGGGAGACTTTCGCGGCGGTGCGGAAATTCAACATGCGCTTGAACCCGGACAAGTGTACATTCGGAGTTCAAGCCGGCAAGTTCCTGGGTTTCATGCTCACAAATCGAGGTATCGAGGCCAATCCCATAAGTGCAGCGATCATTAACATGCGAGTCCGACCTCGACGAGAAGTGCGGCTCAGCGGCGTCGGCGCGTTATCTCGTTTCTTATCTTGTGCAGGGGACAAATCCATTCATTTCTTCTCGGCAATTAAGAAGAGAGCTCAGTTTGAATGGACGGAAGCATGCGAAGTGGCATTCAATGGGGTAAAGCAATTGCTGTCGGCGCCGTGCTAGTCAGACCCAAAGAAGGTTCTCAATTAATACTTTACTTATGTATCGAAGGGCAATTAGTTCTGTGTTGGTACAAGACTCGGATGAAGGAGAGCGTCCGGTATACTTTGTGAGTAAGGTGCTAAAAGGGGCAGAGACCAGATACCAGAAGATAGAGAAGCTGGCCCTGGCACTTGTGACTACTGCACGGAAACTCAGACATTACTTCCTCGGACATCCCGTCCAGGTGAAGACTAATTTTCCTTTGAGGTGTGTTCAAAAGCGGACTGGCCGGAAGGATGGTGTCTGGGCGTGGAATTATCAGTATGAGATCGCTTTAGTCCGCTGCAAAGATCAAATCCCAATCTCTAGCCGATTTCATGGTGGAACTTGTCTATTCGCCAGAGAAGACTCTATTGAGGTGGATTCTACTGATGGCTCCTCTAATCTCAAGGGTAGTGGCGCAGGAATAGTTTTGGAAGGTCCAGGAGAGATGGTGCTTGAATACTCTTTGCGTTTTGGATTTTCTACAAGTAACAGCGGTATGAAGCTTTGCTAGCCGGTCCGAGGTTAGCTTTGAAGTAGGGTGGACGCTTGTTAGTGCATCGATTCAATTGGTGGCGGACAAGTGGACGGGTCATTTCAGGTAAAGGACCCTATTTTGGAGAAATACTTGCAGCAGGCTGTTTCATTGAGTCGGCAGTTTGAAGTTTTTGAAATATGTCATGTGGCCCGGGAAGAGAATACTCGAGCCGATGTACTATCACGTTTGGCTAGTTCTAAGGATTCCGGGATGAACAAATCGGTCATCCGTGAGATACTTCCAGTGCCCAGTGTTGAAAGAGGAGAATCCCTGGCCATTCGTGAGGAAGACGGCGGGTGGATGAGCCCGATTGTCCGTTATTTACAACAAGAGATATTACCTGAGATAGAGAGAAGGCCAAACGCATCAAGAAGATTTCATCCCGGTTTGTAATGGAACCGGAAACTATATCGTTGGGACGTCCCCATGTTACTGCGTGTCGAGGAGGATATGTCAGGATGATGAAAGAGGTTCATGAGGGGACTTGTGGAAATCATGGAGGAGGAAAGGCTTTGGCTGGTCGGATCTTAAGGGCCGGGTATTACTGGCCTACGTTAACAAAGGACTGCCGAGATTATGTGGCACAATGCTCAAAATGCCAAACGTTCGCTCCGGCCATTCACACGCCATCCGAGCTCTTGCACACCGTTCTGGTACCATGGCCTTTTTATCAGTGGGGGGCTGACATCCTGGGGCCATTCCCGGTGGCTCCGGGACAGTTGAAGTTCCTGATCGTAGCTGTGGATTATTTTACTAAATGGGTAGAAGCGCGTGTCCCGAATCTCGCACCGGTCCGCGTTTTATTGGAGAAGTATCATTTGCCGATTTGGACTACCTCGTGTCATTGTCTCGGATAATGGAACACAATTTGCAAGTGCTTCGGTAGTGGAGTTTTGCAAGGAGCTCGGGATTCAAAACAAGTTCATATCTGTAGAGCATCCGCAGGCAAATGGGCAGGCTGAGTCGGCCAACAAGGTCATACTCAATGCAATGAAAAAGAAGTTGGATTCGGCAAAAGGGTTGTGGGCACAATGCCTACACGAAGTTTTATGGGCATACCATACCACAGTCCATTCCACGACTCAAGAGACTCCTTTCCGGATGGTTTTTGGTGCTGATGCCATGATCCCGGTGGAAGTAGTTTTACCCTCTTGGCCTCGGGAAAATTTCGAAGAGGAGGCCAATAAACAAGCTCTGAATGAAGAGGCGGATTTCTTGGACGAGATAAGAGACTCGCCCATGTCGAAGTAGCACCAAAGAGAATGACTAGACGCTTCAACGAGAGTGAAGCATGAGGGTTCAAGGTTGGAGATTTGGTACTTAAGAAAATAACCGATCCTACCAAGAAGGGTAAACTAGATCCCAACTGGGAGGGACCATTCAGGGTCTCGGAAGAATTACAAAACGGAGCCTACAAATTGGAGACTTTGGACGGATCAGAATTACCAAGGACTTGGAACGTTGCAAGTCTTAAGTTCTATTTTAGTTAAAAATGCTTATGTAAAAATAATTGATGCACTCTTTCCCTAGGCAAGGCCGGGGTTTTAATGAGGCATCCATCTAATGAAATTATATTGCGACATCGATCAGGCAAGTGGCGGCGTCGCAAAGCTCGGTCTATGATCGCCTTCATCACGGAAAGGCTCTCCCATGAGGAATACTCCTTGGTCAACCTCGCGAGGCTCTAAACACTATGGCGACGTCGCTAAGCTCGGTCTATGATCGCCTTCATCACGGAAAGGCTCTGCTCCCATGAGGAATACTCCTTGGTCAACCTCGCTGAGGCTCGAACCCTATGGGCGTGCTAAGCTCGGTCTGATGATCTTTCGTCACGGAAAGGCTCTGCTCCCATGAGGAATACTCCTGGTCAACCTCGCTTGAGGCTCGAACCCTATGGCGACGTCGCTAAGCTCGGTCTATGATCGCCTTTCACCACGGAAAGGCTCGCTCCCATGAGGAATACTCCTTGGTCAACCTCGCCGAGGCTCAACCCTATGGCGACGTCGCTAAGCTCGGTCTATGATCGCCTTCACCACGGAAAGGCTCTCCCATGAGGAATACCTTGGTCAACCTCGCTTGAGGCTCGAACCCTATGGCGACGTCGCTAAGCTCGGTCTATGATCGTCTTTTAGGTCACGGAAAGGCCCTATTCCCATGAGGAATACTCCTCGGAACGACCTTCAAAAATGAATGTAATCGAGTTGCATTCGGGCGTTCCATCAATACTCTTTCCAGCCTCGAAACCGATATTACCAGGCGTATGTTGGGGTTGTGAACAATTGTTATGTGATTTTCTCTAAAAACCATTAGGATTGCTCGTCACATCCTATGGCTCGGGGGGCTCATAAGTACTACATAAAAGTTCACAATTATGCACGAAATGAACAAAGGCAAAAACTAACTTGGAAATTAATAGCAAAAATTCGGAAAGCAATTAAAAATAACCGTGAGGCAAATATTCGAATACAAAATGCATCCACCAAAAGGATGACTAACTATGAAAATTCTAAACAACAAAGAAGTCAAGGGTTGGGGTTAGCGGAGTTGGCATCCACCTTAGCATTTTCTTCACTAATGGTGGTCTCGCTATCATCTTCATCAACCTCCACGACTTCCCGTCAACAATAGTCTTGAAGAAGTCAACCTCCGAGATGTCTATGTCGAGGTAAAGGCAATCGACTTGAGCTTTAGCCGGTCAAAAGCTATGTCCCGCATCTAACATACCCATCGGGAGTTCTTCAATGCTTCACGTAGCTCGAGCATGATTTTTCGTAGTTCAAACTTGGTGGACATTTGGGCGAGCTCATCTTCCAAAGTCTTTATCCGCTTGCTTGCCTCCAATTCTTTTCTTCAAGACTTGTAATGTTGCCACCGCTCGGAGAGTTTGTTCTTGAATACATCATTGGCGTTGAGAAGGAATTGCTCGTTGTCGCTAACCTCTTAACTTCGGCCTCTAACTCGGTTTTCTTTTCTCCACATGATCACCGATTCAAATGACTTGGTGAGCACAAAGACACCTCATAAGGTATGAGCTCGGTGATTGGTGATCTGCTAGAACCCGAGAGGGTCAACTTGTTCACGTCGGTTGTGGCGTTGAGTTGGTCATACAAAACTTAAGGCCGTCAAGTCGGCAGCCCGTAACCGATTCTCGAAGAGGCTCGACCGTAGCTATCACCAACTTCCTTCAAGAAATTGGAGATGGCCCGCCGAGTTGGTTTCGTTCCCCATAACGGTCTTGACTTTTGGGGATAGACTCGGGGCTAGTTCGGCTCAATGGGCCTGGAGGAGAAGCGGTAATGGCGTTTGTTTCAGCAGGATCACGGGTCGTGGCGTTCTTTTTCTTCTTGGGCCACTTCCACCCGCCAAATTGGACTTGGTCTCGGAGGGACCACCTTTGCCCATTCGGCGGCAAGACTTCACCATTAGCTTCCTCTGTTCCTTCACGGATATATCACCATCTTATCGTGGAAAATAAAGTGAAGAAAGAAGTTAAACATACAAATAAAGTATAGAATAGTAAAGATAGTCGAGAAGTTCTTACCTAGGAAGTCGTGGACTTCCTTGGGAGACAGGCAAGTAAATCCTTGACCGAATCGGTCCAAGGAGCCGAATTTCTAAAGAGAGGATCTCGGTATCACTTAAGGTCGAATCAAAACCGGAGATAGGAAGTGGATCACAAGTCCAAGACAAACGGAACTTGTGATGCCGTCGAGCCATAAATAACATAGGGGCACCGAGACCCGTGATCTCACTCGGATAAAGCGCTCTTTGTAGCCTTTAAAATTGGAGGTATAGGCTTGGAGGAAACTTTTTCGGGATGCCACCGATGGCAACCCGTTTGACTCGCTTTTATTTCAAAAAAGAAGAACAAACCAATGGTGGGGGTTATAGGCAGGGCTCGCAAATTACTTGAAGGCCGGATGAAACCCCTGTTGGGACAGTTGGGAGGAGCTAGGTTGATGGTACGGAGGATATCGGTTTCAAAGTCGGAGAGGGAATTGAATGCCAAATTCCTCGATCACTCTGTAAAAGTAAAACCACTCCGTTCAACTCCACGGGACGGATCATACACTCTCCGATTCACGATTCTAAAATTACATCATCTTCGTCTCCGTGGACGAGACACTCTGTAGGAGCAGTGCAGCGACTTCTTCATCTTGTATCGCTTCGCTTAAAGCCAACAGCTTCCCTTTGATCGACGGTTGGTTTCCATTATTAGCTCCACCAACACAAGAGTCGTGGTCGAATCACTTTCGAGTAAAACTTGACAAACCCATCCATAACTCTCTTTAGGTCGATCGTCTTTTGACATTCCTCACCTCACGCATGCATTCCTCGAGCAGGGTTTTCGCTCTTCATCTCCTAAATGGATTTTATCAAGTCATCGCATTCCCTAATAATGACCATGTTTAGGATTGAAACAAAAATAGTATAAAGAAAAGAGGGTACCGAGTTGATGATTGATGATTGGTGTGAGGGTTTTGGAGCGTCGGGCAAGGATTGAAGTGGGTTTGAGAATATGTAGAGGAGGAATTCGTGGAAGGCAAATAAATGAAATATAATGAGTTGGAGGAAAAGAGGCATAAAATCGTTTTTCCACTTATAGAAATCGGTAAAGCCCAAGTGACCGTTATCGGTGTCACGTGGGGACGCGTCTGCGTTCTAAGAAAAATCAAAAATATATAACACATCTCGCTAAGGGATTAAGGGTTCAAACTGCTTGGTCGACCGATTCAAGAGGCTTAAAACCGAGCGACCAAGGGGCTTATGATCATACACAAAATCCTCACCGAGATGGACGCTGGATGCAAGGATCCGGATAGGTCTCGACCATCGAGAGAGAGATCGAGTCCGACTTGGATCTCGGGAGAGACACAACGGATTCGGCCCGAAGTGTAGCTCGGCAGTTACTCTAGTAGGAATGGTTGAATAGACGTTATGAAGATGAAGAGTTCCTAGAATCTTTATGAGACGTTACTAGTGAATGATTACAAGCTGTAACAGCTAACTCCTTGCCTTCAAAGCCATGGTTAATGAGTTGAGGCAGTTACGGAAGGAAAGAAATAGCTTCAAGGAAGGAATGATATAAATAGGGCTCCCGCCAGCGGGATAAGGAAGACACTGACAGGCTTGGAACTTGAGTTACGACACTTAAGCTTCCAAATCCCTAAAATCATTCTACTAAGGTTTTTCCTGCAAGAACAATCTTATTTTCATATTTTATATAATTTAATTTTGAATTAAATGGTTTTAAATCCAAAAATAAACTAATAAAATAGAAAATTGCCATGGCCAAGCATCAATGGGTCACAGATAACATCATGAACAAGTTTGGATCATAAGATTATAGGCCATTTGGAAAATTTTGCATTTTGACCAATATCTCCTTTTGTGCAATTGTCCAAAAATGCCCAACTTCTGAATAGTGTATCTTGCTCAATTTTCCACATTTTTGAGTGTTCTTGGAGTTTTTAGAAATCTCTAAGAGTCCTATAACCAACCTTTTTGGTTTCATCTCAATTGGAGTTTCCATGCTCAATATATCTTCAAAACAAAATGTTGACGTTTTGTTGACTTTGAAAATGACCTGTAATGTTTTGATCCATACCTTCCAAATGAAGCATTTTTTGAACATTCTTGTGAGACATGAAGTTGTAGAGAATTGAACTTCCTTCAAAACAAGAGGTGGTGGAAAATTTTCTGAGAAAGTATGAAGAAGTTATGCTCAGTCAAAGTTTGGTTGACTTTTCACTGAGAAACCCTAATTTAGAAAGTTTGACTTTTAAGCAAATCTTGAGTTTTCTTGATGAATCATGATCAACCCTTGATCAAATGATGAATGTAACTTCAAAATGAGGATGTTGACCAAAAATTATGAAGTTTGACTGTATGTTGACCACAGTTGACTTTTTGTCCAATACAACTGATTTTCAACCATCTGAGCAATTGTCTGAGGAAACTTGACTTGTAAGGCTTGAAACTTGACATGGAGAATGTTTGAAGCTTATGAGGAGACATGAAGACCATTGGAGATGTTGGAAGTCCACCTTGACCTGAGAATCATCAAACCCTAGTTTGGGTTGATTGTCTAGGAGAGGGTTTGTCTGATCAACCCTTAAGGAATCCTTGAGTATGGAAGTATGAAACATCTTGAGAAGATGGAGGGAAAATTTTGGGGTATGACAATGTGAGAGATGAATCTAGAGATGTATTTTAACCTCCCTAGAAAACCACAGACCTCTTTTTCTGTTCTTGGTTCAGTCATTTCTTGAATTGCTTTTACTTTAGCTGGATCAACCTCGATACCCCTTTCGCTTACAACGAAGCCTAACAACTTGCCAGATTGCACACCGAATGTACACTTGTTCGGATTTAGCCTCATTCTGAATTTACTCAGTCTATCAAACAACTTTTGTAGATGTTGTTAGAGATTTGGGTAAGATAATCCTGGATAACTTCGAAGAATCGTGTTTGTTCACTTTCCGAACAAAGTATTTCGACCCTATTCTGGCCTGGGATCATGAAATATTTGCGGGGATAATTCTTAAAGAACAATCGATTTTCTGGCAAAAGAAATTGATTACGAATGTAGAGAATAAAATGTCGTTTTTCTGTCTGCGAAACCGAGGCCAAATGACTCCTTATATAGGAGATCAAAAACTGAAACGAAAAGACACACCTGTTCGGAAAACGGTTGTGTCGGTTGGCGAAAAGGGTTCAAAATTTTTGAGCAGGCGCTGCCCGCACCTGAGGGCTCCGCCTGGAACCTGTTTCAATTATTCGTATTCAATTATACATTGGCTCGACGAGCGTGCACTCCGCACTTCCCTAACTCGTTTCCGAACTTAACGTATAATTGCATTGGCCTTTAATAAATCACATTACTACTAAAATCACCAACAAATCCCCCATTTTAGTGTAATCCTTGATTCAATCAGTATATACAAAATATATACAAGGGTACAACCTACAGGTATAACGATCAAATAAATGCATAAACGAAAATGTCTTGCGATTGAATTTTCATCTTAGTACAAATACACATTCCAAATACTCGAAAATCGGGGTGTCATATCGATTGAACCCGTCAATCCATTTGAATATCTGAAGATACAATACACATATGTTTCTTACTATACTCTACTATTCATTCTTGACACTTTTACAAGCCATGTGTCCTTATCCATTAATAAGCATATAGGAAGCCAAGTCCAAGCTTCACAGGCGGCAAAACTTCATGCTCACATAGGTGATCCTTTTAATCTTGCACTGCATTTGCAATTTTTCAAAGAGAACCATTAAGAAGATATACTTCAACCTAGCCATTACTTGCAGGTCTGAGCACATACCTTGGGAAGATAAACACAATTGCTCCAATCTTTAACTATGATTTTTCCACATTGAATTCAGCTTCTAACATTGTATTAGAAGGGAATTGGGTATACCATAACTAATAGATTTAAATGGACTTTAATCCCATCCCAATTACCGACTTCTTCACTAAGTCTCTAGCTAACCCCTTCGTCAAGTGGTCAACTAAGTTTTGTTGCGACCGAACAAAATCAATAGATATCACCCCATTCATGATTAATTCCCTAATCATACTATGTCTAACACCCAAATGTCTAGACTTCCCATTGTATATTTGACTATAAGCTTTAGCCAGTGTGGCAGTACTATCACAACGGATGGAAATTGGTGATATTGGTTTAGGCCACATCGGAATCTCATATACCAAGTTCCTTAGCCATTCTACTTCTTTACCAGCAGCAGCTAATGCCACAAACTCAGATTCCATTGTGGAACTAGTTATACATGTTTGCTTCTTGGAAGCCCACGAAATGGCACGTCCCCCAAGCAAAAACACCCATCCACTTGTAGAGGATGAATCTTCAGCATTATTTATCCAACTAGCATTTGAATAACCTTCTAACACCGAAGGAAATCCCATATATGACAATCCATAATTCATAGTACCCTTCAAGTACTTGAATACCCTTGTTATCGCATGCCAATGGTGTCTACTAGGATTACTAGTAAATCTGCTCAACTTTCCAACCGCATAAGCAATATCTAGTCTAGTGCTAATCATAGCATACATCAAAGAGCCTATAGCTCTTGAGTATTCGAGTTGATCCATAGGTTTACCTGTATTTGGCATGAGTTTTTCTCCCGGATCCATGGGAGTACTTACTGGAGAACAACTTTCATAATTGAACTTCTTGAGTATTTTTCTCAATGTAATGGGATTGAGTAATTACAATCCCCTTATTCTCCCGTTTAATCTTAATACCAAGAATAACGTCCGCTTCTCCCATATCCTTCATGGAAAACTTTGATGACAGAAAATTCTTCGTTTATCAACTTGATTTTGGTCGGTGCCAAAGATCAACATGTCATCAACATATAGACAAATGAAAACTCCTTTACCAGATGTATCAAATTTTCTATATACACATTTTTCAGCTTGGTTTAGAATGAAACCATTAGACAAAACAACCTCATCAAACTTTTGATGCCTGCTTGAGCTTGTTTCACCATACAACGACTTAACTAGCTTACACACTTTATGCTCATTACCAGGCATTACAAATCCTTCAGGTTGCTTCATATACACTTCTTCTTCCAAATCACCATTCAGAAATGTTGTTTTGACATACATTTGATGAATCACTAGGTTATGAATAGCCGCCAAGGCAATCAACAATCTAATAGTAGTGATACGGCAATGGAGCATAGGTATCGAAATAATCGATCCCTTCCTTTTATGCAAGCCTTGGATAACTAATCTAGCTTTAAACTTGTCAATTGTACCATCGACTTTCATCTTCTTTTGAAGATCCATTTGCAACAATGGTTTGCAACGGTGGTAAATCGACAATACCCAAGTATTATTTTCCATGATAGAACCAATCTCTTCATCAATTGCTTCTTTCCAAAAACCAGAGTCTCGAGATTTCACAGCTTCATCATATGTTCTTGGATCCTCCTCTATACTATAGCAATAATAGTATTGAGCATCAATCTGATCCTTTGATCCCTCAACCAAATATAATTGAAAATCAGATCCATAATTTCTAGGTTTTCTAGCTCTTTTGCTCCTACGAGGTTCAAGTGTCTCACTTGGCACTTCATTTGAATGATCATCCCTTAGAGATTCATCTGAATTAGGTATAGAAATCTTTGGTCTAGGTATAGAAGAAAAACAATTCTCATCAAATATGGAATCTCTCGATTCTATTATCGTGTTAATAGAAATCGAGTTATTAGGTTCTATAACATAAAACCTATAGGCCTTGGAGTGCTCAGTGAAGCAACTCGATTTTCAAAAATCTTTTCAAATTCTCGAAAACAGTGAAATTGCCACCTAATTTTATTTGTTCTGAAAAGAACGGGGAAATATAGATAAAACCCCAAACAAGCGGATAAGGCGGTCTACGTGACCAAAAAGTGGGATCGGGAGTCGGTTATGTAAGGGGAAGGTATTAGCACCCCTTGCATCCATCGTACTCGATGTGACCCATTTAATTCTAAGTTTTTGTGTGTTAAATTGCTAAGTTCATGAGTACCAAAAGGAACAGAAATTGTTTGTTATTATTTTGAGTTTGTCACGGTTTCGGAACCGTGTGCCTACGTATTCCCTTGTGCAATGGAAAAGTCAAAACGCCGTAGTTCCTCTTGAAAAGGTTTTAAATTGGTTGTATTGATTTTATAAGAAAAATCGTGCATTAAACATTTCAAATGCTTGAACTTGGACTTGTTTGTTTGTTTGAAAAGCTTAAGTCTTTGTTCGTGTTTGAAATGGCTATTGCACACTCTTTGTAAGAAAAGAGTTTGATGATCGCATATGAGCGATAAAAGAGTTTGAGTGAGTTGAGTTATTTTTATGTAGGAGACGAGTATTGGACCATAATCGTTCAACAGCTAATACCCCAAATACTCGGATGAGTGGACAGAAACATCCTAATCATCATTTTCGACCCAAAAAGATTGTTGAGAAAAAGTGAGGTGAAACAAGGTTCACGTTGATTAGATTCATTTAAGAAGAAACCAAACATACAATCGAGGGTCGATACAGGACTGACTACCATATGTTTAGGAGGAGAGAGAGAAGTAGAATATTTATTTATGAAAATATTTTTAAAAGAAACTCGACGTTGGGTCGAGGTTTAGAAATTTAATTATGAAAGTGTTTTTTAGGAGGTTTTGAAAATGGTTTTGAAAAGTGAAGGATATTCACAAGAAGTTTTGAAAAAAAGATTTAAGTTTGAAAATTAGAAAGAAAACATATTTTGAAAAGTATTAAGAATACTTAAAATGTCTCTTTTTTTTTTACTTAATAAAAATATAATCAAAAAGAAAATATTTTTTTGGATTTTTTTGACATAATAATAAAATAGGTATTAGTATGCTTACCTTGGTTTGAAATGGTCTGGATTATTCTGACCAAGTCCAATTTCAGTTACTTGAAGTGAGGATCAATTTTACAGTGATGGAATGATGATTTGGATTACTTCTATATGATGTATAAAAGGTGTTTGAAGTGAAAAATTATAACAAGCACGAGTGAATTAAAAGTTTGGAAGTTATGGCTCAAATTTGCATTTTATGAGTTTTGGAAATGATTTATGGAGCAAACCGATTTTTGCTTATTTTTTGAGGGTTTGAAGTTCCAAACAATTTCTAAATGATATTTAGAACATGTTAGAATGACACCATTGGTTGGAACTTGCAAGAATTTGCAATTTGGGATTCTAACCTCTTTGAAAAAACTTAGAAAACTTACAAAATAAGAAAGAAATGAGAAAACAAGTTTGGAATTGTTTTGGTGTGTTTTTGAATAAAGTAGGAACCTCTATTTATAGGCAAAGGATTATGAAAATGTCAAGGTAAAATAAGATTAAAAGAGCAATTTGGAAGCTTAAGGCTTAAGAAAGAATATTCCTTCATTAAATGCAAATGGAATCTTTTTAATCATTACTTAAAAAACTCAAGTGTTTTTTTATTCTTTCCTAGCAATTTACATAAGATTTTTTTCTCTTAAATTCTATCTCATGTAGTGACAAGGCTTCTAGAAGGGAGAAAGTTGCAAAACAACTTGTAATTTTGATGCATGATTTTGGAAATCCATGGTTTTGGAGCTCTATGTTTCAAAATCAAAACCCTAGCTAGACAAAGTATTTTTGTTCTTGGACTTTTTAGAAAGCTTGTAACAAGACCTACAACATTCATGTTTTGAGTTTTTCTTGAATCAAAATGGATCTAGGTGAAAAATGGCCATGAAAGTGAGGAAAAACCATGTTTTTTAACACTTGAAAAAATTCCTAAGTGTTAGAAAAACTTCAAATCTTGACTTTTTGTTGACTTTTTCATATTTCTTGATTTTTTATGATCATGATGGATTATTTGAAATGTTTTTATGATTGAAAAAAATTGGTTTTGAAAAAGTTGACCAAAAGTCAAAGTTTGACTTTTGAGCGGATGAATTTTCATCGATGGTTCAATTTGTCGATGAAGAAACATGGATTTTGCAATGTTTGAATCAAGAAATTAGGTCAAGATGTTGCATTGAAGATGTTAAGACCAATCTTCAAGCAAATAGGTCATCCATTGAGCGAAAGTCAATGATTCACTATCTTCGATCAAAACCCTAATTGGTCGATTCAAGGTAGATCATGAGAAAAGTTGGGAATTTTGAAGATCAAATGTCGATGATTGATTAAGATAGATCATTTTAGGTAAGTGGAGACTCAAACCCTAATTGATTATTTCTTGAACAAATGATTTCTTTTAATAAAATCCCAATTTTGACTTTAGGAGTACACGCACGATCGTCCTTTGTTAGTGATGCAATGATCTTATGAGAAATACAAGGAATAAAGTATTGATCTTGTGCACTTTAAAAGAGTGTATTCCTTGAAGAAGGGATGTCTCATGATCACTCCTTATAAACACAAACTCACAAGTTGTTTAGGAAGTTAAAACCACGAGCTTAGGAGGGTAAATTTTGGGGTGCGACAGTTGCCCCTATTCAATCATCTTAAACCTGGTAAGTGAGAAAGAGTGGCAGCTTTCGAACGTTCAAGGTGGAAGAGGATTGAATACCAGAGAACCCCGGAAATTTTCCCTACGCGGGAAACCAATGACACAAAAGAAACAGATAATATATCTTGACTACAGAGTCAAGGAACAAAACTTGAAGAGAAAACTTGCTAAGCATCAACAGAATGCTTTAACACAACAGTGCCCAATGAGAAATAATTAGGAGATTTGAACAACACTGGGGATAACCGTGTAACCGAAATGAGTTTGACAACAATTTTAATGAAAATGCTATGAGAAGAGAAACGAACTTCTCAAGAGAAAAGAAAAACAATATATTAAGAATTTGACATGATTGGGAACTTAACAAAGAGTTCCCTGATAATTAAGGAATACCTGGAGACCTTAAACAAACTTGAGAAATTGACATGATTGAGAACTTAACAAAGAGTTCCCTGACAATTAAGGAATACCTGGAGACCTTAAACAAAATTGAGAAATTGACATGATTGAGAACTTAACAAAGAGTTCCCTGATTGACATGATTGAGAACTTAACAAAGAGATCCCTGATTGACATGATTGAGAACTTAACAAAGAGTTCCCTGATCGACATGATTGAGAACTTAACAAAGAGTTCCCTGATTGACATGATTGAGAACTTAACAAAGAGTTCCCTGATTGACAAGATTGAGAACTTAACAAAGAGTTCCCTGATAAATAAGGAATACCTGGAGACCATAAACAAAATTGAGAAATTGACATGATTGAGAACTTAACAAAGAGTTCCCTGATTGACATGATTGAGAACTTAACAAAGAGTTCCCTGATTGACAAGATTGAGAACTTAACAAAGAGTTCCCTGATAATTAAGATTGAGAACTTAACAAAGAGTTCCCTGATAAATAAGGAATACCTGGAGACCTTAACAAAGATATATGGCTAGGACAATATCGGAATTGTTGGCGCACGAAAGTGCGAGGAGCCATGGCATGCTGAATGTCTTTGTTGTGTAACCGAGTTACCGAACAAAATCGATGCGCACCGAAAGTACAATTCTCGGATATAAACAAAACAATATCCAGACACCGTGATATAGATGTTTATGAAGTCGGTAAATCTTGTTTCCGCGTTTACCGATGAGAGATCTTCTTGAACATGTACGAACATGTTGAACAACCACGAGTTGACAAGATCTTCAATTTGTATGCAGATAGCTTTAGGTGATGGAAGAATCGATTCAAGACTGTGGTGAAAAACTTAGGGTAATGAGCTTCAATTTCGGCATTATATAGACAATGCGTTGTAGCAAGCGGATATGTGGATCAACGTCGAGCTGCGAAATATCTTTAGATTGAATAAACATCCGTCGGGTGGATATTTATTTGTTGAGTAGTTGATGACTTCTTGGGAAATAAACGCACGGAAGTTTGATGTAATTTTCGAGAATAGCTCGAGGAGTAAATTGTGGCCAGCCACCAATAGTATTTGTTGAGAAGATTCTTGTCGAAAGAAATCTTTGAAAATACCAAGAATGATATTGTAATAATCCTCAAGGAGACTCACTTGCGAGTAAATTAAGCTTACTGGGAAACCTCGTAAGAAAACCGTGGAAAAGTCTTGGGATTCCCGTTGATAATTTCTTGACATTAGAGTCCGTCGAAAGACGATTTATTGGAGAAGAAATCTCGATTGGAGAAACCATCAATTGTTGAAATCCATACAAGTATATCACTTGTGGGTGTCAGAAAAGAGGATAATTATATCGTCTGAGAATTAATCCTTCCATTCGATCCTTAAGAGGATAATTATGTTTCAGCTGAAAAATCTGCAAGATAGATAGCTGAAGCTAATGCATGAGTACGATATGCATGATATGATTTTTTTTTTTAATGCAAATGGTATATGATTTCACATCTTCGAGAGAAGGAAGACATCACTTGGGGAATTTGATTTTGCAATCCTGTTGTCACAAGAGTTCACTGGGGATGATCGATTTCTTCTCTGGGGAAGAGACTTCATTGGAGAATTGACACTGCTGTCGACCTATCTTTCAACCAAGTGTTCGACTCGCACTGGGGAGAAAAACGAATTGTCATTTGAGAAAAAAGTCTTTGGCGCCCGCATTCAACACATTCTGAACAGATCCCAGATTTTGGCAAAGTTTCATGTATGAATATGTCGTGACATGACATGAATGGATGAATGGATGAATGCATGAGTATACGGGTTGATGTATTGGGTTATCAACTGAATTCCCGACTCCGCTGAAAGAAATCAAATGAAGGGCGACGACCATAATCCAGGTCACAAATGTTATTGCAATGATTTTTTACAGGGAAGATATCTTTTGATCAATCACAAACACCAAGGTGGGTACGGAGGTAGTTCCAATTCCGAGGAAAAGCGTAATACTTAAAGAGGTCACCCCAATATTCCGTAAATCAAAGCAATTTTAAGTTTCAAAATTTCATTGTTTCACTATTTTGAATGGTTTTAATTTTATCTAAAACAACAATGACATTAAGTTAGTCATACAGAAAAGATAAAAAAAGTAAGACAAGAAATGAAGTTCAACTGAACAATTCTTTTATTTAAAATATGAGAGAGAAACAACTCATAAGTAGGGATTTTGTACATAAAGATGCACATTCCTTTAGGAGGAACATACGGAAAAAGAGAATCTATTACACATTTCTTAAAACAACAACGAAATTGAAACTGAACTTCATTGAACCAAAACATGCTATTCCCCCTCCTGACTGCTATTCTTCATCACTTCGCTTCTGAAGATGGTGATTGAACTAATCCTTTCCATCTGAACTTCTGTTGTGGTGCGGAGACACACACTGCAGCATTATGTCTTTATACATTTCCTAACTTTTGCGTGAACCATTTTCAGAAGATTTTGGTTCACCGGGATATCTACCCTTTTTTGCTTAAGCCTCCCTTTCGGGTTTTCAGCTTACCGGGCTTAATTTTTTTCTTCTTTTTTTTTAGACATAATACTTCTTGACTGCGTCTGAGTTGATAGCGTGTGCCAAATCTTCTCCGTCCATGTTGGTGAGAACAAGAGCTCCTCCCGAGAAAACTTTCTTTACCACGTATGGTCCTTCATAGTTTGGCACCCACTTTCCACGAGGATCTCTGTGTGGAGAGATTATCCTCTTTAGCACCAATTCGCCCACCTTGAACTCGCGGGGACGTACTTTCTTGTGGAAAGCCCTCTTAATTCTTTTCTGATAGAGTTGGCCATGACAAATGGTTGTCACTCTCTTTTCTTCGATCAGATTGAGTTGGTCATATCTGTTCTGGACCCATTCTGCCTCTTCCAACTCCGTTTCCATCAGAACTCTGAGAGAAGGAATCTCAACTTCTATAGGAAGTACTGCCTCCATGCCATAAACGAGTGAGTAAGGCGTGGTTCCTGTCGAAGTGCGAACAAACGTTCTATACCCGTGCAAAGCGAAAGGCAACATCTCGTGCCAATCCTTGTACGTCTTCACCATCTTCCGAAGGATCTTCTTGATATTCTTGTTAGCTGCCTCAACAACACCATTCATCTTTGGTCTGTAGGGAGATGAATTGTGATGATCGATCTTGAACGTGTCACATAACTCCTTCATCATCTTGTTGTTCAGATTCGTCCCATTGTCAGTGGTAATCTTGCTAGGAGTACCGTAGCGACAGATTATGTTATTCTTGATAAACCGGGTAACCACTTGTCGTGTCACGTTCGCATATGAAGCAGCCTCAACCCACTTGGTGAAATAGTCTATGGCAACTAGTATGAAGGGATGTCCATTGGAAGCTTTCGGCTCAATCATTCCGATCATATCAATTCCCCACATAGAGAATAGCCATGGAGAGGTGTAACATTCAGAGGTGAGGGTGACACATGCATCTTATCAGCGTGAATCTGACATTTGTGACATTTCATCGCATAAACAACACAGTCTGTTTCCATGGTCATCCAATAGTAACCAGCCCTGAGAGTCTTCTTCGCCATTGCATGCCCATTTGCGTGAACACCAAAAGAACCTTCATGAATTTCTTTGATAAGTTGATCTGCTTCGTGTCTATCCACGCATCTGAGCAAGACCAAATCAAAATTCCGCTTATACAACACCCCACTACTCAAGAAAAATTTGGCATACAACTTCCTCAAAGTCTTCTTATCAGTAATAGATGCCCCTTCTGGGTACTCGCCCGTTTCTATGTATTGTTTGATGTCGTAGAACCAAGGTTTACCGTCAATTTCTTCATCAACCATCATACAGTAGCCAGGTTCGTCTAGACGCTCGATAGTGATGGAAGGCGCTTCATTAGCCCACTTGACCTTGAACATTGAAGACAAAGTGGCCAAAGCATCAGCTAACTGGTTTTCCTCTCTAGGAATATGATGGAAAGTAATCTCATCAAAGTACGGTATCAGTTTCAAAACATGATCTCTGTACGGAATCAACTTTTCATTACGAGTTTCCCACTCTCCTTTGACTTGGAAAACGACGAGCGCTGAATCTCCATAAACTTCCAGAATTTTGATTCTTAAATCAATGGCTGCTTCAATCCCGAAGATGCAAGCTTCATATTCTGCCATGTTGTTGGTACAATCGAAACAGATTCTGGCAGTGAATGGAATATGAAAACCTGTCGGAGAAGTTATAATTGCCCCTATTCCATGCCCTACTGCATTGGATGCCCCATCAAACACAAGTGTCCACCGGGATCCCGGCTCGGGTCCTTCCTCTGGTCCAGGGATGTTGCATTCTCTGATAAACATGACGTCTTCGTCTGGGAAGTCAAACCTCATCGGCTGATAGTCCTCCATAGGCTGGTGGGCGAGATATTCTGATACCACACTTCCCTTGATAGCTTTCCGAGTTACATATTGAATATCATATTCAGATAGTAACATCTGCCAACGTGCAATCCTTCCAACAAAAGCTGGCTTTTCGAAGATATATTTGATAGGGTCCATCTTGGATATCAGCATCGTAGTGTGACACACCATGTATTGTCTCAAACGACGGGCAGCCCATGCTAAAGCGCAACAAGTTTTCTCTAGCAAAGAGTACCGACTTTCACATTCTGTGAACTTCTTACTCAGATAATAAATTGCATGCTCTTTCCTTCCCGTTTCATCGTGTTTCCCCAGAACACAACCCATAGATCCTTCGAGTATGGTGAGGTACATTATGAGAGGCCTCCCGGGCACAGGTGGTATCAAGATAGGTGGCTCTTGTAAGTACTCCTTGATCTTATCAAATGCTCGCTGACAATTATCATTCCATATGATGGCTTGATCTTTCTTTAACAACTTGAACAAAGGTTCACAAGTAGCTGTCAAATGCGATATGAACCGGGAAATGTAATTTAAGCGCCCCAAGAAACCACGAATTTCCTTCTCCGTTCTTGGTGCTGGAATTTCTTGAATAGCTTTTACTTTGTCGGGGTCTACCTCGATACCTTGTTGACTTACTATGAATCCAAGTAGCTTCCCGGACCGGACTCCGAAAGTACACTTGTTAGGATTCAATCGAAGTTTGTATTTCCTCAATCTTTCAAACAGCTTTCTGAGATGGACAATGTGCTCCTCTTCAGTCTGAGACTTGGCGATCATATCATCCACATAGACTTCAATTTCTTTATGCATCATATCACGGAAAAGGGCTACCATGGCTCTTTGGTAAGTTGCCCCCGCATTCTTCAATCCAAAAGGCATGACTTTGTAACAGAAGGTGCCCCACGGGGTGGTGAACGTCGTCTTCATCATATCTGCCAGGTCCATCTTGATCTGATTGTATCTAGAGAAACCATCCATGAAAGAGGAAAACAGAAGACTGTGCTGTGCTATCGACCAAAACATCAATGTAAGGTAAAGGAAAATCGTCCTTCGGGCTGGCTCGATTCAAGTCTCTGTAGTCTACACACATCCGAACCTTTCCATCCTTCTTGGGGACAGGTACAATGTTGGCAATCCAATCTGGATACACTGACACAGCAAGGAAACCGGCGTCGAACTGCTTCTTGACTTCATCTCTGATCTTCTTGGCCATCTCGGGATGCGTCCTCCTTGGTCTCTGCTTTACGGGCGAGCATTCGGGCTTTAGTGGCAACTTGTGCATAACGATATCTGTATCAAGTCCAGGCATGTCCTGATATGACCAGGCAAACACATCTACAAACTCTCGCAATAATTTGACCAACTCATCTTTTATCTCTTGCCCTAAGGCGGTTCTAACTTTGACTTCTTTTTGATCCGCTTCAGTACCCAGATTGATCACATCCACTGGTTCTTGATGAGGTTGGATCATCTTATCCTCGTGTTCAACCAGACGCGCTAACTCTTTAGGGAGTTCATAGTCTTCTTCACCATCATCTTCGGCTTGGTTGATCGGGAAATTGAAGTCAAAAGGAATTATAGCATGGCTATGTTCAATAGGCTCAGTTTCAGGTGACCTGCGTAAATGATTGATTTTATCTTTTAGATATGCATGTTTATTTAGCAGGAAAAACAATGAAAGTGTTGTTGTTTTTATTAATATGTAATGGAAAACAATAGTAAAAAAACAATATAAAAAGGATCTCAAACTGAATAACAAAATGCGCTTTTTATTGAAGATAAAAAATTTATTCATTAAACGGAATAAGCCCTACAAAGCAATCCTTTGTGCCTTGGGCAGAGCACATGATTTTTGTTTTAAAACAAGAAATTACTTTGATAATGAAATGAGAGGGGTAACGTCCTTGACAATCCAATTCTTGAGGGCCACACCGGGAGGAGTACGGAACACCATCTGAGCAATCTCCACTATGCGCTCATCATCTTCAAGGGCATTGATAGCCTTCTCCGAGCGGAAACCCTTTGCAACAAAAGTGTCCTCTAGACGAGGGATCTTGTCTTTTCCTATTTCTGAACTTCCACTGCTCCTGGAGGATGGTTGATAGCCAAGCCCGCACTTGTCCTTCTTTTCTTCCACATTTATTACCATTCCCCAACCTTCAGGGTTTCCGGCCTCAATAAGAGCCTTGACATCTTGCCAACGGGTTATATTACCTCTGGGCTTTTCAGCAGTCTTCACTTCCTTTTGCACATTTCCAACAATCTCTAAAGCTTGAAAGAGGGTCTCATGCACCTCATCTCCGACGTCCACATACTTGAACTCAGACAAGTGACTAACCAGATAGTCTTCTTCACCACTAAACTCCACAACTTGGTTGTTTAACAAGAACTTCAATTTCTGATGTAATGTTGAGGTGACAGCCTTTGCACTGTGTATCCAGGGTCTTCCCAACAAACAGCTATAAGCTGGAAAGATATCCATCACTTGAAAGGTAATGTTGAAGAGTTGGGGTCCGATAAGTACTAGAAGATCAATCTCCCCTACTGCCATCCTGCGCGATCCATCGAAAGCCTTCACAATTAGAGAGCTGGGTTTCATAATTTCCCCCTCTACCTACAGCTGAGCCAATGTCATCTTTGGGATTACATTCAGAGCTAAGCCCGTATCAACTAGAACTCTGGCAAGAGTCGTTCCACCACATGTAACAGAAATATGAAGAGCCATGTTATGACTATCTTCATTCTGAGGGAGATCAGCGTCGGTGAATGACAAGCAGCTACCATCATTTAAGCTCGAAATTGCAACATCTAACTGATTGATTGTGATATCTTCAGACACGTATGAGTTGTCAAGAAACTTCAACAGGGCCACCTTGTGGGCTTCAGAACTTCTTAACAGAGACAAGATTGAAATTTTCGCTGGAGTCTGACTAAGTTGATCAACTACCTTGTAGTCACTCCTTTTGATGATTTTTAAAGTCTCATCACTTGGCTTAAAGATATCCTTCAGTTCTTCTGCACTCAAATTGGTAACTCCAACTTTCTTTGGAGGAATATCTGACACTTTTTCTGCACCTCTGTTCTTCATTGGATGTTGATGGTAAACTCGACCGCTACGGATCATACCACTTGGACCGGTGATGTTCTCAACAATAGTTTCTTCCAACACCATTGGCTTGCCACTTACGACAACTTCAGGTTTATAATTCCAAGGCGCAGCTTTTGTATTTTCATAAGGGATTCGGATAGGCGGGTAAACCGTCATTGGTTCCACTGCTGTAACTGGCTCTTCTTCTTGGATAAGAGATACATGAAGTCTCCTATTATTGATGAGTGGTACCACTACATCCACTTCCATTTCAGCGGGAGCTCGGCTAAACTGGATCAAATGTTGATACATCAATCCTTGCAGGTAATTCTTGAACTTTACACAATGTTCGAGATTGTCTTGACAAATCAAACAGCCATCATGACCTTTCTTCAATAGATCAGCATTCTTCAATTCTTCAAACACCTTCTTCAAAGGCATCTTCAACTGATCCACCTTCATAACCAGGCCTCCTTCTTCAATTAAAGTATTCACTGATGATGTCCCATGCCTCGGTAATGGATTATTAGCTATGTTGGGGACATCAGCGAAAGTTAACAGCTTTCGATCAATCAATTCCTGGACTTTGCATTTGAAAGAGAAACAATCTTCTGTAGTATGCCCAGGAGAGTTAGCATGGAAAGCACATCTGGCGTTCTCATTAAACCATGGCTTGGGAGGCCCTGGAACAGGCTTCAATTCCCTTGGCACCACCCTTCCATCTTGAATTAGATACGGAAGTAGACTAGTGTATGTCATAGGAATAGGCTGAATTTCTTCCTTAGTATACTTGTGATAGTGTGGGCCCTTCTGTTGAACGGGACCCTTGTTCGGACTCCTGATTTGTTGTTGTTGTTGTTGAATTTGGTTCTGAGGAACCGGAGTTGAATACGGCATTGGCATTTGCATAGGTTGTTGATATGGCATACTCGGATATTGCATGGCAGCCACATAAGGATATGACATATATGGGATCTGGACAGGAGCAGACCTAGCTGGCGATCTTCCCCTTCCTCTTCCCTTGGCTCCATATACAGCATTGGCTTCGGCCTCCTTCCTTTTGAAACCATTGAACGTCTTTTTTACTGCAGACGATCCTACATTCCCTCCGGAAATCTTTCCGGTTTTCAATCCTTCTTCAATTTTCTCACCCACCATCACCAGGTTAGAGAAATCAGAGAAAGTGCTTCCAATCAACCTTTCATAATACTGTACGGGCAAAGTTCACATAAACAGATCATTCAACTCCCTTTCTGCTAAAGCCGGTTGAACCCTCGAAGCCACTTCTCTCCACCTCTGAGCGTATTCTTTAAACGATTCCCTCTCCTTCTGAGACATGTTTTGAAGTTGTACACGATTGGGGGCCATAGTAGTATTGAAATGGTATTGTTTGAAGAAAGCACTGGACAGATCATCCCACGAGCGGATATTCGTCTTTTCGAGTTACATGTACCAATCCAAAGATGCCCCACTGAGACTATCTTGAAAGCAGTGGATCATCAGCTTATTGTTCTTGACATGTGCCGCCATTTTGCGGCAGTACATCCTTAGATGGGTATCTGGACAGCTCACCCCCTTGTACTTCTCAAAATCTAGCACTTTGAACTTCGGCGGAATGACAACATCGGGCACAAGACACATGTCTCCAGCGCTTAAACCAATAGCATTATTCCCTCTCAACTCCTTCATCTGCTCGGCAAGCTCTTTGCACATCTTCTGAGCGGCCACGTCCTGGAAAGGAGCTGGGTTACCCGCGGACTCCACGTTCTGGTAGAACTGCCTCATGTAGTCATCTTGCTGATCTTCCTCACCTTGAGGAGCTGTAGACCACAGATGCTCTTGTTCAACCTCCTCTTGCCTTTGCTCGTCATTCCCCATAGCTTGGTTAGCGACATGGGAGGCAGAAGCGTTTCCCTGATTCTCTGCTCCGTTGAAGAAGTCAGTTGACATCCCATAGAACGGAGGATTAAGTGCTTGCACTCTTGGAAATGGAGTATCGCCTCGGAGAGTCCTCATGTTTTCGGTGACGACGGGAGGAATGACAGCAGCTGCGCTGTTAGCTGTAGCTACAGTGGCGGCAACGGCGGCAGCGGCAGTGGCGGCCTGCTCTTCCTCTCTTTCATGCTGAGCCGTGAGCATCTCCATCAATTGATCCATCTTGATCTTCAGAGTGTCGATGTCATCTTGCATAGCCGTTTGCTTTGTTGCGTACTGATCCATTGCCCTTCTTACGTTAGTTCTGGTTTCGTACGGGCTTCGAGTATTCAGCTTGAATCTGACGAGAGGAAACGTAATGAGCCTGGTGTTCTTGTTTTTAATAACATGCATGATTATGTATGATTAATGCAAAATGATTATGATTGGTTCCCATTCTTACGAATCTTTATCGGACCCAATCACTTATAAGCAAACAGCGCGACAAACAGCTTCTTCATTCTAATCATAAAAAAGTTAAGTACAAACATCAGTTCTTGCGAAGAAAGTAAAGAAGCAAGACTCGCAGGCCTGTCATTATTGTCTTATAGATACCATGAAGTTGGAAAATTCACAAAGGTTACAAAAGACTAGAAATGTTGTCCTCTTCGGGGCCTGAACTCCCTTATCTCCTTCTGAAAACGATCTACCATGTCTTTGCAAAGATAGATGAAATACTCCACTGCTGGGGGCACCTAGTCCTCTTCTAAGTCCTTGATGGCTGATTGAAGTCTCCATGGGACCTCCACCATTAGTTTCCTGCAGAACTCCACCAAACCTGAATAGTTGTCATACAAGCTCTTGTTTTTCTCTTCAATAGTGAAAATGGTCTCTCCCCTATTCACCCAAAGCTCATTCTGACGCCGGGCTTCTTCTTGCCATCCCTCATATTGGACTTCCAACTCTCCATACGATGCTTCCCACCGGGCCACAAGATCCCTTGCAGTGTCCAACTCTTGGATTTTTTGAGCTAATTCCTCAGAGTCGACATTACGTGCCAAACAGGCTTCTTCTTTGAGACGCGTTTCGCGCGCCAAGCTGGTTTCAATGTCTTTTAGTGCAGCTTTCAACTCTTGGATCTGAGTGGTAAGAGTTGTTTTTAAATCTGACTTTGCTTTGATGGCTCGCTCTTCATCCGCGTAGGCTTTCCCTCTTTGTTGTTCGGCCCTGGCTAGCTTTCGATTGAACTCCCTTAACTCAAAGTTGGCAGCATCCAAGTTGTCTTTTACACGGAACTTCGCTTTATTCTCTATTTCTACATGCTCCTGACTCTTTAGCAGCTCATCATCCCTTTCTCTGAGGCTTTGCATCAAATCATCCTTTTCCCGGGTAACACGAGTAAGGATAGCTTGTTGTCGACCCTCTTCAGCTTGCATTTCAGTAATGGTGAGCTTAAGCTTGTTAAATTCTTTGATAGGAACATGAGTGGCTTCAAGTTCTGGAGCCTTGACGGAAACCACCGGAGCATACGGAAGTTTGACTTCTTTGACCCCACCCATCACCCACTGCTTATAGGGTTCTTTGGCCACACAATCTCTTTTCCCCAATTCTCTTCCTTTCCTATGGATCCGAGTCCAAGCGCTTCTGATTTGCCTTAATAACTGAGGATTTTCTTTCCCAAAGTCCTCCAAGAGAAGCTCTTCCAACACTGCATCATTAGGCTCAGTTTCCAAAGGATAACCCAACTGCCTTAACGCCAACCTAGGGTTGTAATTAATACAGCCTTGAGATCCCATCAATGGGACATTGGGAAAATCTCCACAATTAGTAATAATTTCCCCCACATTCCAATTTGGTAAGTACCAAACTATAGCATCTGAAGTGAGGCAAGCCAACGTCTGAGCCCATGACAAATCCTTCAACACATCGTACCACGGACCTCTGGTCGGTAAGTGAGATAAAAACCATGAGTACAACAGAGGAGTACAACATAGAACTACACCTCTCTTCTTCTCATGCCTTACATGGAGGTGATAAAGCACATCTGCCACAAGAGCGGGGACAGGATTTTTTCTGGAAACAAACACATTAACAGCATATTCTTCCACGAACTCTTCTTCACCACTCGGAAACATAACAATCCCAAAGATGAGTAGAGCAAGAACAGCATAAAAAGCATTCGTATTACCCGCTTCTGCCAATTCCTTCGCCTTGTTCTCTAATGCCTTTCGGGGAATCCCTTTAGCCTTGCACAAGGGCGCAACTTCTCTTACCGGAAGATACCACACTTCGGCTAATCGGTCACATGTCACTCTTTCTCCCAAGCTGGTGAAGGGGATACCATCTTTCAGAGGCCACCCTAGCAGAATCTCGAACTCTTCAATGGTCGGAGTCAGTTGAAAGTCTTGAAAAGTGAAACACCGGAGCGGAGAGTCATAATACTGGTACAAAGAAACCATAGCTCGTACATCAACATTTGTATCCAACAGCTTCAGAATGTGACCATATCTTCTGGTGAAAGTGGTCATATCAGCCTTCTTAACCTTTTCTTTCAGACGTAACAGGACCTCCAACTTTGGCATCTTGACCTTGATCGGATTGGTATGCCTTTTCTCATCCATTTGTTAACCGTTTGCTTATGTGAACCAAGTCCTTAGGATTCCTTCAAAATCGGAACAAATAATGTTGATGATTAATTCATGCATGCCGGATGCGATGTAATGTGATGCAGAATTAGCATGTTAAAGTTTTTTAGAGTGGCCGGGTATTTTTGACATCTACCCAACAATTCCCCCCTGGGTGGCTCTTAGGATTTTTGATACAACAAACACAAATTCTTGTGCATCGCAAAAAATACTTGCAACGCCACAACCCTTCTCTTTTCTCTCTTTTAGAGAATTTGGTTTGAGGGAGAGTTACATATTAACCGAATAGACAAAGCAGGTCTAACGATCCGACAAACGTAACCCTCGATACCGGGATCTGAACAGGGAGCCCAAAATCATCGATCCCAACTTGGGTGTATCATTTTCACCGCAAATAAATTTGTGATTAGATGATATATCCAAGAACGTCTCATTTGAGCATTCTTAAAACTTACAGGTTAGATTTCCTTAAAGGTCAAAACTAGGGGAAAAATCCCTTCTAACAACACTATCGTCAATGCAAAAATAACTTGCAATCAGCGATAATGTCTTCGAAAGAACCTCCCCTAGGTGTGGTCTTCGCACCAACTTACAAGACATTTCCGTCTAGCAAATCAATACTACGCAACCACTCTAATTTATGTGTTCTATAGCCTTGGCAGTGGGCTTTTCCTATAGTCCCATCCAATATTCCCACACAACAATAATATATCAATAAGATAATAATTAAAGCGATAAGAAATAAATGACTAATTTAAAACACAAAAATAGAGTGATATAAAGAAAGCGAAAATAAACACACATACGAAGAGCTAAACTAGGGTTGACACGCTTAGTCAAAATGTCCCCAGTGAAGTCGCCAACTGAAGCAACTCGATTTTCAAAAATCTTTTCAAATTCTCGAAAACAGTGAAATTGCCACCTAATTTTATTTGTTCTGAAAAGAACGGGGAAATATAGATAAAACCCCAAACAAGCGGATAAGGCGGTCTACGTGACCAAAAAGTGGGATCGGGAGTCGGTTATGTAAGGGGAAGGTATTAGCACCCCTTGCATCCATCGTACTCGACGGGACCCATTTAATTCTAAGTGTTTGTGTGTTAAATTGCTAAGTTCATGAGTACCAAAAGGAACAGAAATTGTTTGTTATTATTTTGAGTTTGGCACGGTTTCGGAACCGTGTGCCTACGTATTCCCTTGTGCAATGGGAAAGTCAAAACTCCATAGTTCCTCTTGAAAAGGTTTTAAATTGGTTGTATTGATTTTATAAGAAAAATCGTGCATTAAACATTTCAAATGCTTGAACTTGGACTTGTTTGTTTGTTTGAAAAGCTTAAGTCTTTGTTCGTGTTTGAAATGGCTATTGCACACTCTTTGTAAGAAAAGAGTTTGATGATCGCATATGAGCGATAAAAGAGTTTGAGTGAGTTGAGTTAATTTTATGTAGGATACGAGTATTGGACCATAAGCGTTCAACAGCTAATACCCCAAATACTCGGATGAGTGGACAGAAACATCCTAATCATCTTTTTCGACCCAAAAAGTTTGTTGAGAAAAAGTGAGGTGAAACAAGGTTCACGTTGATTAGATTCATTTAAGAAGAAACCAAACATACAGTCGAGGGTCGATACAGGACTGACTAACATATGTTTGGGAGGAGAGAGAGAAGTAGAATATTTATTTATGAAAATGTTTTGAAAAGAAACTCGACGTTGGATCGAGGTTTAGAAATTTAATTATGAAAGTGTTTTTTAGGAGGTTTTGAAAATGGTTTTGAAAAGTGAAGGATATACACAAGAAGTTTTGAAAAAAAGATTTAAGTTTGAAAATTAGAAAGAAAACATATTTTGAAAAGTATTAAGAATACTTAAAATGTCTCATTTTTTTTTACTTAATAAAAATATAATCAAAAAGAAAATATTTTTTGGATTTTTTTGACATAATCAGAAAATAGGTATTAGTATGCTTACCTTGGTTTGAAATGGTCTGGATTATTCTGACCAAGTCCAATTTCAGTTACTTGAAGTGAGGATCAATTTTACAGTGATGGAATGATGATTTGGATTACTTCTATATGATGTATAAAAGGTGTTTGAAGTGAAAAATTATAACAAGCACGAGTGAATTAAAAGTTTGGAAGTTATGGCTCAAATTTGCATTTTATGAGTTTTGGAAATGATTTATGGAGCAAACCGATTTTTGCTTGTTTTTTGAGGGTTTGAAGTTCCAAACAATTTCTAAATGATATTTAGAACATGTTAGAATGACACCATTGGTTGGAACTTGCAAGAATTTGCAATTTGGGATTCTAACCTCTTTGAAAAAACTTAGAAAACTTGCAAAATAAGAAAGAAATGAGAAAACAAGTTTGGAATTGTTTTGGTGTGTTTTTGAATGAAGTAGGAACCTATATTTATAGGAAAAGTATTATGAAAATGTCAAGGTAAAATAAGATTAAAAGAGCAATTTGGAAGCTTAAGGCTTAAGAAAGAATATTCCTTCATTAAATGCAAATGGAATCTTTTTAATCATTACTTAAAAAACTCAAGTGTTTTTTTATTCTTTCCTAGCAATTTACATAAGATTTTTTTCTCTTAAATTCTATCTCATGTAGTGACAAGGCTTCTAGAAGGGAGAAAGTTGCAAAACAACTTGTAATTTTGATGCATGATTTTGGAAATCCATGGTTTTGGAGCTCTATGTTTCAAAATCAAAACCCTAGCTAGACAAAGTGTTTTTGCAAGTTCTTGGACTTTTTAGAAAGCTTGTAACAAGACCTACAACTTTCATGTTTTGAGTTTTTCTTGAATCAAAATGGATCTAGGTGAAAATGGCCATGAAAGTGAAGAAAAACCATGTTTTTTAACACTTGAAAAAATTTCTAAGTGTTAGAAAAAATTCAAATCTTGACTTTTTGTTGACTTTTTCATATTTCTTGATTTTTTATGATCATGATGGATTATTTGAAATGTTTTTATGATTGAAAAAATTTGGTTTTGAAAAAGTTGACCAAAAGTCAAAGTTTGACTTTTTGAGCAGATGAATTTTCATCAGATGATTCAGAATTTGTCTGATGAAGAAACATGGATTTTGCGATGTTTCGAATCAAGAAATCAGGTCAAGATGTTGCATTGAAGATGTTAAGACCAATCTTCAAGCAAATAGGTCATCCATTGAGCAGAAAGTCAATGATTCACTATCTTCGATCAAAACCCTAATTGGTCGATTCAAGGTAGATCATGAGAAAAAGTTGGGAATTTTGAAGATCAAATGTCGATGATTGATTAAGATAGATCATTTTAGGTAAGTGGAGACTCAAACCCTAATTGATTATTTCTTGAACAAATGATTTCTTTTTAATAAAATCCCAATTTTGACTTTAGAAGTACACGCACGATCTGTCCTGTTCTGAAACTGTTAGTGATGCAATGATCTTATGAGAAATACAAGGGAATAAAGTATTGATCTTGTGCACTTTCAAAAGAGTGTATTCCTTGAAGAAGGGATCTCTCATGATCACTCCTTATAAACACAAACTCACAAGTTGTTTCCGGAAGTTAAAACCCTGAGCTTAGGAGGGTAAATTTTGGGGTGCGACACTCAGCATATCCAACAAAGATGCACGCTATACCCTTTTCACCCAAAGTTTTCCTTTTTGGGTCCGGGAGTCTAACGATGGCCCTACAACCCCAAACACGTAGAAATGTTAAGTTGGGTCGTTTCTTATACCAAAGTTCATATGGGGTAGTCTTGTACCTTTTATTAGGAACCCTATTTAACAAATAGCAAGCCGTTAACATAGCTTCTCCCCAAAACCCTTCACTCAGACCAGAGTAGGATAACATGGCATTCACCATTTCTTTAAGAACTCTGTTTTTCCTTTCAGCCACACCATTTTGTTGAGGTGTATAAGGTGCCGTAGTTTCATGAATGATTCCTACGGACTGGAAAAACACAGGATCATAATATTCACCACCTCTATCTGTACGTAATGTTTTAATCAACATATTTTGTTGCACTTCAACTTCAGTTTTATAGATTTTAAATTTATCTAAAGCTTCATCCTTAGTGTGCAACAAATAAACATAGCAGAATCTAGACACATCATCTATGAAAGTGATAAAATATTTTTTATGCCCTAATGATGGAGTAGCATGCAAATCACATAAATCACTATGTATTAATTCAAGAATAATAGATTTCCTTGTTATACTTTTAAAAGATTGCCTAGTGATCTTTGTTAACATGCAAGTTTTACATTTTTCTATATTTTCATTAAAACTAGGAATTAAATCATCTTTAGACATTTCATGCATTCTTTTATAATGTACATGTCCTAGACGAGCATGCCATAACGAAAAATTGATAACATTCGACGAGGACATAAATACAGAACCAGAATCATTAGGAATTCCATTCAAATTCATCATACACATACCATTATTATAATATCCAAATCCTACAAACACACCACACTTTGATAAAACATATTTATCGGATTCACACACTTGCTTGTATCCAAGCTTATTTAATACATGACCAGAGATCAAATTCTTACGTAATTTAGGAACATACAAAACATTAAACAAAGTAATAGTCTTTCCAGAACTGAATTCTAGCACCACGTTTCCTTTTCCTTCAACGGGAGCGAAGTGATCATCTCCCATGTAGAGGACAGAACCATCTTCCACTGGAACAAAAGTCTTGAACCAGAAACGATCCTTGCAAACATGTGTTGTGGCACCAGAATTAATCCACGACGCGGCAGCATCATCCTGCACATAAAATGCTTCAGAATTTAGTGAAAACGAATGTTTAATCAAACTATTCAAATCACAAATTGATTTCTGACCTTGGTTTTCGGAGTGGTCCTTAGACCCCTTTCCTGAACCACTTGCATTCGCGTTGTTGTGCTTTTTGCCGAAACGACAATCCTTCTTGAAGTGGCCTGTTTTGCCACAGTTCCAGCATTCTAGTTTCGGTTTCTTGTTAGCACCGAAACTGCCTTTGTTGTTCTTGAAGGCACGCTTCTTTCCTTTGTTTTTGTTGTAATCGTTCTTACCACCCTCTTCGACCATGTTAACCGAGGGTCCAGCAATTTCTTTGCCCTTTCCTTTGTCATCTTCCTGCGCTCTTAGAGATTCTTCTATGCGCAAATGACTTCCAAGTTGGATCAAAGACAGTTCGTCTTTTCCATGTTTCAGATTGTGTTTGAAATCCTTCCACGAAGGAGGCAACTTGTCTATGATGCTTGAGACAGATATTGTTTCATCCATATTCAATCCGTGTTGTGTGAACTGTCCAAGGATTCGGAGGAGTTCATTGAATTGTTCCATGACAAACCTCGATTCAACCATTTTGTAATTGTTGAAATCGGTTACCAGAAACTTTTTACTGGATGAGTCCTCTACCATGTACTTGGATTCAAGGATATCCCACAATTCCTTTGCAGATTCCACGTTTTGGTAAATATCAAATAAGGAATCAGACATACCGTTAAGAATGTGCCCTCTGCATATGTAGTCGTCGTTCTCCCACTTTGATCTGCGTCTCATATTTTCGACTGAGTCATTCTCCAGCAATTCTGGAATCGGTGTAGACAGGACGTGTACCACCTTCAACGTTGTCAACATGAAATGCATCTTCTTCTGCCAACGCCTGAAGTCGTGTCCTTGAAACTTGTCCAATTTTCCGAAGTTTGTAGTCATCTCCTTGATGGTGCTTCCTCCAGCCATGATTATCAGAAAGTACTTTGTTCGTTTGTTAGAGATTTGGGTATGATAATCCTGGATAACTTCGAAGAATCGTGATTGTTCACTTTCCGAACAAAGTATTTCGACCCTATTCTTGCCTGGGTTCACGAAATCTTTGCGGGGATAATTCTTGAAGAACAATCGATTTTCTGGCAAAAGAAATTGATTACGAATGTAGAGAATAAAATGTTGTTTTTCTGTCTACGAAACCGAGGCCAAATGACACCTTATATAGGAGATCATTAACTGAAACGAAAAGACACACCTGTTCGGAAAACGGTTGTGTCGCGTAGTACTCTACGGTACTCTGCGCGAGGGGAAGGGATTAGCACCCCACGCGTCCCTAGTACTCTACGGTATCCGATTTTACTTTCTATCTAATGGGTGTAAAGGTCTAACTATATCTGTATATGGTATAATGCATGATAAAAAGAAAAAAAATAAAGGAATAAAGAAAAGAATGAAATGGAAGAAAACACGGGGAAAAGAAGGAAATATTTACAAAGGTTGCTCGATCTAGCCCCGCGACAGGATGCCTACGTATTCCCTCGTGCAATGGGAAAGTTAGAGCGTCGTAGTTCGGCTCACTTGTTTTGGTTGGTTTGTGTTTTTTAAATTAGCAGACGAAATAGTAAACGATGACGAAACACCTCCATGATGACGAAACATCAGCTACAAACGGGATGACGAAACATCGGGAGACGGGATGACGAAACATCAGCAGACAAGATGTCGAAACATCAGAGGATGAGATGGCGAAACATCAAAGGATGAGATGGCGACACATCAGCAACAGGAAGACGAAGCATCAACAGGAAACCGGACGACGAAACATCCTAGACTAATTGGTTTGTATCTTTTACTTTGGAAAAAGTTTTAGATTATTAGAGTGTTTTAATGCACTTGACAAAACAAGATTTTAGTTTTCAGGATGCAAAAGGGTAAAGGTAAAATGGCTAAGGGAAACTAACCTACTTCTAAATCCTAATGTTATCATGAAAAGTTGACCCTAGGTTAAGGGTAAAAACAAGGGGAGGAATCTACCTAAAGTTATCATGCATGGATGCCTAACTTAATGTCTAAACTCGAAAACTAACTTACTCGAGCAAAACCTAAAGGGAACCTATAAAATCAATCATCTTGGTTGGGAAACCAAGTGAGAAGAGGGGTAGAATCAAGTAAAGTGCTTTGGTAAAAGCACACAAGCCAGGCACCAACAAGTGCTAAAAACAAAGAAGAAGAAGAAGAAGAAGAAGAAGAAGAAGAAGAAAGAAGAAGATGTAATGAAATTCGAATGAATTATGCTCATGAAAAGTGTCATGTGAAGTGAGGTCAGTAGACACAACATTCATTTACAAAGTTATACAAAACTTTAACAAACATCAAACACCATTATAAACACCCACAAACAAATTAATTCACAAACTAGGTCGAAAACTAGTCCTAAAAGCATGCAAAGAGTTAATTGTGAGAAGCGATGGACTTAGATGAAGTTAATAGACAATTGAAGAATAATAAGACATACAAGTCAGTAGCTAATTATGTTAATGCTCATTTACATCATGCAAAATAAACCACAATGATTCAATAGCAAAAATCTACCAAAAGTGCGCAAACATGCAACAAACGCGTGTAGTGGAGTGCATCTAAGTGTGTGAGGTTTATGTCATGAGAAGAAGGTGTCAAGATGAAGAGATTATAGTACCAACATCATATGAATGAACTAATAATCAAAACACAAAATAAATGCCACGAGGATGCAATTACAACATTGGTGCGAAAACTAGTTGAAATGCTTAACCGAAAAGGTGTTTACAATCTAAAATAAACCATGGAAAGGCAAAGATGAAGAAGAATGAGTCAAGTAGTATTAAAATACACGAGTTACAGTAGAAAACATGTTATTTCATCAACAAAAACATTTAAACATGCATATAAAGAATTCAAGAGCAAAACACTCAAGAGGAATGCATTCGATTCGTGCAAGTGCGGGTAAACATGTGTGTGCATGGGTGTTTGTGCTTGTGCATACATGTGATAAATGTAAAATGGTGTTGGGATCAGAGGTGATATGTGATGGAAAGCAATTCAAATTACACATTATCAAGTCATGAGATTCTTCAAATTGTTCACATGCAACACCTACACAAAAGCTAGTTAAAGATTTGACCTAGAATGCAACTAAGGATGGAATGGAGCATGGTTGATGCCTGAATGCAAAAGAATAAAACTCATGGAATATAAATATGTGGAAGGCAGTAGCTAGCATTGAAATAATGCATGATCATCATATACATGTTCATCGTTTACAATACACAAACAAAAGCAACTAGGAAAAGTTTAAACATGCATCTAGAAGTGTGTGGTGAAATATGCTTGGATGAATGTGTCCTAACATGTTTGTGTCAAGTGTTGTGGACAAATGAGATGGGTGATGAGGATGTATTATACTTACATAAACACAAAACAATTAACAAATCATACTTCACAACCAATCCTAATGCAAAGATTAATATTGGAAAGGGATGACTCAAACCCTAGAATTAATTGTAAATGAACAAACGAGTGAATGAGTCAATCATGGTGAAGAGGCAAGATAAGAACGTAACGTAACGCAAAAGGTCAGTAGCTTAAGAGCTAAGTAAAATATAAACAAACGCAATTCAAACAAAATAAAAGGCTCACACACACAAGTTCATTGGATTAAGGCTTTCTAAACTAGTTAAACATTGCTCTTAAGAAAGATTTGAACAAAGTAGTTTTAATTAGAAAACTAAAACCATGTGTGACTTGTGTCATAAGTTTAACTCAAGATATGATTCATGAGAAACCAAATATAGAAGATGAAACTTCCATACACAAACAAATCACCTATTTAATAAGCAAAGTCATCCAAAGCAAAATACCACATATCTTAGATCAAACCAACTTGATTAAGATTTGTAGGAAGGGAAAGATGTCTTGTATGTCATAGGGTGATGATAGAACCCTCACAAGATGCTTTTCACGAGCTCAAGGTAATTTCAATTAAAGTGACATACCTCAAAAGTCATGAACCTATAATCCCTCAAGGTATGATTTAACCAAACAATAGAAGAAGAAAGAAAATCTAGCTCTTCTAGGTCATCATGATGACATTACAATTGAGTGCAAGTCAATGAATCAAAGAGCATTAAATTATTGATTACATAATGTACAAGGTCAGAAGTAAAAATCAAAGATTCAATTGGAATTGGACTTCTAATACCATGCATGATGCATGCAACACAAGTGGTACAACCATAAGCACAAGTTGGTAATGTTCTAATCAACAAAAGTTGCATGTGCTTGAGCAAATTAGGGTCTTAAATGAATCAAACACACTGGAATCAAGGTCCTAGATATGCTATAAGGATGAAGTAAGTGAGTGAGAATTAGATTCTTAAAGAATTGCATGAATGCATTCCTCACCTTACAATCCATGCACAAGGATGCAACAAATGAAATGAAGATCAAACTTCTAACTAAAGATCAAAGTGATCCTTTGAGGTCAAATGTCTCTCAAGTCCTAGAAGATTATCCTTGAGTTTATAATTCCCCCCTAAACATCAATTAGAAACATAAACTATACAAGAGAGGAGTTAAAGAACAAATGCATCATCAAAATAGGGTTTCAAGAACCATAAAACTTTGTGCTCAAGGTAGAAACTTAGTGACTAACATAGTATTTCCAATGAATGAAAACATGTCACATATCACTAGAGCACTCAAATGATCATTACATACCCTAAGCTTGGTCTTAAATCATGTCCACAAGCTTCACAATTGAAGCTAGACTCAATTACACTAGGCAAAGGTATGTTCACTTTTGAAATTCCACAAAAATAGGAAAATGTAAGATAAAATACAAGTAAAAATGAAATAAGGAGCTCAAATCCCTTACAAGTCAGGGACATATCATTTCCCAAGTTAAAAATCCATGGAAAGGTCAAAACAAAATTCAACAAGTCAACACTATCAACGTTTATGCTCATATGACTAAATAACAAGAAAAAATTAGTGTAAAATGTAAAAGTTAGAAATAAAAATCTATAAAAATCAGAAATAGTGACTTAACATCCTAAAAATGGTTAAAAATATTTTTTGGCATTTTTTATTTTCAAGAAGAAGTGGTAAAAACAAATACAATGCAAAATGGATTATGCAAATTGTGTATTTAATGCTAAAATTGATTTAATTATGCAAAAGTGACAAAATTATGTAATAAAAATCAGAGATTCATGAGGTATGATATGAATGAGCTAGAATATTTTTTATGCATTTTTTATATGCATGGAAGTATTTTTTAACAATTTAAATATGCATGAAATGCAATATAATGCATGAAATTATCTAAAAATGGAAAAAATGCAAGAATGATGAAATAAAATTCAGAAATGCATGGGAAATGATTTAAATGGACTAAGATATTTTTTATGTATTTTTTACATGCATGGAAATATTTTTAACAATTTAAATATGCATGAAATGCAATATAATGCATGAATTTATTTAATTATGCAAAAATGTAAAAATTATCAAATAAAATTCATAAATTCAAAATTAATCCTCTAGGGGACTCAAAATATTTTTGTGGAATTTTCTAACATTGGAAAGCTTTTTTTAGGAATTTTTCAATTGAAATGCAATTAATTAAAGTCAGAATTTATTTAACTAGTCAAAACATTTTAAAAAAATTGGAAAAAGTTCCACAAAATATTTAAAATCATTTTGAACCTATGGTATATTTTTTGGAATTTTTGGATGATTTTTGAATGCAAAATTAATTGATGCAAAATGCTAATTATGAAATAATAAAATGAAAATTCAAAAAAATGCATGGACCAATCAGAACTCGCCAACACATCGTCTTCAACCTCTAGCATGCCCTAATACACGTGTTTTTTTTTCAGTTTCAAGCAAGCTACTTCTAGCAATTTTATCTCACTCAACTCTTAACCAAATTAAACGATTCAAAGCTTAGAATAAAGATCACATGGCATGCTACAACATACAACTTGTAAAACATTAAATGATCCATCATACATCAAGAAATCTGAGCAAGAAAATCAAGAAAATCATCCAAAATCCGGATTTTCAGAACTTCATGCTATGCAATATGCTTCACAAACAGATGAAATTATACACCAAACCTAGTGTTTGGCCAGCTAACCACGCATACATGTCATCAAATTCATCAATTGCAAGCTAGAAACTCAGATTCAAAGTTTGAATGTTACCTCTTGATTTGGAAAATAAATCCAAATATGCCTCTGGATTTGAAGAGAAAACACCACAATCTTGCTCTTAGATCTTCAATGGAGCTTGAATGATGAAGAAAATCCACTCCAAAACCGATTTGCAACAACTTACATGTGTGAGAAAAAGTGAGAAAAAGTGAGAAAGTGCAGAGAGATTTGGATCTGGAAAACGAGAGAGAGGAAGCTTCTTGGCTCAAGTGTGACCTCTTACTTATAATGTGTGAGAAATAGAGAGGTTAGCTTGGTCCTTTTGCTCAAGAAATCCGTTAGTGCAAAAAATCATAAAAATGGTATCTTTCATGTAGCTTGAGTTTTGCTCCTTTTCTTGCTTGCTTCCATGCGTTTTGATGAGCTGGATGAGTATTGGAAACTTTGCTCACGTGATATAATCCTCAAACTTGCCAAAATGATACAAAAATCAGAAAAATTATGTAAATTTGTTGTTAAATTCAATTCTAGAAATGACACATAAAATTTTAATTTATGTGACAAAAAATATATAATTTTAGTTAATGTGACAAATTTAAAATTATGACATACATGTCGCGATATAATTTATTATTTTGATTTAATATATTATATTTCTTAAAAATATTCATTTAATAAAATTTAAAGGTATTAGTCTTTCTCTAAACTAATTCTCATCCAAACTCGCACAAATTTTGTTTAATCATAAATGTTTTAGTATGTGACTAAAAGTAAATACAGTAAGAAGATGGAATTTATTTTTGAAATTTAAAATTTACACTAGATGATATAATGGGCATGCATGTGTTCTGTCTCTGCTTCCCCTTGAGTTGACATGTAATTGTGATGTATCTTTGATCAATTGGCAAAAGAAAAGTAACATTGTGGACTCAATTAACTAAACATGTGATAGGGGACCTTTTTTTCTTGATGAGATATATCAGGGTTCACAAGCTTTGTAAATCAACCAGGAATATTTGTCATGATTGGCTATAGAGAAGTTAAAGATAACATTTAATAAAGTGGCAGACCACTTTTTTTAGAGGATGCTTCATGTATGTGACAATCAATTACTTATAGCAACAAAAAAAAAAAAACTACAATCTCAAAGTGGAAGTGTAGATTGACATGATCACAATATACAGGTAAGTGGAGGACTTATATTCTAGAATGTGTATACAAATCCTTGTGACAAACTTGCATGGGTTATTATGGGCCTAGTGAGTTAGGACCAGTTTACCTAGGATTGATTGTGACCTAGTTGCTATCTATAGGGGCCGGTGAGAAATGGGAAAACTGTACACCATTCAAATGTCTACTTGCCTCCCCAAAAATATAACTAATGAGCTTCTACTTGCCATGAAAAGTGCAATGACAATTGACAATTTAGAGTGTATCAGCCCCACAATGAAAGCTGGTAAATTAATCATCTTACCCTAAACTAGAATTTATAGTAGACAATAATGAAAGACTAATATGCTATTTATAATAAACCTAACATATTAAATTAATGAGTTTTTTCAAAAATATTCATTACAAGTTAACTTAGAGTACAAGTTAAGTTAAACAATTGAACATAATAAACAAGTCCAATTCAAAATAATAACAACCTTAACATTTCAACACCTACGTACTATAACATATTTCGACTACAGTATGTAGATCTTCGACACCAGCATGTGAACAAACTTCGACGACATACATAAACTTGTCGAACTAGAAACTACTCTTAAATTGACTTTTAATTGCTTTTTATTATCAAAATTGATTCAGAAAATTCCTAAAAATTACTCTATCATCTAATCAGCATCACTAACCTAAAATCTCTTTCCTCATTCAAAAATGTTATTTTTACTAACATGTTTTCTTTTATGCGAGTTTCTTATATTTTCCGATTATGTATCTACTAACAGGTTGTAATGGTTTTGGATTATTTTCTCGCATTCTTTTTTTCAAATATTATGTAACTGCTCATGGGATGTAATAGTTTAATTAGGATTTACTTTCCGCACTCCTATTATGTATCTGCCCCAAAGCCATGTAATAGGGTAGGACATTTACTTTCCGCACTTTACTTTCTGCAATTTATTTTTCGCACCCTATAAACTTCTAGTAACTAGGCGTGTATGGCAAGATAAAAACGAACGTAGATCATTTCTAATTTGCAAGATAATATATCTGAATTCAACACACTTTCTTCACACATGCACCCCCTAGAGTATTCTCTCTCGTTGCCTTTCGAATAAATGGTCAAGTCTCTCGAACGTAGAGGTATCCTAGCACCGTTGCCTACAAACATATCATCATAGTCCCTTCGATACAAAGATCATAGACCCACGATGTCGCCTACGAATACATGATCTCGTCCCTCGATTGTTGCCTACGAAAAGTGATGATCGTCCCTTCGAATGTGCTAGGATACTCCTACAAGTTGCCTTCTATGACCATCCGATGTCCCTTCGAATGTCCCTTATACATCCAACGAATAGGGTTACCTATCAACTAATGATATGGATAGAACTATTCTAAAGGAAAGTAAAGTAACACAAAAACGACCATTCTGAGTAGGTAATAAGACTTTTAGTTGCTTGCTCAAACAAAATACTTTTCACACCACACACTTTGTATACATTCCTACATGAATCATTACAAAGTCAAAGCGAAATTCCTTTTCAAAACATTTTTGTCAAACACACAGAAAGCAATTTTTAAAGATGAACTAAAAGCAACTAAGAGCCCGTATATAACTACGGATGGAAAGGGGTGCTAATACCTTCCCTTTTCATAACCTTCTCCCTTACTCAGAATCTAACGAAGGTCTTTTCCTGTTCTTTTCACCTTCCCTTAATTGGATAAAAGAAAAGTCGATGGCGACTCTTGTTATCCGCACATTTGCGATAAAATGCAAAATAAATCCCAAAGTCAGTTCACCGTATTACAGCCATATATTCTAAATTTATCTCTCATAACTTATTTTATCGTGTTTTTCTTTCTCTTTTATTATTTTTTTAATGATTAAATAATACTAAAATAAATTATCCAAATAAAAGAGACGAGATTAAACCAAAACCCTCTAAAACAATTTAAAGAAAAACAAATCAAAATTATTTTTTACAAAATTTGTCTTAAAAAATATATATCAAACTGAAGTTAGTGTTATTTGTTATTGTAAGCCTTATGTTAGCAAGAGAGTGAGCCTGGGCAAGTATTTCATTCTGAATATATTTATGAGATGCCACAAAAGACATATTCTCAGTGATATTAACACAATTAACTTATCTTGTACGGATTTATCAAAGCATTTTAAAAGGAGGATTGAATGCTTGAATTACATCTATAGAATTTGACTCTAACCAACTTTTATGTCGACCCTTCTCATGCGAGAACTCAATTGCTAACATAGAAACTGAGAATTCAGAAATGAGAGAGTTAGATACACCAAGAAATTTAAAAAAACTCCAAAAAAAACTTCCACCAGAGTCTATTGCAATAGTTCCACAAGCAAGTGGACCCTGGTTGCCTAAAGAAGTCCCATCACAATCGAATTTAATTTGATTCCATGGAGACAGTATCCAAATAATTTCCAAAATCTTGGGAACACAAGGAGGCTTTGAAGTACTTCAACATCTCAAAATCTTGAATATTAATGAGATAGAATTTTGTAATTATTCCCCATCAGCATACAAACCGAAACTAAAGCAGAAATAGAAGAAGCATAAATTTTTCTATCTTTGAATCTGACACTATTTTGAATAAACCAAACATCATTTAACAGTTGGATAACCATAATATTAAAGATTAATTAACATTGATCCTTCTAAGTTCGGTTGCAAATGCTCCATATGTCTTCCCAATTCTTCATCAAAATGTTAACTTTCAAAGGTTTAAGAAACCATTTACAAAGGAATGAAGCATAAGTGCACTAAAAGAAAAGGTAATTAGAATCTTCTTCTTCAAAAAACAGAGAATACAAATTGACAGGAAAGCGAAATTATTTTTCTTAAGATGTCCGTCTGTGAAAAGTTTATTTAGAATCAATCTCCAACCGTGAAAGATTTATAGGGAAAAATAGATTTCTCCTAAACCCTATTTCGTTAATCATTACAGAAACCCGATTTACGCTTAAAATTATACATAGTTTTGAGGGTAACCTCCCCCAAAAAAGAACGATTCATGATCATTTTATACGAACGAAGATCAAAAGGATTATAACAATCATGAATTCTGACCTGAAGCAAAGTCGGGATATGACAATCAGCTCCCAAAAAATTCCTGCTCCGATCAATGATGAAAGAGCTTACCAAAAAATTGTTAGGCACTGACCGATTCCCCATCTCCAAATGAAAAGGCTCACCACATCAAGAATTCTAGAAGAAATGTCGCAGATTAGCATAATCTCAAATTTGATACTAGACCAGATCAAAGAAAAAAATGGATGGTTATGTTAGAACAAAGTTTGTTTCTAAATATATATTAAAGATTTAATGATAACAAGAATAATAAATTATGTATGAATGAATACAATACTCTGACTTGTACATATTTAATTTCAGAAGATGTTCTGACTCTAGCACAAAATGGAGAATATATCATGCTGAGCAGAAGACGAAGTTAGAAGTTCTAATGAGAGCTGAACTTCTAGACAAAGCACGCTCAAAACAACTTTTGACAGAAACACGCTTTAGAAGTTCGAAGGAGACATAACTTCTGATCAAAGCACGCTCAAAGCAACTGCTGATAGAATCAAGCTTTAGAAGTTCAGAGCGAGAACTTCTGGAAGACACGTGAAAAGAAAGCTTCTGAAGTAAAGAATAAAATACAACTTCTGATGGAAGCAAGCAAAGCGCAACCTCTGATAAGAAGCACCAAAAATATGTTCTGAACAGAAGATGTTAACAAAGCTAACAGAAGATCATGAAATATTAGAAGTTCTAACAGAGACAGAACTTCTGGTCACACAAGCTAAGAAGAAACTTCTAATAGAAGCAAGCACAACGTAACTTCTAATAGAAGCATGCAAGAGTAAACTTCTGATATAAGCACCAACAGAAGTTCTGATGAGAAGATATTCTAACAAAGCTTACAGAAGATCATTATCAATATGTACGTTACCTTCTAAAAGACAAAACCTGCCAACAGTAACGTAAACCCACTAAGCGAAGAAAAGAAATACTTGAGTGGTTCAACTTCCAAGATATATTTAGCAAGAAAATCAAGTAAAGCTAAGCAAGTCACGTGAAGCTTAATAAATTCATAATTACATTTTTCCATTATCCAAGACACGCTACTAGAAACGGACAAATTCTGGAAGAACAATTTAAGGGATTCAAATTTAAAGGAGAACTCAACAATTCACAACATATACAGTAGAACTACAACATTCAACAACATCTTCTAACAACTTACAAAAAATTATTTCCAAGTAAACTCACGTTGCAAGTACAAAGAATCTTTCTTGTAAATTAGTTTACTATTCTTTGAGCTTCATTTTTGTGTAAACTTCACTTTGTGAAGAATAGCTTTTCTAGAAGACCAGTTGAGAAGACCAGTTGGGTCAGAATTCTTGAGAGGGCTAGGACTAGTTGAGTCTTAGAGGTGTTAGTCACAACGGTTGGTTATGCAGTTTGTTCCTTGAGAAGACCAGTTGGGTCAGTGTTCTTGAGAGGGCTAGGACTAGTGAGTCTTAGAGGAAGTTAGTCACACCAATTGGGTAGTGCACTATATAATCGTTGATTATAGTGAATTAAGTCCCCATTGAGAGAGGCGAAATCACCTTGACGGGTGGACTGGAGTAGTTTGAGTTTCAAACAAACTAGGATAAAAATACTTGAGTATTTAATTTGTTGTTTGGGTAAAATATCTAAAAAGTAAGAAAAACTTATTCAACCCCCCCCCCCTCTTCTAAGTGTTTTTCCAAGCCTTCAATTGGTATCAGAGCTCTTGGTTCTGGGTGCACAACACTTAACCGTATCAGAAAAGATCCAGAAGGGAAGAACACAATGGCAACATATCAAAGTAACAACAACGCTAAAGCTCCAATGTTTGATGGAGAAGACTTTGAATATTGGAAGGACATACTAGAAAGCTTTATCTCAGGATATGATCCTGATCTATGGGATGTGGTGTTGGATGGTTACAAACATCCAGAACATGCAAAAGGAAATAAGATAGATAGAAATTCAATGGAGAAACATCAGAAGATAGATTACAAAAATCATCACAAGGCCAGAAGCATTCTATTAAGCGCCATCTCTAAAGTAGAATATGAAAAGATCTCAAACAAAGACACAACACATGACATTTTTGAATCACTAAAAATGTCACATGAAGGGAACGCACAAGTCAAGGAGATCAAGGCTCTAGCACTCATCCAGAAGTATGAGGAATTTAAGATGGAAGAAGGCGAATCAACTGAGGCTATGTTTTCAAGGTTCCAAACTCTAACTGCTGGTCTAAGAGTGTTGGACAAAGGCTATACAAATGCTGACCACGTAAAAAAGATCATCAGGAACTTACCCAGAATATGGGCGCCTATGGTGGCTGCCTTCAAAGTGTCAAAGGATCTAAATGAAATATCCCTAGAAGAACTCATTAGCGCTCCGAGGAGTCATGAGATTGCGCTGGATGAATTTGAACCCCAAAAGAAAAGTAAGTCAATTGCATTAAAATCCACAAAAAATTCTAACGTTAATACTTTTCAGGTAGAAGATGGAAGTTCTGAAGATTCAGAGTCAGAAGATGAACTATCCATGATCTTCAGAATGATAAATAAAATGTGCAAATATAGGCAAATGAAATTCAAGAACCACATAAGTTCTGAGGATAAAGGAAAATCTTTTGGACATAAGAGTTTCAGCAAGAAAGGCATCCAATGCTACGAATGCAAAGAACTGGGACATGTCAGAAGCAAATTCCCCAACATACAAAAAGAAAAACCAAAGAAGAGGTTTGAAAATAGAAGAGGAATGATGGCCACGTGGGATGATTCAGAATCCTCTAAAGTTGAAACCGACTCAGAAGATGAATATGCAAACCTTGCGTTCATGGCAACTTCAGTAGATGACTCTGCCTCTGACTCTAAGTCAGAAGAGGTATTTTCTAAACTAACTAGAACTGAGTAAGAAGATATTCTTTCATAACTTCTGGATACCTATAGTCAACTCAAAATAAAATACAAGAAACTCAGAAATAATCTTGTATCTGAAATTGAGAAACTAAAAGTAGAAAACTCTGAGCTTAACGAAAATAATAATAAACTCAAAAATGATTTTCAAAATTCTAAACAAATTTCCAGCTCAGAAGATGTTTCAAGTTCTAAAAATATTTTGAAAGAATATGACTATGGTTTTCAGAAGTTTCTAGCTAAAAGCATAGACAGAAGCAAGATGGCTTCCATGATCTATGGATTTTATGGAAACAACATAAAAGGGTTAGGATATAAATCCCCCAGAGGGAAAGAAATATATAAACCAAAATCTGTTGATGAAATGAAAATCACGTACAAACCATTACACAAACAATTTGAGTTTGGTCACACACGCAATATTAAATACACGTCACACTCTGAAAGGTTTTATGTTAAACCAAGGTTCAAACAGAACCTTAGAACTTCTAACTAGAAAGGACCCAGAAGGATATGAGTACCTAAGGTATGTTGCAGATATCCTTAACAACCAAACTAAAACACCAGTCATGGTACCTGGACTCTGGCTGCTCACGTCACATGACGGGAAGAAGGTCTATGTTCCAAAACCTGGAACTTAAATCTGGAGGAGACGTGAAGTTTGAAGGCAAACAGAAGGGAAAAATTATTGGTTCTGAAACCATTGTTAATGGTAACCTCCCTTCCATATTTGATTTTTTATTAGTAGAAGGATTAGCTCATAATTTATTGTCCACAAGTCAATTAAGTGACATTGGTTATGACATAATCTTTAATCAAAAGTCATGTAAGGCTGTTAGTCAGAAGGATAGATCAATCCTATTTTCTGGAAAGAGAAAGGACAACATTTATAAAATTAATCTTTCAGATTTAAAATCCCAAAATGTAAAATGCCTTCTGACCTTTCACGGTGAACAATGGGTCTGGCATAGAAGATTGGGACATGTTAGCATTAGAAAAATTTCTCAAATTAACAAACTCAATCTGGTCAGAGGACTTCCTAATTTGAAGTTCAACTCAGAAGTTCTGTGTGAAGCCTGTTAGAAGGGAAAATTTTCAAAACCATCTTTTAAATTAAAAATTTTTGTCTCTTCCTCTAGGCCATTAGAACTTCTGCACATTGATTTATTTGGACCAGTAAAAACTGCATCCATTAGAGGAAAGAAGAATGGATTGGTCATTGTAGATGACTACAACAGATGGACATGGGTAAAATTCTTGAACCACAAGGATGAGTTATATTCTGTGTTCTTTGAATTCTGCAATCAAATTCAAAATGAAAAAGAATTTAAAATCATAAAAGTTAGAAGTGATCATGGTGGTGAATTTGAAAACCAATTTTTTGAAAAATATTTTAAAGAAAATGGAATTTCACATGATTTCTCTTGTCCTAGAACTCCCCAACAAAATGGTGTTGTAGAACGAAAGAATAGGACTTTATAAGAAATGGCCAGAACCATGATCAATGAAACTAATATGACTAAACATTTTTGGGCTGAAGCTGTGAACACAGCGTGTTACATTCAAAATAGAGTTTCTATTAGACATATTCTTGAAAAGACTCCTTATGAATTGTGGAAGAATAGAAAGCCCGACATTTCATATTTTCATCCATTTGGATGCACGTGTTATATTCTTAACACAAAAGATCATATGAACAAGTTTGATTCTAAAGCACAAAAGTGTATTCTGCTTGGATACTGAACGCTCAAAAGGCTATAGAGTGTACAACACATAAACTCTGATTGTGGAGGAATCAATCAAAGTATGATTTGATGATAATCTTGGCCAGCAAATGCCAAAGCAATTTGAAAATAATGCAGGTACAGAAGTTCTATTGCCAAACTCTAACGGAACAACACAGAAGGAAAACTCAGAATTTCATTTACCAACTTCTGAAGATTTGGAACTGAAGAACTACTCAGAAGTTCTGGCTACTGAAGAAAATCAGAACAACATCATAACCTCTGAAGAAAATTTCCACACAAAATATCCAAGAATTACCTCAGCTCATCTAGAAGATGTCATTATAGGAAAGAAAGATGACCCTATCAGAACTAGGTCCACCCTAAAAATAAATGAAGAATCTCTTTTTGGACTAGTCTCTATGATTGAACCAACTTTTGTAGATGATGCTCTGAAGGATAATGATTGGATTATAGCTATGGAAGAAGAACTAAACAATTCTCCAGAAATGATGTATGGGATTTAGTTCCAATACCAAAAGGATTTAACATCGTTGGAACAAAGTCGGTGTTCAGAAACAAGCTAAATGAGCAAGGAGAAGTTGTCAGAAACAAGGCACGACTGGTTGCAAAAGGGTATAGTCAGCAAGAAGGTATTGATTATAATGAAACCTTTGCTCCAGTTGCCAGGAAGAATTTGAAATGAGCATGATGGGGGAGCTGAAATTCTTTCTTTGAATTCAAATCAATCAATGCTCAGAAGGTACCTACATACATCAAACGAAGTATATGAAAGAACTTCTGAAGATATTCCAGTTGTTAGAAAGTAAAGAAGCCAAGACTCCAATGCATCCCAAATGTATCTTGGGAAAAGATGAGGTAAGTAAGAAGGTAGATCAGAAGCTCAACAAAGGTATGATTGACTATCTTCTATATCTAACTGCATTTAGGCCAGATATTCTGTTCAGTGTATGTTTATGTGCTAGATTCTAATCAGATCCTAGAGAATCTCACTTAACTGCTGTTAAGAGAATTCTATGGTATCTGAGAGGTACTACTAATGTTGGATTATATTATAGAAAATCCAAATATTTCAATTTAGTAGGATTTTGCGATGCTGACTTTGCTGGAGATAGAGTGGAGCGTGAAAGTACTTCTGGAAGTTGTCAATTTATGGGCAACAACTTGATATCATGGTACAGCAAGAAGAAAGCCACTATAGCACTCTCAACAACAGAAGCAGAATACGTTGTTGTTGCTGGCTGTAGTACCTAGATGCTCTGATTGAAGAGTCAATTAGAAGATTATCATATGTATGAGAGTAACATCCCTATCTTCTGTGATAGTACTTCTGCTATTTGCCTTTCTAAAAATCCTATTTTATGGTCAAAGGCAAAACATATTGAAATTAAACATAATTTCATTAGGGACTATATTCAGATTGGAATTTTGAATTTAAACTTTGTTGAGACAGACCAATAATTTGCTGACATTTTCACAAAACCACTTTCTGAAGATAGGTTTAAATTTATTTTGAAACATTTAAGTATGGAAAATTTCCCTGAATTAAATTCTGTTCAATATCATTTTAGTCAGAAGTTCTGTGTTAAATGAACCTCTAATTAATTAACTCTTCAGAAGTGAGAAGAGAAGTTAAGTTAGATACAATATCTAGAAGTTCTGAAACCTTCAAACGTTTCAAGTTCTGATTATGGTCAGAAGTTTATTAAAGTAAAACAGCTGTAATGCTGTAACCCAAAAGTTGAACACATGTTCAGAAACTTATGATAGGTTATTGAACTTGCGTGTTAGCTATTGACAAGAAATTTCTTAGTAACTGTTGAAATCCTTTCAAATCTCAAGATATCCCTCCAGTGTCAAACGCTACTTATGAGTGATGACTGCTTTGCTCTTAAATTTTTAATATTTTGGTTTGTGACAAACCTTCAGTAACTATATTTTTAAAAGTCATCAGAACTTCGTTTCACTTTACATTTTTTTAAAATGAATTTTTGATTATGACAAAAATGGAACAAAATGTCAAACATTTTTAACAAAATATGCTAGTGTACATTTTTGTTTCTAAGTGATACAGATATACACAAGCTCTGAAAGAACAAGCTGAGAAGAAAAGACCAAGTGCTGAAAATCAATATTCTGAAAACTCTGGATGAAAAGAATTATGCAAACTCTGAAAAGTGAACTCTTAAAGCTCAAAAGACCAAGTGGTAAAAGAAAACTCTAAAAAGTAAACTATGGAAGCTCAAAAGACCAATTGCTGAAAGCAAACTCTGGAAAAGTAAACTCTGGAAGAAAAGAAAAACTCAGGGAAGTTCTACCTTGCAACTTTTTTCCAATATTTAGTTCAGGGGGAGACTATTAATTTCAGGGGGAGATGTTTTTTTTACACATACAAAATTTCTTAAAATCAAAATCTAGATAGTTTTGTCATCGTCAAAAAGGGGGAGATTGTTAGAACAAAGCTTTTTTCTAAATATATATTAAAGTTTTGATGATAACAAGCATAACAAATTTTGTATGAATGAATATAATACTCTGACTTGTACATGTTTCATTTTAGGAGATGTTCTAACTCTAGCGCAAAATGGAGAATATATCATGCTGAGCATAAGATGAAGTTAGAAGTTCTAATGCGAGCACAACTTCTAGACAAAGCACGCTAAAAGCAACTTCTGGCAGAAACACGCTTTAGAAGTTCGAAGGAGACAGAACTTATGATCAAAGCACGCTCAAAGAAACTGCTAATAGAATCGAGCTTTAGAAGTTCTGAGCGAGAACTTCTGGAAGACACGCTGAAAAGAAAGCTTCTGAATTAAGAATAAAATATAACTTCTGATGGAAGCAAGCAAAGCACAACATCTGATTAGAAGCACCAAAAATATTTTCTGAATAGAAGATGTTAACAAAGCTAGTAGAAGATCATGAAATATTAGAAGTTCTAACGAAGACAGAACTTCTGGTCACACAAGCTAGGAAGCAACTTCAGATAGAAGCAGGCAAGAGTAAACTTCTGATAGAAGCACTAACAGAAGTTCTGATGAGAAGATATATTAACAAAGCTTACAGAAGATCATTATCAATATGTACGTTACCTTCTAAAAGACAAAACCTGCGAACAGTAACGTAAACCCACTAAGCGAAGAACATAAATACTTGAGTGGTTCAACTTCCAAGAAATATTTAGCAAGAAAATAAAGTAACGTTAAGCAAGTCACATGAAGCTAAGCAAAGTCATAGTTACATTTTTCCATGATCCAAGTGTAATATGGTGAACTGACTTTGAGATTTTTGTATCGCAAATGTGCGGATAGCAAAAGCCGCCACCGACTTTTCTTTTATCCAATTAAGGGAAGGTGAAAAGATCAGGAAAAGACATTCCTTAGATTCTGAGTAAAGGAGAAGGTTATGAAAAGGGAAGGTATTAGCACCCCTTTCCATCCGTAGTTATCTACGGGCTCTTAGTAGCTCTTAGATCATTTAAAAAAAGTGCTTTCTGTGTGTTTGACAAAAATGTTTTTAAAAGGCATTTCGCTTTGACTTTGTAACGATTCATATAGGAATGTATACAAAGTGTTCGGAAATGTTTTGTTTTGAAAAGAGTTTGGTTTTTGACAAAAGTGTGAGGTGCGAAAAGTATTTTGATAGAGCAAGCAACTAAAAGTCTTATTACCTACTCATAATGGTCGTTTTCGTGTTATTTTACGTTCCTTTAGAATAGTGCTATCCATTCCATTAGTTGGTAGGTAACCCTATTCGTTGGATGTAGAAGGGACGTTCGAAAGAACATCGGATGGTCATAGAAGGCAACTTGTAGGAAGTATCCTAGCACATTCGAAGGGACTATCATCATTTTCGTTGGCGACAATCGAGGGTCAAGATCATGTATTCATAGGCGACATTGTGGGTCTATGATCTTTGTATCGAAGGGACTATGATGATTTGTTTTGAAGGCAACGGTGCTAGAATACCTCTACGTTCGAGGGACTTGACCATTTGTATTCGTAAGGCAACGAGAGAGAATTACCCTAAGGGGTGCATGTGTGAAAAGAGTGTGTTCATTTCAGATATTTTATCTTGGAATTATGAATGATCTATGTCCGATTTTATCTTGCCATACACGCCTAATTAGTAGCAGTTTATAGGGTGCAGAAACTAAATTGCGGAACGTAAAGTGCGGAAAGTAAATGTCCTACGCTATTACATGGCTTTGGGGCAGATACATAATATGAGTGCGGAAAATAAAATCCCTAATTAAACTATTACATCCCATAGACAATTACATAATTGAAAAGAAAAGCAAGAAAAATCGTCCGAAACGGTATAACCTGTGAACAGATACAAAATCGAGAAATACGAGAAAAATTGCATAAGAAAAAAATGTTAGTAAAAATAAGTATTTTTGAATGAGAAAACGTTTTTGTGTTAATAATGACATAAATATGATAAGATAAATTTTTGGTAATTCTTGGAGTTGATTTGATAATTTAAAAACAATTAAAAGTCATTTAAACGATTAATTAGCAATTAAATTAAATATGCATGCAAAAATAAAAAAATTTATATTAAAAATTAAATAAACATTTTTCTGATGATTATGCAAAAAATAAATATTTTTGGTGTTTTTTAAATGCATGAGAAAATTATTTGAGGATAAAATAAATTGGATGGAAAATATTAAAGAAAAAATAGAAAAATATGAAAAATAGAGTTAGTTTTTCAAAAGAGAAAAATAATATGGTCCTGACAAGGCTCGAACCTGTGACCATTGAGAGCATCTTGCAATCCACACGCCTTAACCACTGGACCAAAGTGTTTTTGGTGTTTGAAATCTGGAAAGAGTGGTTTAAATATGTAAACGTGTCCTTAGTTTGTGAAGTCAAAGCACAGTCAGCCATGTGGACCCCAGGATTTACGAATGGATGAATCGGATGCCTCGAACGCGCCACGCATGCCTCGCCGGATTCAACCAGGTCAACGACGCCGGAACCCTAGCTCTGGTCATCTTCTCCGGCTGGTTTAGTGACCGATCCTGCAAAATAGGTAGAATCAAAGCAAAAGAAAGACCTATTCCCCCTAATTCGACCCTTCCGAGTTCAATGGTGCCATCGTTTTGGCTTGAAAACGGTTGTATCGTGAGTTTCGAAGAAAAGAACATGAACTGCCCTAACAATGGCAATTCGGATTCCGGTTGGCATGGGCTTCATGTAATCACCCAGACCTGCTCTATGATACCCTCAGGAACTCATAATGATGGTTAGATTCAGGCAAAACACAATGGAAATTAGAAAACGAATTCAAGAATTATATGCATATGTATGATCATATATGACACGATTTAGGTAGCTTTAGCCATGGTTCTTGACCTGGACTTACCTTATGATGCTTCTGGAACACGATTGAGTGCTTAAACTGGACTGAAAATGGCTGGAGAATGGATTTTGAAAATTGCAACTTTGAGAAAAAATTTGAGCAAAATAAGGGTTGTTGTAGGGGCTAGGGTTTCGTCCTTGGCTTGTGCAAATAGCTGAGTATTTATAGAGTGAAGAGTGAGTGCAAAGAGAGTGAAAAAAGATATGGTATTCAATGTAAAATTAATTCCTTTCAAATAAAATCAAATTTTGAGAAAATTAGATTTTCTCTTCCATATGCAAGCTAGCACGAATTTGGCAAGTTGTGTTGGCTATCTTGGACCTCAAGTTTGATAAAAATCCAATCCATTTGAAAATATATCTTGTTTTCATATTTTATATAATTTAAATTTGAATTAAATGGTTTTAAATTCAAAAATAAATCAATAAAATAGAATGTGGTCATGGAAAGGCATTAATAGGTCACAAATAATATTATGATCGAGTTTGGATCATAAAATTATAGGCCCATTTGGAAAAAATTGGATTTTGACAAATATCTCCTTTTGTGCAATTGTTCAAAAATGCCAACTTGTACAAGGTGTATTTTGCTCAATTTTCCACATTTTTGAGTGTTCTTGGACTTTTTAGAAAGCTCTAGGTATCCTCTAAACAAATCTTTGGTTTCATCTCAATTGGAGTTTCCATGCTCAATAAATCTTCAAAACAAAAAGTTGACTTTTTGTTGACTTTGAAAAGGACCTGTAATGTTTTGATCTATACCTTCCAAATGAAGAATTTTTTGAACATTCTTGTGAGACATGAAGTTGTATAGAATTGAATTTCCTTCAAAATGAGAGGTGGTGGAAAAATTTTTGAGAAAGTATGAAGAAGTTATGCTTAGTCAAAGTTCAGTTGACTTTTCATTGGAAAACCCTAATTTGGAAAGTTTGACTTTTGAGAAAATCTTGAGTTTTCTTGATGAATCATGACCAACCCTTGATCAAATGATGAATGTGACTTCAAAATGAGGATGTTGACCAAAATTCAGGAAATTTGACTGTATGTTGACCACAGTTGACTTTTGTCCAATACAACTGATTTTCAACCATCTGAGCAATTGTATGAGGAAATTTGACTTGTAAGGCTTGAAACTTGACATGGAGAGTCTTTGAAGCATATGAGGAGGCATGATGACCATTGGAGATGTTGGAAGTCCATCTGGATCTAAGAATAGCCAAACCCTAGTTTGGGTTGAATGTCTAGGAGAGAGTTTGTTTGATCAACCCTTGAGGAATCCTTGAGTATGGATGTATGAAATGTTTTGAGAAGTAGGAGGGTAAATTTTGGGGTATGACAGCTGCCCCTGTTCAATCTTCTTGTACTGGAAGGGTTAGATTGGCGTGCTTGCCTTTCGTGACTTGGAGGTAGGAGATGATTGAACACTCGAGTACACCTGAAAATTTGCACTCGCTGTTTGATTGATGCGGGAATGGGCTTACAGATGCCATTTGGAGAAGGTGGAGACTTCGCTGGGGAATGAGTCGTACGCTAGACTCAAGATCGTTGTCAGGATAGGAGAACTGTCGGAGATGGGTTTAAGATGCCATCTGAAAAAGATTGATGCCGGGGAGTGAGCCGTACGCTAGGCTCTGTAGATGAAAGGGGCACGGAGATGGGCTTAAGATGCCATCCGGAGAGGGCGGTACGTTAGACTTCGTGCTCATCTTTGAATGAAGTTATTGGTTTATATTGGTTTTTAACCAAATATGCAGCATTCTGAAAGTGGAGAAATGTTGATAAGTAGTCGGAGATGGGCTTAAGATGCCATCCAAGGCAATCGAGTCGCACGCATCAGTAGTCTGCTGATAATAAGAGAGCGCCGTAACAAATCTTCGCCTTGATTGCTCGAGGGATAATTGTTGGCAAATGTGGATATCTTCCCTGTTGTGCTTCGTATTGACCCGATGCCCGCATCGGAGGATAACTTGTGATCGCTCGTATAGTTTTCCGTCGGCTTCGGTATTAATCCGGATCCGCTGTCGGAGGACAACTAGCGCTCGTATGGTTTTCCGTCGGCTTCGGGCATTAATCGGACCGTTGTCGGAGGACAACTAGGGAGGTCGATAGTTTTCCCATCCGGCGGGCATTAATCTCGGACCGGTTGTCGGAGGACAACTAGGGAGGTCGTCGATAGTTTTCCGTCGGCGGGCATTAATCCTGGACCAGTTGTCGGAGGACAACTAGGGCGGTCATTCAGATAGTTTTCCCGTCTGGCTTCGGGCATTAATCCTGGACCAGTTGTCGGAGGACAACTAGAGCGGTCGTTCAGATAGTTTTCCCGTCTGGCTTCGGGCACTAATCCTGGACCTCTTTGTTTTAGAAGTGATTTTCACCTATTTTGGGAAAAACAAAGGAAACATTGATGGAATATTGTTAGTCTTATGCGAATTATGATGCATGACAATGCGTATGAATGGCATATGCGCAAATTATGACTTTTATGAGTAATGTATGAATGATAGATGTTGTGGTATTTCAAAACATATCCATCTTGAAGAAGAGGTGGATGCTCTGCTTGTAGATTTCTGACTTCTGTTTGGGGATGAAATGGATTGGAAACCCTGAGAAGAAAGATAACCTTGATTCCTCCGATGCACTATCTGACCGAGTCTTGAGCCTAGATATTGTTGAGGATGGTAGAGATTGAAAGACGCGCTGCTGAGGATCTTGTGCATAGACCCTGCCGGGGGAAAATTGGGATGCGCTCTGCTGGGGATCTTGTGCGTAGATCCTACTGAGGAGTAATCAATTGTTGCTGGGAGATAGGGCTGGGAGGATCTGGAGCCTGTTCAAACCTCTGGCTGGGGAATAAAAGATGTAGGTTTCCTCCGATGCACTATCTGACAAAGTTTTCAAGCCTGGATACTACTGCTGCAGGGGAGGTGATGATTGTCAAGAGATATTTTGCTGGGGACACCTCCGCTGGTGACGAATCGTTACTGCTTGGAAATCTGTTGGGGAAATTTTGCGATGAGTGACATCTCTGCGGGGGTTGTACTCTTGCAAGGGGACGTATGGGTGACTTTCATCGTCATCTCAATCCCTAGAGGCTGTAGTAATTACCCTTGTATGCTTACTTTTCGCATGTTTGTAAACAGATTTTTTATTGTCAGATGCATATAATCATTCAAAGCAAACGTTGGACCTTATGCAAATAACAAATATTGTAAAGAGAAAGAACTCGTATTTATTTGAAATGTGGCGTATGGCCAAGTAATTTGTACACAAGAAAGGTAAAAATCTATGCGGAAACAATCTCGTTAAGTTCCAACTATGCTAGTACTCATATATTTCAACTATCTCATCTCCTTGTCGAGAAAGTGAGTAGACTGATCTTTGCCATTTGAATCTTGAATGCGATAGTAGTCAGATAGGTGATCGGACGAGACATAGTCGACGCTTAAATCCCTAACTTTTGCCAAGACCCTTTCGGTTTTCACCGATACCTTTTTGGCCAAGCCGCTTGCGTGTTTTCGACTTGCCGGTGTACATGTTTTGTATATATCCTTAACTTTTGCCCGAACCCTTTGGTTCGCCAGATGCCCTTATTTTTCCTAGGTCATCGACCTAGCGGGTCTCTTTTATGTAGTATTTTTGACTATGTCTGCGTTCACAGGGTGTGGGAAGTCTTCACCATCCATGGTGCTAAGTATCATAGCTCCGCCGGAAAACATTGTCTTGACTACAAATGGTCCCTCGTATGTGGGAGTCTATTTGCCCCTGGGATCACCTTGTGGAAGAATGATGCGCTTGACTACTAGATCACCGACTTGGTAGACTTGGTGCTTGACCTTCTTGTTAAATGCTCTGATCATTCGCTTCTGATAAATCTGTCCATGGCAGATGGATGCGAGTCGTTTCTCGTCGATCAAGTTAATCTGGTCAAGGCGAGTTTGGATCCAATCATCTTCGCCTAGCTCTGTGTCCTGGAGGACTCTGGTTGAGGGTATCTGAACCTCGATTGGTAGGACTTCTTCCATACCATATACAAGAGAGAAGGGGGTTGCCCCTGTTGATGTTCGTACTGTAGTACGATAACCATGAAGAGCGAATGGTAACATCTCATGCCAATCCTTGTAAGTCACTGTCATCTTCTGTATAATCTTCTTAATGTTCTTGTTGGCGATTTCCACAGCGCCATTCATCTTAGGCCGATAAGGAGAAGAATTATGATGCTTGATCTTGAACTGCGTGCAGAGTTCGGTGATCATTTTGTTGTTGAGATTAGAGCCGTTATCTGTGATAATCCTTTCGGGAGTTCCATACCGACAGATAAGATTATGTTTGATGAATCGAGCCACAACATTCTTGGTAACAGATGCGAACGAGGCTGCTGCTACCCACTTGGTGAAATAGTCAATTGCCACAAGGATGAAACGATGTCCGTTGGAAGCTGTGGGCTTGATTTCTCCGATCATGTCAATGCCCCACATTGCAAAAGGCCAGGGAGCTGTTAGAACATTCAGAGGTACTGGAGGCACGTGCACTTTGTCTGCATATATCTGGCATTTGTGACAAGATCGAGCATAGCGGTGAAAATTAGCTTCCATGGTGGACCAATAATAACCTGTTCTCAAAATCTTCTTAGCCATTGTATGACCACTGGAGTGGGTACCAAATGTGCCTTCGTGTAACTCTTCCATAATATGTGCTGCTGTTTTCTGGTCTATATAGCGAAGTAAGCACAAGTCGTGGTTGCGCTTGTATCATATGTCGTTGCTGAGGAAGAATTTGGATGCAAATCTTCTCAAGAACTTCTTATCGTTGACAGATGCCCCTGTGGGATATTCTTGAGTCTCAAGATACCTCTTCTCGTCGTAGTACCAAGGTTTCTCTTCTGTATCAAGCTCATAACAATATGCTGGTTCGTCAAACTTCTCAATGATGATCTGGGGAGCCTCGTTGTCCCATCTGACATTGAACATAGATGACATAGTGGCTAACGCATCTGCCAGCTGATTCTCTTCTCGTAGAATGTGATTGAAAGTGATCTCTTCGAAGTAGGGGATCAAACTCAAAACATGCTCTCGATATGGAATGAGATTCGGATGCTTCGTATCCCATTCGCCCTTAATCTGACTGATCACTAAAGTTGAGTCTCCATACACTTGTAAGAACTTGATTTTTAAGTCAATGGCAGCTTTGATACCCATGATGCACGCTTCATATTTGGCCATGTTATTGGTGCAACTGAAACATAATCTGGCGGTGAAAGGTGTATGTCTGCCTGTAGGAGATGTAATGATGGCGCCAATGCCATTGCCAAGTGCGTTTGAGGCTTCATCAAAGACCATGGTCCTTCGGGATCCTTGTTCAGGTCCTTCGTCTGGTCCTGGTTCTTCGCAATCGGTAACTAGTAAAACATCTTCGTCTGAAACTCGAATCGCATAGATCGATAGTCATCTACGGCTTGATGAGCCAAATGATCGGCTACTACACTTCCTTTGATTGCTTTCTGAGAAGTGTACTGGATGTCATATTCGGTCAGGATCATTTTCCATCTTGCTATTTTTCTGGAGAGAGCTGGTTTCTCGAATATGTATTTTATCGGATCCATCTTGGAAATCAACAAGGTAGTGTGAGTCAACATATACTGTCTTAGTCGACGAGCAGCCCAAGCCAAAGCGCTGCAAGTTTTCTCGAGCTGTGAGTATCTTGTTTCACAGTCGGTAAACTTTTTGCTAAGGTGGTATATTGCGTACTCTTTTCGACCAGACTCGTCATGTTGCCCCAACACACGCCCCATTGAGTTCTCTAACACTGTGAAGTACATGATAAGAGGTCTTCCTTCAGCAGGCGGCATTAGGATAGGGGGATTCTGTAGGTACTCCTTGATTTTGTCATAAGCGATCTGGCAATCGTCATTCCATTCTACCACTTGATCTTTCTTCAGTAACTTGAAGATTGGCTCACAAGTAGCAGTTAGATGTGCAATGAATCTGGCAATGTAATTCAATCGGCCCAAGAAACCTCTGACTTCCTTCTCGGTGCGGGGAGCTGGCATTTCTTGAATAGCTTTAACCTTGGCGGGGTCAACCTCAATACCTTACAACTAACAACAAACCCTAGGAGTTTTCCGGATCTGACTCCAAATGTGCACTTGTTGGGATTGAGTCTCAATATGTACTTCTTCAATATATCAAATAGTTTCTGCAAATGATCAAGATGTTCTTCTTCAGTCTGTGATCGAGCTATCATGTCGTCGACGTAGACCTCTATCTCGTGATGAATCATGTCATGAAATAACGTCACCATAGCACGCTGATAAGTGGCACCCGCGTTCTTCTGTCCGAATGACATAACCTTTTAGCAGAACGTGCCCCATTGTGTAACAAAAGTAGTCTTCTCCATGTCTTCTAGAGCCATTTTGATCTCATTGTAACCGGAGAAACCATCCATGAAGGAGAAAACCTTGTGCTGAGCAGTGTTGTCAACCATAACATCAATATGAGGAAGTGGAAAATCGTCTTTCGGACTCGCTTTGTTCAGATCTCTGTAATCCACACACATTCGTACCTTTCCATCCTTCTTAGGTACGAGTACCACGTTCGCAACCCATTGTGGATAAGAAGTAACAGCTAGAAAATCGGCGTTGAACTACTTCATAACTTCGGCTTTGATTTTCTCTAACATCTCAGGACGCATGCGACGAACCTTCTGTTTCACTGGGAGAAAACCTTCTTTTGTCGGCAACCGGTGTACCACAATATCAATGTCCAAACCTGGCATGTCTTTGTATGACCAAGCAAAAACCTCAATATAATCTCGTAACATCCGAATCAATCTTTCCTTAACACTGCTCTCAAGACCCGCTCCTATCTTGATCTCTTTTCTGTCTTCATCAGTACCCAAAATCACAACCTCACTGGCTCTTCGTGTGGTTGTATAACTCGTTCTTCTAGCTGTAGCAGTCTGACAAGTTCTCCTGGAACTTCACAATCTTCCTCACTTTCGTCTTCGGCTTGGTAGATCGGATTATCGAAGTCATATTTAGCAATAGCATAGCTGTTATCAACGAGATTCGGAGTGATTCTGCAGTGCATCACGTGGGTGTGTGTAAGAACCACATAGCTTTTTGAAGGGGTGATAAAGTAAAAGAAAGAAAGCAATAATTAAATGCAAAAGTTCAACGATTTTATTGAATGAAAATATGCAAATGACAGATAATAACCCTCACAAACGAGCCATGATGCCCCGGGCAAGGCACTAGGCATTAGAGTTTATTGTTCAAAAGATAGAAAATACGAAAAGCAAAACAAAAACAAGAGCAATTACTCCTGTCTAAAGGAGATTGGTATGACGTCTTCAGTCTTCCAATTGCTGAGTCCGTTGTTGGGAGTTGGGAAGATCCACTTGCTGATGTCGAAGTCGTTGTCGTCGTCTTCTATAGCATGGATTCCACTCTGGCCGACGCGTAAAGGAAGTTGGCCGGCACGTTCGTGGCGTATCATCTTCTGACCTTTGATGGTGAAGCCTAAACCGGTCTTGTCAGATTTGAAAGGAAGATCAGGGAGCTGACCCTAAATAGCACTACCTCCTTCTTTAACTGCTGCTTGAGCATCCATCAGCGAGGCCATCCTAGGAAGAACTTGTGTAACTTCAGGAGTGACAGGAGAGTCAGCAGGCATGACTCTAGGTATTGTTTCAAAAGCTTGACAGGGAGTCTCGAGGAATTCACCTTCCATCTCAAGGTATCGGAATGACTGTAGATGACTGACCATATATTCTTCTTCACCATATACTGTAACAACCTTCCCTTTCACCGGATACTTCTAATGCGTAGGGTAATACCGCCCCATGTATCCAAGGGCGTCCGAGTAGGCAAGAGTAAGTCGGACGGATGTCCATGACAAAGAAAATGGAGTCGAAAGTCGGGAACCGACTTTAACAGTGAGCTCTCCAAGCGTTCGCTTAGAACCATCAAAAGCTCTCACAATTATGTCACTGGGTTTCAGAACCAGTCCTTAAACATCAAGTCGATCAAAAGCAGTCTTCGGTAGGATATTCAGAGCAGAACCGATATCTACCAAAACATGAGATAATGTAACGCCCTTGCATTCGACAGAGATGTGCAAGGCTTTGTTGTGTTTCTTTCCGGCAGGAGTCAGATCAGCATCAGAGAAACCTAGGTCGTTGTTAGCAGCCAGGCTAGCAATACAAACTTTAAATTGATCAGTAGTAGTGTCTTGCGGTACGTGAGCATTCTTCAGAAACTTCACTAAGGCTTTAGCATAAGCCTCAGAGCACAAGAGCAGAGCCAACATGGAGATCTTGGACGGAGTCTGTCCCAACTGTTCCACAACATTGTAGTCACTCTTCTTGATGATCTTCAGAATTTACTCCATTTCTTGTTTGGAGGTGTCTTCAGTAACTTCCTTTGGTACTTCTGGCTGAGCAAGATGAGTCACTGGTTCTTTCCCGCTAGTCTCGGGAACTGATTGAATAGCTGGAATGCGAGCTGGAGTCGCAGTGTATTTGGGAGGAGAGATTTCTGGAGAGAAAACCCTTCCGGTTCTGGTCACCTTGCTTGATCCGGTGATGTTGTCGATGTCAGGAACGGTAGCTTCAACTGTAAGATCTTCAATGGTCAGAGGGTCTTGCTTGACGCCATGATAGTAGACATCAGATCCATAATTCCAAGGAATAGCTTTGTCAGAGGAGTATGGAACTGGTCTGGGAGAAGTAATGATGAGAGGTGCCACTCTAGGCACGTAATCAGAGAGAAATCCTTATAGTGTTAACATCAAGATAGTCTTCGGGAAATCGTCACCCCATCCGGTTGCCTTAACATCTTCAATAGGAATCTTGTAGCTTTCGAGAACAGTGTACTTCACCATGTAATCAAACTTTCCACTTGGCTGCCCTAAGGTATCCCATGCAGACGGTACAGCTTCATTCACATCTTCGATCTTCGCTTAGACATGTCTTCACACGTCTCCATAGGTGGTTTTAGGAATAGTATTTCACGGTTATCCATCATGCATCGAACACGTCTTCTCAACCAAGCACAACCATCGTGTGATGGGCACCAACGACTCCGGGCATCCCGGATTGACACCACTTGCAAATTCTTCTTAACAGTCATCAGAGGAATGGTCAAGTCATCTATGTTGAAAACGTAAGTATCCTCACCTACAGTATTGGAACTCTTGTCATGGTTAGGCATAGGCGCGTTGATCACATTTGGAGTCTCAACAGGAGGATAAAACTCGATTTGCTTAGCTTCAATCATATCTTGAATCTTATTCTTCAGAGCCCAACAGTTGTCGGTGTCGTTCCCTGAGCTATTGGAATGGTAAGCACACTTAGCATTAGGATTGTATCGCAGAGAGGAAGTGTTGACACTCTGAGGAGGATCCTTCAAAGTAATCAGCTTTGCTTTCAACATGTGTTGCAAGGCTTGCAACAATGGCATGTTGATCTTCGTAAACTGTCTTTGTGGCACGTTCTGGCTACGTGTGTTGTCTCGCTGAGGTTATGCTGATGTAGGATTGGAGACCACAACTGCCCCCACAGATTGAGCACGGTTGGTCTTGGCTCGGCTTTTCTGACCATACACAGCATTGGTCTCTTTCTTACCAAAAGATCTCTTCGCAGCATTTGATGATGACTCTACATGAATCTTCCCGCTCTTGATACCAGCTTCGATGCGTTCTCCTGTCAATATAAACTCGGTGAATCCGGCTGAAGAGTTTCCAATCAGATGATTGAAGAATGGACCTGTCAGTGTTCCCATAAACATATCAACCAACTCCCTATTGGACAAGGGTGGTTGAACTCTTCCCGCTAGATCTCTCCATTTCTGAGCATATTCCTTGAACTTCTCATCACGACCCATAGACATGCTCTGTAATTGCATGCGAGTGGGTGTCAATTCAGCATTGTACTCATACTGTCTGTAGAAAGCATCCACTAAGTCACTCCAAGAACGGATACGGTCATTCTCTAGCTGATAATACCACTCCAATTGAGTTCCGGACAAACTCTCTTGAAAATAATGCATCCACAACTTTCTGTCATCAGTGTGGGGGTTGATCTTCTGAACATAGGACTTCAAATACCGCTTTGAACAGGAAATGCCATCATATTTGGCAAAAGTTGGAACTTTGAACTTGGGAGGAATCACCACACCAGGGACAAGACTCAGATCATCAAAGTTCAGCCCTGACATCTTCAGGTTTTCCACAGCATTCAGACGGTCATCAAGTTGCTTGTACTTGTCATCTTCATCAGAGTACTGGTCATTATCATAGTGATCTTCTCTGTCCTTCTCAGGCTCACGCTGACTTCCTTCTTCATTGCCCTTGACACTCCCCTCAGTCTTGACACTTCCTTCTGAGAGCTCTATCCGGTTGACTACTTTAGGACCACCTTTGTAACGTCTGCCCATGTTGAGAACACCAACGACCTTCTTCTTTTTGTTGATGAGCTTCTTTAGATCTTCTTGGCCTTGGACCAAGATAGTGAACATCCCCTGGAACTGAGCATTCTGAGCCTGGAGATCTTTGACAGCCTGTTCAAGAGCCATTTCTGCTAAAATAAATAGCGAGAAAACGAGAAAACCAATCTTCAATGTACCTGTTATGAGATGTTATGCCATGATATGCCATGTTTATGCAGATGCAATGCAATGTTTTCAAGGACCTTAGAGATTTAAATTTGTTAAACAAGCACGAACAAACATTTATTAGTTCTCTTTTTATTCTTTTTCTTTTTAAGTACAAAAGATAGTTCAAAACAATAAAAGGAAAGCATAAAAATCCTAAAGCTCTAAGTCTCCCATGGGCGCTTCCTCTTGGTGCCGAGGTAGGCGTTGATGTTCTGCTCCTCGTGAATTAGCTTGGTCAACTCTAGTACCTTCTTCTCGCTTGCATAGCACTGAGCTTCAAATGTATCCCTTTCTTCTTTAAGTTGAATCCAGGATCTCTTCAAGTCTTCAAAATCAGTAGACATGTCGGGATGGAGAACAGTATAGGGTACGTCACCCATTTGAGGTAAGGTTTCCACGGAATGGAGTTCTGGTGCCCCAAAGTCTTGGTATCAGTCTTCTTTACTATGCCCTAAGCGGTAATTCTGGAGATCGTGGTTGTAGTCGAACACAATATCTTGGAGAAGTATATCATGAGGACCATCTCTTCGAGCAAAACCAAACTATCGTAGAGCTAAAGAAGGGTTGTAAGTAATACCTCCCCTTATACCAAGGAGTGGTACATTAGGGAACTCTCCACAACGCTCAATGAATGTGAAGTCCTTTTGAGAGAAAAGACTCCAACGGATATCTGAATGAGAGAGTGACATTAGCCTTTGAGACCACTTCAACCTTTGTTCATTCTTCAAAATTGATGGAGGAAGGTGCAAAATAAACCACCTAGAAAGTAACGGTATACAACACATGAGAGTTCCTTGTCTCTTAGTAGTACGAGTGTGGAGAGAATGTAGGATGTTTCCGAGTAAAGTAGGCACAGGATTACGAGTAAGAAACACTTTGATGGCGTTGACATCTATGAATTGATCCGAGTTAGGAAATAGAACCAAACCATAGATTAGCAAGGCCAAGATGTCTTCGAATGCATGGAAACTCATAGCTTTGAGGAATTCTCGGGCTTTCTTTATAAGGAACTTAGCAAGTAAACCCTTAACTCTGCTTCTTGTTTCCCAATTGGCTTCAATGTATGAGCGCTTAAGTTGTAAGGCGGATGTGATGTCTTCGTACCTAGGAACCTTTTCTAAACCGGTGAATGGCATTTGGTCAAGAGTAGGTATCCCAAGTTGCTTAGAGAACTCTTCCAAAGTAGGAACCAACTGATAATCCAGGAATGTAAAGCAATGGTGTTTCGGATCGAAGAACTGGAATAGGACATGCATCATATCTTCTTCAAAACAGGAGACAACCAAGTCAAGTAGATAACCATGTCTTTTGATGAATTGAGCATGATCGGGAATCTCTGAAACCAATTCTTTGAGCTGGGAAGGTACACCCATGAAGTTGATTCGGATAGTCTTTCTAGAAGCCATAATCCCTACAAAACAGAGCAAAGATAAATCCCTAGGTCCTTGAAATAGTTAGAAATGATATGCAATGCGATGATGTCATGATGTCATGTTTAGCAAACACAAGCAATTCACACAATAGCCTTAGGTTTAAGGCTTGCAAGAGGTATAGGTGATTACCCCACCAAAAGTTTGAGTTGGTTCATCCTGTCCTATAATAGTAACCGGGTTCTAGGAATCTCATATCATTGATCTTTCTCGTAGGCATTTATTTCAATACGACTACCAAGTGGTCGATCGAAAATATCCCAAAAGTCTGATCTCAATGAGCGTAGCATCGAGTATCAGCCAACCTTAGTCTGCACCAAAGCCGACCATCTCACTACCTTCTAATGGCCAAGATGGGTCAATTAAGGTTCTAAAAGTTTAGTTAGTGCTTGATGACAACACGCAGAAGCCAAATATTATCCTCAACTTAGGAATGAAGAGTATCAGGACATCCAAAGTGTCACACTAACGTAGCCATCATGTTGACCGTTTCGATATACGTCTAACGGTCGCGACGATTTATTGCTACTTACCTAAAAGGAAACCCGGATCCGGGTATAGGATCCCCCACAAATATAATACCCAAGCAACCCTTAAAGATAAAGCAAGCAAGTCAAACAGAAAACAATAAAGGTGATCTAAAAATCCCTAAGGCATTCTCTCTTTAGGGTGTCTCCCCGGCAGAGTCGCCAGTTCTGTAATACGGTGAACTGACTTTGAGATTTTTGTATCGCAAATGTGCGGATAGCAAGAGTCGCCACCGACTTTTCTTTAATCCAATTAAGGGAAGGTGAAAAGAACAGGAAAAGACCTTCGTTAGATTCTGAGTAAGGGAGAAGGTTATGAAAAGGGAAGGTATTAGCACCCCTTTCCATCCGTAGTTATCTACGGGCTCTTAGTTGCTCTTAGATCATTTAAAAAAAGTGCTTTCTGTGTGTTTGACAAAAATGTTTTGAAAAGGCATTTCGCTTTGACTTTGTAATGATTCATGTAGGAATGTATACAAAGTGTTCGGAAATTTTTTGTTTTGAAAAGAGTTTGATTTTTTGACAAAAGTGTGAGGTGCGAAAAGTATTTTGATAGAGCAAGCAACTAAAAGTCTTATTACCTACTCATAATGGTCGTTTTCGTGTTATTTTACGTTCCTTTAGAATAGTGCTATCCATTCCATTAGTTGGTAGGTAACCCTATTCGTTGGATGTAGAAGGGACGTTCGAAAGAACATCGGATGGTCATAGAAGGCAACTTGTAGGAAGTATCCTAGCACATTCGAAGGGACTATCATCATTTTTCGTAGGCGATTATCGAGGGTCAAGATCATGTATTCGTAGGAGACATTGCGGTCTATGATCTTTGTATCGAAGGGACTATGATGATTTGTTTTGAAGGCAACGGTGCTAGAATACCTCTACGTTCGAGGGACTTGACCATTTGTATTCGTAAGGCAACGAGAGAGAATTACCCTAAGGGGTGCATGTGTGAAAAGAGTGTGTTCATTTCAGATATTTTATCTTGGAATTATGAATGATCTATGTCCGATTTTATCTTGCCATACACGCCTAATTAGTAGCAGTTTATAGGGTGCAGAAACTAAATTGCGGAACGTAAAGTGCGGAAAGTAAATGTCCTACGCTATTACATGGCTTTGGGGCAGATACATAATATGAGTGCGGAAAATAAAATCCCTAATTAAACTATTACATCCCATAGACAATTACATAATTGAAAAGAAAAGCAAGAAAAATTGTCCGAAACGGTATAACCTGTGAACAGATACAAAATCAGGAAATACGAGAAAAATTGCATAAGAAGAAAATGTTAGTAAAAATAAGTATTTTTGAAGGAGAAAAAGTTTTTCTGTTAATAATGACATAAATATGATAAGATAAATTTTTGGTGATTTTTGGAGTTGATTTGATAATTTAAAAACAATTAAAAGTCATTTAAACGATTAATTAGCAATTAAATTAAATATGCATGCAAAAATATAAAAAAATTATATTAAAAATTAAATAAACATTTTTCTGATGATTATGCAAAATATTAATATTTTTGGTGTTATTTAAATGCATGAGAAAATTATTTGTGGATAAAATAAATTGGATGGAAAATAATAAAGAAAAAATAGAAAAATATGAAAAATAGAGTTAGTTTTTCAAAAGAGAAAAATAATATGGTCCTGACCAGGCTCGAACCTGTGACCATTGAGAGCATCTTGCAATCCACACGCCTTAACCACTGGACCAAAGTGTTTTTGGTGTTTGAAATCTGGAAAGAGTGGTTTAAATATGTAAACGTGTCCTTAGTTTGTGAAGTCAAAGCACAGTCAGCCATGTGGACCCCAGGATTTACGAATGGATGAATCGGATGCCTCGAACGCGCCACGCATGCCTCGCCGGATTCAACCAGGTCAACGACGCCGGAGCCCTAGCTCCGGTCGTCTTCTCTGGTTGGTTTAGTGACCGATCCTGCAAAATAGGTAGAATCAAAGCAAAAGAAAGACCTATTCCCCCTAATTCGACCCTTCCGAGTTCAATGGTGCCATCGTTTTGGCTTGAAAACGGTTGTATCGTGAGTTTCGAAGAAAAGAACATGAACTGCCCTAACAATGGCAATTCGGATTCCGGTTGGCATGGGCTTCATGTAATCACCCAGACCTGCTCTATGATACCCCAGGAACTCATAATGATGGTTAGATTCAGGCAACACACGATGGAAATTAGAAAACGAATTCAAGAATTATATGCATATGTATGATCATATATGGCACGATTTAGGTAGCTTTAGCCATGGTTCTTGACCTGGACTTACCCTATGATGCTTCTGGAACACGATTGAGTGCTTAAACTGGACTGAAAACGGCTGGAGAATGGATTTCGAAATTGCAACTTTGAGAAAAATTTTGAGCAAAATAAGGGTAGTTTTAGGGGCTAGGGTTTCGTCCTTGGTCTTGTGCAAATAGTTGAGTATTTATAGAGTGAAGAGTGAGTGCAAAGAGAGTGAAAAAAGATATGGTATTCAATGTAAAATTAATTCCTTTCAAATAAAATCAAATTTTGTGAAAATTAGATTTTCTCTTCCATATGCAAGCTAGCACGAATTTGGCAAGTTGTGTGGGCTATCTTGGACCTCAAGTTTGATAAAAATCCAATCCATTTGAAAATATATCTTGTTTTCATATTTTATATAATTTAAATTTGAATTAAATGGTTTTAAATTCAAAAATATATCAATAAAATAGAATGTGGTCATGACAAGGCATCAATAGGTCACAAATAATATTTTGATCAAGTTTGGATCATAAAATTATAGGCCCATTTGGGAAAAATTGGATTTTGACAAATATCTCCTTTTGTGCAATTGTTCAAAAATGCCCAACTTGTACAGGGTGTATTTTACTCAATTTTCCACATTTTTTAGTGTTCTTAGACTTTTTAGAAAGCTCTAGGTGTCCTCTAAACAACATCTTTGGTTTCATCTCAATTGTAGTTTCCATGCTCAATAAATCTTCAAAACAAAACGTTGACTTTTTGTTGACTTTGAAAAGGACCTGTAATGTTTTGATCCATACCTTCCAAATGAAGCATTTTTTGAACATTCTTGTGAGACATGAAGTTGTAGAGAATTGAATTTCCTTCAAAATGAGAGGTGGTGGAAAAATTTCTGAGAAAGTATGAAGAAGTTATGCTCAGTCAAATTTCAGTTGACTTTTCATTGGAAAACCCTAATTTGGAAAGTTTGACTTTTGAGCAAATCTTGAGTTTTCTTGATGAATCATGATCAACCCTTGATCAAATGATGAATGTGACTTCAAAATGAGGATGTTGACCAAAAATCAGGAAATTTGACTGTATGTTGACCACAGTTGACTTTTGTCCAATACAACTGATTTTCAACCATCTGAGCAATTGTCTGAGGAAATTTGACTTGTAAAGCTTGAAACTTGACATGGAGAGTCTTTGAAGCATATGAGGAGGCATGATGACCATTGGAGATGTTGGAAGTCCATCTAGATCTGAGAATAGCCAAACCCTAGTTTGGGTTGATTGTCTAGGAGAGGGTTTGTCTGATCAACCCTTGAGGAATCCTTGAGTATGGATGTATGAAATGTTTTGAGAAGTAGGAGGGCAAATGTTGGGGTATGACACCAACACACGCTACCAGCAACGGACAAATTCTTGAAGCACTATTTAACGGATTCAAATTCAAAGGAGAATTCAACGATTCACAACATATACATTAGAACTACAACGTTCAACAACATCTTCTAACAACTTACAAAAAATTATTTCCAAGTAAACTCACGCTGCAAGTACAAAGAATCTTTCTTTTTAATTAATTTACTATTCATTGAGCTTCTTTTTGTGTAAACTTCACTTTGTGAAGAATAACTTTTCTAGGACTAGTTGAGTCTTAGAGGTGTTAGTCACAACGGTTGGTTGTGCAGTTTGTTCCTTGAGAAGACCAGTTGGGTCAGTGTTCTTGAGAGGGCTAAGAGTAGTGAGTCTTAGAGGAAATTAGTCACACGAGTTGGGTAGTGCACTCTGTAATCGTTGATTATAGTGGATTAAGTCCTCGTTGAGAGAGGCGAAATCACCTTGACAGGTGGACTGGAGTAGTTTGACTTTCAAACGAAACAGGATAAAAATACTTGAGTATTTAATTTTTTGTTTGGATAAAAGAATTAAAAAGTAAGAAAAACTTATTAAACCCCGCCCCCTTCTAAGTGTTTTTCCAAGCCTTCAGGTTAATGTAGTTATTGTTCCTCATAACCCGAATTCTAAGAAGAGAAGTCCAAGGATCATCCTACTTCATAAAATCCAAACCAAACTTAAGGTTAGAAGCCTTATTCAGAGCAACCAAAGATCTAATGCCAAGATCACCATCAAAAATCGGCCTACAAATATTTTTTCAAGTCACTGTAACTTTTTCTTCTCTATTTCACTTCTTTGAAATTCTTACTAAAATAATATGTTTCCTTTTAATATTTGTTTTATACAAAATATATCGATCAATATAATCAAAATCATTCATTTTCTAAACATCCAACCAAAGCAATTACCTTATACAAATCCACCATGTTTGTTAGTTATGTTGATTGGCAGCAATTTTGGTAAAACATTTTACACAAAAAATGCCATAAAGAATGCCTTAACATGTGAAGCAAAATGTATCAACAGTTTTTAAGAAGATGTCAAAACAGATATCTTGACATGCGTTACAAAACTGAACTGGTTTTTCAGTTTAGATATTTCTGAAGATAGTTTGTTTTAGGTGTTTTCTCTCAGTAAGCCAGGTCTTATAACGCTCTACTGCAACATTCTTGGAGAGCTCTTATCCTACTTTTATCGAGAAAGTAAAGGTATAAGTTGAAGACTTATGTGAAGAGAATTATGGGCCAACCCTAGTTGTTGTTCGTATAAAAAGAAAGCTAACCCTAGTTGTAGAGTTAGCCATACTGAAGAAAGTTGGATCTATTGTGTTTAGAGTTTAGGTTTTAATTCAGTGTTATTTATTACTTGTGAGGCACTTCGGTATTGTTAAATACTTGATTTTGACGTTAGTTGAGCTGTAATTTGTTAATCATCCATAAGTTTTGAAGCAAGGATGGTTATGTGTCTTTGAAGTATGTCTTCATGTCTTTGTTATTGTTATTACCACAGTGTGTGATTGAGGGGAAGTGAGAGAGGTTTCTCATATCTAAGAGGTTCTTAGGTAGAAAGGTCATTGGGTTGTGATTAAGTGAGGGGTGCAGCAACAAAAATTGCGAGTATAAGCCATTGAATTGACTTAACTCAAAAATTAACAAATGAGTTGTCACCGCGCTTTTATTTTATCCAAAGGACTAGGAAAAAGAGCGAATAAAATCCTAAAAAAGATCAGAGATCTGGGATCGGGGGTTTGTTATGCAAAGGGAAGGTGTTAGGCACCCAAAGCATCTACGGTACTCCGTATGAACCTTTTTAAAAATTTGTATATATATGCTAAAAGAGTATGTACAAAATGGATGGTGGGGGAAGAAAAGAAGTATTTTTATAATTTTTTGGTTTGATAGAACTTCCAATGAGTTCTAAGCCTACATACCAACAATGTGCAATGTTGAAATCTAAACCAAGTATTCCGACTAAAAAAAGACCAAATTTGTGTGTTGGTTGATTTTAAGAAAATGTTAGTTTAGGAAAGCTGCAAAGAGCTCAAAAAGTTTGAATGAGGTTAGGTTTTTTTTAGTCTTATGAGAAATGGTCAAAATATTATTAAATGGGTTGAAAGTTTATTAAGAAAACAAATTTTGAAAATTCATGGATCTAAGTCCAAGTTTTTGTTTATGAAAGCGGTTCGAGTTTTGAAAAACAAGAATCCTTTGAATAAGAGGGAAGATTTTGAATATTAAAGAATGGGGAGGAGATGAAGAGGCTAACCTATGTACATAAAGTAAAAGGTAAGAGTAAAGAAAGATCTAAGCGGGTGAGAAGACTAGTACTTGACAACAAGAGCCAATACCACATCCCATCATTTGGATTACCACATAAGCAACAAATTATCAGACAAAAAAATATAAGCTTCAGATAAATCAATGCTTTTAGGTGAACTCTTGTCTTAAGAAAAACGGGCAGAGTAACGACTGTATTTTGAGGAAATCCACAATTAATCGCGTATAACGGAATAACCTGCATATAAAGATAATAACCAGACAAGACAGAATAACACCAAGGGCACAGAAATCTCCAAGCTGAGGTAAATGTCATAATCTTAAGTCCAAAGATCAAGCTCCAAGCACAAGGATAGTAACCAAGTCCAATTATAAGTTTTTTATGTCTAAGTTGAATTATTAGGTATTTTAGAAAAGAAAAATAAAGTTCAAGTGAGCAAATTCAAAATAACAAAAAGGTAAAATGCTCAAATGAGCAAAGGAATAATGACATGAAATATAAATGCTAAACGTAAAGTGCATAAAAATAAACAGCGTAAAATAAATGCGGAAAGTAAAGAGCAATAAAGTAAAAGCATTTAATTAAAGTTTAGCAAGATGACCATCTTGAAACTTGTCAAGTATATCATCGAATTGTTAATTGTTAGTCGTCAATAAGGTGACCATCTTGAAACTTACGCAAAAAGACTTTCCAGAAGCTTGATAGAATCAACGCGACCATACGACAAGTTTCAATTGTTTTTTGTCAAGTATATCACCGATTTTGGAATTATCATATCACTTGATCAAAGATGATTGAGAATTTCAAATGGACAAGGTTAGTGGAAACATGCCAGAAGCTTGATTAGAAATCAACGCGACCACACGACAAGCGCCACAGGTGTTGAATCAAGATCAAAGCTCAAGTAATCTTTTGGGGCTTATGTTAGAACATTAAAGCCCATGCCACCAATTGATCACTTTTCTGAATCGGGACAAAAGAAAAATAAGATGAAGAAGAAGTAATTTTCAAGTTTATTTTGCATCAGATGAATTTATTCGGTCTAACTTCGTCAAAATCAATAAACTTTCTTGGTGGATTTGGTCAAGAGACCTATCAACACCAAAATTCCATTGATGTTGAGGAAATTTGTGACTCTAAAATAAATTCATATTTCAGCAAAATAAAATGAAAAGAAAAGTAAAAATAAAAGGTTTTAAATAATGTTGAAATTAGGTTATTTTAATTGGACTTTATTGATGAAATACATAAATAATTTTTTTTCATCAAAGTAAAATTCCAAAAAAATTCCTTAAAGTCGATCAGAGGTCAACAAGTGTTGACAAGTTTTTTACAATTGTTTACAAGTCAAAAACTATTTTAAAATAAAAAGAAAATGATGGAATAAACAAAAAAAATGGTAACAAATAGCAAAGTCATAAATAAAAATAAAATGAGGTCACCAATATTAGTCAAATGACCATTGGATCCCTCCTTAATTTTTTCATAATTTTTTTAATGTAAAAAAGAATTTTTAAAGTAATTAAAAACATCAAATAAAAGAGAAAAATCACAAAAAATATCAAATCTGAAAATAAAATTGTGAAAAAATAAAATTCAGAAAGATAATATTCCAAAATATTTTTGTGATTTTTTTCATAATTTTTGGACTCAAAATGAAGTTAATATGATTTTTTGAAGTTTAAAACATTAAAAATATAAAATCAGAAAATAAAATAAAAGAAGAAAAAATGTGGATCATCTGATCATAGTCAAAACGCGCTAGTAAGCTAATCTAATGGATCAGACGCGTTGTGTTTGATATGAACATCTTGGAAATCACACTGGATCACCAGTTAAATTAAAATTAAAAAAAAATAAAATAAGAATCAATCTTGCGCGTTGGATGGAGTCTGACTCACAAAAGTAATCAGATCCAAGGGCTCACATCACGCGCGTATGATAGCATGTTATCACCGGATCCATTTCAAAAAAATAACGTGGCTCAATTTCATTGGTTGAGACAAGACATGTCATCGTCTTCAACCTCCAGCCACTCTGAAATTGAGGCTTCTCCAACTGTGAAATAAATTTCCCAGACCGGTACCATTCGCTTTGTCTCTTCAAGACGATTCTAATGGTACCATTGCGAAAAATTTATTTCACTTGTACCATGATCAAATTGGGAAAAATCAGGAAAGTAAGAGCACTTGTTTATGGAAATTCAGAGTCAATTCTCAATGACAATGCAAATGGTGAAGATCACAAGGATCAGGGAGATGAGGAGAGTGCAATGATGTTTTATTTTACAAGATTTAATAGAGATTTCTACCTGAATGAAGTTCACTTTCAAAGCTCTGAAACTGGACTTGGATAGCACGATTCAGGAGGCTTCAAAACATGATTCTTGTTCTATAAGCTTCAGTGAGGCTCAAGGAAGAAGAATCAAGGGTTAATTTATAACTGGAAGTGGTATAAAAGTGAAAACGAAATCTCATAAATGTGAGGTTTGGTGTGAGTTTGGCAGTGATTTTCTGGCTCTCCAAGCTTGAGGAAATGTGTGGAATGTGTCCCTTATTTATAGGATAAGTGAATGGAATCAAAAGGGAGGGTGAATGATGCAATTTGGAGCGAAATCGTGTGCGCCCGTGTTCATGAAGAAAATGTGATTTCATGTGCATCAAAACTCAATCATTCTTTGTGTTTTGATATGCTAAATAATCCTGGGAAGTTCCTAATCACAATTAGTCACGAAAGTAAGGCTTAATTTAGCTTAAAATCAAGTTACACGCACAAATGCACAAACTGATGGTGAGTGTAAAACAAGTTTTGGCTCAAACTTTGAACTGAGGCTAAATACAACTCCCTCGTGCGTTTCTTGATTTTTTTGGAGCCAAATTTAGTATTAAAAGAGTAGAACACAATGCAAAAATAATCAAACCAAATGGATGCTTGAGTTGAGAGATTGAGCCTTTAGGATTCTTGCCAAATCATTGATTTTTCTGGCCAGGCCTTGGTCAAACATGCCACTTTCTAAAAATGACCTATAATGTTTATTTTTCAAACTTTCCCTTCCACTCAAACTTTTCTCTTGATTTTCAAAGATGATATGAAGTAGACCTCCCAAGGAACATTTGACAAAAAGAATCACTCAAAAAACCAAAAATTTAGAAAGTTATGATCTTGTGAATTTGATGAAAATTTGTGAAATGACCTATAATCTTTTGACTTCTTCAAGCAATTTTCAAACACTTCCAATCTTCAAGGCTTATATGGAGATAAAGTTCATATCCTCAAGATTTTTATGCAAAAATAATGACCTAAAAATGATAAATGATGATCAAGATATGTTCACTTGAAGTTGATTGACCAAAAGTTGAGGAATTCATCAAGGACTTGTAATATTTTGACCTCATAGTCAAATTTCCAATCATTTTCTTTTCCGACCAATTGAACTAATTTGTATTATACATCCTTAGGTTCATTGAGAAAGAAAAATTAGCTCAATTTTTTTTCTTATTGGCACTCCATACTTATCTCTTCACAACTAATTTAACATTTCAAGAGAGTCAAATGTTTGATCAATATCAAATTATTTCATAAATCTTTTCACCAATAAAATAATCTCGATTCAAAGTTTCTTATTATTTTCCATACACCATAATTCAAACACTTGGTTACCATTAAGTTTGTTTTATATACATTCAAATTCATTTCAAAAATATTTTTTGTAATAAATTAGGAAGAAGGAAAGAGAAAAAGAACAATTGTTTGTTTCTCAAATATTAGAGGCTTAGTGCACACTTTGCTCGCGCCGATTTTCATCTTCCATAAAAGTAATTTTTCTAAATAAATTTTTGGATGAAAAAGGGAATGGGAGAATGAAGATTCGTTTGTTTCTCGAGTATCAGAGGGTCTAGTGCTCACTTGGTTTAAACCGATTGTTTGCCTTCCACTTAAAATCAATTCCAATCAATCAAACCTATCTATTTTCACCCCTGCATGTCAAAAATATTTTTCACAAAGAACGTCTTTATCCACTCTAACGTGACATAAACAAATTCTTAAGCCTCCCTCACAAGCACACACAAGCAACATTTAACCGTTAAAATGTGATCCTAACATCGTTCAATAAAATCACCCCACACATAACTCTTTTCTACTAAGAACTACATAGTCTCGAGTTCATCGTCGCACCAAAGGTTACATTGAAGTGAGATCCAACATCTCAAACACAATAATAAAAAACCCTAAAAACACTTTCTTTTTTGGCTCACATACTAATAACTAGAAGATCACAAATAATATCACACTAACACTCTTTTGCAAAATTATCTAAATGAGTCTCGATGATTATAATGTATGTGAGATGAGATAATAATTTTCCCTTGGATAACCAACACTCGAACTCGATCTTGGTTGTGACGACCATATTTTAGTTCATTGAGGGTTTTATTGATATTTTCCCTTTACTTTGGAATAAATAAAGTTTGGTGGTAACTCTGTTGTATTTCAAGTGTGCGATACACTTGGGTATTTCCTGCGTTGCGACAATTTTTTTAAGCAAATTAAAGAAATTCAACCACCTGATTCTCATTCTTCGCACTTACTATATTTCATACAAATGCGGTATATAACTACTTTGTGAAAATAAAATCAAAATCATACACAAATCATGAGTTTTGAATGAAAACCTTTCTAAGTTTAAAACTTTGCTAAGGCACATTGTAATATCAAAATATTGCTAATTCAGATTGTAAAAAATCTACACCTATATTAAATTAGACACACATTTCTTCGTTACATTTATAAACTGAATGTATTAACAACCGATATTCAACTAAAAACTTTTCACACCTTTAAAAGAGATATCAAGATTTGATAAGTTAACACAATACAAAAACAAAATTAAACCTTCATCTCAGTAACAACAAGAATATTAAACCTTAAATCTTAATAACAACAACAATATTAAACCTTTAAGTCTTCAATTTCAATAACGACAATATTAAACCTTTAGGCTTTCAATCTCAACAACAATATTAAACATTTAAGCCTTCAACCTCAACAATAGCAACTACAACATCAAACCTTATATATATAAATGAACAACATCATGATTATATGCATGAAAAAATAATGTATGTATCGGAAGTCTGATAAAGAATTCAATGAAACGAGTTTCATTTGAGTTTTGACTTTTCTTCTTTGAATTTTTTTCGAGTTCCCTTCTTCGAGTTTTGTCAGAGTTTACTTCCTCTTTTTCTAGAGTTGTTTTATGATGGAGAAGAAAAGATGTATTTCCAAACATCATATGTGGAAGAAATGGCTTTTCGAGCTTGGTTTATTGAAGAAATAGGGTTTTCAAATTTGGTTTAGTGGAGAATATGAAGAAATGGTGCTTCATTCGTTAATGGAAGATGGTGTATCGAGGAAGATGATGAACTTTTCTAGGGTTCATTGATGTATTCGTTAATGCAAAAGTGAAAAAGCTAGCATTATGCACTAAAAGGGAAAACAACGCCACTTTTCCCTTCGGCTGGATGTCACAACCGAGGGATAATATTATTTATTTTTAACCTAAAAAAATGCAAGGCACCATGTTAAAAAGGGAGGCCACTCTTCCCCTCACATGGTAGGTTCATTGTGGAAAATATTATTTATTTTTAATAAATAAATAAAAAGAAACAATTCGTCTTATAAAAATATAAAAAAATGATGTTCCAGAAAATCGAACTCATGATCAATGTCACTTTTCTCCTCATTTGGATGGTCAATCGAGAACAAATCTTATTCATTTTTTCAAAAAGGTACGTGCATTTTAAAAATACAAAAATTTAGTTATTAGAATGGAAGTTCGACGTTTAATGTTTAATTTAGATTTTATTGTATTTCACCATCAATGACTAGAGGTGAATTCTTCAAAACTAGTGTATGCATGTTAAACTAAAGGTTTATTTCGGTATACTCATCGAAATAGAAATCACCGATTATCATCGATAATACGACCATAAACCTAGCCATTAAAGCTCTAGTCCACAAATAAAAGACAAAATATCTCAGTCCACCTCGACTCATTAAAAAGAAACTAATTAACTAACCTCAAATCTTTCACCTCAAGACCCCTCGAATAAAAATAATAAGAAGTTTAAAAGTTTCCAATTTTATGGTGTTTACTCCTATAAATTGGCCAACATATTTAAATGGGTTCAAACTTACTTTACAATTAAGAAACTCCTTCTCATTCCCGAAAACAAATCTACAATATTGACCATCATATTTCTACAATTTAGTGAGATTTATACACAACCTTTAAGATAAATCAAGACAACACACTATAGTTTTCATAGTCCACAAGTTATTGATATTATGTTTTTCAATGTAAAGAATGACATCCTCCTATTGAATTTCAAAAATATACATGTCATAATCCTTCAATAAATTAAGGGACTCAAACTTCCTAATCAAACCACTCAAACCCTATATCACTAAAAGAAAGAAGGGAACCAAAAAATAATCGTGTTTGAAACCGACTAAATATTAATTTTTTTCTTGAATACTCATTCAAAAGAGCAAACCTTAAATCTTAAACACTAAACAATAAATACGGATACAACTCTAATAATTTCATATGTGACCAAAACCAACCCTATGAAGTTCCAACTCCTCGAATCATTTTTTTTAAGCAAACCTATAAAATCATAAACCCCTTCTTACATTTCTTAGCTAAATAAAAAAAATTAACAACTATATAATCTACAAAATTTACATAAATTTTATGCATCTAAAAATAATATTTTTAAAAATAACTTTAAACAAATGAACTCTTGTTATATAAAAGAAGTCTATAAAATCATTTTACTATTCACAAGAAACACCTAACAAATTGAAAAAAAAATAATATAATTTTATATCATTAACCAAATAAGAGATAGAGGTATAGTTGAATTCTAACTCAATACTTACCTAGTTTTCCACCTATTAGCCTCACAGTGGTAGGCCCGATACACTCTAGATTGTCAATTGTCATTGCACTATTCTTGGCAAGTAGAAACTCATTGGTTATGTTTTAGTGAGGGCAAGTAGCCATTTTAAATGGTGTATAACTTTCCCAATTCTCACTGGCCCCTATAGATAGCATTTGGTGGTAAACTGGTCCTAAGTTACTAGGCCCATAATAACCCATGCATGTTTGTCATGGATTTGTTCTCTTTTTCATATCCACATTCCAAAATATAAACCCTCCACTTACCATATTGTGATCAAGTGAGTCTACACCATCTTCACTTTCTATAACAGATATGCTATGTAGGAACCAACAAATGACATCAATTTACACATGTGTATTGTTCATCCATCTTCACTTTCTATAACAGATATGCTATGTAGGAACCAACAAATGACATCAATTTACACATGTGTATTGTTCATCGGATAAATTAAAGTTGATTAGTAAAATATAAAAAGTTGATTAATTAAGTGATGTTGGTGATTAATAAAAATCAAAATATTAAAAATAATTTAGTAATAAGACAAAGTTACTTAATAAAAAATAAAAAATTAATTAATTAAATAATAAAATTGATTAATAATCGATTAAATATTAAAAAGTTTTTTAATAGTAAAATAAAGTGATTAATAAAAATAAAATATTAATTAATTAAAATATATTATTGACTAATAAATGTTCAGATATTAAAACTAATTTTTAATAATAAAATAAAGTTGATTAAAAAATTTAAAATATTACAATTTTATATCAATATCCTTGATCTAAAAAAGACAAATATATATATATATATATATATATATATATATATATATATACGATGAATACGATGAACAATGAAATATTATATTCATAAATAAATATATATATATATATATATATATATATATATATATATATATATATATATATATATATATATATATATATATTTATGAATATAATATTTCATTGTTCATCGTATTCATCGTATTGATGAAGACTAAACATTGAAATACGGTGTAGATGTCACTTTTTAATATCAAAATAACATTATTTTTATAATTTTTAGTTTTAATCTACTTATTTTTAATATAGCAAAATTTTGAGTGGGAAAACGATTTTGACTTGTGGAATTCATTTTGCCCTTATTTTTTATTTCAAAATCGCATTTTTACTATGTTTACTCTCTCATGTCTTATTAATTTTTGTTGTACTTGAGTGGACATAAATTTTTGAAAATTTTAACTTTTAAGATATAGTTGCCATCGATAGAGCTATCAAAATGAGTTTAACCCATCAAACAGATTCACACGCTGTATATTTTAACGCGAAGTCAAGTTGTCAAAAAACTTTAAAAAAAACAGGATCATATGTTTTTGCTTTAGCTAGGGCCGTTTTTGAGGATGTGCAATGTGGTCTATCGCATAAAATGTTTATTTTTGAGGATTCTGATTCATAACATATTGTTTAGGTTAATTTGTGGTTATATAGGATGTCTATTTATTTTGTCCTTGTTAAATTGTGTCTCGCCTACAAAGGACCTCTAAAAACTTGAGACGACTCTACCTCAGCCCCAAGCCTATGTTTATTATGAGTTTGGTCGGACCGGTCAAACAGACTTTGGGCTAGTCCATTAAAAATATTTGAAAATATATTTAGTTAATTTAAGGGATAATATTGAACCAAGATATAATTGCACAAATATATTTTCAAGTGAAAAAATGTAAAGAGGATGAATATATATTTTCAATATAATATGTCAAACATATGACTGCGAGATGAAGAAAAAATTTGATAAATATTAAAAAAAAATATTTTGTTACTCTCTACTTTTTAAATATATATTTTTGTGGTATTCATATATATGATTTAAGGAATATTTTAAATATCATTTAATTAAGTTTAAATTTATGATTACTCTTTATTTATGTTATAAACTATTATCTTTTGCATTCTTTTTTATAAGAATAAAACTATAATAGTGAAATATGGGCTGCCGCCCTGACCCATCGAGCCACATAGTCTATTAGGAATTGAATTATACTTAATTTTTGGTAGATTGTGAAAAAATTGAATTGATCCACTCTAGGATACTTATACATGTTGGCCAATTAGGCTGGATTAGATTAGATTTGGCCGGTCCATTTGACCGCTTAACCATCAAATATATATGTTGCTCTTGTATTTTTGCATGAGGTTAAAATATTAACTCTGCTCCCTCTACTATTTCCGTCCGTCTTTTTTTTTTTTTTTTATGTGAGTAAATAAGATGTGAATGAGATTGATAATTTGAAGTCATGACTTAGTTGTTTAAGTCAAGAATCAAATTCGATTTCTCCTAAATAATTTGGATCCTAATTTGTTTTGATAAAACTCCTTTTCAAATTGAGGCTGAAATACATGCTTGATATATTTTGAGACTCTAGTTCTTTTTGGGCTATAAGCAATTGATTGTCACGGACATGAAGCATCCTCTAAAATATGTTGCATGCTTTTAGATCACTCATATTTAGTAAGCTATATATTGCGGTCTGCCACTTTATTGAATGTAATCTTTAACTTCTCCATAGCCAATCATCACACATATTCCTGGTTGATGTGCAAGGCTTGTGAACCCTTTTCCAACTAAGTTATCCTTCTTATATCTCATCGACAAAAAAAGTGCCCTATCACATGTTTAGTTAATTGAGTCCATAATGTCCCTTTTCTTTTGCCAATTGCTCAAAGATACATAACAATAACATGTCAACTCAAGTGGCAGCAGAGAGACAGAACACATACATCCCCATTATATTTTCTTGTCTCAATTTCAAATTTCAAAAATAAATCCCATCTCCTTATTTACTTTTATGCACATAGTAAAAAATACATGATTAAACAGAATGTGTGTTTGTATGAGAGTTATTATAGAGAAAGAATAATAACAATTGAATTTTTTTTCGATGAATAAATTTTATGAAGTTTTTTGTCAGAGTTATATTTATAAATTTTTAATATTATTTAAAAATTAAAAGTTTTAAGTTTCTTTCTTATTTTGTGCTAAATAAATTTTAAATTGATTCTTATATCTTTTTTAATTATAAAAATTGGATAAAATACTCTTTTTCGTCTAATAACTTTTTTCGAAGGTCCATTATAGCCTCTTAAATTTTAAAAAGTTCAAATCAATCTATTTAGTCTTTTAAAAATGAAGCATGTGGGTCATTTTTGTCTATTTACTGCAAACAGACGTTTAGGTTTGCAGATGTGGCAGATGACATGGCTTGTCTCTTTCTTTTTCTCTTGTCTATTTCTCCAATATCGTCTTCTGCATTTGTATCCATTATCTAGGTTTAAGTTGATTTTGATTCCCAAAAATTGAAGATTAGGGTTCATCCTCCATGAAATCAGGTTATGCTTCACCTCCCAGAAATAGAAAAGCCATGAAATTCTGAATTTCAGCGTGTTCACGAGCTCGAATCTTCCATGGAAACCGAGTTGTCATTGTGGAGACACGACAATTCTTCATAGGTCTTCAACGACAAAGAGCTATGGAAAACATTTTTGGGGTTGTTCTCATTTTAAGGTATATTTGTGATATGTACAAGCTTTTTATCTCCATTGTTATAGTTTGAGTAATCTATTGTAAAAAATACAGGGAACAAGGCAACCTAAGTGTGGGTATTTTGAATGGTTTTATGAGGAAGCTGAAGATGACAAAGAGAAAATTATAATGTCTAGATTGGAAAAGATGTCAAAGAAATTGGATGATGCAACAATGGAGATTGAAAAACTTAGGTTGACAAATGATGAAATAAGGAATGAGATGATTAAGCTTCTGTTACCTGGAAAAATCTTAAGGTATTCAAACACGTGTAATAAATGAAGGTATTATCATATGTTAAAGGCAATCTCCTGAGATAAGGGTTTGTATGAGATTGAAGCCAAGGTGTTTGAAAATTTGGCTTTACCAAACTAGAGAATTTAATGGCCAAGGGGAATATTAAGCCAAAACGTCGAAGTTGAGTTGTATCGACCAAAAGGATGTAAGGAAAACCAAGGTTAAGATCTGTAGAAATTGGTCTAGTCGACCAAAGTATGGAGAATAAGAAAATGGTCGAAGTTGGTTTTGTCGACCAAAGAAAAATATTTTGGACTTAGAAGAATTTCGTTGTTTTAATCGTGCCAAAGGAAATGTGTCAAAGTATGCCAGAAGAGGTTTACTTTTAGAAGCCAGAAGCAGGAAGATTCACAATTCAAAGTCACAAGCAGTTACAAGTGGTTCATGGGCTGATTGAGCGCTAAATAGGTGGCAACATCTTGTGGAGCAGTTACCTCAAGGTTCAAATATTGTCCGTAGATTTCATCTAGGCTGTTACATTGTAAATACTATAAATAAGTAGATTCAATGTAATTTTCGGTGTGTTCACTTGTATACACAAATCACTTTCCAAAACTCTGTCATTCCGAGCATCAGGAAACAAAGAGAGAAGAAGTGCTTGATGTACGTGAATCACCACCTTTATTTCAATGCAAATCTTTTATCTTTCAATTGTTCCTTTTGAATACTTTACTAACTTTTTATTTACCTTCGACCAAACTCTTTACGTTATGTTTTGCTTGGCGTAAACAATTCAATACTCTCTATCGGTCATGAGTCACCAGTCAGTTAGTTTATTGAGTCTCACTTCGTATAAAAAACTTGTTGTCGGTCACGAGTTACCATTCAGTCGGTCGAATCTTGGTGTGAAACACCGTTATACTTGTTCCCTTATCTTATAGAAAACTGTTTCTTTGATGAGGATTTCGAAAAAACTAGTATAATATCAAAAAATCTTAGCACATGTCTTAAGATCAACTGGTCGATCTTACGAGTAACCCTTAGTTTTTAGGGCTTTGGGAGGACCAACTGTTGTTTACCATTTTCCACAGTAAACAAATTGGCACACCTTGTGGGACCACTGCTAAGTATTTGTTATTAGATGTCATAAGTGTATGAGACTTAGAAGTGGTAGTTTAACCAAAGAGTATAATAAACCACCAACTAGGAGACGTACACCTAGGATGTCCAATCCTACTCCAAATGTAGATGAAGTTCTGTCACGTACTTTAGTTACTACGAATTCAGTGATTTCTCAGGTTGCATCTTTGCCTCCTATAAATAACGCAATTGCCCAAGTGTCGACTGTAGTCTCTGCGCCCATTCCCCAGGTTTTGTCGGTGAGCCCAAGGCCTACGATGACTACGACTAAAATCCCTCATGTGCCTCATTTTTTCACTATAAATCATGTTTATGGAAAGTCGTATTCCATGATGCCAGGATATCAGTCGACTTCGAACGCGGCAGTAATGTCAAATAATGTGCAAAATTTTAATTCTCCTTTATAAGGGTCTGTACCTGGAGGAAATAGAGGCAACCAAAAATAGAGGAATGCCTTCTCAGCCAATAGTACCACCTCTTACTAACACTTCAGTAACGGTGTTAAGGCAACAAATGGATGATAGTAACCATGATTTGGTTAATATGTTAACCAATCAAATGGGTAATGTATTTAACCCCATAGTGCAAGAGTCGAATGAGACTAATAGGCAGTCCGCTGAAACAAATCAATAGGTGATCGCCCAATTAACACGTTTGTGTAACTTTTTGGGTTCTCCCCCAGCGTCTGTTCGACAGGTGCCACATTTTCGACTAGTGCCCCCAGTCAAGTAGACATGGGGGAAATAGAGGATGAAACTATCCATCAGGGACAAGTTGTAGGGCCTCGGAGAAATGTTGATGTCGAACCAACTATAATATTAGTTAATCGACAACAAGAGGCTGATCAAGTTATTGATCAAATTCAATAAGAGGACTTAGTTGTAGAGAATAATCTAACCACTATTGTCGAGAGAATTATGGCTAGGAATTGTATGAATACCATATTATAGAGGCCAACACATTATTTCCCTCTGCCTGAATATATTTTACAGACTGAAAACCCTAGAGGCTGGAAAATTCCTAAGCATACCAAATTTGGGGGAGAGTCTGGGGAATCGACAATCGAACATATTTCTAGGTATTTGACTGAATTTGGTGATATGGCAAATAATGAAAGCTTAAGGGTAAAACATTTTCCCTCATCCCTAACTAAGGAAGCCTTCACATGGTTTACTACTTTGCCTCCAAATTCAATTGACTCGTGGACTAAGTTGGAAAAACGTTTCCATGAAATTTTTTATAAAGGGCATTTGAAAATCAGTTTGGTCGAATTGTCAAACATTAAAAGAAGGTTTGCTGAAACTATAGATGACTACCTGAATCGATTTAGATCACTGAAAGCAAGATGCTTTACTCAAGTGCTAGAACATGAGCTTGTTCAAATGGCTGCTGGAGGTTTAGATTATTCCATTAGGAAGAAAATAGATCCGACCTTTGTTAAAAGCATGTCACAGTTAGCTGATAGAGATCGACATCTTGAGCGTCTGCGACTAGAAAAGGTCAGACATACTAAGCCTAAAGATAGTTGATAGAATTTGGTTGCTGCTTGATTTGTCTACTTCCTTCAATGTTGATTCTCTTTCAGCCATCTGCATTTTATGGTGTCTTCTCCACTATGACCTAGACATTGGGTTTTTTCCTTCATAATTCTCCAATTTGTAGTCTTCCCTTCTTGACACCTAAAATAGTTTTTGATACGCCGTTGTTGTGTTGGGATCTAAGAGGGGTTTTTCAAAATTTTAACCTCTTAGCGGAACAATCCCGATGAACGGATCTTGATTAAATCATTAATCACAAATAAAAACTCACCGAAATAAGGATTCGAGAATTACCTCTTGAAGCGTGTTTTCTCATACGATCACGAACGACGAAAGTTACCGGCGTCTCTACATAGTCCACGCGAGTGCAAAGTGGAAGGCGGTGCTAGTGTTTTTTATTCTCTTGAGAATTGACAATTAGCTTAGCAAGGGAAAAGAGCTTCTCTATTTATAGAGAGCTTCTAAAACCTGAATGCTCATAATTTGGGCTTTTTCCAAAACAAGCCCAATCTTAATTAATTAAAATATTTAATTAAATAATTATTATTTATATTTAATTAAACTTTTTTAATAAAATAAAATAAAATATTAAATTAAATTAAATCATATTTAATTTAATCAACTGTCAACTCCTATTTATTTAATTAAATCATATTTAATCAAATAAACGATATGTGTTAATGCATTAAACAATTTAAATAATATTAACACATAATTAAATTAAATCATATTTAATTTAATCATCCATTCCACTATAAGTACTCTATGCGTGTGACCCTATAAGTTCTCGTAACGTTGGCAATAATATTAAATCACCTATTTAATATTATAAACAATGAGCGGTATCTAGCAACACATCATTGCTACCCAAGTAACGAGAATGTCATGTGATCTGACATAACCTTTATGTGATAATGATTATGTGTACAATTACCCTTTTGCCCTTATATCTATATTGAACACAAGGCATAGAATGTGTCACCCTCGTATAGTTCAATATTTTATTCCTTGATCCCCGAGTATTCTTGATAACAACAGATAAGCCAAATATCTTATATTGACTTATTTGAGCACGGCCATGCATTTTACAATCATACTCTATCAAGGGGCCCACAGATATCACTCTCGTATATGTAGGAGGGGAAAATTCTATATAGGTCACTCATGTCCCTCAGCATGATTTATAAAGTACCCATCAACCATCTTTATGGTCATCTTGTTACAGACAACGTTTGATTGGCAATAAAGTACTCGACTCCACATCTAGGGTCCATAGTGGTTTTAGGTCGAAGGTTGGTATACACCACTATCACTATGAGAATAACTTATGACACTTACATAACAAACTATGTAGTATTCTCATGGTGGGTCAATCCAGTATAAATATTACTCCTAATATTTATACCTACGTGAAGACTTGATATCTCATATCCATGACTTGTGAGATACAATCATCAATCTTCTCACGTAATAGTGTCTATGTGTTACTGGTCTCCTATTTGACAGTAAAGCTTGACTGCGGATACTTTAAGAATAATGTCCTTATGTTTAATGAGCTCTCACAATTATGTCACACTTAATAGATCATTAATAGACTAATTACTCTAAGGACTTTATTATGTCATATACAAATAACATAATAAATATAAGGCCTAACGATTATATATATATATATATATATATATATATATATATATATATATATATTAACAAATAACATATATCAAAGTCATGATACGAAATCATATTAAGCCAATATTGATTGGATATTAGAGCTTACTCCAACATGTTGTTCTACCCCTTGCTCAAATCTTCTCCACTTTTCATTCCTTTTGTCTGCACTGGCTTGGATCCATCTATCAGTAGTTTGAAGGTGACCCTTCGACCTCCCTTTGGGTGGAGGCTATTTTGCCTTCTTGGGACTCCTCTTTTGTCAAAAATGAAAGTGGTTGGATTACCACCTCGATGACTCTATCCTTGAGAAAATGGATCCTTCTCGCACATCTAAGACATCTTTCTATCATACACAGTTGCACACCTCGGGCACATTAGACACTCCAACTCTGATTCATGTCGGTGCACCCAGAAACCTAGCAAGATTTCTCCTAGTGTTGGGTAAACATTCAGCAGCTAATTTTCTTGCCTACAATTTCCCCTAACTCAGGAATATTGGATTCTTTCATAGGTTACAACATCTTTTGGATCACATATGGTGTTGCACCTAGGACACAACAACATTTCAGCATTCCTTCTATGGCAACGAAACAAATAGTCACGTAGACTCTCTCCAGCCTTTGGATAACAGCTTCTCATTTGTAGTTTTTCCATCTCAAGGAATCTTTTGACCTCTTCCATCTCTGGACAAGGCTGGTTTAGATCCACCATATTTACTCCCAGGCTCCGACCTTCAGTAATCTTCACCTTTTCAAATTTGACCATAAGACCTTCAGTAACCTCATTTATTTCAGCACTGGTGATAAATTCGCCAGTAACTTTATGCTTATCACCAAGATCAAGTGGACCTTCGGTAGCCCTTAATTTGTTGGTACCTATAGGAAAATCTTCGACAATTTTGTTAGAAGAAAACATGTTAGTGTGTCCCTCAGTAACCTGTTCAGTTTCACCAACTATGACATAGCCTTCGACCTCTTTGGTACCATCTTCCTGATGTACATTGAATCCAACAACCTCCACCATATTTACATCGAAAGGTTCAGATAGTTAGTTTCAGATATTTGGAGAGGGTCAACTTTCATCTTGCTCTTGGTTTTTTTTTCCAAATTTTAGTCTTCCCTCTCTGAAAGCATTCTGAATCACATCAATGAAAAGAAAGGATTGTGAGGTTTTATTGCCTAAAAAATTGTGATATTTACAAAAACCTCTTTTCTTTTGTTGCTCCAACGGAGGAATTTTAGTATTAGAAGGCACTATCATCTGGCCATCTTTTACTAATAGATAAAAAATTTCATCACATTTGGTTATATCAAATGTGTAAGTTTTCTTAGGGAATTTATCATTTCTTTCCGTTTAAACAAGGTTTTTTCCAGTTGATGGGGTAATAACTTTGCAAGCATATAAGGGTGCTTGTTTTAGTTCATCCAAATCTACTTCAAGTTCTTTGAAACCATAGGGATCATTAAAGATCTCTGGCTCCTCTTATTCAGCTTCGATATAATTCACCCTCTCTTTCTTGTAATTCTTACTTGCCCTAGCCTTTTCCGCTTTCAAATGTTTGACTTGTCGAACCATATTTGCTAGTTGAGTCATATCTCTTAGATATTGAGTATCCAATTTCTTTAGAATATAATAGTCTAAGGACTAGTGTAAAACATTTCGACTTCAATAGACGAACCTGAGTACAGTCATTTCGACTAACTCATGTCCAAGCACTAGTGTAAAACATTTAGACTTCAATAGACGAAATCTATTCAAATAATCATATGTTGGTTCGGTGAATTTCCTTTTGACGCTAGCCAATTCTTTGAGACTTACTTTGGATTTTCCCATGTAGAATTGTTCATGGAATAATCTCTCCAAATGGGGCCAAGCATCTATGGAACCTGGTGGAAGAGTGGTAAACTATGTAAAGGTATTTTTGGTTAGGGAACTTGGAAAGTATTTTATTCTCAAGTTTTCACTATTTGTCAAATCTCCTACTTCAGTCAAATATCTTGTTATGTGTTCTACAATGGATTCACTAGTATCTCCTAAAAATGTTGTGAACTTAGGTACCTTGTAACCCCTTGGTAACTCAGTTTAAAATATATATTATGTCAAAGGGGATGTATAATTTGATCTTCTAAGTCCAGTATTAAGACCATTTTGTATCATGATTCTTTCGATCATGGTAGTCAATTTATTTTCGACCATCATGTTATAGAGTCAAATTCTATGGACTACTTCGTCTGCATTTTGATCTCTATTGATCATCACCACTCTCCTAGGTTTTTCTTCTTGAATATCATATTGAATTCCTTGTTGTTCTACCCTTTCCCCTATGATTCTTTTGCCAACATCTTGTCTGGGTGGTCGAACTTGGTTAATGGTTGGATCTTCTTCCTGAACTACTACCGGGTTTTGCCTACATCGAATAGGCGCTTTAGGGGAACCAAAGAAATCTGATATGCGCACCATCTGTGCTGATATTTGCTGATAGGTTTGGGTATTTTCCTGATTGGTTCTATTAATGTTTTGGACCAAATGAGTGAAAATGTTAATCAATTCTCGGGCAAGGACTCCTACCATGTCCTGGTTACTATCATCTAATTGCTACCTAAATGCTGCCTGATTGTTCGTTGTTAGTGCAGGAATTTGGGTTAAAAAAATCCTTGATTTTGGGTATTTCAATTTTTATTATTCATTCCATAACTAGACCCTTGTATTGGGGATTGGGTTGTCATTGTACTATTACACAATCCTGCCATAAAAGAGGTTGGCATTTCATATTGAGGTTGTTCCCTCTGTGGCCTAAATCTATCATATCCTGGAGGTCAATGGGTCAAAAATTGAGCCTGGTTTCTGTTGTACACCAAAATTTTCCCTCCTAATTTAAGTTCAAGATACCTCCTCATGTCCAACATTAATCAAGGAGTGACCATTCAAGTCCTCCTCCTAATCAATCAACCTACAACTAGGGTTTTATCTCTCTCAAAGCAAAAGTGGTTGCTAATGGCTCAAGTGAATGTCATGCCTCCTCATATGTCTCAAAGTATCTCCATATCAAGTTTCAAGCCTCATAGCCCAAATTTGCTCAGTCAATTGCTCATATGGTTGAAAATCAGTTGCATTGGATAAAAAGTCAATTTTGCTCAACATACAGTCAAACTCCACCATTTTTGGTCAACATCAAGATTTTGAAGTCACATTCATCATTTTATCAAGGGTTGATCATGATTCATCAAGAAAATTCAAGAATTCATCAAAAGTCAAAAGTTGCTAAATTAGGGTTTCTTAAGGGAAATTCAACAAAACTTTGACCAAGCATAACTTTCACATACTTCATCAACAATTTCTCAACCAAATCTCATTTTGAAGGAAATTCTATTCCCTACAACTTAGTCTCGTACAAGATTTTCTCAAAAAATGCTTCATTTGAGAGATATGGGCCAAGACATTACAGATCCTTTCAAAAGTCAACAAAAAGTCATCTTTTCTCAAAGAAGTGTACATGAACATGGAAACTTCAATGAAGATAAAACCAAATAGAGATTTTATATGACATCTTAAGCTTTCTAAAAAGTCCAAGATCATCCTCAAATTATGAGAATTGAGCAAGATGTAGTTTGTGAAAGTTTGGAAAGTTTGAGAAAGTACATGAATGAAGTATTGAGAAATTTTGAAATTCTTCCAAATGGGCCTATATTTTTATGATAGAAACATGTTCCTAACATTATCAAGATGCTCCAAGCCCATCCATGTGCCATTTTTATATTTATTGTATTTATTTTTTATTTTATTCATAAAAATCAAATTAAATCAAAATAAAATGCAAGATAAAATGTGATGCGTGCAAGGCCTTGGATTTAAGTGTCTTGAGGACCAAGAAAGCCCAATACAGCTGGTGAAAATGCGTGCAAGGCCTTAGATTTAGATATTTTTAATTTTATCACTATATTTTTCATATTCATAATTGATCCTTTAAATTTTTAAGTATAAAAATAGTTCAACAAAAATAAGATTTTTATGCGACACCATTTATCTTTCCTTTTCAAGTAAGAGGGGATTTTTTGAAGAGAGCATACTAAAGCTTTCGGGAAGAGGAATGGTGATAGGAACTCAAAAAAATTTAACTCTCGGAGAGCTATGTCAAGAAAAAAGATTAATAGATTTTTCAAGGTTGGTTCACAAGATTGAAGATAAAAAGTAAAGATAGAAGAAGAGAGAGAAATAAGAAAGAGGAGAGAGAGAGAGAGAGAGAGAGAGAGAGAGAGAGAGAGAGAGAGGTATTGGTGCTGACAGATAGTTGGGGAACTTTCAGAGGAACAATCCTCCATTTTTCAAAGGTACTCATGATCCCGAAGGTGCTCAGAGATGGTTGAAGGAGATCGAGAGGATCTTCAGAGTGATTGACTGTGCGAAGGAGCTGAAGGTGAGGTATGGTACTCACATACTGGCAGAGGAAGCTGATGACTGGTGGGTTGCTACCAGGACTGAAATGGAACAAGATGGTGTTGCACTAACTTGGGTTGTGTTTAGGAGAGCTTTTATGAGGAGATACTTTCCTGAAGATATTCAGGGCAAGAAGGAGATTGAGTTTCTGGAGCTCAAGCAGGGCAACAAGACTGTGAGTGAGTATGCTTCAAAATTTACTGAATTAGCGAAGTACTATGCTCATTACAACAACGATGCAAATGGAGAATTTTCCAAATGTATCAAATTTGAGAATGGTCTTCGTGATGAGATCAAGCAGGGTATCAGGTATCAGCGTATTCGACGGTTTTCTAATTTGGTAGACTGTAGTAGGATTCTAGAAGAGGATCTTGCTAACACTCGAACAAATGCTTGAGGGTATGTTGATCGGAAGGGAAAGCAACAGATGGATCGTGGAAAACCTTATGATAAGAATAATCAGAGATCCGGTGGTGAAAAATAAGCCTAATGGGGGAGATTTTGGTTCTTCCATTAAGTGCTACAGGTGTGGTGAGACGGGACATCGTATGATAGACTGCAAGAGTAATGATAGGAAGTGTTTCAAGTGTGGGAAACTCGGGCATGTGGCCACTGATTGTAGAGTGAGAATGGTGACTTGTTACAACTGTGGCGAAGAAGGTCATACTCGTCAACAGTGTACTAAGCCAAAGAAAGAACAAGCTGGTGGTAAAGTGTTCGCTTTGTCAGGATCAGAGACTAAGTCAGATGATCGGTTGATTAAAGGTACATGTTTTATTAATGGCATACCTTTAATTGCGATTATTGATACTGAAGCGACACATTCTTTTGTTGCTTTGGATTGTGCTAAAAGATTGAATTTGGATATTTCTAATATGGATGGAAGTATGGTTATTGACACTCCTATGTTGGGTTCAGTTACTACTTCATTTGTTTGTAGGAATTGTCCTATTGTGATTTTTGGTAGAGGTTTTGGTATGGATTTAGTGTGCCAACGTTAGAACAACTTGATATTATCCTTGGAATGAACTGGTTGGAATTCAACCAGGTTCATATCAATTGTTTTGCGAAGACGGTTATTTTTCCTGAAGAGGTTAGTGTCGAATATGTGATTATGTCGGTTAAGCAGATGAATTTAGCTGTTAATGAAGGTGTGGCGGTGTTTATGTTGTATCCTTCGACGAAGGTGAAAGGAAAAACTAAGAGTGATGAATTACCTGTTGTGAATGAATTTCCAGAAGTGTTTCCGGAAGATGTTAGTGAATTGCCACCTGAGAGAGAAGTGGAATTTACTATAGATTTGATTCCCATAACGAGTCCGGTGTCAATGGCGCCTTATCGCATGTCAACATCTGAATTATCTGAGTTGAAGAAGCAGATAGAGTAATTATTGGAGAAGAAGTTTATTCGTCCTAGTGTTTCGCCGTGGGGTGCTCCTGTGTTGTTGGTTAAGAAGAAGGAGGGTTCAATGAGACTGTGTGTCCATTACAGGAAGTTGAACAAAGTTACAGTCAAGAATCGCCATCCATTGCCGAGGATTGATGATTTTATGGATCAACTGGTTGGAGCTTGTGTATTCAGTAAGATTGACTTGAGGTTTGGATATCATCAGATTCGTGTAAAGACGAAGGATATTCAGAAAACTGCATTTAGAATGAGGTATGGGCATTATGAGTATTCTGTTATGCCGTTTGGAGTTACTAATGCACCTGGTGTTTTCATGGAGTATATGAACAGGATATTTCATCCGTATCTTGATCAGTTTGTGGTGGTATTTATTGATGATATTCTGATCTATTAAAATAATGATGAAGAGCATGCAGAACATCTTAGAGTTGTGTTGGAATTTTTGAAAGAGAAGAAGCTTTATGCGAAGTTGTCCAAGTGTGAGTTCTGGTTAAGTGAAGTAAGCTTTCTTGGTCATGTGATTTCCATGAATGGTATTGTTGTGGATCCTACGAAGGTAGAAGTGGTATCTCAGTGGGAAGCGCCGAAGAATGCTTCTGAAATCCATAATTTTCTTGGTCTTGCAGGTTACTACAGAAAGTTCATTGAAGGATTTTCGAAGTTAGCTTTGCCGTTGACTAAGTTGACAAGAAAGGGTCAGGTGTTTGTTTGGGATTCTGAATGTGAAAAAGGATTCCAAGAGCTGAAGAAGAGGTTGACTAGTGCTCCGATATTGATTTTTCTGAATCCGGCGGAATCTTTTGTTGTGTAATGTGATGCTTCGTTGATGGGATTAGGTGGTGTTTTGATGCAGGATAAGCAGGTTGTGGCTTATGCTTCGAGACAATTGAAAGTTCATGAAAGGAATTATTCGACTCATGATTTAGAGCTGGCAGCAATGGTGTTTGTTTTGAAATTGTGGAGGCATTACTTGTATGGTTCTCGATTCGAGGTATTCAGCGACCATAAGAGTCTAAAGTATCTCTTCGATCAGAAAGATCTAAATATGAGGCAGAGAAGATGGTTAGAATTTCTGAAAGATTATGATTTCGGTTTGAACTATCATCCTGGTAAGGCAAACGTGGTTGCAGATGCCTTGAGTTGGAAGTCCTTGCATATGTCAATGTTGATGGTTTGTGAATTGGATTTGGTTGAACATTTCAGAGATTTAAGTTTGGTGTGTGAGACTACTCCTGATAGTGTTAAATTGGGAATGTTGAAGTTGACCAGTGGTATTCTGGAGGAGATTCGAGCTGGGCAGAAATCTGATGTTGGTCTAGTTGATAAGTTGACCTTGATTAACCAAGGTCAAGGAGGTGAATTCCGAATTAATGAGAATGGTGTTATGAGATTCGTTGATAGGGTGTGTGTTCCGAATATTGCAGAACTTCAGAAGAGTATTTTGGAAGAAGGACATCGTAGTGGATTGAGTATTCATCCCGATGCTACTAAGATGTATCATGACTTGAAAAAGTTATTTTGGTGGCCTAGAATGAAAAAGGAAATTACTGAGTTTGTTTATGCTTGTTTGGTTTGTCAGAAGTCGAAGATCGAAGATCAGAAACCGTCAGGATTGATGGAGCCGTTGTTTGTTCCGGAGTGGAAATGGGATGGAATTTCTATTGATTTTGTGTCGAGTTTGCCGAGGACAGCGAAGAATTGTGATTCTATTTGGGTTATTGTTGATCGATTGACGAAATCTGTCCATTTTATTCTGATAAGAATGGATTATCCTATGGAGAGATTGGCAGAATTGTATGTTGAGAAGATTGTAAGTTGGCATGGTATTTCTTCTAGTATTGTGTTGGATAGAGATCCGAAGGTTACGTCTAAGTTTTGGATGGGGCTGCAAGAAGCGTTAGGTACTAAGTTGAGGTTGAGTTCTGCTTATCATCCGTAGACAGATGGTCAGACGGAGAGAACGATTCAGTCGTTAGAGGATCTGTTGAGAGCTTATGTGTTGGAGAAAAGTGGAGCATAGCATAGTTATTTTCCATTGATTGAGTTTACCTACAACAATAGTTTTCATTCGAGTATTGGTATGGTTCCATTTGATGCCTTGTATGGTAGGAGGTGTCGGACACTGTAACACGGTGAACTGACTTTGTAGGTTTTTGTATCGCAAATGTGCGGATAGCAAGAGTCGCCACCGACTTTTATTTTTATCCAATTAAGGGAAGGTAAAAGTACAGAAAAAGACCTTCGTTTAGATTCTGAGTTCGGGAGAATGGTTATGAAAAGGGAAGGTATTAGCACCCCTTTCCATCCGCAGTTTATCCTACGGGCTCTTAGTTGCTCTAGATCACTTTTAAAATTGCTTTCTGTGTGTTTGAAAAATGTTTTGAAAAAGGCATTTCGCTTTGACTTTGTAATGACTCATGTAGGAGTGTATACAAAGTGTTCGGAAATGTTTCGTTTTGAAAAAAAGAGTTTGAACTTTGAAAAAAGTGTGTGGTGTGAAAAGCATTTGGTAGAGCGAGCAACTAAAAGACTTATTACCCACTCAGAATTGGTCGTTTTCGTACTTCTACGTTCCTTTAGAATAGTGCTATCCATACCATTAGTTGGTAGGTAACCCTATTCGTTGGATGTAAGCGGGACATTCGAAGGGACATCGGATGGTCATAGAAGGCAACTTGTAGGAAGTATCCTAGCACATTCGAAGGGACTATCATCATTTTTTCGTAGGCAACAATCGAGGGTCTTATGATCTTTGTATCAAAGGGACTATGATGATTTGTTTGAAGGCAACGGTGCTAGAATACCTCTACGTTCGAGGGACATGACCATTTGAAATCGTAAGGCAACGAGAGAGAATTACCCTAAGGGGTGCATGTGTGAAAGAGGTGTGTTGAATTCAGAATATGTTATCTTGAAATTAGTGGGCTAAGTTCAATTTTATCTTGTCATACACACCTAATTACTAGCAATTGATAAGGGTGCGGAATGTAAAATGCGGAAGGTAAACGTCCTACGCTATTACAAGGCTTTGGGGCAGATACATAACTTAAAATGCAGAAAATAAAATCCTAAATTAAACTATTACATCCCATATACAATTACATTATTGAAAAATAAAATGAAAAATGGAAGAATCGTCTTAATCGGATGAACCTGTGAAACGAACGAGAAATCGGAAAATATGATGAAATCGAAATAAGAGAAAGTGTTAGAAGAAATGCAATTTTTTAATTGGAAAAAATATGACATGCTGGAAACAATATAAATATGCTAAAATAAATTTTTGGGATTTTTTAGATGCAATTTAATAATTTAAAATGAATTAAAAGTGATTTAAATGCAAAAAAATAAATATGCATGCAAAAATGTATTTTTTAATTTATTAAATTAAATAAAGATTTTATGAAAACAAATGTAAAAAGAAAATAAATTTTTGATGAATTTTAAATGCAGAATAAAAAATATGAAAAGAAATTAAAAGGCATGTAAAATATTAAATAAAGAAAATATGAAAAATGTTGAGTTTTGGAAAAAGAAAGGCAAAACTGGTCCTGATGAGGATCGAATCCGTGACCCTTGAGGGCATCTGGAAACAGTGAGAGCCTTAACCGCTGCGCCACGTTGCATCTGATGTTTGAAAACGGAACGAGTGGAAGATAACACGCGTCGTTTCCTGGCTTCCTCCCGCTCGCGCCAAGCTTCGTCTTCAACCTTTTGAATATTTGAAAAGTTTGCGTCGGTCATGGTTCGACGCTAAGTCCCTGGCAAACATCAAAAACGCAGCACACATAATATAAATAAAATCTAAGGCCATGGCTCGATTCCTTGGAGCATTCCGAACACACTGGTATGGGTCCTATTGTCCAATTTGTCCTATTAAGGGAAACCCTAATTCGTTCACAGAAACCCTAATCATGGTGTAACACGATTCAGGCCATGGTAATTCAATTGGCTTGCCCAGAAAGCTTGCAAACACCTCACTAAACACAAAAACAACAACAAATCGAGTTAATAATGCATGAATGAAGGAATTCAAATTTGAAATTTTCAAGAACAAACCAAACACAGATTTTCTGATTCTGGATGGATTTGAGCAATGTAAAGGCCTGGATCGATTCTGGAGATGCCAAGGAACGTGTTAGACACCTCAAATTTGATTGAAAACGGCTGGAAGTATGATCTCCAATTGCTTGCTTGCCACGGATTTTTGACTTTTAGGTTAGGGTTTCTAGAGCAATTTTTTCGTTCTCTTTTGATTGGTATGCATCAAGTATTTATATTGGATGGATTTGAGACAGTTTTTGGCAAGAATCAATCACCATTCAATGATAATCAAAATTTGATTTTTGTATAAAATCAAATTTTCAAAACTTGACCAATTCCAATCCAATCTTGCCATTTTTGTCAAATTTCAAAATCTGCTGGACTTTGGTGAGTTACTTAAGTCTCAAGGAAGGAATAAAATCAATCTTTCAATTAATTTTGATTTTATAATTTATTTTAAAATTTAATTTGTATTTAAATGAATAAATTCAAAATTAAATAGAAAAATAAATCAAAAATTCATGGCATTGGGCTTGGATATTCATAATTGTATGAGGAATAAGTTTGGATGAAGAAAAAGCAAGCCCATTTGCAAAAAATTTGATTTTTAGAAGTATCTCTCTTTGTGCATTCCTTCAAAATTGCCCAACTTGTGAATGGTGTAACTTGCTCAATTTTCCACATTTTTGAGTGTTCTTGGACTTTTTGGAAAGCTCTAAGAGTCCTCTAACCAACCTTTTTGGTCTCATCTCAATTGGAGTTACCATGCTCAATATATCTTCAAAACAAAAAGTTGACTTTTTGTTGACTTTGAAAATGACCTGTAACGTTTTGAGCTATACCTCTCAATTGAAGCATTTTTTGGACATTCTTGTGAGTCATGAAGTTGTAGAGAATTGAATTTCCTTCAAAATGAGCTTTGGTGGGGAAATTTCTGAGAAAGTATGAGAAAGTTATGATCAATCAAAGTTCAGTTGACTTTTCACCTAGAAACCCTAATTTAGAAAGTTTGACTTTTGAGCAAATCTTGAGTTTTCTTGATGAATCATGATCAACCCTTGATCAAATGATGAATGTAACTTCAAAATGAGGATGTTGACCAAAAATTATGAAGTTTGACTGTATGTTGACCACAATTGATTTTTTGTCCAATACAACTGATTTTCAACCATCTGAGCAATTGTCTGAGGAAACTTGATCTGGGAAGCTTGAAACTTGACATGGAGAATCTTTGAAGCATATGAGGAGGCATGAAGACCATTGGAGGTGTTGGAAATTCATCTTGACTTGAGGGATACCAAACCCTAGTTTGGGTTGATTGTCTAGGAGGGAGTTTGTCTGATCAACTCTTGAGGAATCCTTGAGTATATATGTATGAAATCTCTTGAGTAGATGGAGGGAAAATTTTGGGGTATGACAGACACCGTTGTATTGGTACGAATTTGGAGAAAGTGCTGTGATTGGACCAGAAATTGTCCAACAGACTTTAGAAAAGATTAAGATGATTCAGGAGAAGATGAGAGCTTCTCAGAGTCGTCAAAAGACTTATCATGATAAGAGGAGGAAGGATCTCGAGTTTAGTGAAGGAGATCATGTGTTTATGCGAGTCACTCTGATGACTGGTATCGGTCGAGCCTTGAAGTCAAAGAAGTTGACTCCGTGTTTTATTGGTCCGTTTCAGATTACCAAGAAGGTTGGAAGAGTTGCTTATCATATTGCTTTACCGCCGTCGCTTGCGAATTTGCATGATGTCTTCCATGTATCTCAGTTGAGGAAGTACATTGCTGATCCGTCTCATGAGTCGTAGATGATATACAAAAGAGATAATCTGTTGAAACATTACCTGCGAGAATTGAGGATCGGAAGTTGAAGCAGTTGCGTGGTAAAGAGATAGGATTGGTGAAAGTAGCTTGGGGAGGACCAACAGGTGGAAATGTCACTTGGGAACTAGAGAGCCAGATGAGAGACTTGTATCCAGAACTTTTCCTCTAAGGTATATTTTCGAGGACGAAAACTCTTTTTAGTAGGGGAGAGTTGTGACACCCCAAATAATTCAATTATTAAATAATTAGAATTTTAATTATTAATTTAATTAAAGGTTTAATTATTGGTATTTTTCAATTAATGGATTTAATTAATTAATTAAATAATTGGAGGTGTTGGGGGTGTGAAGTGGAATTGGGAGGTGTGTAGAGTAAAAGGCTCTAATTTTACTAATTATGTTATTTTTATTATTGGGAATAATAAAAGGAATAAATAAAGGAAAGTGAGAAGAGAAATTAGAATTTCATTCTACGTACTTTTGAGAAGAGAAGAGAAAGAGGAGAAAAGTCAAGGCGTCGGAAGTTCGAAGATTCATCGCGAGGTAAGGGGTGATTTGATCAGATTATTATGCCTTATAGGTTTTGATGATCAATAGAATGAATTAATCCGTTAGGAATCTCGAATTAGGATTCTAGGTTGTGCCCTAAGGTTATGATCCGACGTAATAATTCAATTGGAATTGATAAGAACGATTAATTTATGTAGAATGATTGTAGGCTAATTAGAAAACATGATTCTGTGGTCAATTGGATGTGAAAACGCATGAATTAATTCTGTTCTGGTGTATTATGAAGTTTGGTAATGAATAGTATTGATTGGGATTGCAAACAGTGAGGAATAAACTGGTTTTTAGGTGAAAAGTAGCAGTATGGGTCGACACAAGAGGCTATGTGTCGATGCAAGCAGCATAAATTTAGAAAACCAGAGGAGTGGGAAGAGTTTGTGTCGATACATAGAGTCATGCATCGACTCATAGGGAAAAAATGGGAGCTATGCATCGACACATACGTGTTATGCATCGATGCATACTGAACAAAAACTGAAAAATGCCAAAATTTTAATTGTATGCATCGACGCATACGATGCATGTGTCAACACATGCTGTTTATGTATTGATGCATAGGCTTATGCATCGATGCATACTGTGCTGGAACATAACATAACTTTCTGAAAACGGTTTGGGTCATATCTTTGCGATCGTAACTCCGATTTAAGCATAGTTTGTATCGTTGGAAAGCTTAGAACAAGTACTATCTATTAAAAATATATTTAAAACTAGGAATTGAGATCTTGAGGGATTGTTATGGCTTCCGTAGGAAGAATCCGTGTAATTCGTGATTGTTCGTCGTTGACGTGGTGTATACTTGTTGGATGTTAATTCTATGTGTTGTAATTAATGTTGTATGTTCCTGATTATGCTGTTATCATGTGTTGTTGGTGGTGTTGACTATGTATGGAATTATGTGGTGTTCATATTCCGTTAATTGAATGTGGCATGCTTTTGGATGTGCATGCATATGCATTCTGGTGGAGTTAATTCCCATTGTGTGGAATTTGGCTCGTATTGCCAATAATCGTACCCGGGTGATTGTGTGTGGTGAGGATGGATTCGTGTCCGGGTGATTATGGACGAATCGATGTTGGTGACTTGGTTCACATTTTGGTACCACATGTATGAGTCTGCATTGCATATGTAATTATAACATGTTAGGATGATTTCCAGTGTTATAATTGCATTGATTGTTATTATGTGCATAATGAACTGTATGGCATTGTATTTGTGGATTGTTATCTGGTTATGCTAATGCGGGTGGAATAATGTATTGATTGTTTTATTGTTTTAAAGAAACGTATAATGCAATTTAATTATTGATGAAATCTCACCCTTACTTTGATGAGTTCAGATTGAAGTGATTAGCTGCTCAGGAATTGGTGAGGATGGCTTATAGAGCTGTGCTACTTAGATTGTCTGCGTGTCAGTGTCATGCTCTGGTAGTTGTAACACTGGAGAACAATTATTTTGGAATCATTGGATTTAATTGATTTGGTTTATGTTTGGAATAATTATGATTTGAGTTTATTCCAGATTTTTATGTTATTTCCGCTGTGTAAAACATAATCATTGGTTTTGATTTATTTAACGAAGTTCTTCACTAAAAGCATGATTACTGTTATGGTGTTTCCTTATTTGAATTTTTAAATTGTGACGCCCTTTCGTTATGTTAAAACTCTGATTTAAATATTAATTCGCAGGGAAATTAGAAGGGGTGTTACATTCATCCCCCCGAGTGCTACGTATCAGAGCGACAGTACCGACTTGAACTAATAGCAACTAATTCTTCATTTCTGAATGCTTGTACGTTACTAGTATAAAGGAAACGACAAACAAAATAAAGGAGTGAGATATTGAATAATATAAATAAGATTATGATAATTAATATATTGGACAAGAATATCATAAATTTCACTGATTCTCCATAACACACAACAATCAATAAACAATCACAAATTATCATCTACAATTCAAAATGCAACTCGAATGCGATACAACTATGCATATGCATGTGATATCAATAGGGATTTAGCCCTCTTCACTAGTAGCCAATTAATAGAGGCACTAGGCATAAGCCTACTTCATAAATCCGCCAATATAGGCCTTCACAAATGCAAATGTATGAGACTCATGTAGCATACAACACCACAAACATATCATTCACCAAAAACTTCGTTGCGAGGCATTCCCCTATATCCCTGCATCATTGGAAGTAAGCCTAAAAATTCACATATTCAATCAAATAATCACTTTACCAATAAGAAAACACAAAACAACCAATTGCGCACTTTAGTCATATAGCACACATGTACATTATACTTACATAAACCAGACGAATCGACTTAATTTATTTCTACCCGCAAAACAATGTTTCTAATTAAAAATAACTCAATTATAATTACCTACTATTTTATATTAGTTACCCTGCAAATTTTTACTTAATTTCGAACAATTAATTATACCGCTTATTTCGGCCAACTCGATGCTTTTTTTCCACACTGTTATTACCACAATGGCATGTTGATCTTCGTAAACTATCTTCGTGGCGCGTTCTGGTTACGCGCGTTGTCTCGTTGAGGTTGCGCTGGTGTAGGATTGGAGATCACAACTGCCCCCACAGATTGAGTACGATCAATTTTGACACAGCCTTTCTGACCATACACAACATTGGCTTCTTTCTTACCAAAATATTTCTTCGCAACATTTGAGGATGACTCTACCTGAATCTTCCCGCTCTTGATTCCAGCTTCAATGTGTTCTCCTGTTATATCAGCTCGGTGAACCCGACTGAAGAGTTTTCAATCAGATGATTGAAGAATGGGCCTATCAATGTTCCCATAAACATATCAACCAGCTCCCTATTAGACAAGAGTGGTTGAACTCTGCCTGCTAGATCTCTCTATTTCTAAGCATACTCTTTGAATTTCTCGTCATGACTCATGGACATGTTCTGTAGTTTCATGCGAGTGGGTACCAATTCAGCATTGTACTGGTACTGCTTGTAGAAAGCATCTGCTAAGTCAGTCCAGGTATAGATGTGGGCACTCTCTAGCTAATAATACCACTCTAACTGAGCTCCGGATAAACTCTCTTGGAAGTAATGGATCCATAGCTTCCTGTCATCAGTGTGAGGATGGATCTTCTGAACACAGGACTTCAAATGCAGCTTTAGACAAGAGATGCCATCATACTTGGCAAAAGTAGGAACCTTGAACTTGTGGGGAATTACCACACCAGGAACTAGGCTCAGATCATCAAAATTCAGCCCAGACATCTTTAGATTTTTCACAGCATTCAGACGGTCTTCAAGTTGTTTGTATTTGTCATCCTCAAGAGAATACTGCTCGTTCCCATAGTCTTCTTCTCTGTTTTCAGACTCATGTTGGCTTTCTTCGTTGTTCTTGACACTTTCATCAGTTTCACCACTCTTGTTTGAGAGTTATAACCGGCTGACCACCCGATGTCCACCCTTATGACGTCTTCCCATGTTGAGGATGCTGATGAATTTCTTCTTTCTGGTGATGAGCTTCTTCAAGTCTTTCTGGCCTTGGACCAAGCTGGTGAACATTTCCTGGAACTAAGCATTCTGAGCATGGAGATCTTTGACAGTCTGTTCAAGAGCAATTTATGCTAAAATAAATAGCGAGAGAATGAGAAAACCGATCTTCAATGTACCTGTTATGAAATGTCATGCCATGATATGCGATGTTTATGTAATGCAATGCAATGTTTTCAAGGACCTTAGGAATTTAAATTTGTTAAACAAGTACGAACAAACTTTTTATTAGTTCCTTTCTTTTCTCTTTTCCTTTTTAAGTACAAAAGATAGTTTGGAAAATAAAAGAACAAATTCCTAAAACTCTAAGTCTCCCATGGGCGCTTCCTCTTGGTATTGAAGTAGGCGTTGATGTTTCTCTCCTCGTGAAGTAGCTTGGTCAACTCTAGTACCTTCTTCTCGCTTGAATAACACTGAGCTTCAAATGTGTCCCTTTCTTCTTTAAGTTAAATCCAGGATCTCTTCAGGTCTTCAAAATCAGTAGGTATGTCAGGATGGAGAACGGTATAGGATTCGTCACCTATAGCATCAGGTTCCATAATCACTGGTAGAACAGGCATGAATGGCATCATGAGGTTTTGAGCTCAAGCTCGCACCCATTTGAGGTAAGGTTCCCAAGGAATGGAATTCTTATGTCCCAAAGTCTTGGTATCAGTCTTCTTTACCATGCCCCAAGCGTGCACAAATCTTCGACGGTAGTTCTGGAGATCGTGGTTGTAGTCGAACACAATGTCTTAGAGAAGCATATCATGAGGACCATCTCTTCGAGCATAACCAAACTGACGTAGAGCTAGAGAAGGGTTGTAAGTGATACCTCCCCTTATGCCAAGGAGTGGTACGTTAGGGAATTCTCCACAACGCTCAATGAATGTGAAATCCTTTTGAGAAAAGAGACACCAACGAATATCTGAATGAGAAAGTGACATCAACCTTTGAGACCACTTCAATCTTTGTTCGTTCTTCATTACTGATTGAGGAAGGTGCGAAATAAACCACCTGGAAAGCAACGGTACGCAACACATGAGAGTTCCTTGTCGCTTGATAGTACGAGTGTGGAGAGAATGCAGGATGTCTCCAAGTAAAGTAGACACAGGATTATGAGTGAGGAATATCTTGATGGCGTTCACGTTTATGAACTGATCTGGATTAGGAAATAGCACCAAGCCATAGATTAGTAAGGCCAAAATGTCTTCGAATGCATGGAAACTCATAGCTTTGAGGAATTCTTGAGCTTTCTTTATCAGGAACTTAGCAAGTAAACCCTTAACTCTGCTTCTTGTTTCCTAATTGTCTTCAATGTCTGAGCATTTCAGATGTAACGTTGATGCGACGTCTTCGTGCTTAGGAACCTTTTCTGAACCGGTGCATGGTATCTGATCAAGGATAGGTATCCCAAGTAGCTTAGAGAACTCTTCCAAGGTAGGAACCAACTGATAATCTGGGAATGTAAAGCAATGGTGTATCGGATCGAAGAACTAGAATAAGACGCGCATCCTATCTTCTTCAAAACCGGAGATAACCAAGTCAAGTAGATAACCATGTCTTTTGATGAACTGAGCATGATCGGGAATTTTTGAAACCAATTCCTTGAGTTGAGAAGGTACACCCATGAAGTTGATTCGGATAGTCTTTCTGGAAGCCATAATTCTACAAAACAGAGCAAAGATAAATCCCTAGGTCCTTGAAATGGTTAGAAATGATATGCAATGCTATGATGTCATATTTAACAAGCACAAACAATTCACACAATAGCCCTAGGTTCAAGGCTTGCATGAGGTATAGGTGTTTACCCTACCAAAGTTTGAGTGGGTTCATCCTGTCCTATAATAGTAACCGGGTTCTAGGAATCTCATATCATTGATCTTTCTCGTAGGCTTTATTTCAATACGACTACCAAGTGGTCGACCGAACCATCCCGAAATTCAGATCTTAATGAGCGTAGCATCGAGTATCAACCAACCTTAGTCTACACCAAAGCCGGCCATCTCACTATCTTATAATGGCCAAGATGGGTCAATTAGGGTTCTAGAAGTTGATTTAGTGTTGATGACACCACGCAAACACCAAATACTTTCCTCAACTTGAGCATGAGGAGCATCAGGACATCCAAAGCGTCGCACTAACATAGACATCATGTTGACTATTTTGGTATACGCCTAACAGTCGCGATGATTTATTGCTACTTACCTAAGGAAACCTGGATCCGGGTGTAGGATCCCCCACAAGTATAATACCCAAGCAGCCCTTAAGATAAAGCATGCAAGTCAAACAAAAAGCAGTAAAGATGATCTAGAAATCCCTAAGGTATTCTCTCTTTAGGGTGTTTCCCCAGCAGAGTCGCCAGTTCTGTAATACGGTGGGAGAACTGACTTTGGTTTGTTTTTCTTTTGATCGCAAATGTTGCGGATAGCAAGAGTCGCCACCGACTTTTATTTTATCCAATCAAGGGAAGGTGAAAAGAACAGGAAAATACCTTCGTTAGATTTTGAGTAAGGGAGAAGGTTATGAAAAGGGAAGGTATTAACACGCTTTCCATCCGTAGTTATCTACGGGCTCTTAGTTGCTTTCGATCATCTTAAAAAAATTTACTTTCTGTGTGTGTTTGAAAGATGTTTTTGAAAAGGCATTTTGCTTTGACTTCATAATGATTCATGCTGGAATGTATACGAAGTGTTCGGAAATGTTTTGTTTTGAAAAAGTGTTTTAACTTTGTAAAAGTGTGAGGTGTGAAAAGATGTTTTGATGGAGCAAGAAACTAAAAGTCTTATTAACTACTCAGAACGGTCGTTTCCGTTTTATTTTACTTTCCTTTAGAATAGCGCTATCCATACTATTAGTTGATAGGTAACCCTATTCGTTGGATGTAGAAGGGACATTCGGAGGGACATCGGATGGTCATAGAAGGCAACTTGTAGGAGTATCCTAGCACATTTGTAGGGACGATCATCACTTTTCGTAGGCAACAATCGAGGGACTAGATCATGTATTCGTAGGCAACATCGAGGGACTATGATCTTTGTATCGAAGGGACTATGATGATATATTTCGTAGGCAATGGTGCTAGGACACCTCTACGTTTGAGGGACTTGACCATTTACTCGAAAGGCAACGAGAGAGAATACTCTAGGGGGTCCATGTGTGAAGTGAGTGTGTTAAATTCAGATAAGTTATCTTGAAATTAGGAGTGATCTACGTTCGTTTTTATCTTGCCATACACGCCTAGTTACTAGCAGTTTATATGGGTGCGGAAAGTAAATTGCGAAAAGTAAAGTGCGGAAAGTAAATCCTACGCTATTACATGGCTTTGGGGCAGTTACATAATATAGGAGTGCGGAAAGTAAATCCTAATTAAGCTATTACATCCCATGAGCAGTTACATAATATGGAAAAAAAAAAGCGAGAAAATTAACCTAACTATTGCAACCTGGAAGCAGATACATAATAATAAAAAAAAAGAAAAGAATTTTGCATAAGAGAAAATGATGTTAGTGAAAAAGATTTTTGAGTTAGGAAAAAGTTTTTAGGTTAGTAATCCTAGTTAGATGATAAAAATATTTTTTGGGAATTTTTGGATTGGTTTTAGTAAGGAAAAAATGATTAAAAGTCAATTTTATGGTTAATTAACAATTAATTAAAATATGCATGCAAAAATATAATTTTTTATGCCAAAAATTAAATAAGTACTCTTCTGACCTAAATGCAAAAAGAAAATATTTTTTTGTGATTTTTTAATGTGTTTGAAAATTATTTGAAAAGAAATTAAATTAAGAAGAAAAATATGAAAAGAAAATATGAAAAAGGTTAGTTTTTGCAAGTGTTAAAAAATATTTGTGGCAGCCAGGGTTCGAACCAGGGACCTCCTTCCCATACGCGCGCTGCCTTAACCATCTGAGCTGGCCTGCATTCGTGTTAGTGATATGAAACAAAAACATTATAAGCGAAAACAATTTCTGAAAATCAGTTTTAAAACACGCGCCAAGAACATCATCTTCCTCGTTTAAATATTCAAACTTTTAGCTACGGTTTTGGTCCGTAGCAATAACCTTTACCAACGGTTTGTCCGTAGCTATAGCACCTGCAAAAATCAAAATCCAAAAATATGCAACATAAATTTGTTATGGGGACATGGATCAACTCGGTTTGATCCCCTGAACATGATGGAGTGATTGGTTTTGTCCAATTTTTCCTATTTCAGAAAACCCCAATTGGAGCTTATGAGCCCTAGCCATGGTGGATTCTGATTCCTGTACTCAAAACTCAATTGACCTATGCAGAAAGTTTCGAAACTTCATTCTAAACACAAACAAACACTCAAAACATGTTAAATATGCATGAAAATCAAAAATCGATTTTGTGTTAGAAAGGTGCAAACCGTGATTATGAATTCGTTATTTTGGACGTTTGGCTGACTTGTGAATATCTGAATCGATTCAGAGGACCTCCAGGAATGTGTTGGAATTCTTAGAATTGGTTGAATTGGACTGAAACTAGGGCTGCTAATAGCTTGCAATGCACGGTTTTGTGAAGCTTGGAATAGGGTTCTTGAGGCCAGAATTTCGTCCCTTGTGCTTGTGGATGCATCATGTATTTATAATAGAGTGAATTAGGTCAAGAATTGTGAGAAAAAATCAAGTCAATCAATGAGAAATTATTTGATTTGGAATCAAACCAAATATTTCCTTTTTGAGCCTATTTTAATCAAATCTCATTACCAATCACGATTATTTCGAAATAATCAGATTAAATGGCTTGCTTGGACCTCAAGGATGAGACAAAATCCATCTTACATTTAATTTTTGATTTTCTATCTTTTATTTTAATTAAATTGGTTTTAAATGATTAAAAATCCAAAATAAATAAAAAATAAAAGATAAATTCGTGGCCTTGGGCTTGGAGGTTCCAATTCTGCTGAGGAACATGTTTGAATCAAGAAAATTTAGGCCCATTTGCAAATTTTTTGGTTTTGTCAAGTATTTCTCTTTGTGCACCTCCTCAAAAATGCTCAACTTGGACAATGTGTATCTTGCTCAATTTTTAACATTTTTGGGTGTTCTTGGACTTTTTAGAAAGCTCAAGATGTCCTCTAAGCAGCCCTTTTGGTTTCATCTTCATTGAAGTTTCCATGCTCATGAACACTTCCTTACAAAAAGTTGACTTTTTGTTGACTTTTAAAAGGACCTGTAATATTTTGATCCATAACTTCCAAATGAAGCATTTTCTATCCAAGCTTGTGAGACATGAAGTTGTAGAGAATTGAATTCTCTTCAAAATGAGCTGTGGTGGAAATTTTTTTAATAAAGTATGTGAAAGTTATGCCTGGTCCAAGTTCTGTTGACTTTTGTCAGAGAAAGCTCAATTTAGAAACTTTGACTTTTGATCAATTCTTGACTTTTCCTTGATGAATCATGATCAACCCTTGATCAAATAATGAATATCACTTCAAAATATTGATGTTGACCAAAAAATTTGAAGTTTGACTGTATGTGACCACAATTGACTTTTGTCCAATACAATTGATTTTCAACCATCTGAGCAATTGTCTGAGGAAACTTGACTTGTAAGGCTTGAAACTTGACATGGAGATTCTTTGGAACACATGATGAGGCATGATGACCACTTGAAGCATTGGAGGTCCATCTTGACTTGAGAATGACAAAACCCTAGTTTGGATTGATTGCTTAGGAGAAGGTTTGTCTGGTCAACCCTTGTGAAATCCTTGAGTATGGATATGTGAAATGTCTTGAAAAGTAGGAGGGTAAATTTTGGGGTATAATAGCAGGCACATGGCAAATCCTGGAAAGACTCACTGACAAGCATTGAAGTGGATTCTAAGGTACATAAATGGGTCTCTAAACAGAGTCCTAATTTATGGTGGAGCCTTGGGTGAAGATAGTAAAGCAGTAATTGAAGGTTATGTCGACTCTGATTATGTAGGTTGTATGAATTCTAGAAAATCTATTTTTGGATATGTTTTCACTATGTTTGATACATCAATTAGTTGGAAAGAAACACTTTAGAAGGTTGTCGCATTATCAACCGTTGAAGTGGAATATATTGCTTTAACTGAAGCTATGAAAGAAGCATTGTGACTTGAAGGTTTTGCTAAAGAGCTGAAAGTTCAAAGACAATTTATCACTATTAAATGTGACAGTCAAAGTGGAATACACATGTCGAAGAATTTAGCCTATCATGAGCGAACCAAGCACATCGATGTAAGGGTTCATTTTGTTAGAGGAGTAATCGAGCGTGGAGAAGTCCAAGTGCTAAAGTTTTCGACATATCACAATTTTCCTGATATGATCACCAAGACATTGCCAAGTTGCATGTTTTTCCACTACATGCAGTTGATAAAGCTGCATGAAGAAAGCTAGTTCGTTCTTTGATAATAAAGTTTGTTTAAAGGTGGAAATTTGTGAGATATTGGATCGAACTCTATTGGGTCGAAGGGTGGCTTATGGTTCGACAGAGTTTAGCATGTCGTCGAAGATTGTTCACATGATGGTATCGAAGACCTACATATTGTAGTCGAAGTATGTTATAGTATGTGTGTATCGAAATGCTAGATTGTTAATATTTCAAATTGGGTCTGTTTGTTGTGTCCAATTGTTTAAGTTGGCTTGTACCCTAAGTTATCTTGTAATGATTATTTGTGAAAAATTCCAGTTAGTTTAGTATGTTAGATTTATTATAAATATCATACTAGTCTCCCATCATTGCATACTGCAAATCCTAATTTAGAGTGAGAGGATTATTTGTTATTCTTGTATACTTTTAATCTTGTTTTGATGATAAAGGAAAGAATAACAATTAATAACCAATCCTTATGTTCATCATATTCTTTATTTTTTTCAACCCTAATTATTTTTTGATCATAAAAAAACAAATATATAATTTATTTCCAAAACATCCAATTCACAACAGATGTTACCAAAGGTTTCACCTAAAAAAAACTCCAACATGTAGTTCATGAGTGTGTTTATAATGAAAATTCGGGTTTTTTAGAAGGTCATTAGATCCTATATACACAATGCGACGATAGCTTTAGAATTTATTCATCTTCTTAAATATTATACAAGAGAAAATAATAAAGAAGAAACCTTGAATAAATTTCTATATAATTTTCAATTAATCATTCACACTCTAAATTTTTTTGACTAAATGGCACCAAACACATATATTTTTTAATTATAATTATTAATAATTAATTGTTACTCTAATTTTATTTATTTAATGGAACCTAACATTTATATTTTTTAATGATAAATTATTAATAATTAATTGTTAATGTTATTTTTTCTTCATTATCCGTGATTCAACCTATGGCCTCCACCTCCTTAACTATTAACTTCGAGATGTTACACTTAAGGTTTTCAATTAATTCCTTGAGAGTAAGTGCACAATTTCATTTATAAATACTTACATTGTTTCAATTGTTAATAGTTAATTATTAATATATTTTATTTGTAATTCAACTTATGACGTCCACCTACTTTAACCATTCTTCTCATGTTGTCACAGTGGTGGAAATTGAATCAATGAGCAAATGTAAGCAATAAAGACATGAGGAAAGAAACTGTCACAAAAATTGGTAAGGCATAATTTCTTGGAAATCCTTCAAAAACAAAGTGGAATAAAGGAGAATGGCATGTATCATTTGTGGACCTCTAAACAATCCTCTCCATCTTGCAACCCACTAACAAATTATCATTATGTCTATGTACAATATTTGATGGTCAAACAAATCCTACCTCTTATAAAACTTTCCCTTTTATTCTTCTTTTAACTATATATAGTGGACTTGTATAAATAATTATTGTGAACCATTTCATGACACGTAACACAAGATATATAAAAATTATGAAAAGTTTAGCAAATGTGTTAAGAGTGAAAATCATGTACAAGAATAAAAGTGAAAAATATATGCCAACCCAAACCACCTCATTGGATGGTCCATCTTAGCCAAGAGAATTTTGGTTACACATCGATGTTATTCTCATTCCGCCAATCAATTCAAGTTATGAATATTCTGTTTTCAATTGGGACCGTGAATATAATATTCGTGAACAGTGTCTTGAAGTATTTGTGAATAGTATATGTCAATATAAGGAACACTTAATTTTAATGGTAAAAAAAAATTGTTTAGTAAAATATAAAAAAAATTGATTAATAAAATAACAAAATTGATTAATAAATATTTAAATATTAAAAATAATTTAGTAGTAAAATAAAATTGATTAATAAAAAATAAAAAACTTGATTAATGAAATAGTAATGTTCGTTAATAAATGTTTAGATATTAGAATTAGTTTTTAGTAGTAAATAAAATGGGTTAATAAAAAATAAAATATTGATTAATAAAATTATAAAGTTGGTTAATAAATGCTCGGATAATAAACATAGTTTTTATTAGTAATTCAAATTTTGTCAATGAACTATAAAATATTGGCTAATAAAATTATCTCAGATATTAAAATTAAATTTTTGTAGGTTAATAAAATGTATGAAATTGGTTAAAATTAAATATTGGTTAATAAAATTATGAACTTGGTTAATAATAGGTAAAATATTGGTTAATGAAGTTATGAAGTTGATTAATCACTCAATTTTATATCGGTATCAATTAATCTAAAAATAAAATTAAAAATAAATTATTTTATATTTAAAAAATAATATATTTTAGGTTATCATCATTTTACCCTTTGTTATATAGGTGATTTCATTTTTTTGTTGTAAAACCAAACTTTTTACTTGAAGATTCTATCGTTTTAAAATACTTTTTGTTTTTAAAATCAATCTTGTCACTTGAAGATTCTATCATATTAAATCTTGTAATTTTTTGTTTTTGTAAAACCAACCTTGTCCATTCAGATTTTAGAGGGTTTAAAATGACTAAATCTTCAAATATAAAAGAATTAAAATGATAGAATCTTCAAATGATAAGGTTGATTTTATAAAAAAAATAATTATAAGATTTAAAATGACGAAATCTTTAAGTGATAAGAATGTTCTTACAAAATAGTTTTTTTTACTGAAGGATAAACAAAAATTCACTCATAATAGAGAGTAAAATGGTACTATCTTAATATTTATTATTATAATATGTTATTGTTTAGTGTATTGGTGAACAGTAAAAATACGATGTATGGTATGTCATAAATTAACATCAGTATTGCATTTTTCTTCTGCTTTAGTTGTCTTTTGTTGTATGAGTAAATCATTGATTTGATAGATTAAAGAAATATGATTTTCTTAAACAGTATTTAATCTATTAAGTTAATTTATTAGTCATTTCTAAAATAAGAATGAGAAGGAATTTTAGAGAGAAATTTGATATATTAAAATTATATTAGAATTGTTAGATGACAATGCGTATCTAGAGGAGGAGAATAGACGTCCAAAAATTATTCTAGACACAAAACTATAATTTAAAATTGTTTTGAAAGAGTTTTACGTTGAAGCAATTTTCTGAATAAGTCGTCTAAATGAACGTATTGGAATCTCGAATAAGCAAATCAATTAATTCGTAATCTATAGAATGCTAATTAATAATTTATTAGTTCACTCAATACAATAAGCCACTTATCTATTGTTTGAATAATATCACTTTGCAATACTATTTTCAAGCCTAAAAATCAAAGAATTAACTTGATTGTTATATCAAACACTTGGCGTGCAAGTGAATTTTCAATTCTTGTATGGGGTTGATATACAAAACCACTTATAATCAAAAGTGATTATAAGTTATATTCACACCTAATTCAAAATCAAATTCAAATAGGAAAATTCTTACAATTCAATTGCTAACACAATGCTATTTGTTAAACCAATTGATGAAAAATTAAACCAAGTAAAAGCGGAAAAGTATAGGACATAAGGAATTTGTCTACACAGTTCCCTAAAATTGTTTAATACAAAAGAAGAGTTTAGAAGAAAAATACAAATTCTCCAATTGATGTTGATGTAACCTCTTCTTCACTTTGATCTTAAGCAAGATCAAATCAACTGATCGATGCAATCTACGCCTCTTAAGCTACTTCCTTGCCAAAAGTTAAAACACTCAAAGGATCCTTGCAAAGATTTTAAAGACTCCAAGGGATTTCACTTGAGTAAATGTGATTGCAAACTATCAATACAAGATCATCGATTCTATCACCCAATTCTTGCTACTTCCTTGAAAAGATTTCAATCACTCTATGGTTCCTTGGAATTTCAAACACTCCAAGGTTGTTAGCCAATGATATTGAGGACAAACTCGATGGTTTTTCCGGATGAAGACCCCTTCAAATTTCAACCCAAATTCAATTGTAAATCTCAATCTTCGTCTAGATGGCACCCCAACAGAACATAATCATAATGTAATATTAGTGTGTATGCATGGATCGGAAGGTTGAAGAAAGAAAAAATGTAGGCTAATTTTATTGTATCATCAAGTTGTGAGCGATGTATGAATGAATATTTATAGTTTGGAAACATTTAGGGAAAAGGATAAATTTGGAATAAAAAAGAATTGAAATTTTGACCAAATTAAGTTGTAGGTGTCGACCTCAAATGCATATGTGTCGACATATACGTTATGTTTAGGCTGCATGCGTCAACCTGAAGAGCTGTTTGTGTTGACCTGGCCAAGTCATAAGCTATATGCTTCAAATTGATAGTAAATTTGTCAACCTGAAATATGGATGTGTCGACACATAAAATAAAAAATTTTGTAATTTCATAAATGTTTCAGTATTTGTTAACCTATATGATGCATATGTCGATCTGAGACTTATAGAAGCTACATGTTTTAAAAATGCGTTGCATGTGTCGACCTAAAAAACGAATGTGTTGACACATGCAGTAGAAAATTATGCATAAATTGTTTTTCAATAACTTGTATCAATTTCAAAGTGATTTTTAATGATTCCTAAGACCTATAATTTAGAGGAGTGTCATAAGACATAGAGATACCATCCATTTTACGCACGTGCTATCTTTTTTCAGTTATGACATCATAAAAAATACATTTTAGTGAAGTTGTACTCACAAACTCCCTCTTTTGGATGATGACAAAACTTTCGAAGATGCATTTCTTGTAATTATCAAAGGCCCCACTATATTTGTGTTTTCTATCTTCGTCTCAAATATGCTTCTCCCCCTTTGACAACATCATAAAGAAGATAGGAAACGGTTTAGAAGTACCATGGTTCCAAAATAATTCATAATCATCATTTATAGGAAATTTTGCATAGAAGGGCAACAATTACATATCCCTATAGTAATTTCCACCTATACTTTTAGTTCGTGAAGGACCAAACAAATCCATGTGAAAGATCTCAAGTGGACTTGATGTTGAAACAACATTTTTTTAAAATTTAAAATAGGCCCTTGTTTGCTTACCCTTTTGACATGTGTCACATAAATGGTCTTTTGAAATTTTCATTTTTGGTAGCCCGTTTACTAAGTCTTTTGAAACTATTTTATTAAGTAGCTCAAAGTTGACATGCGATAAATGTATATGCTATAGCCAAGAGTCTTCACTCAAGGTAACAAGACATTGGGCATTATTCAAGGAAATTTCTCTTAAGCCAAGCATATAAATAGCACTATCCATACTGAATCTCTTAAGCAATTCGAGGCAATACGTGGTTTGACATATAAAACTTCCTTCGTCGAGTTATTTAATTTGTAGTCCGAGAAAGTAATTTAACTCCCCCATTAGGCTCATTTCAAACTCTTCCTACATAAGCTTAGAAAAATCCTTGACAATATGCATATTAGTAGATCTAAAAATGATACCATCTACATAAATTTGAACTAATAAAATATACTTTCCTTGATGTTTAATAAAGAGAGTAGTGTCAACTTTCCCCCTAGAGTATCCTTGTTCAAGCGAAAATTTGTAAGTGGATCATACCATGCCCTAGGGGATTGTTTAAGATTGTACAAGACACGTTTCAACTTGAAAACATAATTAGGAAACTCATCATTTTAAAAAATGGGAGGTTTAGAAACATACACCTCTTCACTTATGTATCCGTTAAGGAATGCACTTTTACGTCCATTTTAAATAATTTGAAGTTCTTAGAACAAGCATAAGCTAATAAAAGGCGTATAGCCTCAAGTTGGGCCACCGGAGCATAAGTCTCCTCATATTCAATTTCCTTCTCTTGGTTATATCCTTGGGCCACAAGACAGGCCTTATTTCTTGTTATCTAACCATGTTCTGCAAGCTTATTCCTAAATAACCATTGAGTGTATATGATTTGATGATTTGATGGACGAGGAACAAGATCCCAAATGTGACACCCCAATATTTCGATTATTAAACAATTATAGTTTTTAACTATTAATTTAAATAGAAATTTAATTGTTGGTATTTTGGATTATTGGGATTATTTAATTAAAATAAAAGTGGAAATTGTTGGTGGTGTGAAGTGTAAAGTGGGTGGTGTGAGGAGTAAAAGGCTCTACTTACACTATTTGTTTTATTATTATTATTTTAGAGTAATAAGAATAAAAGGAAAAGGAAAAGAGAAGCCAATTGGGAAGTTTTCATTCTACGTGAAATTGAGAAGAGGAAAAGGAAGAGGAAAAGCCAAAGGTGTTAGAATTCGACGAATTCTCACGAGCTAAGGGGTGATTTCTCGTGATTATTATGCCTTATGGGTTTTGGGAATCGATAGAATGGTTTGAATGTTAGGAACCCCAAATTAGAGTTTTCTAGGTTTGTAGAATTGTCCCTAATGTTGTCGAATTGAATGAATTTGAACCATTCGTATGTTATGGAGTTATTGGGAATGATTGGATTGTGCTATATGACATTGTGTTGGTGTATATTGGATGAATTTGATGTTATTTGGTGTCACAATTCGTAATTGGAATGAAGGAAAAGGTTTGGGAAAACAGAATGTTGTCAACTGCAGTTTTGGCCACTACAAGTCAAAGTAACCGGTTTCCATGTGGGAGGAACCAGGTTCCTGGTAAAAAATCCAGAGAGGGATTGCTTCTGAGTCAGTAGGAACCGGTTACAACTGGGGAGGAACCGAGTTCCAAGTGGAAAATTTACAAAGGAAATGAATATTTTTCGTGGGAACCAGTTCCCAGTTTGGAGGAACCGAGTTCCCCATAATAAAAACCAGAGAGCGTGAAATTCAAACCTGTGGGAACCGGGTTCTCCCTGGGAGGAACCGGTTACCACTTTGTCATTTTGAAAAATACTTTAAACTTTAAAAACTCGTATTTTCTAAACCGTAACTCCGTTTTGAGTGTCGTTTTGGGCAGTGTTCTCTAAATTAAATAACCTATTTTATAAAATGGAAAAAATACAATTTAATGAATTTTATTTTGAAAAGAGCCGATTTTCCAATTTGTGAACTATGGTAGTTCTAGGAATGGTGAGTGAACTGGTTCAGGATTGTTCTGACACGTGGAACGAGGATTGATGCTTATGTGTTGTTTCCTAGTGTTATTCATGATTGTATTGGTATCATGTGTTGTTGTTGGTGTTGTTTATTCATGGCATGTTGTTGTGTATATCATGTTCCGTTGTTGAATGTGCATGCTTTATGATGTGCAATCATATGCATTCTGGTGAAGTTAATTCCCATTGTATGGAATTTGACTTCTATAGCCAATACTTGTACCCAGTTGATTAGTGGTGGTGAGGCTGGATTCGTGTCTGAATGATGTATGGACGAATCGAGGATTAATGTTGTGTCCGAGGTGGAATGGAATAATGTGTGAATTTAGTTCACTGTCAGTACATCATGCATAGAGTCTTGCATTTCATATGAATTATAACATGATAGGATGGTTTCTAGTGTTATAATATTGTTGTTGTTATCATTGTGCATAATGTACTGTGTGACTTATATTGTGTATTGAATCTGGTTATGCTAATGAGGGTGAAATGATATACTTGAATTGTTTTTATTGTTTTTAGAAACGTATAATGCATTTTAAATTTCGATGAAATCTCACCCTTTCTTTGATGGTTTCAGATCGAAGTCTTAGTCGCTTAGGAGCTGGTGAGGATGGCTTTTGAGCTATGCATTTAGTTGTCCGCGTGTCAGTGTCATGCTCTGGTAGTTGTAACAATAGGAAACATTTGGTTGCGAGTTATATTTTAAAACTCTGTTATTTCTTTTGGTTAAATTTGGGAATAATTATTGATTGAATTTTATTCAGGTTTTGATAGTATTTCCGCTGTGTAAAACATGTTTTCTGGTCTTAATTATTTCAATGAAGTTCTTCAGCGAAGCATGACAATTGTATGAGACTTTCTATTTAATTCAATTGTAATGCCCTTATTTTACTTGTTAGCTTTGATCTAATTATTAATGTTCGCGGGATATTTTAGAAGGGTGTTACAATAGTGGTATTAGAGCATAGTCCATCGTTGTGACCAGGGTCTTAGTGTCGTTATCCCTTTTGTATGCGACTAGTGCGAGGTAACATTGTCGATACTTGTGTTATAATGAGATTGTTTTGTACTTTTACAGAATAATGGTCGGAAGAGGTAACAGAAGAGACGATGCTACGATTGTTGAGGCTTTGGGAATGCTTGCTGGTGTGCTTGGAGGAAATTAGCTGGGATCTGGTATTGGTGCTGACAGACAATTGGGGAATTTTCAGAGAAAAAATCCTCCATTGTTCAAAGGCATGCATGATCCTGAAGGTGCTCAGAGGTGGTTGAAAGAGATTGAGAGGATCTTCTGAGTGATTAATTGTGCTGAAGAGCTGAAGGTGAGGTATGGTACCTACATGCTGGCAGAGGAAGCTGATGATTGGTGGGTTGCTACCAGGACTGAGATGGAGCAAGATGGTGTTGCGCTGACTTGGGCTGTGTTTAGGAGTGCTTTTCTGAGGAGGTATTTTCTTGAAGACATTTGGGGAAAGAAAGAGATCGAGTTTCTGGAGCTCAAGCAGGGCAATAAGACTGTGAGTGAATATGCTTCCAAATTTACTTAATTGGCTAAGTACTATGCTCACTACAACAATGATGAAGAGGGAGAATTTTCCAAATGTATCAAGTTTGAGAATGGTCTCCGTGATGAGTTTAAGCAGGGTATCAGGTATCAGCGTATTCGTAGGTTTTTTGATTTGGTGGATTGCAGTAGGATATTGGAAGAGCATCTTGCTAGTATTAGAACGAATTCTCCTGGGTATGCTGATCGGAAAAGAAAGCAAGAGATGGATCATGGCAAACCTTATGACAGGAATAATCAGAAGTCCAGTGGTTGGAAGAGGCCTAGTGGTGGAGATTTTAATGCTCCTATTAGGTGCTATACGTGTGGTTAAATGGGACATCGAGCTCAGGAATGCAAGAGTGACGCGAAGAAGTGTTACAATTGTGAGAAACCTGGACATGTAGCTAATGATTATAGAGAACAAAAGGTAACTTTTTACCACTGTGGTAAAGAGGTTCATATTCATCCGCAAGTGTACTAAACCAAGAAGGAGCAGTCTGGTGGTAAAGTGTTCGCTTTATTTGGATCAGAGACTAAGCCAGATGATCGGTTGATTAAAGGTACATGTTTTATTAGTGGCATACCTTTGATTGCGTTTATTGATACTAGAGCGACTCATTCTTTTATTGCTTTGGATTGTGCTAAAAGATTGAAATTGGATATATCTAATATGGATGGAAGTATGGTTATTGACACTCCTGCGTCGGGTTCACTGACTACTTCATTTATTTTTAGGAATTATCCTATTGTGATTTTTGGTAGAGGTTTCGGTATGGATTTAGTGTGCCTACCGTTAGAACAACTTGATGTCATCCTTGGAATGAACTGGTTGGAATTCAACCAGGTCCATATCAACTGTTTTGAAAAGACGGTTAGTTTTCCTGAAGTTGTTAGTGTTGAAGATGTGACTATGTCGGTTAAGCAAATGAATTTGCCGTTAGTGATGGTGTTGTGGTGTTTATGTTGTATTCTTCGACGGAAGCAAAAGTAAAAGCTAATAGTAACGAATTACTAGTGGTGAATGAATTTCCAGAAGTATTTCCGAAAGATGTTAGTGAATTGCCACCTGAGAGAGAAGTGGAATTTGCTATAGATTTGATTTATGGAACAAGTCCGGTGTCGATGGCACCTTATCGCATGTCGGCATCCGAATTATCTGAATTGAAGAAGCAGTTAGAAGAATTACTTGAGAAGAAGTATATTCGTTCGAGTGTTTCGCCGTGGGGTGCTCGTTGTTAGTTAAGAAGAAAGAGGGTTCGATGAGACTGTGTGTTGATTAAAGACAGTTGAATAAAGTTATGATCAAGAATCGGCATCCATTGCCGAGGATTAGTGATTTGATGGATCAACTGGTTGGGGCTTGCGTATTCAGCAAGATTGATTTGAGGTCTGGATATCATCAAATTTGTGTGAAGACGAAATATATTCAGAAAACTGCATTTAGAACAAGGTATGGACATTATGAGTATTCTGTTATGCCGTTTGGAGTTACTAATGCACCTGGTGTTTTCATGGAGTATATAAACATGATATTTCATCCTTATCTTGATAAGTTCGTGGTAGTCTTTATCGATGACATTCTGATCTATTCGAAGAATGATGAAGAGCATGCAGAACATCTTAGAGTTGTGTTGGAGTTGTTGAAAGAAAAGAAGCTCTATGCGAAGTTGTCCAAGTGTGAATTCTGGTTGAGTCAAGTAAGTTTTCTTGGCCATGTGATTTCCAAGAATGGCATTGTTGTTGATCCTATGAAGGTAGAAGCGGTATCTCACTGGGAAGCGTCGAAGAATGCTTCTAAAATCTGTAGTTGTCTTGGTCTTGCGGGTTAATACAGAAAGTTCATTGAAGGATTTTCGAAGTTAGCTTTGTAGTTGACTAAGTTGACAAGAAAGGGTTAAATGTTTGTTTGGGATTCTGAATGTGAGAAAGGTTTCCAAGAGCTGAAGAGGAGATTGACTAGTGCTCCGATTTTGATTTTGGCGAATCTGGAAGAGTCTTTTGTTGTGTACTGTGATGCTTCGTTGATGGGTTTAGGTGGTGTTTTGATGCAAGATAAGCAGGTAGTGGCTTATGTTTCGAGACAGTTGAAGATTCACGAAAGGAATTATCCGGCTCATGATTAAGAGCTGGCAGATGTGGTATTTGTTTTGAAATTATGGAGGCATTACTTGTATGGGTCTCGATTCGAGGTATTCAGCGATCATAAGAGTTTGAAGTATCTTTTCAATCAAAAAGAGCTCAATATGAGGCACAGGAGGTGGTTACAATTCCTGAAAGATTAGGACTTCGGTTTGAATTACCATCCTAGTAAGGAAAACATGGTTGCAGATGCATTGAGAAGGAATTCGTTGCATATGTCTACGTTGATGGTGCGTGAATTGGATTTAGTTAAGCAATTCAGAGACTTGAGTTTGGTATGTGAGACTACTTTTGATAGTGTTAAGTTGGGTATGTTGAAGTTGACTAGTGGTATTCTTGATGAGATTCGAATTGGGCAGAAATCTAACGTTTATTTAGTTGATAAATTGACATTGATCAACCAAGGTCAAGGAGGTGAATTCCGAATTGACGAGAATGGTGTTATGATATTTGGTGATAGAATTTGTGTTCCGGATATTGCAGAGATTAGGAAGAGTATTTTGGAAGAAGGACATCGTAGTGGGATAAGTGTTCATCCCGGTGCTACTAAAATGTATCATGACTTGAAAAAGTTGTTCTGGGGGCCTGGAATGAAAAAGGAAATTGCTGAGTTTGTTTATGCTTGTTTGGTTTGTCAAAAGTCAAAAATTGAACATCAGAAACCGTCAGGATTGATGGAACCGTTGTTTGTTCTAGATTGGAAATGTGATGGCATTTCTATGGATTTTGTGTCTGGTCTGTCGAGGACCGCGAAGAACTGTGATTCTATTTGGGTTATTGTTGATCGGTTGACGAAGTCCGCTCACTTTATTTCGATAAGAATGGATTACCCGATGGAGAAGTTGGCTCAGTTGTATGTCGAGAAGATCGTGAGTTTGCACGGTATTCCTTCTAGTATTGTGTCGGATAGAGATCCGAGGTTTACGTCAAAGTTCTGGATTGGGTTGCAAGAAGCTTTGGGTACTAAGTTGCGGTTAAGTTCTGCTTATCATCCACAGACAGATGGTCAAACGGAGATAACAATTCAGTCGTTAGAGGATTTGTTGCGAGCTTGTGTGTTGGAAAATGGTGGAGCTTGGGATAGTTACTTACCATTGATTGAGTTTACCTACAATAATATTTTCATTCGAGTATTGGTATGGCTCCGTTTGAGGCATTGTATGGTAGGAGGTGTAGGACACCATTGTGCTGGTACGAATCTGGAGAAAGTGTTGTGATTGGACCGGAAATTGCCCAACAGACTTCCGAAAAGATTAAGATGATTCAAGAGAAGATGAGAGCTTCTTAGATTTTTCAAAAAAGTTATCATGATAAGAGGAGGAAGGATCTCGAGTTTAGTGAAGGAGATCATGTGTTTATGCGAGTTACTCTGATAACTAGTATTGGTCGAGCGTTGAAGTCAAAGAAGTTAACTCCGTGTTTTATTGGTCCATTCCAGATTTCGAAGAAAGTTGGGAAATTTACTTAACAGGTTGCTTTACCGACGTCGCTTGCGAATTTGTATGATGTCTTCAATGTATCTCAGTTGAGAAAGTACATTGCTGATCTGTCTCATGAGATTCAGGTAGATGATATACATGTACGAGATAATCTGACTGTTGAAACCTTGCCTGCGAGAATTGAGGATCGGAAGTTAAAATAGTTGTGAGGTAAAGAGATAGCTCTGGTGAAAGTAGCTTGGGGAGGACCAGCAGGTGAAAATGTTACTTGGGAGCTGGAGAGCCAGATGAAGGACTCTTATCCCGAACTTTTCGTCTAAGGTATGTTTTCGAGGACGAAAACTTTTTTAGTGGGAGAGAGTTGTGACACCCCAATATGTCGATTATTAAATAATTAGAATTTTTAATTATTAATTTAATTAGAAATTTAATTATTGGTATTTTGGATTATTAGGATTATTTAATTAAAATAAAAGTGGAATTGTTGGTGGTGTGAAGTGTAAAGTGGGGGTGTGAGGAGTAAAAGGCTTTACTTACACTATTTGTTTTATTATTATTATTGTAGAGTAATAAGAATAAAAGGAAAAAAGGAAAATAGAAGCCAATTGAGAAGTTTTCATTCTACGTGAAAGTGAGAAGAGGAAAAGGAAGAGGAAAAGCCAAAGGTGTCAGAATCCGACGAATTCTCACGAGGTAAAGGGTGATTTCTCGCAATTATTATGCCTTATGGGTTTTAGGAATCGATATAATGGTCTGAATATGTTAGGAACCCCAAATTAGAATTTTCTAGGTTTGTAGAATTGTCCCTAATATTGTCGAATTGTATAAATTTGAACCATTCATATGTTATGGGATTATTGGGAATTATTGGATTGTGCTATAGGACATTGTGTTGGTGTATATTGGATGAATTTGATGTTATTTTGTGTCACAATTCGTAATTGGAATGGAGGAAAAGGTTTGGGAAAACAAAATGTTGTCAACTACAGTTTTGGCCACTGCAAGTCGCAGGAACCGATTCCTATTTGGGAGGAACCGGGTTCCTGGTACAAAATCCAGAGAGGGATTGCTTCTGGGCAGTGTTGAGTGCCGTAACTCCTCGTATTTTCTAAACCGTAACTCCGTTTTGAGTGCCATTTTGGGCAGTGTTCTCTAAATTAAATAACCTATTTTATAAAATGGAGAAAATACTATTTAATGAATTTTATTTTGAAAAGAGCCGATTTTCCAATTTGTGAACTATGGTAGTTCTAGGAATGGTGAGTGAACTGGTTCAGGATTGTTCTGACAGGTGGAACGAGGATTGATGCTTATGTGCTATTTCCAGTTGTTATTCATGATTGTATTGATATCATGTGCAATTGTTGGTGTTGTTTATTCATGGTATATTGTTGTGGATATCATGTTCCGTTGTTGAATGTGCATGCTTTATGATGTGCATGCATATGCATTCTGGTGAAGTTAATTCCCATTGTATGGAATTTGGCTTGTATAGCCAATACCCGTACCCAATTGATTAGTGGTGGTGAGGATGGATTCATGTTTGAATGATGTATGGACGAATCGAGGATTAACGTTGTGTCCGAGGTGGAATGGAACAGTGTGTGAATTTAGTTTACTGTCGGTACCACATGCATAGAGTCTTGCATTGCATATGGATTATAACATGATAGGATGGTTTCCAGTGTTATAATCTTGTTGTTGTTATCATCGTGCATAATGTATTGTGTGACTTGTATTGTGTATTGAATCTGGTTATGTTAATGAGGGTGAAATGATATACTTGAACTGTTTTTATTGTTTTTAGAAACGTATAATGCATTTTAAATTTCGATGAAATCTCACCCTTACTTTGATGATTTCAGATTGAAGTCTTAGCCGCTTAGGAGCTGGTGAGGATGCCTTTTGAGCTATGCATTTAGTTATCCGTGTGTCAGTGTCATGTTCTGGTAGTTGTAACACTGGGGAACGTTTGGTTGCGAGTTATATTTTAAAACTCTGTTGTTTCTTTTGGTTAAGTTTGGGAATAATTATTGATTGAATTTTATTCCGGTTTTGATGGTATTTCCGCTGTGTAGAACATGTTTGCTGGTTTTAATTATTTCAATGAAGTTCTTCAGTGAAGCATGACAATTGTATGAGACTTTCTATTTAATTAAATTGTAATGTCCTTGTTTTACATGTTAGCTCTGATTTAATTATTAATATTCGCGGGGTATTTTAGTAGGGTGTTACACCAAACATCATTTCTTTCAAATTGATTTAATTATTCTTGCATTGAAATAAGCCAATTCTCATCAAGTAAGACATCGTTAGATTCAACTTATGATATATACGCATAATAACAACAAAGACTACTTTGTTTGGAGCGAGTTGTTACCCCTTTTGTGATAGGGAGTTTTGTCAAGAATTGGACGTATGATGGTCCTATTCAAGATATAACATGTCGTGCTGATAGCATCGGCCCAAAAGTATTTTGGTAGACCACAATCATTGAGCATTTTTCTTGCCAACTCAGCTAAAATGTTATTTTTGCGCTCCACAACACAATTTTGTTGCAGAGTTCTAGTAGGTAAAAAGTTATGTTCAATTGCAAAATTATCACAATATTCTTCAAAGAGGTGGTTTTAAAATTAATCTCCATGATCGCTTTGAATAACAACTATTTTTTAACTCAATTTTTTTTTAGATAACTTGGAAAAACGTGTGAAAGTTGTGGACGTTTCATCCTTGCTAAGCAACAAAATAATCCAACAAAATCTTGAGTAATCATCTATAATTACAAAACTAGTAATTTCCACCTATGCTTTTAGTCTGTGATAGACCAAACAAATCCATGTGAAAGAGCTCAAGTGGCGTTGGTGTTGAAACAACAATTTTTTGATTTAAAAGAGATCATTGTGTGCTTACCCTTTTGACATGTATCACATAGATGGTCTTTTGAAAATTTCATTTTTAGTAGACCAATTACTAAGTCTTTTGAAACTACTTTATTAAGTTGGTCAAAGTTAACATGTGCTAAACACCTATGCCATAGCGAAATCAGCCAACTGGACTTCCAACTTATAGGATGTATCAATGGTGTCGCCATCGAATGTCTTTTATCTCGCGAAGTAGAAAGGTAAACATCGAGAAAACATGATAGGGAAGAAACCACGGTCTCACGACCGAGAGATCTAGGTAAGGGAGTTTGTTACGCGAGGGGGAGATATTAGAACCCCACACGCCCGTAGTACTCCATGGTATTCACTTCTATTTTCTATCTAAGGGGTGTGTTATATCCATCTATTTCTTAATCGCTATAATGCATGAGAAGGAAAAGGAAAATAAAGTAACCACGGGGAAAAGAAGGAAGTTTTTACAAGTTGTGCTCGATCAAGCCCCGTGACAAGATGCCTACGTATTCCCTCGTGCAATGGGAAAGTCAGAGCGTCGTAGTTTGTCTCACTTGTTTTGGTGGGTTTTGTGTTTTTTACTTATGAAAAGGTTTTAAACACAAAAATAAAAAAATGTGCACGTAGGCGAAAAAGAGTTTGTCTTGGTTGGTTGCTTTTACCTTTGTTAAAGGAATTCAAACCATTATTAAGTGTTTTTGCTTTCAAAATTAAAAAGAAAGCAAGTTTTAGTTTTAATTACATGCAAGGATGTAAAAAGAAACAAGCAAAACAAAAGGGAGACTAGCTAGTACTAACCCGGATGCTGTCATGCAAAGATTGGACCTATGGTTGAGGACTAGGGAATCTCTACCTTTATTGACATGTCAAGGATGTATATCCTAATGTCTAGGCTCGAGAACTATCCTGGCGGAGTGGTCCTGAGGAAATGCTATCCTATATCCGTCTTGGTTGTGAAACCAAGGGACGCAGAGGGATAAAGCAATCATGGACTTTGGCATAAGCACACAAGAAATGCAATGCACAAACACATGCCATAGAAGCGCAGGAAAAGGAGGATGTTCCATAGCCTACAATAGCAAACCGAGGGCCGGAAGCAACGAGGAACTAACACATTCCGATTCCCATCAGTGGTATTACCGCATGACGTGATGCGAGTTCAACAGTAAATGTGAACCCCAGGAAAGCGTGGAGAGTCAGAATAGGGAACTCTTGCCACTTTGTTATTATTGACTCGATAAAGGAAGCAACACGATTTGCGTGTCTTGAGCTAACACGGACTAGAACTGTGCGGGGGTCAATTGCTGACCCTTTCCGCGTTCCCATCATATCATCATGACTCGATAGCAGGAAATATAAAAAGCGGGACTTTGCTTGGTGGTGCCACGTCGGGTTGCCTAACTACTCTGACCTATGCAAGCACAAAACGTAAACACTTATTGAGAATGGCCTCCCTATGCAAAGATGAGGACTTTAAACATCACCAAACACAAGTAGCACACAGAAGCTCCCTAAATGGGACTTTAAATAAACTAGAAAGCTCCTGAACATGCCCCAACTACGAAAGCCCCATCATGCATCTCTATTCCTACTTCTCATAGCAAAGTAAAAGTTGTAAAGCCCTACTTCTCGTGATATCTAGGAAAGCTGTAAGAGAATGTAATAAAACAATGTACAAACTACCAAACGAATATCAAAACCGAAAAGCACTCTGAGATAAAGAATATAATCCTGAAAACTTCAAGTATTGCAGCCACGCAATAAGAGTAAACCGGTGAGAAACGCTCAAGGTATCAAAACCAAGAAGAATACACATTCATACACACCCGAAGTAATAACACCTGCAAGGGAGGAGAAATCCCAATAAAAAGACAATAGAATATGCACGTACGCGCACAAGCCAAGGAACATGTGTATAAACATTCTGATTAAATGTACCTGCAAGAAAACCACGCAAGTAGATAATAGAATGTACGCATATGCGCACAAGCCAAGGAACATGTGTATACACGTTCCAATCAAATGTACCTGCAAGAACGGAGTTAGAACGAAAAAACGAGTAAAAAGAATGTACTCGTGGGTGTAAAAATGCAAAACACTCGCAAGAAGGGAGTTAGACCCAAAAAAGAAACAAAATAGAATGTATATATGGGTATACAAGCGCAAAACACCTGGAAGAAGGGAGTTATTCCCAAAAGGCAGACACTAGAATGTATACGTGGGTATATAAGCGGAAAACACTTGGAAGAAGGGAGTTAGACCCAAAAGCAGACAAATAGAATGTACACGTAGGTGTACAAGCGCAAAACAACTGTAAAAAGGGAGTAAAACCCAATAAAGATATAATAGAATATAAACATATGTGTACAAGCGCAAAACACCAGCAAGAAGGGATGTAAACCCAAAAAGCAGACAAATAAAATATATACGTGGGTATACAAGCGCAAAACACTTGTAAGAAGGGAGTTAGACCCAAAAGGCAAGCAAATAGAATGTATGCATGGGTATACAAGCGCAAAACACCTTCAAGAAGGGAGTTGGACCCAAAAAATCAAGCAAATAGAATGATATGTGGGTATACAAGCGCAAAACACCTGTAAAAAGGGAGTAAAACCCAAGAAACAGATAATAGAATGTACACATATGTGTATAAGCGCAAAACACCTACAAAAAGGGAGTTAGACCCAAAACGCAGACAAATAGAATGTATACGTAGGTATACAAGTGCAAAACACCTGCAAGTAGGGAGTTAGAGCCAAAAAGCAAGCAAATAGAATGTATACGTGGGTATACAAGCGCAAAACACCTCGTACATGAAATAAAGTGTCAAAATTAACAAAGCAAGTGGTGGAAATAATGTTCTGAATGCAAAACGGATTACAAATATGATTATAATATAGTATAAGCATGCAAGAAGTGAATTAAATTTGGAAAAATCGGGATGGAAGTCTGTTTCTATCGTTTTACAACTTTTTTCACCATTTTCATGGCCATTTTTCACCAAGATCCAATTTGATTCAAGAAAAACTTTCAACATAAAAGTTGTAGATCTTGTTGCAAGCTTTCCAAAATGTCCAAGAACATGAAAAAATATTTTGTGGAGCTAGGGTTTTGGAATTTAATATTATAGGTCCAAAAAATTGCATTTTAGGCCATTTTGCAAAAATTTTAAAGCAATTTTGCTAAGATCCTATCTCATTCTCTTCTATAAGATAAGTTTCATCCAAAATATCTCAAGATCATTATTGAAGAAGGATAAAAAGAATAATAACACTCATGGCTTCAACTGGGGATACAGATGATGTGCTGACTTATCGGGGATACCACACGATACCAACTTGCTGGGGGTTATCATCCTTGGTCAATGATTTGAACATCACCTTCGTAGGGGATAAGGGCTGAAACCTTTCTACCAAAACTCTTTGGCCGCCCAATGCATATTCACTGGGGCATTCCTTCTGAAATATGCAACAACAACTTGCACTGGGGATTTATTCAATACTCTTTTCTCGAAGCACAACTTTACTTGGGGACCTTCATCAACATTCACATTAGGAAGTATAAGAGAGGGAGATTCAACAGGGATGAGAAGCGCTTGTTGATAAGCAATTTCGCAAATCTAGCATAAAAGGAATCGACAAAGAGGAAGAACAACACTTAACCAACATAGACCTTTAGCACGAAGCGTCTGCTGATGAGCAACTTCGCAAATCTACATAAAGATAATGTTATATACCTGGCCAATTTGAACACAGGAAGGCCTCTGACACAAAGCAACTTGTAGGTAAGAAACCTTACAGATCGAAAGGGAAACCACCTGACAACGGTGAACCCACAGGAGCAAGGACGTTGGAAGAAAACGAAATTCACAAATAGATCTTTGGCATGAAGAGATTGTTAACTTCGCAGATCTAAACAATGAAAAGACACCTGATGATGGTGCCCTCACAGGGGGAGAGAACGTTGGGTGAAGACGAACTCCAAAACCAGATATTTGGCACAAAGACCTGGTTAACTTCGCAAATCTGGACAATGAGAATACACATGACGACGGTGCACTCACAGGGGAATAGGGCGTCGAGCGAAGACAAACTCAATGGGGAAAAAGAACATTTGTATAAAGATGAAATTGCAAAGGGAAGAGGCTGATCGAAAGGACTCTGCTAGGGATTACCAATACGATGGATTTTAAGAGAGTGTTTGCAAAAGTATAAGAACTATAATATCCCTCAGGCCAAAGGCGGGGTATAATTCTTCAAGAGTGGTAAATATTTGAATTACCACACACCAAGTATGGATACTCAGATATTTGAAAAGTTGACACAAACACGAGTAAAGTAACCGAACGATTTGCATAAACAAGGAAAACTTATGACTTACTGGGGGAAAGAACATTTATAAGAAAGAGAACTTCCGCGGGGGAGAAAATGTCGAGCGAAGACGAACTCATTGGATAAAGAACATCTATATGAATATGAAATTGCGAGGGGAAAAGAACGTCGAATGAAGATGAACTCAATGGGGAAAGAACATCTGTATAAAGATGAACTTGCAAAGAGCAGAGAAAGTCGGGAGAAGACGAACTCCATGGGGAAAGAATATTTGTATGAAGATGAACTTACGAAGAGAAGAGAACGTCGGGGGAATACGAAATCCATGGGGAAAAAGAACATCTGTAAAAAGATGAACTTGCAAAGAGAAGAGCCCGATCGGAAGGACTCTGCCAGGGATTACCAATACGATGGTATTTAAGAAAGTGCTTGCAAAAGCAGAAGAACTACAATATCCCTCAGGCCAAAGGCGGGGTATAATTCCTCAAAAGTGGTAAACATCTGAATTACCACACACCAAGTATGGATACTCAAATATTTGAAAAGATGATGAAAACACGGGTAAGATAACCGAAGATTTGCACAATCGAAAAAAGCGTACAGCTCACTGTGAAAAAGAAACATCAGCCCATTAAAGCCTGAATCACTGGGAACACACCAAATCCAACAGGCTTTTTCAGAGGCCAATTTTTCTTTAGAACCAGACTCGCTATGGAGGAATCTTGATTGAGAAGCACTCTCTGAGGAAGAGGGACCTCATACAAATAAACAAATAGGTACATGCAAACTGCCAACCATACAACATCCCAAAGCACAGACTGGATTACAGAGAGACAACATGCTCCTGCATTTTCGGAGTTTGGAGAGACTCTCTTCTGGCCGTAGATTTTATGTGAGATCGGTCAACCTTGGAACAACTTCCCCAATTAGACTGAACTTTGAGGGATATAATCCCGACTTGAATTGCCTAGATTATTCGTCACTTGAGAGGTATTTATGAATCTCGACATAACTGTCCCAGTTTAAACACCACTTGTTCCAAAGGGGAATGAGAAATCAACAGAGTCGTTGGATGACAACGTCTTCTCGATGCAATTGACCTACATCTTGTCAGTAGGATAACCCACAACCGTGCTTCTCAACTGGGAGTTCTTCGCTCTCAAACAGATACTTGAAGTGATTGGTTCCTTCGAACCAACTAGAAGTAATACTGCTGCTCAACAGAGATTTCTGGGCAAACAAAACTCCCACACAAATTGTTTCTGAGTCACTAGACGGCATTCCCCAGATTAATATGATTTTTTCAAAAGGCCATTTAATGGACTCTCAAAATAATTTTCCCCTCAAGACAATCAAGATGTTCATCTGATGTTCATTATGCAATCTTTCTTGACGTTTAAGCACCTGTTCATATGCAAATAATATTCTATCCTAAGAATGATAATTCTAATGCAAATTCTATGTTTGTCTTGAAACAAAAGCTTTTGAAAAGATGTCGAAAAATCGCATTTCCTGTGCAAAAGATAACAAAAGATGGAGTGATACCAACTCAAAAGTTATGGCAGACCTCCTAGGAGTCAGCATACCGTGTTCTCATTACAATTTTGTTTTCGAATTAACCCTGCTTCAGTTAGGACTTTTAGGGGTTGTAACGTGGCCTAGTTCACAGTTTTATGAAGAAAGGATTTTAGGCTCAAAATATTTGGTGCCCACCCTCTTCATGATGTTCTCCAAACCTAAGTTCAGTTAACTCAATACGAGCGATCATCTTTCACAAGAGGAATATGATGGTTGAGGAACCACTGCAGTTTCTTGATTGCACAAATTTGACTTTGCTGAGAATGAGGCTTCTTGGACATGGCAATCACTCACCCCTTTGCTTTGATGTTTGATCACACGACTTTGTTCTTCACTGAGGATCTCATTTGCTTACCCTCTCCTTTCTGGCTTTCCAATTTTCTTTCACAACATTTGCCCTGTATTTTTTTGCCTAAGCGACTTATTACCAAGTTCGACTTAGCGGGCTCTTCTTTTGGTATATTCACACTTTTTGAACAAATCATGTGACCTCGAGACTTTGATTGATTAGAAGTGATTGTGACTTCCTGAGTCCTTTATAGATGAGGAATACTCATTGGGATATTGACTTCCTTTGATGCACATTGTTGATAGGCGAAGCTTGACTGCTACAGTTTCTCAACCTTTTGAAGGATAGCCATAGTGATATCCTTTGATGCACACTATTGATGAGTTTTAAATGCTCGGTCAGGTTAACTGAACACTACCCTGCCCCTGGTTAAAAATGAGGGATTTTTCTAGTTATTTTGTATATATGTTTTGTGGCACTTATCTGTTCTTGTTTGTTAATAATCGTTGAATAACCCCAATTTTTGTTGAAAATACGTTTTATTGTGTTTTGCGTATATAATGTACCGTTTGATACTTTTTGTAGGTATTTGTTGCATATTTGGAGCATGGAGGAATAAAGTGTCGAAGACACGGCTCCGAAGACACATTTTTGGGAAGAAAAACATCAACTTTCGCTCTTAGCGCGGTTTTGAGAGCGCTTAGCGCAGTAAGGCGGTTTAAGTAATAAAGTATGTCGCGCTTAGCGCGATCTGCGGGATTTTGTTTATAAATTCTTTTCAAAACAGATTTCTAGGTTATGGTTTTGGGGTGGATTTTGATCCTCATTTCCATCAACCTTCATTTTTGGTAGATTAGCTTAGAAAACAACATTAGGGCTTGCTCATGGATGATTGGAGGTGGATTGCTCTTCGATTGGCTCTGACAACCAGTGTAGATATGTGGTTTATCTCTTCTCCTCTTTGTGTATTTCTCTTTTGTTGGGTTTATATGTATATCTACTCTAACTCATGTATATTTGTCGCCCTTGGCGTTGTATAAAGTTTGCTTTACAAATCTGTGTTGGTGATTATCTTGGGTTTTTACTCTATGTTAGGGATTTGAGCTTTACTATAGATAGATTGCTTAGATTCTTACCTAGGATAGTTATCTGTTAGTTTCTGAATTCTAGAAATGGGTTTAGAGCTGACATTCACTATAGAGTATCTGAACTTAATGCCTCTGCGTTGGTGAAGTATGCCAAAGATGGGTATGGAGGTGACGCAGTTAACTTCTGTGTTGTCGAGGTAGGCCAAAAATGGATATTGAGATGATTCGGGAGGATTCTCAATTTGGGTTAGAAATAACCAAGGTTGTGAGAGGTATGTGATGACACAGATGAGTATCGTAGGCTGAGTATGACATGGGTGGTAGATTTAAGTCTGTTACGGGTAGTTTACATTCATTCCGGATAAGCTGTCTATCCTTTATACTTTTTGTTCATTTACTTTTGTCTTTTATTTTCATTTCGTTTAATCTCAAACTCATTAACGGTAGAATTATCGAACGACGAATCAATAACCAATCTCTGTGGACACGATACGATATAACCTAACTGGTATATATCACCCGGTAAAAATAATACCAACTCTTTGCTTGTCGCTATACCGCAGCAACAGTTGACGAGGGTCTAACTCCCTTATATCTCCGGTGTTTGGGGATTTGAAACAAGGCCTATACATCGTCAGCAGGGTTTTTATTCAAAAGCAATATCGTTTGAGATTCTTGGTATATTGTTCATCATCCTCCCTACAAATATTTTGCTTTATTAATAAGAGTTAAGTATCAAAAGCATTTAAAAACAATTAAGAATGAATACGAATGGATTAGTTCAAGACAAACATATTCAATGCATTATGATTAACATTTAGAAGATGAAAATATTTTGCATACAAGAAAGTACTAAACAAACAAGTAATATTATGAATGAGAATGCAAATGAACTTTGAAATTACCCTGTTGAGGAGACTTGACTCCATATGGACTTGTTGCTTTTGACGATGCACTTTGTAGTCTAGACACCACTGAGGCATAGATTCCCATTTTAACCTGATGTGAACACAACAATCTCTGAATTGGTCCAGTCTTGGACTTTGTCTCTGTATGGGATACTATTTTCAATTGAATGGCCAGGTACCCCTGCATAACAATCACACTGACATCAAAATTCAGTCCCTCATAATGAAGTGAGATGGGATAATTCATCTGCTTGGTTTCCTTTTATGAAAACTTTGAGCAAGAGAGAGAACAACTGATTCAGAGTGATAGGTGTTGCATCAAACATTTTTTATGACTCCCTTGGCTCTTGATGGTCTGACTGAGCATATGTATGACTCATTTTATTTAATCATCTAATTATCACGACCTGGAACATGCAATAGTAGTTGGAAATTATCTCCTGGATACACTGTTCGTGCATGAGGTTCGAAAGATACTACTTGAGAATGAATAATCCGACCTCCGGATGGATATGGAATGAGATCGACCTATAGGTCCACCACATTTGGATTAACCATAAATGCCCTCGTATCGAACAAGTACTGGATCTTGGCCGTTGACGCGTTTCAACTATTGACAATAGGATAGAAATGCCCCTGAACGATATTTGCAGGTGATTCTCAGAAGATGAGATGAATGCTTTACCAAGCGAACTGCATATTGAATTGCCAAGCATTGTATGCCTCTCATAAGAGATATTCAGTTTGGGAGACAATAGTCTTGAAGAAATCTTCCAAACATGAATTATACTTTTGACAAATACGTTAGACGGGGGCTGGACTCTGAATTCCAACCTCTTGTAATCTTTAATATCATTGCCAAGTGCCCCAGAATAAGAGACACGTCAAAATTTGCACCAAAATCGGGAGAGAGTTTTGTTGGTGGAGGACCCAAAGCATGAAGCTTAATCATTGAGCTTCCATCAAGAGGGAAAGTAATTATACGAAAGGAATTGGAGATAAGTCCCGACGCTTCTTAGACTTCTTCTATATCCGTAGGCAAGCTTTGCCCGACGGATTCAATTGGAGCTTAGGAACTAGCTTCTGATGAGCAAACTCAAGAACCCAACATTATGGAAGAGGTCCACTAGTTTCTCTATGACTCGTATGAAATCCCATAAGATTGGGATAAGTGACAATATATGTCGCAGGGAACCTATATCAGATGACTCCCTCTTGTTAGTACTGTTTTCGGAATCCCCATAACCAAACTCAGCGGGGTCTTCAAGCGATGATTTTCCAAGCGTCTATGAACATGAATCAAGTTTTTCATCTTGCATGCTCATCATAAACCCCCAAATGATTTTCGAATAGTCTGGCTCTCCACAAATTTACCCCATCTGATCAAGGAGAGGTGAGAAGTCAAGACTTATAGTTCTGAACATAAAATACCAGATCTGAGAATAAGAGAAGTCCCCAAGTTTTAAGTTACTGTTATGTATGCATGAAATGAATGAATATGCATGTTAGATATATACACATGTATTTTTCTGACATTTCTTTTAGGAAAAATAAACATGCTACGATGCAAGTGCAATTGATCATGAGTTACAAAGCTTCGCGTAACAACGGGTAACATCTGTGCAATCGGATGACATTTGTATAATCCTCTAGATAACTTCCATACAATCCCTGAATAGGGTGAAGATATCAGGATCAAAGGTTCGTCACCAATCAAGATGCCATAGAAAATACCATAGAACTAAATGCCAGAGGGACACACGATCACCAAAAGAATTGAATGTCACCTCCGAAATAGTATAATCACCATCAGAATAAGTAGTCCTCATTTGAACATGGTGCAACTGCATCGTGCAATGATCATAGGTTTACTACTTCCATGACATTGCTCAAATTGTTGTGTTGTTTCTGATCTGGTCGAAGAAAGCAGAGATCACAGACAGTGTAACGGCTAAAAAACCATTGAGTAGAACCATAATCACGAACAAAAAATACCAAGTCACCATCAGTATCAAGTCACTAACAGTCACCAACGGTACCTGTAATAATCATGATCTCGCCCCACTCACGGGTAAGACTAAGGCTTGGTTAAGTTCAAGGTAACTCGGGATTAGGTTCGCCTAGGGACACTACCATCGTAACACCTACGTGATGACGATAGCACCCTGCTTGAAACCTCCCCTGAGCATGGACGACATGATAGACTACAAGATCTACATTCGGTATCTGTCATGTTCCACTCTAGTCCTAGGTGTCCTATATTTCTCTCGGCCGGGGTATGGGGCCTTTTACCTCTTGTAACTCCCACCTACCATAGAAATAGATCACAACATAATAGTCCAACCAATATTTGAAAGCAGTAAAATTCCACATAAAATGCAATGCAAACATACAAAGGATGGTGCGATAAACCGAGTAAATAGATAAACACCCAATATACATGAAAATAAAAGCTAGGATCAACTCCTGGACGGACCAACAATAGGTCAACTTTCCCTAGTGGAGTCGCCAGCTGAAATCACCCAGCTGAACTTCTGACTTATAGGATGTATCAATGAACGTCTTTTATCTCTTGAACGAGAAAGGTAAACATCAAGAAAAAGAGGGAAGAAACCACAGTCTCATGACCGAGAGATCTAGGTAAGGGAATTTGTTACGCGAGGGAAAGGTATTAACACCCCATACGCCCGTAGTAATATACGGTATACACTTCTATTTTCTATCTAAGGGGTGTGTTATATCCATCTATTGCTTAATTGCTACAATGCATAAGAAGGAAAAGTAAAATAAAGAAACCACGGGGAAAAGAAGGAAGTTTTTACAAGTTGTGCTCGATCGAGCCCCGTGACAAGATGTCTAAGTATTCGCTCGTGCAATGGGAATGTCAGAGCATCGTAGTTTGACTCACTTGTTTTGGTGGGTTTTGTGTTTTTTACTTATAAAAAGAAAAAAATGTGCATGTAGGCGAAAAAGAGTTTTTCTCAGTTGGTTGCTTTTACCTCTGTGAAAGAAGTTCAAACCATTATTAAGTGTTTTTGTTTTCAAAAGAAAAAATAAAGCAAGTTTTAGTTTTAATTACATGCAAGGATGCAAAAAGAACCAAGCAAAACAAAAGGGAGACTAGCTAGTACTATGGTTGAGGATAAGGAAATCTATACCTATATTGACATGTCAAGGATGTATATCCTAATGTCTAGGCTCGAGAACTATCCTGGTCGAGCGGTCCTGAGGGAAAGCTATCCTATATCCGTCTTGGTTGTGAAACCAAGGGATGCAGAGGGATGAAGCAATCACGTGCTTTGGCAGAAGCACAGAAGCAATGCAATGCACAAACAAATGTCATAGATGCACAGGAAAAGGAAGATGTCACTTAGCCCACAATAGCAAGCCGAGGGCCGGAAGCAACCAAGAACCAACACATTTTGATTCCCGTGAGTGGTATCACCGCATGACATGATGCGAGTTCAGCAGTAAATGTGAACCCCTAGAAAGCATGGAGAGTCAGAATAGGGAACTCTTGCCACTTTGTTATTATTGACTCGATAAAGGAAGCAACACGATTCGCGTGTGCAGAGCTGACATGGTCTAGAACTGTGCGGGGGTCGATTGGTGAACCTTTCCGCGTGCCCATCATATCATCATTACTCGATAGCAGGAAATATAAAAAGCGGGACTTTCCTTGGTGATGCCACGTCGGGTTGCTTAACCACTCTAACCTATGCAAGCACGAAATGTTAACACTTATTGATAATGGCCTCCTTATGCACGGATGAGAACTTTAAACATAACCAAATACAAGTAGCGCACAGAAGTTCCCTAAACGGGTCTTTAAATAAACCCGAGGGGTTCCTAAACATGCTCCAACTATGGAAGCCCCATCATGCATCTTTATTCCTACTTCTCAGGGAAAAAGAAAAGTTATAAAGCCATACTTCACATGATATCTAGGAAAGCTTTAAGAAAATGCAATAAAACCGTGTAGAAACTACCAAACGGATATCAAATCTGAAGAGAACTACGAGCTAAAGAATATAATCCAGAAAACTTCAAGTACTGCAGCCACGCAATAATTGTAAACTGGCGAGAAATGCTTAAGGTATCAAAAACAAGCGGAATACGCGTTCATACACATCCGAAGTAATAACACCTGCAAGGGAGGAGAAATCCCAACAAACAGACAATAGAATGTGCGCTTACGCGCACAAGCCAAGGAACATGTGTATACATATTCCGATCAAGTGAACCTGCAAGAAAATCACGCAAGCAAACAATAGAAAGTACGCATATAAGCACAAGCCATGGAATACGTGTATACACATTCCAATCAAGTGTACCTGCAAGAACGAAGTTAGACCTAAAAAGTGGGTAAAAAGAATGTTCACGTAGGTGTACAAACGCAAAACACCCGCAAGAAGGGAGTTAGTTCCAAAAAAGCAACCAAGTAGAATGTATACGTGGGTATACAAGCGCAAAACACCTGGCAGAAGGGAGTTATACCCAAAAGGCACACACTAGAACGGATACGTGGGTATACAAGCGCAAAACACCTGCAAGAAGGGAGTTAGACACAAAAAGCAGACAAATAGAATGTACACGTGGGTATAAAGGCGCAAAACTCCTATAAAAAGGGAGTAAAACTCAAGAAACTAATAATAGAATGTACACATATGTGTATATGCGCAAAACACCTGCAAGAAGGGAGTTAGATCCAAAAAGCAGTCAAATAGAATGTATACGTGGATATACAAGCACAAAACACCTGCAAGAAGGGAGTTAGACCCAAAAAGCAAGCAAATAAAATGTATACGTGGGTATACAAGCGCAAAACACTTGCAAGAAGGGAGTTAGACCCAAAAAGCAAGCAAATAGAATGTATACGTGGGTATACAAGTGCAAAACACCTGTAAAAAGGGAGTAAAACCCAAGAAACAAATAATAGAATGTACACATATGTGTACAAGTCCAAAATACCTACAAGAAGGGAGTTAGACCCAAAAAGCAGACAAAGAGAATGTATACGTGAGTATACAATCGTAAAACACCTGCAAGAAGGGAGTTAGACCCAAAAAGCAAGCAAATATAATGTATTCGTGGGTATACAAGCGCAAAACACCTGCAAGAAGGGAGTTAGACCCAAAAAGCAGACAATAAGATGTACACGTATGTGTACAAATGCCGAATAAGTATGCTAGAAGTCTAAATCTCACATTAAAGGAGTCCAAGTACCTCGCACATGAAATAAAGTGTCAAAATTAACAAAGCAAGTGGTGGAAATAATGTTCCGAATGTAAAACCGATTACAAATATGATTATAATCTAGTATAAGCATGCAAGAAGTGAAATAACATCGAAAAAATCGAGATGGGAAGTCGGTTTTATGAAATCGGGGTGAAAAGTCAACTTCTCGTAATCAACTAAAAATCGCATAGTTGCTTGCAAAAACGTCAACGGTTTCAAAAATGTATGCACTTTAAATTAATTCTGAGTGGAATTCATACTTTTTGAGCATTAAAGTGACGGGGAAGCAACTCTGTTTAGGCATGTTGCACTCAAAATTTGGTTCTGAAACCTCCAAAGTTAGTTCCATAACATGCCAAAACGTAGAGGACATGTACCGTTACTTCAGAATTTCATGGAAAAATGAGTTTCGGCACATGAAAACACAAAAACAAGCTTATGGAATTGCAAAATTCATGTTTTGAATTAAATTCCGATGCAAGTTTTGGTTTGGTTTTGAAATGTTAAAAGTATCGGAATTTAATCCATAACATGTAATCAAAAGCCAAAAGAAAGAAGAATACAAGTTATGTACAAGCGTGATTGAGTTTCAAAGTAAAAAGATGTATGAAAATGCATGTAAATGCGTATTTTCATGTGTAGTGTGGTGTTTAGGTGAATAAATGTGCATGTGTGTGTGTTATTATGTGCAAATGATACATACTCTACACATATCCTACCTAAATGCAATGTAAACATGTAAAACTGCTAAAAGAAATAGAGCGCACAAAGTGTCAAGTTGTGGAGGTGCATGCTTGTGAATTTGTGTTGTGAAAAGTGAAATTTCCTCATGTTTTCTTGCCTTAAAGTCATACAACGACATGCTCATGCAAGGATATACAAGAGCACAATTTATGTCAAAGTGTGTGTATTCAAGTGTGTGTATGTGAATTAGGTACAATGTGCAAGTGTATCTAAAATTAGGTGCCTTAATTCCTACATTTCGACACAATTTAATGCACAATCTAATCACATAATTCAATGCATTTTAATTGATCTACACATTTCCTAATGCATGAGCATACAATTGATAATGCAAAGTATTCAAATCATGTGCCTACATGCAAGAAAAATTATCACCACAAGTGTACGTGTGTGTAATGTGCAAAAAGCTTCACACTGACACCTTTTGCGTCATCAAAACGGATCCAAATCAAAGAATTTGACAAAACAAAATCAATAATCGAAATCCACATGGAACTTGCAATCAATTCGACTATTCAATTTCAAGAAAAGCTAAAATCGGAAAATAGCTTAAAATAAGTGCTTAATTCAATGAATCACTTACTTGAACTTGAAGTTAGAGTTGAACTTTCGAGGAATTCCTTGAGATCTTCCAAGAAAATATTGAATTATGCTCTAATTGTTGATAATAATCAAAATCGGAATCGAAAATCGGAAGAATAGAAGCTTGATTCTTGAAATTTGAGGAAAATGTGAAGAGGAAGGCCTCCTCCAATGCAAGATCGAGCTTGAGAGGGAAAAAGGAGGAGCGGCGAGTTTGTGGTGGCATTGGCCAGGTAGTACAGTGAGGAGAGGAGGCTGGAAGAAGGAGTTACGATCGGAACTCGTAAGGACCGGAGGGAGAGCAGCCGGAAAGAAGGGCCGCGCGCGCACGAGGGAGGCCAGAATGGTCTTTGGCCGATCGGTGATGGCCGGTGACGGCTGGCCGGTGACAGGTCAGAGGATGGCCGGTCCGGGCGGCGTCGGACCGGAGTGGCAGGGCAGCCCACGGTTGAGGCTAAGGAGGAGGAAGGTTTGACTTGCTTGGAGGGAAAGAATAATCCAATTTCCTCTTTGTTTTTCTTGTATGAGTTAAGAGAGAATTAGGGAGAAAAAGTGCGATTTGAGAGAGAATTTTAGCAAATGAATGTGTTTTCCCAATTTGTGAAGGCAAGAATGAATATATAGTGTGGGGAATTGGGCCTAAGAGTCCCTTGGATCCAGAATCAAACCCAAATCGCGATTATCCGGATAATTTTCGTAATTAATTTAAAACAGCCCGATCCATCGATAATTTGAAGTTGGAACCCTAAACGAAAAATGTCCGGAACACAATTTTGCATGTGCAAGTCAAGATTTCGACGCGATCGTATGAACGGTCAAGGTGATATGAATTTTTGAAGTTTCAGCCGAGTTTTCAGGGAACTGACACATGCAGAATTTCAATTGCGCTCTTCATTGAAAATGCCTCGAACGAGGGTCTTCTGATCAAATTTTGAACATGGCTATTTTTGAGACAAATGAATCCAACTCATTTTTTGAACTTTTGGCACCTGTTTCACCTCATTTTGATAAAAATCGAGTGAGATATGATTTTTCGAAGTTCACGTATCAGATGAAAATTGCTCGGTTCAGCTCGAAAATGACTCCGAAGAATAAAAAACTACTCTTAAATGGTAATGAATTTGTTCTAGAGTTACAAATGAAAGTTGTAGCGAATTTCAATAAAGAATTTTAGACACCAACCCCGCTCAATTTCGAGTTTCCAGATGGGAATTACGAATGTTTCAGTGCATTGAGCGCACGGAACAACATTAAAATTCAGTTTAAACCACTTGAGAAATCAATTTTTATGGGGACCTTCCTCACACAAATTTCTTCCAACTTTCAAAAAAAAGTTATAGATAATAATTAGAGAGACTTTCCAGTCAAAAATCATCAGAAACTACCCGACGAGATGAGAGATACGCCTTCTGGAGTGCCCAAAACGCATTGAATACCCATAATTCACTTTATTGAGAAATAAGCGAATAAATTCTTTTTCTTGATGAAACAACCTCCGATCTGAACAGATAAACTGGAGGACATATTGATATGATCCTAAAGCTTATGGAATCAAACCTAAATAGCTTCCTGACCAAAAAATCTTGCACATAGCCGTATGAACCGAGAAACATCGATTCTTGGCTCAAAATGATCTGAGATAGCCGAAACGCACTATTACTTTCATACTTGGGATATTATAAATCTGGTAACCCTGTGATACATGATATGCATGTGACTACATATATGTTTATGAAATCGAATTATAAGCCAGAAATACAGAAAAGAATAGGGTAAATTTTTGGGTACAATTTTTGGGGTACAACACATAGCCAAGAGTCTTCACTCAACGTAACAAGACATTGAGCATTATTCAAGGAAATTTCTCCTAAGTCAAGAATATAAATATGCTAACCCTTAATCCATTAAACATACAATCATTATTTTCATTATGTTAAATTATGCAACAATATTTGGCAAAAGTGACCTTATACCCATTATCACATAATTGACTAATACTAAGAAGATTATGTCTAAGACCTTCAACTAACATAACATTTAAGATAGTAATAGTTGAGGAATTAACTATACTACCTTTTCAAGTATTACACCTTTTTTGTGATCACCGTAGGATAGAAAGCCTCTATTCTTTACCACAAAGTCGGAGAAAAGGGATATGTCTCCCGTCATACGTCTGGAACATCCACTATCGAGAATCCATTTTTTCTTCATAGCATCAAGACATTCATCCTACAAAGAACCAAACAAGGGTGTTAGGTATCCAATTCTCATTGGGTCCTTGAGAGTGAGTTAAATAATTGTTACATTTGGGCAACCATTGAAAATTGCCTTTAGGAACCAAAAAGCACCTAAACTTGCATTTTTCAATAGTATGGCCTTTTTGCAACAATAGTGACAAAATATCCTATAATGAGAATCACAAATGCTATTAGGATTTTTCTTAATCAACGAGTATTTTTATCAGGCCTTTCAACTTTCAAGCACCTAATAGACATAGTCTCAATGGGATGATGTATTTTATCCAATATGGTTGCAAGAGTACTCACCTCTTGTTGCCAAATTTTACATGTTTCACAACCAAATTTACAAGATTATCCATCCTCTTTTTCATGATTTGAAATATCTACAATAAATTTCCTTAATGCCTCAAACTTATCATTGGTTTCTTCAACCTTGGCCTATAAAAATGTGAAAATCTTTTCTTGAGAGGTCAACTACTTGTTAGCATACAATAACACTTTTTGTTAGCATACAAGTTATAAGTTTTAGCATATTTAGTTAGACTTACATCATTTTCTTTCTTTGATGATGATTTTCCATGAAACAATAATTTGCCTCTTCATCACTCTCACTTGAGGTTTGATTACTTGAGGCTTCACTATCAATATCCCAAGTGACAGAGGCTTGTCTAGAGTTGTTTCATTGGCATTTTCCTTTCTTTTTAGCAAGAGATGAACAATCTGGTTTGTAGTCACCGAGCTTACTACATTTATAACAAATAACTTTTACTTTGTCCCTTTTGTTGTTTTCATATTTAAGGGAAGAAGATTGTCTTCTAAAATTGACAAGATTATTGTTGAAATGTTTGACACCATTCTTTTGAATGTGTCTATTATACTTCTTCACTAATAATCCCATTTCTTCATCATCTGAATTCTCTTCATTAATAGAGTCAATATCTTTAATTATCTCTTCCTTTGAGGACTTATAACTCGAAGCCTTAAGAGCTTTAGACTTCATTACTTCCTCCTTGTGGTTGTCCTTATTCTTCTTATTCTTCTTCTCAAGCTTATTTTCATGTTTTTCCAATCAATTGAGTTATTGCTCATGTTCTTCAAGCTTTCCAAAAATAGAGGTGAGATCAAGTGTTTCAAGATTATTAGCGTCCTTGATCATGATGACCTTAATTTGCCAATTACTAGTAAGAAATCTCAAAACTTTATTAGTAGAAATAACATTGAAAATAGGATTACCTAGTAAGTTCAAACGATTAATAAGACGAGAGAATCTCTTTTGCATTTCCGCAATGGTTTCACCATATTTCATGCGAAAGAGTTCAAACTCTTGATTGAGTGTATTAATCCTAGCTTGTTTGACCTCATTAGTTCCCTCATAGGTAACTTATAAAGTGTCTCACGTAGCCTTAGCGGTTTAACAATGAGAGATGCAATAAAACTCATCAACACCAAGTGGGATATGATGATGTTCTTAACTTTCCAATCGCAAGATCAATTTTTGTAATCATTCTCATCCCATAGATTTTTCGGCTTAGGCATATTAATGCCATCAACCTCATATGTCATCGATGTTGGACCATTTTGAATGGCATCCCAAACACATTTTTCATATGAGTTGACATGAATTTGCATACACGTTTTTCAATAACTATAATTTTTTTCCCATGAAAATTGGAGCTCTCTTATAACCCCCTTAGGTTGTAAGTCATTTCTAAAGACTGTTCAAAGAAGGAATGAACCCGGCTCTTGATGCCATTTGTTAGACGATGATGCGTATCTAGAGATGGGGTGAATAGACGCCCAAAAATTATTCTAGACACAAATCTAGAATTTCAAATTGTTTTAAAAGAGTTTTACGCATAAGCAATTTTCTGGATAAATTGTGTAAATGAACTTATTGGAATCTCGAATATGCAAATCAATTAATTTGTAATCTATAGAATGATAATTGAAAATTTATTAATTCACTCAATATAATAAGCCACTTATCTATTGTTTGAACAAGATCACTTTGCAATACTATTTCCAAGGTTAAATAATCAAAGAACTAACTTGACAATTTTTATCAAACACTTGGCGTGCAAGTGAAGTTTTAGAATATTTCCTTGTATGGTGTTGATATGCAAAACCACTTATAATCCAAAATCAAATTCAAAGAGGAAAATTCTTACAATCCAATTGATAACACAATGTTATTTGTTAATCCGGTTGATGAAAAATCAAAGTAAGTAAAAGCGGAAAAGTAAAGGACACAAGAACTTTATCTACATAGTTCCCCATTGTCGTCCTCGCGTGTGGGTACGTCTACGCCTAATTCCAATGGAATTATGATAATTCTAATATGCATAAGTTTTTAATACAAAAAGAAGAGTTTAGAACAACAATACAAATCCCCCGATTGATGTTAATGTAACCTATTTGCTGCTTAATATACTTCTTTGCAAATATTTCAAACACTCCAAGGATCCTTGCAAAGATTTTAAACACTCCAGGGGATTTCACTAGAATAAATCCGATTGCAAACTATCAACACAAGATCGTCGATTCTGTCATCCAATTCTCACTACTTTTTTGAAGAGTATTTAACATCATTTTACATATATATATATATATATATATATATATATATATATATATATATATATATATATATATATATATATATATATATATATATATATATATATATATATATATATATATATATATATGAGGGATCAAATTACACCAATTAGTTACACCAAGTATTACACTCATTTATAACCTTTGATTTATTTAAAATCTAATGGTTATAATAAAAAGACATCTTAGTAAAATGTTTCCTTTTTTCACAAGACCAACCATTCCATATATATTTTACTAATAAATGTCATATATTTTAAACAAAATATTCTTTTTCTCTCAAATGGATAATCAATTTCATACATAATAAAAAATATTTACTGTTAAAGAAAAAAACATGTGACTTGAAATTTTTTTAAAATATATTATTTTCAATTAGTACTTTTTATATTTACTACTAAAAAATTACTATCAAATTGGAATTATTTGAAATTGTTCTCATTTTTGATAGGTTTATTTAAATTAAATTATATTCTATTAATTTAAGTTAAATGATGAAATTAATATATTTTTATTTTAAATAAAATTATATTCTATACATTTAAATTAAAGGAAAAATTTATATGTTTCTAAAATAAAATACATAATAATATTAAAAATGCACATAATTTAAAAAAATATATTTATAAAATAAGTAGAAAATATAAAAAAAAATTTTTATAGATCATCGTTCATTTTGTCTAAATTTTATTTAAATTATGATTATAATTTTATTTTATTTAAAATGAACGATGAAAAATAAAAATAAAATAAAATAAATAATGAGAAATTTAATTTAAACAAAATGGAAGAAAATAATTTTTATTTTGTAAGTATTTGTAAAAAAAAATTCTTCCATTTTGTTGAAATTAAATTTCTCATTATTTATTTTATTTTATATTTAATTTTTCATCATTCATTTTAAATTAAATAAAATTATAATCATAATTTAAATAAAATTTAGACAAAATGAATGATGATCAATAAAATTTATTTTGTTTTATATTTTCTACTTATTTTATAAATATATTTTTTAAAATTCTGTGCATTTTTAATATTAAAATATATAAATTTTTCATTTAATTTAAATGTATAGAATATAATTTAATTTAAATTAAAAATATATTAATTTTGTCATTTAATTTAAATTAATTGAATATAATTTAATTTAAATAAACCTACAAAAAAATAGAACAATTTCAAATAATTTCAATTTGATAGTAATTTTTTAGTAGTAAATATAAGAAGTACTAATTAAAAATAATATATTTTAAAAAAATTTCAAGTCACATGTTTTTTTTTCTTTAACAGTAAATATTATTATGTATGAAATTGATTATCCATTTGAGAGAAAAAGAATATTTTGTTTAAAATATATGACATTTATTAGTAAAATATATATGGAATGGTTGGTCTTGTGAAAAAAGGAAACATTTTACTAAGATGCCTTTTTATTACAACCATTAGATTTTAAATAAATCAAAGGTTATAAATGAGTGTAATACTTGGTGTAACTAATTGATCTATATATATATATATATATATATATATATATATATATAGTCCACAATATTTTGTATACAAGTAGTTTATCTCTCAATCTCACGAGTATTCAAGGCATTAGAAATACCCGTTGAAAAAGAACTATACAAATTCGTGTCACTGATTCGTCTATTTAAATATTCTTAATATTAGTTCTCGATAAATCAACATATTGTGAATCCTAATTTATATAATCTTATGGTTTCCAAAATAAAGTAAGAATATAGTTTTAATTTATGTTATTCAACATGTTTGCACAATTATTATTATATTAATTACAACAAAAATTCCAATTAAGTTTCAAAAGTTCAAACAAATTACTTTTGAAAGAAAAATAACAAACTCTTCAAATAAAATAAAAACTGTTACCGTATTATGGAACAATATTGAAAACTTAAAAGCGTGATTTTTCTTCATAAAATACGATCATTACAAACTACTTATAATGAAATTAATTCTCGTTTTACTCTAAATAACTAGTAACATATATCAATCATCTTAACCAATAAACAACCTTGGTAAGAAATATATGCTAATTATGTTGCACTTTCACACACCTTATTATTACTTGTAACAGAAGCATCTTTTATAGCCTTGATGAAATAGCAAGTCTTATCCTTTGATTTGTAGGTATTAATATTTTTTTGTCTTAACAAGAACCATGGATCAACATTCTCTAGTTCATTCTCCCACATGATCTTAAGAACATTACTACCTCCTATTTTAATTATTAATTCTTTTCATTTTTTTAATAGATTAAATAGTAAATACTACCTCATAATTCACACATCCAAAAGAATCATGAATTCGAATAATCACAAGAAATATATATCCTAATAGTCTCGGCATTCTTAGTTGGGCAGGATCTTACTAGTTTTTTGTCATTTTTATTCAACTTCTAAAAGGATAAGTTCACATAAAAGAAAGACAAGGAATTAGGTTTTCATTCTAATTATTCAATTTAAATTTAAATTGTTGAACGATACGAAAATAATAAAGAAATACACAAGATCATTATAGAACATTTTCTCAACCTTTTCAGTCCAACTTACTAGCCTAAAGATACAAATTTACGACAATGACAAATATTTAATAATATGCTGATGCAATATTATGCTAGAACGGTGACCGTTTCTGAATTATTATTTTTATATATTTTTTAAAAATTAAATTTTAGGTTGGGTTGGCAATATTATATTAATATCCTCTAGTTAGGTTTGAATATCTAATTCGGTTGGCATTCTTTGGCGGAATATAATAATTAATTTGGAGCATGACTTGTCTGGTTTAATTAACAATTTATACCTTCTTTTCTTTTTTTGTTTTCTGGCTGCCCGTAAACTTTGTCCCTTTCTTGCATTGGGTTCTTTGCTTATTTTCTTGAATGTTTTGGAATTTTTTTTTTTATCTATTAGTCAAAAAAATTAAACATGGAGGTGAAAGGAGTTTATATGTCCATTTTGAATTGCATATTTCAGATAAAGTCAAATAAGTATAAGATATTGATGATATTAAGAAAGTTGAGGAAATTTGTTCGGAATCTTCTGTAGGTATGTCTCTTGAGATAAGTATAATTTCGACTGATTTCTATCTCTTCGAATGTAAATCCCAATAATTTTGGATGCAGCTCGCAGATCCTTTTTGTCAAACTCCTTATGGAATTCATCCTTAACTTTCATTACATCTTCTACATTATTGTTTGCTATAAAAATATCATCAACATTCAGAAACAAAATAAGAAATGAATTTTCAAGTCAAAATATGGAGTAAACACAGTGGTCGAACAAACTTCTAATGAAACTTATGTGTGCCATGAACTTGTCGAATCTCCAATTCCACTGTCGAGGAGATTGTTTCAGTCCATATAAAGATATGTTCAACTTGCACACATAATTTCTCTTTCCCCCTTCTGCATACTCTTTAGGTTATTTCATCTAGATCTCCATAAAAGAAAGCAGTCTTCACATCTATTTGTTCTAGTTCTAGGTCGAACCGTGCCACCATGACAAATAAAATTCGAATGGACTTGTGCTTCACAACTGGAGAGAAAACATCATTGAACTCGACACCTTATTTTTTAGAGAAACCCCTTGCGACTAATCTTACCTTGTATCTCTTCAACCTAACTCATTTGATTCTTAACTTTGAAAATCTACTTACAGTTGACAAACTTGGCTCCAACAGATTTCTTGATCAGTTCTCAAGTGTGGTTATCATGAAGAGAATTCATCTCATAACCTATGGCCTTCGACCATTCAATTTTATTTTGAATCCTCATAACTTCCTTATAGTCTCTAGGTTCTTCATCTAGAACCTCACTTGTAAAGATTAAGACATAAGTTATAAGATATGCAGACTCAAGTTTCTGAGGGTGGATTTATGACTCTTCTCGGCCTATATCTTGCCAATAGGTAGTCATTGATAGTTTTCCCAACTTCCTCAGTATCATCGACCTCTTGTGATTCTTCTTTGACTTCATCAGGGATACATAATTCAACATCGACATGCTCCACCTCAACAAGATTTTCTTCCTGTTCCATCTTTTTTTTGGAGATATTTATGCACTTCGACCAACGCCATCAGTTTCCTTAAAAGTCAAATCAGCTTCATTGAAAACTACATCTCGACTGTTGAAACAAATCTTGTGACCTGGCTCTAGACACCATAGCCTATAAGTTTTGAATCCTTCAGGGTATCCCATGAACATGCATCTCAGAGCTCTAGGTCGATCTTGTCTTGCCTAATATGCGCATAGGCTATACAGCTAAATACTCTAAGTTTGTCGATATTAGGTGGATGTCCTGACCAAACTTCTTCAGGAATCTTCATATCTAACTCAACCCAAAACACCTTATTTAACTCAACACTAGTCAATATGCATCTAACTATTGCCAAAATAGTTTGATTAAACCTTTCAGCCAAAATTTTTTGTTATGGAGTACCTGCAGTAGTTATGTGCCTTGAAATACCAAAGGCAACACAAAAGTTGTCGAACCCCTCATTGCAACATTCAAAGCCATTGTCGGTTCTCAACCTCTTAACCTTTCCGCCAGTCTGATTTTTGACCAGAGTCTTCCAACTTTTTAAATTATCAAAACTTTCATTCTTAGTCTTCTAGATAAATACCCATAATTTTCTTGAATAATCATCAACTATGGATAGAAAATACATTGCTTCTGAATGTGATGGATACCTTACAGACCCCTAAAGATCAACATGAATGTAATCAAGGGATCAATGTGTTCTTTATTTGCCTTTATTGAACTTCACTCTGCAAGATTTTCCAAGTACATAGGGTTCCTAAAACTTCAGCTTTTTAACTTGGTCTCCGCGAAGCATATTTTGTTTCCCTAATTCGACCAGGTCCCTTTCACTGACGTTCCCAATCTCACGTTCCAAATTTCTATCTTTGACAAAGGTTTTGTGGGTGTCACCAATGCAGAAACACTTACAAATTCATCCTTAAGGGTATATAAGCCTTGTTTCTTCACACCTCTGAACACTTCCTTCAAGCCATTCGGGACTCTTAGGATATTTTTCTCTCCTTGGAAAATATACCCTTTCTTGTCAAATTTACGAAGAGAAATAAAATTCTCTTCAAATCAGGTACATACCTTACTTCTTTTAATATCCTTATTGACTCATCATGGAGTTTGAATCTCTTAGATCCAACACCTACAATCTTGCAAGCTTTGTTGTTTTCCAACAATAGAGATCCACCATCTTGATCACACAGTTCCTCAAACAAGTCTTTGTTTGAAGTCATGTGCCAAGTATAACCTGAAACCATAATCCATCTTTTTCACAAGTTGTTTCTTGAAACCACAAGAACATCATATGAGTCGAAATCACCTTGAACAATGGTTGCATTTCCATTATCCTTATGTCCATGATCTTTCAGGCGTCCAGGGAAAAAATTTCTTGTATGACCCTCCTTCTTACAATGATAACATCGAATATCAGATACATCACCACTATATTACTTCTGTAGACTTTTAGCATTCTTCATATCAAACCTACCATCCATTTTCAAGAATTTTCCCTTAACGGACAAATATTCACCAACCATCGAGGGTTTATTCTCCTTTAGTTTGTTCAAGTCCTTAGAATACATGGATGATTAAACTTCTTAAAAGTTCAAGTACTCTCTTCCATACAAGAGAGTTTATTTGAAGTGAGCATGTGATCTGGGCCAAACACACAACAACACTTGATCTTCATCATCAATCTTGACATCGATATTTTAAATATCAAGAATCAGTTTGTTGAACATATCCAACTCTCAACCAATTTTTCTTCTTCAATCATCTTGAATGAATACAGAGATTGCTTTAGGTATAGTCGATTTATCAGCAATTTGTTCATGTACAAACTTTAAAGTTTCACCCATAACCCCGACGTCGTCATCTCATTTGATATCTGCCTAAGAACCACATCACCAAGGCTCAATAAGATTGCGTTGTGGGCTTTTTTTTATCATGGTCATCTTTTCCTTTTCCGTTAATGCAACATCCATGATCATCACTCTCTTCAACGCTTCTAATCAACCCTGCTGAACCAATAGGGTTTCCATTTTCAAGCGCCACATACCGAAATCATTCACTCCAATGAATTTTTCAATCTCATTCTTTGTTGAAGGCATCTTCTACATGCTCACCGTATTAATTTGTTGTGAAAACGATACCAAGAACGAAGTATAAAAGATTTCCTTGATGTTGTACGTATTTTCTAACACAAGTATTTAATTTTTCCTTTTCCACAGGGATTCGTGCGATATCCCCGCCGTTCTATAGTTCAAGTGTATTTAAGGTCTATATTTATAAAATGGGTTTTAGTTTTAGTTACAAAAAGAGTAAGGCTATGTTTGAATATGTAAAAACGAACGGAGCAGAATGGAGCGGAGCGGGATGGAACAGGGCGGAGTGTGTAACATCATGATTTTTAATAGCTAATTATTAATTATTATTATATATTATATAATGTGATAATTAATTTATTTGGTAATTTAAAATGGAAATTAAATTATTTGAATATATGTGTTATTTAAATAATTGACTTTTGTTCTTGCAGGAAAAACCTTTATGATCGTATTTAGGAATTTGGAGGCTCAAGTATGATATCTTGAACTCCAAGCAATGATTGTCTTGCTTATCCCGCTGGCGGGAGCCCTATATATCCATGACTTCACGAATATCCTCCTTCTCTATCAGTAACAGCCTCCAGCACATTAACTATATCAAGAAGGTGAAGCATCAGTCGTTTCAGGCAATGATAACCTCTCAATGTAACGTACGTCGCTGGAATCAATGCATCAGTTTCCTCAACCCAATCGTAACGTTCGTACTTAATCCGAGCTGGATCCCAGGATGCATGGCCGAGATATATACCCGAACCATACTCTGACTCCTTCCCTTCCACTCGGGATCCACCATAAACTCCGCCTATATACCTCTATCCGGGCTTATTCTCGACCCCATACAAGACCCCTTCCGACTTCACATCTCGGCTCAGACTTTATGTATGATCATAAGCCCCTTGAACATATGATTTCATGTCTTGAGATCTTATGATCAAAAAACTGAAAACCATAAACCGAAGGCGAGATATACATCGGCTAGCCGACCTCCGGGCGCGTGAACCACACTCTCCAATTCCACTGAACAGTCACCCGGGCACGTTTCCTCCTCATTTTTTCCTTTTATAACACGTTCGTTCCTCTTCAAAACCCTACTTCCTTATTTAACCTTCTCTGCCCACTTGCTGCTGCTTTACTTACTTCATTTCTTCACAAGTCCTTCGATCACCCACTCAGGTATTCCCCTTTCTATTCTTCTTCTTTATTTTTCCACATAGAATGGTGATCATTAGGGAATGCGATATACTTGGGCATAGAAAACACTTAAGTAGCGAGGAACGTAGAATCTTATGGGAAGATTGCATGCAAGAAATGAGAGACGCTCTAGGGGTAGTGGAACTAGAGAGGGTTCTGAACAAGATTAACTCTGATGTTCTAACCTCTGATAGCGATTCTGACCCTAGCTCTTCAGGTTATGTGGAGCTCATAATGGAAACCAACCAACTGCTCAAAGGAGAAGCCCTAGGCTTTAAATAAAACTTGATTAAAGATATGGAAATCGCAACCCTACGATCTCTCTGGAACATCTCCTCCACGGGGAATGAAGATGACGTAATCTTGGAACCCTGCGAGATCGGAGAAAACGTTTGCATGTCCCACCCCAAAGGGGTAAATTCGGAATGGTTTTATTTCTACGCTAGAGTCGTAGAGGAGTTGAACATCCAATTTCCCTTCACCGACTTCGAAACTGACATATTACGAACAATGAATGTCGCTGCCTCTCAACTACGTCCCAACAGCTGAGGATTTATAAGAGCATTCGAACTAATTTGCAAAGCTCTAATGATAACCCCAACCGTTGGATTGTTCTTCTCATTCTTCGAAATAAAAAGTGCTGACTCCAGAAGCTGGGTTTCCATCAGCGGCATCCCTAAGACGAGTTTCCTTCAGGCCTACACGTCCAATTTCAAAGGCTATAAAGAACGCTTCCTCTGGGTTAGATGCGGACCCCAGTGTCCTCAGATCATCTACGGTGCCGATGGGCTCCACAAATTTCCCCTATACTGGACCAATAACCCATTACCCATTTCTGGCTTTGACTATGACAATTTGAGCGAACCCGAGACCCTATCACTAGGAGTTTTAGACTCCTTCCGACCAATCAGGGTTAAGGATTTATTAGCATTACCCTAGAAAGAAGTTCCCGACTTCCTAGGTAAGCATCTTTTACTAAACTCCTTTCATTAGATTTCATCTTATTTGACGGATTCCTTTCTTTACTCCTTTGATTGCAGACAAAATGACTGACATGTATGTGAAAGAGCAGAAGAAATTAATGGCTACGGCCTGTGCTCCCCGAGTAAACGCTGGAGGTCCTTCCGAGACCAAATCCAACCTGGCCGGCTTGGAAATCCGGGTCCCAAAGAAGAAGAAAAACACAACATCCAAATCGGGTGCGCTGGAAACTGTAGTGATAACAGCCACTCCAATCAAGCGACCCTGTGACACCGAGCCAATTGGTGAAAAAGCTCCAAAAAAGCTAAAAACTGTAATGGAGAATGAAGCAAATCAATCAGATTGGGAAGTTTCCAACCTGCTGAAAGATCCTGGCAATCGTTCAAACCAAACCTCATCCAAAAATAAATTCTAGTCTGCCGACTTCGATGGTATCAAATTTCTGTACGACCATCTTAATGCCACAGAAGACATTAAAAAACTGAAAAATCTAGGCCCCCAAAAGATTACACAGCACTTAAGCTCATACTTGATGAGATGCGCAGTGCTAACTCGAGGTCTCTTCGAATCTGATGACGATGCAGAAAAGAAGAATTCTGATTTGGAGAAGGAAATCACAAGGCTGGCCGAGAATGAGAAATCTCTCAACGAGGCGAATTCCTTCTTTAAGACCAAAGCTTCGGAATCTGATGAAAAGATCAAATCCTTGGAGGAAAAAACCTCAGAATCTGATAACAAGATCAAAGCCTTGGAGGAGGAACATGCCTTGATGAAGACCTCGGCTGACGAGCTGTCCAACAAACTTCAAGTCTCGGAGAAGACCCGTTCCGATCTGCAAGAAGCTTTGGATAGGTCCCGGATGAACGTGCTGAACGCCAGAGATATGGCCTTCGACCGAGCAAAGGCTCAAGTTTCTTGCATATATCCAGATCTTGACATCTCGGAGGTTGATTTCTTCAAGTCTGTTGTTAATGGGAAGCTAGTGGAAGTTGATGACGGTGATAATGATGCCACACTAAGGGAAGAAACTGCTGCCATAGACACCCCTCACCCCAACGCCTAATTCCCTTTTTCACTTTAATCTGTATTTAGTCATCCCCTTCGAAGGATGCATTTTGTAAAACTTCTTAACATTTACCCTCTAGGTTTTTATTTAATGCTGCATGTTTTACATTTTCAAAAAATGCTTGTCTGTATGTTTAACCTCGTGAATAAATTCATGCTATATTGTTATCCCCTCAAGCCAAATCGTTCCTTACGTAAACCATGAAGGCTTTTAAGTACATAACCCGCTGTTCACGTAGAAGAAGCCCCCAGACTTTTTTAGCCGATTTATGGCTTTAAGCCAGACTTTTTCTAAACAAGTTAAAGCAAAACATCCTTGACCCAAGTTTTTGGCACAGAGCCCCTAGCAGGTTGATCCAAGTCGGAACAGAGCCTTGGCGAGGTTTAGACCTTTGGTACAGAGCCCCTATCAGGTTGATCAGAGTCAGAATAGAGCCTTGGCGAGGTTGAAACCTTTGGTACAGAGCTCCTAGCAGGTTGATCTGAGTCAGAACAGAGCCTTGGCGAGGTTGAAACCTTTTGTTTTTGGTACAGAGCCCCTAACAGGTTGATCCGAGTCGGAACAGAGCCTTGGCGAGGTTGGAACTTTTTGTTTTTGGTACAGATCCCCTAGTAGGTTGATTCGAGTCAAAACAGAGCCTTGGTGAGGTTGAAACCTTTGGTACAGATCCCCTAGTAGGTTGATCCGAGTCGAAACAGAGCCTTGGCGAGGTTGAAACCTTTTGTTTTTGGTACAGATCCCCTAGCAGGTTGATCCGAGTCGGAATAGAGCCTTGGTGAGGTTGAAACCTTTTGTTTTTGGTACAGATCCCCTAGCAGGTTGATCCGAGTCGGAACAGAGCCTTGGCAAGGTTATAACCCTTGACGAGGTGTAGTACGCCATAAATATTTATCCTTTCTCATATTTTGCAGACTAGATTATAATTTTAAGGTGCCTCATTAAAAACTCCAACCCTTGCCTAAGGGAAAAGAGTACACCATTATTATTACATAACATATAAATTCATTGAAATACAACTTAAGACTAGCTACAATCCAAGTCCTAGGTATCTCTGTGCCCTCTAATGTCTCTAGCTTGTAAGCTCCATTGCGTAGCTTCTCCAACACCCTAAACGGGCATTCCCAATTAGAAGCCAACTTTCCCTTCCTGGTTGGATATGTTATCTTCTTAAGTACCAGATCTCCAACTTCAAATCCACGTTGCTTCACCTTCAAATTGAAGCGTCACGCCATCGTCTGTTTAGCAGCAATTTCTCTCACATGTGATGCGTTCCTCACTTCTTCCACTAGATCGGCTTCAATATCCAACCCTTGATTGTTGATCTCTTCCTCAAAATATTCCCGCCTCCAGGATGGTAAAGCGACCTCCACCAAAATCATGGCATCAGTACCAAAAACCATTCTAAAAGGTGTCTCCCGAGTCGTTGAGTGGACAGTGGTGTGATATGCCCACAGAACCTCATGAAGGTAATGCGCCCACAATCCCTTAACATCATCCAACTTCTTCTTTATTGCATTCAAAATTACGTTATTAGCTGACTCCGCACATGCTGTAATAGGAAACTCAAAATGAGATGATGCTCAATAAAAATGACATAGATATATATCTTCGGCCTCCACCCATTTGGTAAAATAGTGAACATCTACAATGTGAAACTTCAACTGTGTCATACCCCAAAATTTGCCCTCCATCTACTCAAAAGATTTCATACATCTATGCTCAAGGATTCCTCAAGAGTTGATCAGACAAACTCTCTCCTAGACAATCAACCCAAACTAGGGTTTGGTATCTCTCAAGTCAAGGTGGATTTCCAACATCTCCAAAGGCCTCCATGCCTCCTCATATGCTTCAAGGATTCTCCATGTCAAGTTTCAAGCTTCACAAGTCAAGTTTCCTCAGACAATTGCTCAGATGGTTGAAAATCGGGTGTATTAGACAAAAAGTCAACTATGGTCAACATACAGTCAAAACTTCTGATTTTTGGTCAACATCCTCATTTTGAAGTTCCATTCATCATTTGATCAAGGGTTGATCATGATTCATCAAGAAAACTCAAGATTTGCTCAAAAGTCAAACTTTCTAAATTAGGGTTTCTAGATGAAAAGTCAACTGAACTTTGACTGATCATAACTTTCTCATACTTTCTCAGAAATTTTTCCACCACCTCTTGTTTTGAAGGAAATTCAATTCTATACAACTTCATGTCTCAAAAGAATGTCCAAAAAATGCTTCATTTGAGAGGAATAGCTCAAAACATTACAGGTCATTTTCAAAGTCAACAAAAAGTCAACTTTTTGTTTTGAATATATATTGAGCATGGTAATTCCAATTGAGATGAGACCAAAGACATTGTTTAGAGGACTCTTAGAGCTTTCCAAAAAGTCCAAGAACACTCAAAATGTGGAAAATTGAGCAAGTTACACCATTCACAAGTTGGGCAATTTTGGAAGAATGCACAAAGAGAGATACTTCAAAAAATCAAATCTTTTGCAAATGGGCCTATTTTTTCTTCATCCTAACTTGTTCCTCATACAATTAGGAATATCCAAGCCCAATGCCACGAATTTTTGATTTATTTTTCTATTTAATTTGTAATTTATTTATTTAAATGCAAATTAAATCTTAAAATAAATTATAAAATCAAAATTAATTGGAAGATTGATTTTTATTGCTTTCTTGTGATCCAATCAAACCCATAAATGCCAGCAATTTCGAAATTAGATCAAATTTGGCAAGATTGGATTGAAATTGGACAAAATTTGAAAATTTGATTTCATGAGAATATCAAAATTTGATTTCCATTGAATGTTGATCAATTCTTTCCAAAAACCATTCCAAATCCATCCAGTATAAATATATGATGCATACCTATCAAGAAAAGAGGAAAAATTGCTCCAGAAACCCTAACCTAAAATCAAAATTTCGTGTTCTTGAAGCAACTTGCAATTCTAGTTCCAGCCATCCACAGCCGATTTTGAGGATTCCATTGCATTCCTTGAGGTCTTTAGAGTCGATCCAGACTCTTATATCATTCAAAACATCAAGAATCGAGCAAATCGATTTCGGTTTGTCAAACTTTTTCCAAATTCGATTTCTAACATTCATGCATTATTAACTTGTTTTGATTGTTTGTTTGTGATTAGAATCAAGTTTCCAAACTTTCTGGGCAATCCAATTGAATTTCCATGGTCGGAATCGTGTTTCACCATGATTAGGGTTTATGAGCTCGATTTAGGGTTTGGCTTATTAGGAAAAATTGGACAACGAGACCCATACCAGTGTGTTCGGAATGCTTCAAGGAATCGAACCATGCCTTTAGAATTAATTTATATTATGTATGCTGCGTTTTCTATTTTGCCAGGGCTCGTAGCGTCGAATAATGGCCGACGCAACTTCAAATATTTAAAACGAAGAAGATGATGAATTGGCGCGAGCGGGATGAAGGCAGGGAGTGACGCGTGTTATTTTCAAATTGATCCGTTTCCAAACAATAGCGCGCGTTGGCTCAGTTGGTCAGCATGTGGATCTTAAGGTTTGAAAGGGATGTCCCCAGTTCGATTCCTGGTTCAGACAATCCCTTTTTTCACTTTTACAAAACTCTATTTTCCTATTTTCTAATTATTTCAATATTTTCATTCAATTTTAATTTCTTTTCTATATTTTATTCTGCATTAAAAAATTACCAAAAACATTTTTTCTTTTTACATTATTTTCATAAAAACCTTTATTTAATTTAATAAATTTAAAAATATGATTTTTGCATGCATATTTATTTTATTTTTATTTTAGCATTTAAATCATTATAAATTGCATTTTAATTATTAAATCTTTTCCAAAAATTCCAAAAAAATTATTATAGCTTATTTATCTTATTTCCAGCATGTATTAATTTTTCCATATTAAAATTTGCATTTTTCTAACATTTTTCCCTTGTTCGATTCATATTGCATTTTCCGATTTCTCGTTTGTTTCACAGGTTGATCTGATTCAGACGATTCTTCCATTTTTATTTTACTTTTCAATAATGTAATTGCATATGGGTTGTAATAGTTTAATTTAGGACTTTTACTTTCCGCACTCCTAATTATGTATCTGCCCCAAAGCCATGTAATAGCGTAGGATTTACCTTTCCGCATCTTTACATTCCGCATTTTAATTTCCGCACCCTATAAACTGTTAGTAACTAGGCGTGTATGGCAAGATAATAATTGGACATAGCTCACACTAATCTTCAAGATAAAATATCTGAAATTCAACACACTTCTCTCACACACGCACCCCTTAGGGTAATTCTCTCGATGCCTTCGATTCAAAATGGTCATGTCCCTCGAACGTAGAGGTATTCTAGCACCGTTGCCTTCCAAACAAATCATCATAGTCCCTTCGATACAAAGATCATAAGACCCACGATGTCGCTTCCGAATACATGATCTTGACCCTCGATTGTCGCCTACGAAAAATGATGATAGTCCCTTCGAATGTGCTAGGATACTTCCTACAAGTTGCTTTCTATGACCATCCGATGTCCCTTCGAATGTCCCGCTTACATCCAACGAATGGAGCTACCTACTAACTAATGGTATGGCTAGCGCTATTCTAAAGGAACGTAAAAGTACGAAAACGACCAATTCTGAGTGGATAAATAAGTCTCTTAGTTGCTTGCTCTATCAAATGCTTTTCACACCACACACTTTCTTCAAAGTTCAAATTCTTTTCAAAACAAACAAACATTTCCGAACACTTTGTATACACTCCTACATGAGTCATTACAAAGTCAAAGCGAAATGCCTCTTTCAAAACATTTTTTGTCAAACACACAGAAAGCAATTTTAAAAAGTGATCTAGAGCAACTAAGAGCCCGTAGATAACTACGGATGGAAAGGGGTGCTAATACCTTCCCTTTTCATAACCATTCTCCCGAACTCAGAATCTAACGAAGGTCTTTTTCTGTTACTTTTACCTTCCCTTAATTGGATAAAAAATAAAAGTCGGTGGCGACTCTTGCTATCCGCACATTTGGATACAAAAATCCTACAAAGTCAGTTCACCGTATCACAAACTGCCCCAGCGCCACTGGGAACGACCCAAGGATGCCAGCCCCCCATTGATAGAAACGCCATGGGATCAAAACAGCATGTAACAACTCAGCTGGGGTATGAATACCAGGCGCGAATGTCTGACACTTCACACAACGGGCAACAAATTGAATACAATCCTTCATCAGCATTGACCAATAATACCTGGCACGTAGTGTTCTACTTGACAAGGACCGTCCTCCTCCATGATTCACACAAAACCCTTCATGGACCTCCTTTAACACCAAAATGACATCCTTCTCCGAACACACCGCAGCATCGGAGTTTCTCGCCCCATCCTATACAACTTGCCCGACTCCATCACAAACCTGGCCGAGATCTTCTTAATTTTCCCGGCCCTTTCCATATCCTCCGGTAAAATATTTTGTTGAAGATACCGTATGATTGGTGTCATCTGGCCATCCTCCTCCTCGACCACTAGCGACTCTTCCCTTTGATACTAGGTAAAGACAACATTTCCTATATCATTGATTTATTCACTCCAGATCCTTTAGTACTATCCGGACGAGCTAGGAGATCGGCCCAGGTATTTTCTCCCTCGGAACATGACAAATATCGAAAGCCTTGAACCTCTTACATAACGATATTTCCTACTGCACATACTTTATCAAAATGAGATCCTTTGTCTGAAAAGTCCCACCCACCTGTCCAGCGACAAGCTGAGAATCTGTCCAGACAAGCAAATGGGTCACTCCGACCTCCAAAGCCAACCTCAACCCAGCTAAAAGAGCCTTGTACTCGGCCTGATTGTTACTCGTTTGGAAACCAAATCATAGCGAATACTCCAAAACTATTTCGTCGGGTCCCTTCAAAATTATTCCCGCGCCACTCCCCTTCAAATTTGATGATCCATCAACGAAGTGGATCCACCTCGATGAAGAATCTTCCATCGGCGGGGAACTCAACTCAACCATGAAATCTGCCAAAAATTGTGATTTTATACTGATGCATGGACTGAAGTTGATACCGTATTCTGACAACTCCACAACCCAAGACACCATTCTTCCTGCCAGATCTGGTTTCTTGAATACCTATTTCAAAGGGAAATTGGTTTTCACCAAGACTGGATGCACGTGGAAGTAATGCCTTAACTTTCGAGCGGTTATCACCAGAGCCAATGCCAACCTCTCAATCTTCTAATACCAACTGCGAATTCACCTTTGGCCTAGTCAAATCTGGAGGTGTTGATAGGAGCTGCTTTACCTCCTGGAACGCTTTCTCGCACACCTCAGTCCATTAAAATTCTGCTCTCTTTTTGATAGCCGAGAAGAAATGGATCGATTTGTCACCTGCACAAGATAAAAAACGAGACAAAGCAGCCAAACGGCCTGTTAGTTGTTGCACCTCCCGCACTGTATCCAGGCTTCTCATATCAACGACTGCTTGGCACTTATCCGGATTAGCCTCGATCCCCCGACTTGTCAACATGACGCCAAGGAACTTTCCGGCTTGTACCCTAAAAGTACATTTATCTGGGTTCAAGCGCAAATCATACTTCTGAATAGTTGCAAAGGTTTCTTCTATATCAGCCACATGCTTACTTCATGCCCCAGTCTTCACCACCATATCATCCACATAGACCTCAATATTCTGCCCAATCTGAGGAGCGAAAACCATATCCATGAGCCTTTGGTAAGTAGCTCCAGCATTCTTTAGCCCAAAGGGCATAACTCTATAATAGAAATTCTTGAGATCCGTCATGAAAGTCGTCTTTGAAGCATCCGCCGGGTTCATCCTGATTTGATTGTACCCAGAATAAGCATCCAAGAAACTCAGAAGACGAAACCCGGAGGCTCCATCAATCAAACGATCTATGTGCGGAAGGGGATAAGGGTCCTTTGGACACGCCTTATTAAGATCGTCGAAATCGATGCACATCCTCCATTTTCCAGTCTTATTCTTCACCATAACTACATTAGACAGCCACGTCGGATACTGAACTTCGTTAATAAACCCAGCCTTGATCAATTTTTCAACCTCATCTGACACAACTTTCCTCTTTTCTTCACCCATTTTTAGCTTCTATTGAGATATCGGTTTCACCTCTGGGTCCAGAGCCAAATGATGACACATAACATCTGGGCTTATTTCGGGCATGTCCGCGGGTTTCTAGGCGAAGAGGTCCATATTCTAACTCAGGAACTGAACTATCTCGGCTTCCTCCTCAAAAGAAAGTTGTGTCCCCAGATGTGTGACCTCTGAAGGCAAATATCTGATCTGAACCTCGTTGGTCTCCTCCTGAGGAGTCAAACTATCTTCTCTAGAATCCTCCCTTGGATCAATATCAACCATGCTAACCTCATGGTCTGCTGGATCCTCTGTTGGAATCAACCTCTTTTTAATCTCCATGATGTCCTTGTAACATTTCCGAGCTAAACCCTGATCACCCCGGATGACCCCAGCGCGTCCATTCCCTAGGGGATACTTCATTTTTAGGTACAAAGTTGATAAAATCGCCTCAAGCGCATTGAATGAAGGATGACCAGTGATGATGTTATAAGGTGACGAAGCATTGACCACCAGATAACGAACTCGGACACCCTTAGCATTTTCATCGGTCCCAAAGGTAGTGAGAACATGGATATAGCCCAACACCTGCATCTGTTCACCAGAGAAGCCGACCAGGGTCCCACTGAATGGCAACAACTCCTTTGGATCAAAACCCATCCCCTAGAAAGCTTCCCAGTAAAGGACATCAACATAACTTCCCAGATCAATCAACACCCGCTTTACCCCCCCCCCCAATATCTGATTTGTACTTCAATAACCATAGGATCATTTTCATGGGGAAAGACCTCCTTGGCATATTTCCGTGAAAAATGTTATCACTCCAAGCTCCTCATTGGTCGACCCAATCCGGGCCACATGGCCTACCCCACATGCATACCTTTTACGAGCAGTACTGGTGGATCCGCCTCCAGCAAACCCTCCAGAGATGGTATTGAGCGTATGACGAGCTACTCTTGCCTCCTTGACTTTGTCCACAACCTTTCCCTTCTTCTTAGATCGCGACTCAGAAGCCGACTCCTCTCTTGGAGATGGACCACGCTTGTTGGCCTGCTCGGAGTCATCTTTCACGTAGGATGGAAGCTTACCCCTCTAAATCAGCTTTTTAATTTCTCTTCGCATGTGAATGCAGGCTTTAGACGTGTGTCCTCTTATGTGGTGGTACTCAAACCAAGCTTCCAAATCTTTTCCCATTGCAGCATTAACCATCTGAGGTCTCCACGGCCTGGGAAGCAAGTTCAAATGATTCACGTCACGGAGAATGTCCTTTCTCCTGGAGTTTAAAGGTGTAAAAGTTTCCCAGGGCTTTATGGCCGGATACCCCCGGGATTGAGGACTTTTTTCACATGTGCGTTCTCTGGCCACCGAGTGGTCCCGTGGTCGAGACTTCGGCTCGGCTCTATCATCTCTCCCAGCACCTTTCTCCTTGGAATCCCGGGCTCTCTTATCCATGTTACTCTCTTCTCCCTTCACATAAAACTCCGCCCGAGTGATAATTTCGTCCATACTCTTAGCCGGCTTCTGAGCTAAAGATTCTTTGAATTGGCCGGCCTTGAGTCCATGCTGAAATGCGGCCACAAATATCTCCTGGTTAGGGTGTGAAACCTTTATGGTCTCCTCGTTAAACCTAGCCATGAAATCCCGCAACGACTCTGTCGGACGCTGCCTAACGTTGAAGAGAGAAGTATTGGCCACCTTACGATGGCGATTTGCTGAGAACTATTGAACAATTTTCCTGTTGAAATCCTGATAACTAACCACGGAAAGTCGTGGTAACCCCATGTACCAATGCAAAACAGATTTCCTGAATGTTCCGGCCATCAACTTGCATTTGAGGGAATCTATTACTCCGATTAATGCCATCATATTATTAACCGAAATGATGTGCTCCCGAGGGTCATACTTCCTGTCGTACGTTGCCAGGATGGGAGGTTTAAAATTCTCAAGAACAACATCCTCCCAAATAGCTTGGGACAAGGGTTGTGGCTCCAAGTGTTCTGCTTCTTGGTCTTCTGTTTTGTCCAAACTCCTCTGTTGAAGAGCTTGGACATTATCTTGCAAAGTATCATTGTGTTGATGCAAGTCATCGATCATAGCCAACAACTAAGTCAGATCCGGTGGATCGGTTGGTGAAGTTGCTGACATCGTGTTCTAACGTCTATAATACGGTGGTCTGGGATTAATTTCACCGAGGCCCCACGGTGGGCGCCAAATGTTCTTGCAGGAAAAACCTTTATGATCGTATTTAGGGATTTGGAGGCTCAAGTATGATATCTTAAACTCCAAGCTATGATTGTCTTGCTTATCCCGCTGGCAGGAGCCCTATATATCAATGACTTCACGAATCTCCTCCTTCTCTATCAATAACGTCCTCCAGCACATTAACTGTATCAAGAAGGTGAAGCATCAATCGTTTCAAGAAATGATAATCTCTCAATGTAATGTACGTCTCTGGAATCAATGCATCAGTTTCCTCAACCCAATCGTAACGTATGTACTTAATCTGAGCTGGATCCCAGGACTCATGGTCAGGATACATAACCGTACCATACTCTGACTCCTTCCCTTCCACTCGGGATCACCACAAACTCCACCCATATACCTCTATCCAGGCTTATTCTCGACCCCATACAAGACCCCTTCCGACTTCACATCTCTGCTCAGACTTTATGTATGATCAAGTTTTATGAGTAGAATTGTGGTTATTTGGTTATTGGGCCTAAGTTTAAGAATGAAAGTAATAGGGAGGTATTAAGTGTTAAGCCCAATAAGACAATCCTACTTAGTAAAAGGTTAGAAGGAAATCATAATTAGAATTGTCATTTGGTGAAAGAAGAGGAAGAGGAAAAGAAGAGAAGAGAAAAGGAGAAGAAGAAGAAGAAGAGAGAAGGTGAAACCCTAGGAAGTCAAATCTTCAAGAGGTAAGGGGGAGAATCTTCATTATTATGCATTTTTATGCTGTTGGGTAGTGATTAGTAACATGCTATAGGATTGGGTATCTCTAATTCTAGGTTTTTGGTTCTCAAATTAAAGTTGTAATTTGGGGATTTTGATGATTAAAACTAGATTTGATGATATGAATAGGTTCCCTATAGTTTATACATGTTAGATGATGTTTAAATGAAGATTAATAAGCATTAAAGCTGTTTTGGAGATGGGATTTCGTGGTTGGGCAGTGCTGTCACGTAGCAGATTTTTCTGCATAACGTGAAGGGCGTAGAGCGCGGTCACCTGTATGCAAAAATAAATATTCTGATTTTGCATGTTTTGGCTTAGGGATTTGCTTGCTTATGATTTATCATTAATTTACATGATTTCTAATAATTGTATTGATGAATTTTGGATCATGTTTGGATGCGATTTCGTCGATTACATACTACTTGAATTAGTGTATGTATGTTATGTTTTGGATGGATTGTTGAGAATAACATGTGTTGACTTGAATACTATATGTTATTTGTGATGTGAGATGATAGTATATGGTATGTTAATTCCTTGTTGTTGATGAAACATGATGTTATGCAATTGGTGGATAATTTACATGAGTTTAATTATGGTGATATGCTTGAATAATTGAGATTGGTGGATAATATTAATTTGCATATGTTACTTGATGAATTTCACATGCATACATGGTTGACCTTGAAAATTGAGGTGGTGAAAATTTGGGTTCACATTTGGCTCGATTTTGGAATGGATAAGTAGCGGTGAAATGGTGGGTTCACAATGGTGGCTTTGGTCTTGTCCGGATCGGAAGCGTGGCTTTGGTTTTAAGTTAATGAATCGGAAGCGAGGAGAACAAATTGTCCTCAATGGTACCACATGCATATTTAGTCACATTGCATTGTTGTGTCATGAGTCATTGATGAATATGTATTGTATGTATTGGAATTGTGATATTTGATTATATGAATAGTTGAACTAATTGGATTGGTGACATTTATGCTAATGGTGATAAATGTGAGTATGTTATACTTGGAATGTTTGTATAATCATGTTATTTTGAAATATCACTTGAAGTGTGTGGAATTCGTGAATAGATGTTGTTTCTATATTGCTTCCAATTATATACTTTTGGATAATGATGTGATTTCTCACCCTTTTATTGTGATGTTGCCTCTATGTGGGTAACGTGCAGATTCTGAGGATAGAGGTGTTTCGCACGAGACTAGTTGAGGAGCTTATCTATTTATTTCTTATACTAGGTAGTGAGTCATTGGTCTGGTCATGTAACACGGGGATTATATGGATTTCTGCTTTTATGAGAAATTTGTTACGTATTCTCATCTATGTTGGATTTGTATATTGAGATACTATGTTGATATGGCCTTGGTGCCAATGTATGAATTCTTATGATTTGATTTATATTATGAATTCATCTTTATTTCATCCAATGGTTATAGTATGAGATGTAATTATTGATAGTATTTGAGATATTAAATACTCCGCTGTGAAATGCATGATTTGGTTTTAAAGCATGAGATTCAAATAGGTGTTATCATAACAACCAGTGTACGTATTGTTTTACTCTGATTGTGCAATATATTTATGTGTGGGATTAGAGAGTGTTACACAGTGGAAAAAAATACAATTCCATTGTTTGGGTATGTCATGATGGAATACATTCATTTTGTTATTCCACCCAAATTGGAGGGTACAAAAAATGCTGGAAAGTTATGGAATGAGATGAAATACATTTCATTTGATATCGTTCTATTCCATCCTTTTTTAATCTATCCAAACGATGGAACATAACTTTATTCCATTTTATTCCACTCCATTCTATCCTATTCCATCAATCCAAACATACCCTAAATGTCATGCAAATATGTTTAGTATCCTTTCAAAAAGAGTTGTTTGGACTTATGAGAGTTTTGGCTTGAAATCGATTGGTAAAAGCATGTCAATATTAGTTTCATTAACCTATTTAGTATATTCGATTGACCAAGCATACAAACTAGTTGATGATCGATATATTCACGTATCCTCTCAATATCATTTATGTCTAAAAGATATTGTGAATATTATCATGTTAATCTTTAAATGATGTCTCAACCTAACTATTAACATCATAATCTTTAAAGCTTAATACTAGTGAATATTAACTCACAAATCTATGTCTAGAGTTTGTTCCTTAATAGATGAATATCTTAGGTCAAGTTTGAAACATACTTCTCAATAATGATACAAACCATAAAAAGAACAAATAAATCAAAGATATTCAACATATATTAATCATCAACCAAGTTCATAAACAAAATGATCAAAAGAAATAAATACTAGTTAGGTTAACTACCTCTAATCTTGACACCGAAGTGTTTAGCTATCCATTGTCATGGTAGCTTGATGATCAAGAAATTGAAAGAGGATGATGAACATGGATGGAAATCTAGCAAAGATTCAAGATCTAAATCCTTGCTTTTGAGTTACAATGGAAGTAAATAGTGTTATTTTCCCTAGACTCATATTTGGAGAGTTTGTGTAAGAGTTAGTGAGAAAAATATCTAAGACATCCTTATATACACATTCAAAATTCCTCAGACCGTGCTAAGCCCGTTCATCCACGTTAAGCATGCTTCAATTAAAAGTTAAACTGCCACAAACGACACTATTACCTTCAGACCGGGCTAAGCGCGAGCTGAAGCAAAAATCACCACGCTACAACTGCAGTAAGCACGTTCTACAGCATGCTTTAACTCCCAAAAGTGTTTGATTTCATTCCTAGGGATCTTCCAATGCCCAAGCTTCAATTCTTCCAAGTAACATCAACAAAAACCTATAAAATAAACATAAGTTAAGTAAAATAATAAATTTTCAACCAAAACTAAATAAAAGCAAATATATCTCAAATTACAATCTTAACTACTACTAATCAACAAAATATAATGTAAAGGACCACATAATTATCTACAAAAATATCAACATTTTGGTCCTTAACAACCCTTCCCAACTTGACATTTTGTTTGTCCCTATACAAAAATTCTACAACTAAAAGAAAACCACAAGAATGAGGAAACAACAAGATTTTACATAAGACAATTTCATGCTTCAAATTAAAAATAACACACAATACAATACTTATCATTATACTAGAACAAACCATAAAGATGAAACAATGGTTAAGTGTATAAAACATATCAAAATTTCACACACAATATAACTCAACAAAAAAAGAATCACACATAACACACACTCATCAATGGATGAGAAACAACATGAGAGATTTTTTACTCATCCAAGAATCATGCCACATCCGAATCAAATCATGTACTCATCACACACAAAGTATCAAAAATGTCAAGCAAGAATCACAAGGCATTGCAAATGTTGTAATTTGGCTTAGTTACAAGGAAGGGATATATCTGAAGGTAATTAAAATTAACTTGCCTAATTGTATGAGAGCATTAAATATTTCACACCTTACACAAATGATTTTATCCTTCCATGCATTCTTTTTTTGATATCAAGCATACAACCTTAAGCTCTTTTGCCGGCACATTTTATGCACATGGCTTTTCTTTAGCTTTTCTTTTTGTTACGGCTCAAAATTTTAATTGATTCTTTTTTTTCCTTTTTTCTTGACCTTTCTTTCTTTCTTAAACCACCTTTTATTTATACACAAACAACTACCTTTTCTCCCCAACTTTGAACACAACCTAACATAGTGATAAGAATTATCCCACACATCTAAGGCAAGGAAAATACAAGTAGCCATATTAAGGTTGAGGGTTCACAATTTTTCAAACAAAATTCAAGATCCTTTTTCAAAAGTTAGCAATGAACTTGTGTATTCATGTACAATATTTACACAATTCAAAAATAACAAGGATCTTGATAGAAAGGCTCAATTAGGGTTAACAAATAATCAGTCACTCTCAAGGTAGATTGATTATTAACTGGTTCAAGTGGTTTTTCTCTTCACAAAAAAAAATTTCCATTAATAATTTTCAAACTTTAACACATTAAAACACATGCATGATTAAACATCATAAGATCGAGTTAACACAATTGTTGGTCTCCTGCATTTCAGTGCACAATGGAAAGCTACCTCACAAAACGCTAGGTTCTAAAGTGATTCACATTTGAAAAGTATTGTACAAGAATTCAAAGTATGAATTTATGCACACACCAAAAGTTTCATATTTATGCTATGTTTAGAAAGGAATAAACATGTACCTTGAAGTTGTTACAACTTTTTAACTCATATCATCACCATTTAATTGCAAGTTGAATCTATCTTGATAACATTCACATTGTTCCTTCATGTTATAAAACTTAGGAACAAAACAACAAAATTTCTATCTTTGTAAAACAAATAATAGCAACAATAATGTAATGTACAATAGGACATATAACTTGAATAAGAGGAACAAGTATAACAAGAAGTCCTATTGAAATAATAGAATATGTTATGTTGAACTTATTCAACATCTGGAATAACATGTCGAAGAAGAAGTCCTAACATGAAGCATTAAACATCACCCTTACTGAAATGATAAGTGAGGTTCAATCCTATTTTGAGGAATGCAGAATATTCAGGGAATATTATGTAAATTGAAGATTGAAGACCTTACTTGTAGCAGCAGTTTCTGTAGTCTGTTATAGCTAATATGTTGTTGTTTGAAGGCCCAAATCCAGTTGGGAAGAGGTTATAAAATAAGGTTTTGTAACCTAGTTTTAGTAGTTATCAGAATTTAGAAAATATGTAATCATTAGGGCTAGATGTAGTGAACTACCCAGATTGTGGGATGGTCACCATAATCCTCGAAACCCATAGGTGAGAGCCAGCATGTATTGTTCTTGGAGGAAGTTGTGAAGCAACTACAAGTTGTGTTCTAAGCTAGAAGCAAATTGCTTTAAGTCTTAGGTAGTTTATGATAGAAGTGAGTCTTCTGTCTTTTTTTATTATTGTAATTTTAATGTCAGATCAGATGTGTCAACATCCTTATAAGACATTTGAGCCTGATGCACTAGAATTTCAATTTGTATCAGAGCAGTCATCCTGTCTGTGTCTGGATGAGATCCATGGGGGATACTTTCTGGTTATGTGCAAGGTAGAAAGTTTGTGCTGAAGAATTGTTTGAACAAGGCTAGTTTATATTACTGTTTCTGTGGTCCCTTGAAGTGGAGGATGGACCACTTGTAATAGGCCAACATGCAATCATTTTTTAATATGTAGTGTCATACCCCAATTTTTTTACCAAAGATACCAACTTATATCATCTACATATCATCATTGCATCACTAACAAATTGCAAAACAAAATAGCTAGTGTGTTTTCTTCTTGAACCAAATTAGGGTTTTGAATCAAAATAATTTATCAGTGTAAGATGTGATCAATTAGGGTTTGAATCTCCATTCATATCAATTGATCTATCTTCATTAATCATCAACATTTGATCATCAAATTCCCATCATTTCCTCAAAATCCACCATGAATCGACCAAATTAGGGTTTTGATCGAAGATGGTACATCATTGACTTTTGGCTCAATGCATGACCTAACTTATTGGAGCATGATCTTAAGATCACCAGTGCAATATCTTGACCTAATTTCTTGGTTCAAAACATCTCCAATGCCTTTGTTGATGGATAGTGAAAAATTCAATTGTCCAGATCAGTCTAGCTTTGACTTTTTTTTTCTCAACTTTGAAATTCAAAATTTCCAATCATAAAAGCATTTCAAATTATTCAACTTGGTCATCAAGAATAAAAAATGTGAAAAAAGTCAACAAAAAGTCAAAACTTGCTAAACACTTAGAAATATTTTCAAGTATTTTTACAACTTTTTTCACCATTTTCATGGCCATTTTTCACCAAGATCTAATTTGATTCAAGAAAAACTTTTAAAATGAAAGTTTTAGATCTTGTTGCAAGCTTTCCAAAATGTCCAATAACATGAAAAAATATTTTGTGGAGCTAGGGTTTTGGAATTTAATATTATAGGTAAAAAAACTTGCATTTTAGGCCATTTTGCAAAGTTTTTAAACCAATTTTGCTAAGATCCTATCTCATTCTCTTCTAGAAGACAAGTTGCATCCAAAATATCTCAAGATCATAATTGAATAGGGATAAGAACACTTGAGTAATTTAACCACAATTTGACATTTTAACTATGTGCATTTATGGCAAAGATTCCTTTCTTATCTCTTAAGGCCAAGTTGTAAAAATCTCAAATTTTGCTTGCCTTGATCTCCAAACTTATTGGCCTATAAATAGAGGCCATTACTTTATTTGAAATCACACCAAAACAAATACAGACTTATTTTATCACTTCTTTCTTAAGTTGTAAGCTTTAAAGTTTTCAAAATGTAAGAATTCCAACTTCTAGTTCTTGCAAGTTCTAATCAAAACAATGCTTAAAACCTCTTATAAACATCATTTAGAAATTGTTCATCACTTTCATCCATCACAAAATCATCCAAAACTCAGAATTACTTCCTAACTTTCATTAGACTGCATTTTGAGCCTTAACTAACAAACTCTTAATCCACTCGTGCGTTTTCCTATTTGATCATTCAAACATCATCCATACACCATATAGAAGTGATCCAAACCATAAACCCACTTATGTAACGCCAGAATCATCATCTCCATATTCAACTTGGCCAAGATTCAATAGGAGTCGGGCAAGGAGTTCCATGCAGTTTCCTGGCGAAGTTGTCCAAATCATCAGAATCACTCTGTAACAACTCCTTTAGAGAATTCGATTCTCACTTGAATATCTAATTTCTCGAACCTTGAATTCCATAATTCATGCATCATAGATGAAAAATTAAATTTCCATCTTGTTTCTGCATCCATGTTGATCAATAACCCTCAATCAATTGTCATTAATCATGAACCTACATGATTTCATTAAGCTTGGATTATATTTAGGGTTCATCTGTTTTTCACGAATTCAGCAATCTTACACTAAAAATAAATGAAATTAAATAATACCAATCAATTCCTTGTGAAAAACCGAGTAAGTTTCATGTTTACATCTTTCAATTTCATTAAGAAACGAGAAAGTTATGAATCAATGAAGTTGGAGGTTAAAGATGAAGATGGTGGCACGTTTTCTGAAATTCAAAAATTCTTTTTCAAATATAATTAATTGAAGTTGGATTAATAAACCAATTTATATCCACTCCACCGGTAGGACACGCTATCTTAGTCCATTCATGCCCAAGGTCTGGGGTTCGAATCCCCCTCGCCCCAGACTTTTTCATTCTTTTCATATTTTTCAAACTATTTTTCAAAGCATTTTCACAACTTGTTTCAAAATATAATCAACAGAGTGCGTATACATAACAAGCCACACGTGTGGCCCAATGGTTATTTTTTTTCACCTTTCAAACCAAGGTCCTGATTTCAACACTCACCAAGGCAAAAACATTTTTTTATCACTAGGTTTTTCAAGAATTTCAACAAACTTCAACCTTTTCAAAAACCAAGAAAAACTTCTCTTTTTCAGATGATTTTTTGCACACTTGTAATTTAGTATATTTATTTTATGATTATGTCAAAACATCCCAAAAAAATATTTTATTTGATATATTTTTATTAGGTTAAAAGTAGTACTTTTTAAGTGTTTTTTCAAATGCTTTTAAAATGTTTCTTCTTGATTTTATTTAACCTAATATTTTCAAACACTCATGTGAATAAAATTTCACCCTTCAAGTCTTTTAAAAATATTCAAAATGCTTTGTTGACTTACACACCTCCTACACCATGATCGATTTGATTTATTCCTTGAAAATACAAACTGAACTAGGTTTCTTTCTCGTAAATCTTTCGAACTCAAAATCAAATTGATCATGGGCCTCCCTTAAGGTGTAATTCCCAACCCCCTTTGTACATACTCAAGCATTACTAGCTTTGTTCGCTTGTTTTATCTACTTATTTGTACATTTATTTCACCAATTCCACTGGTACTAAGAGGAGCATTATTCTCGGTGAAACTTCTCTTATTCCACTGGGCCTCCCTTAAGGTGTAAGTCCCACTCCCTTGTATATATCCAAGTATCACTAGCTTATTTGCTTCTTTTATACACTTGTTTATATATTTCTTTCATAAACTCCTATGAATACACAAACACACACTTTGTCATATATATATATATATATATAAATATATATATATATATACTTGTCCATATACTTGTTCATGTTTATTTATGTTATTACAACTAGTATAACAACTAGGTTTCCCATAGCCTCCTCTTGGGCTTTCTACAAAAGAACTCCCCTGTTGAGTTTGCCTACTCTTGGGCCTCATACATAAAAAAGATATCTGGAAATCTCAAACAGCCTCCTATTGGGCTTTGTACAAAGAATCTCCATATCTAGGATAGAACCAAAGAGTATGATTTCCCAGTGAAATCACTCTTAAAACCAAGCTAGCCATATTCTATAGCCTCCTCTTGGGCTTCATACAAGGACCCTCGATGTCCCTCGGATAGCCTCCTCTTGGGCTCACAATACAAGGACCCTCAATGTCCCTCAGATAGCCTCCTCTTGGGCTTATAATACAAGGACCCACATGCTTCTTAAAAGCATCCCCCCAAACACAAAAAAACATTCTTCCTTAGAGATGAGACATGAATCATCTCTATGGAAGAAGTATCTCATCTATAGCATCACATTCAAATCAAAAAATTTTCTTAAAACAAAACATCTTTATTAACTGTAAGTGGAATACTTGTACACTCATGTTTCACGCCCATTGCTTACAATGAAAGATTCAACATTTGTTTCAAACAAAAACATCTTCTCATTCTGTGAACTATAAGCGTTATACTTGTACACTCGAGTTAAACACCCATTTCTTACAATGAAAGATTCAACATCTAATTTTCAAAAATTTATGTGATGAAATAGATTAGATACATTTTTCATTAAGATGACACTTATTGTTGTCTCTTAAAAAGCATTGCTTCCACTAGCACATAAGTGGGAACTACGATTGCTCTGACTTTCTCAACCACCTTTTGAGAATACGCAAGCACATGGTCTCACCCTTGGCGAGCATACTTCTTTATCTCTCAAACCACCCAAACCTTAGTTACCCTTAGACCCCGAGCTACAATTGCTATGATTCCCTCTAAGGGATATGTATGCAGAAGATTGCAATGATCTTTGCGAGCCTAATCATAATAAACAAACTTATGTTCCTACCCAACTTACCTTCTTAATCCCAAAAGAGAAACTTTCCCAATAACATAGAAAATGAAACATAAACAAACAAAAGATCCTATAGAGTATTATAGATACATAGGGTGCTAGTACCTTCCCTTTGTATAACCTAACCCCCTGATCCAAAGAATCTTAGTTCCCCTTGCTTTGCATTTAGTTTCGTTACTTCTCGCATTGCATACTTTTTAGGGTTATTCAGCTTTTCCCTTTTCCTTTTTTTGGAAACAATAAAGTTTGGTGTTGGTGACATCTCTTTTTTTAAAAAATAAATTGTTTTTGGGCCAGAGAGTCGAATCCCCATTTGGCTCCCTCGTTCTTCAATTTTCACCACGCCCATGTAGGAGTTGGTAGTTAGGAACAAGCTCTTGTGTTTATATTTTATCGGTTTGATTTATTTTCAAACCATGAATGAACTGTTGTCATATGCTCTATGAAGCTTATTCATTAAAGTGACTAAGCCATGCCTGAAGGATGTTAAAGAGTTTTATGAGCTGTCCTTGTCTGCTGCATTTGTATCTGATGGAAAACTCCTGGTGTTTCCTTGGTGTGAGTCTTTAGTGATAAAGAGCCAGCTATGTTATGAGCTTGTCTTATTTTCAAATTTAACCAAAACACCTAATGTGATTGTGTAAAGGTTATTATGATACGACTGGATCTTGTTGAAGAGCTAGTAAATTTGTGTTCCGCTGTATGGTATCTGTTATAAACCTGGTTAACATAAATTCTATTTTTATATGTTGTCATCTGCTCAGCTAGTGTATTCTACTATGATGAAACATGTGCATGAAATTGGTGTTATAATCCATAAATGTATTATGCAAGTCAATTTTTGTGAATCTATGTTAGTATATCATGTCAGCATATGTGAAGAATCCTAATGATCTAAGGATTGTCATAAGAGATGCTTTAGGGACTACAAGAGTCAGCAAATGTGTGCTGCAAGAGTTGCGTGTGGACTTCCTTGAGTAGTGGAAGCCTATATATTTTAGGATGATTACAAAATTGATGTCTCCTTGGAAAAGGAAGATTGTTTTGAATTTGCTAGGTTAAATTGTGGAGTCACTGACCAAATCTGGTGTGATATGTAATTTGGAGATCTTATGTGTCTGCCAGCTGATAACACAATTTTATATAGTATATTTGATTTAATTTTCATAAATAATGTTAGTATTTTTATTTAATTATTTCATTTTATTTCCATATTATGCTGGTATTTTTATTATTTCAGGTATTTTATTTTAATTGGACAAATTGAGCAAAGTGAAGGAATTAAGAGAAATATTTGATAAAATGTGCAAGAAATGAAGAAAAGGGGTGTGCAAAGCAAAATAATGGATCAAAGATCACTATAAGCAAGCAAAGGCCCAAGCAAGCAAAAGCCCAAGCAAGCAAACCCTAAAAGGCACGTGCTAGGGTGAGACGCACGTCTCAACCCTCCTCCTAAAAAGGAGGCGCCCGCCTCGGACCTTCCCCTTAGTGGGAGACGTCCGTCTCCAGTGCCACGTTGGCCCTAGGAGAAAAAGGTGGGACGCCCGTCTCAACGTGGTGAGCTGGTGAGGAAATTTCGGAGACGACCGTCTCCTTAGTGGGCAGTTGGGAGTGAGATTTTTTAGGAAAGTGCTACGAAAATGTCTCAACAAGTGGTTACATCCTACCACTATAAAAGGGCAACTCCAAATCATAATTGAACACACCGTTTCTCAGCATTATTTCCCAGTTTCAGAGTTTATTTTCCTGCATTATTTTTCCATTGTAATCCAAATTTCAGAGTTATTTTCCCGCATTATTTAAATTCATGTTGAAGAACCGAGACGTTGTACGAGTTATTTCCAACTTCAAGAATTATTTCCAGCATTTATTTAATTCAGGTTTTTCATTTACATTGCTTTTATTTATTTAATTGTTTGCATGAGATATATTTGTTTTGCCATGAATTTATTAATGAATGTTAAAACCTTTAATTTATTCATGTCTGCTTTTATGAATATGTCTGGCTAAATTATTTAAATATCGGTATGTAACGAGTTAATTTGAATGGATCCGGAATAAACAGGCTTGATTATATTTTATAAAATAAACACTTTTTCTGATTTAGTTATCTAATTTATTTTGTTAAAAAGGTGTAGAAACCAACAGAGCGAAAGTTTGAGGTTAATAAACTGACTAAGATTAGAAACCAATAGAGCGACAGTTTGAGGTTTAAAATCAGATAGTAGATACTAGGTATTGTTTTTAAAGACCACAGTTTTAAAACCAATTAAACTTTATTTATTTTCAAAAAGTAATTTTAAAATCAATGGGATAGCGAAAGCATACATCAGAGTTTAAAATTATAATTTACTTCAATAGAGCGAAAGTTTGAGAATAGATTTTTAAATAAATACTTTTTGCTGAAAAAGATATTATTAACATTTTTAGAAAACAAGCCAGTGGAAAGCCGGATTCTTTAGGATTAACGAAGTACATACCGATATTCGCATTATTATTATTTTAATTAAAATTAAGTTTTATTACCCAAAAATTCCCCAATTTATTTATTCGATAGCTATAGCTTTACACAGTAAGTTTAGATTACGTTAGTTCGATTTATAGTCCCTTAGGTTCGATATCTTTTAAAAATACGCGATAGGGCTGTATACTTGCAGTCTCCCGATTAATTTAGACGATAAAGTCGCGATCAAGTTTTTGGCGCCGTTGCCGGGGACTATTTAAGTTGATATCGTAATTTTATTACGAAGTATAGACTATAGCAACTATTTCTTTTCCCTCTGTGTATGCCAAATACTCGCTCTCAAGGCGTGCCTTTGCATATACCTATATACGATGTCGAGCGTTACCTTAGATTAAGAAGACGAATTCAAGAGTATTTAGAACGCAACAATCTTCCTTCGACCAAACTTCCAGACGTTGAAGAACTCAAGAAGATGGCTGATCCAGAACCTCCTGCTCCTCGTCCTCTTAAGGACTACGCTGTTCCTTCTCAAGCGGAGCCTCATAATAGTATTGTTGCTCCTGCTATCGCTCGAAACGATTTCGAGCTGAAACCTTCGCTTCTTTCTGCCGTTCAGCAGAACCAGTTTTCTGGAGCTCCTACTGACGACCCGAATCTTCATCTGTCAGTGTTTGTGCAATACGCAGACACTGTGAAAGTGAATGGTGTAAACCCCGAGGCGATACGATTGCGCCTATTTCCTTTTTCTCTCAGAGACAGAGCTCACGCATGGCTCCAATCTCTTCCTTCCAACTCAATCACCACATGGGATGAGTTGAAGAAAGTCTTCTTGGCTAGATATTTTCCTCCAAGCAAAACTGCTATGCTCAGAGCCAATATCAATGGTTTCAGACAAAAGGACAATGAATCACTCTTTGAAGCTTGGGAACGTTATAAAGACATGCTTAGACTTTGTCCTCATCATGGTTTAGAAGAATGGTTAATCATTCACACGTTTTACAATGGTCTCTTGTACAATACGAGATTGACTATAGACGCTGCAGCTGGTGGCGCACTGATGAATAAACCATATGCTGAAGCAAAACAACTTATCGAAAGCATGGCTCAGAACCATTACCAATGGGGTACGGAGAGAGTTAGTGTAGAGAAATCTCAAACGAAAGGTTCCATGGTTGAAGTGAATAGTCTGGATCAAGTCAACGCTAAGGTGGAAGCTCTCACTAAAAAGCTTGAGAATCTTACCACCGCTCCCGCAGCTACTGTTGCTGCAATTGCTCAAACTTGCGACTTATGTGGTCTTCAATCACATCTTGCTCCAAGAATGCCCACTTCTAACAGGAGTTCCAGTTGAACAAGCGAATTACGTACAGAATAATCCTTACAGCAACACATATAATCCTGGCTGGAAGAATCATCCTAACTTTTCATACAAGAATAACAATGCGTTATACGCACCTGGGCAAGCTCCTGCTACACCACCTGGTTATCCTAAGGCTATTCCAAATCATCCTAATAATGGTCCTAACACGTCTAATGCTCCTAGGAAGTCTAATTTGGAAGTCATGATAGAGCATTTCATTGCTACTCAGAACCAAACCAATAATACTCAATCCCAGACTAATAAGGATGTTCAAAATCAGAATATACACATCAATGAGCAGATTAAGCAATTATCTAACAAGCTTGACGCTTTAGCTACACATAATAAAATGTTAGAAGCACAAATCTCTCAAGTAGCTCAACAACTAGCGGCTTCAGCTGCTCCTGCTGGTTCTTTTCCTGGACAGCCTCAACCTAATCCCAAAGGACATGCAAATGCTGTTATCTTAAGATAATAGTGAAGATACCACACAAAAAGATGAACCTTATGTACCCCCACCACCTTATAAGCCTCATATTCCATACCCTCAAAGGTTAGCTAAAACTAAGAATGTGGGTCAATTCAAGAAATTTGTGGATCTTCTGAAGCAACTTAATGTTACAATTCCTTTTACCGAAGCTATAACTCAGATGCCCTCTTATGCTAAATTCCTTAAAGAGATTTTATCCAATAAGAAAAAGCTAGAGGATAATGAAACTGTCATGCTTAGTGCTGAATGTAGTGCAATTATTCAAGACACAATGCCTCCTAAACTCAAAGATCCTGGAAGTTTCTCTATTCCATGTGTAATTGGCAAATTTGTCATAGATAAAGCCTTATGTGATCTTGGAGCCAGTATAAGTGTGATGCCATTATCCATATGCAAGAAACTTGACATGGGAGAGCTCAGACCAACCAAAATGTCTGTTCAACTAGCAGATAGGTCAATTAAATATCCTGCAGGAGTTCTTGAGAATGTTCCTGTACGCATTGGCCAATTCTATATAGCAACTGATTTCATTATTATGGACATAAGGGAGGACGAAGTTACCCCAATCATTCTTGGAAGGCCTTTCCTAGCCACAGCCGGTGCAATTATAGATGTAAAAAGAGGAAAACTTACTTTTGAAGTAGGCGAAGAGAAAATCGAATTTATCCTCTCTCAATTCCTGAAAGCACCTGCAATTGAAGACACTTGTTACTTCATGGATATCATCGATGAATGTAGAAAAGAAGCTGAACTTGAAAATGAAGACAATCTCGATGAAAATCTGAGTAGTAATCTAAGTGAATGCTTAGCTATAGCACCAGATCCTACACAAAGTTTAAGAAAACCTTCTCTAGAACTCAAAACACTTCCTAAAAACCTAAGGTATGAATTCCTGGATTCCGAACTCGAACGACCAGTGATAGTCAACGCAGATCTTGGCGAAACAGAAACTGAAAAACTTTTACAAATTCTGAGAAAATATCCAACAGCCTTAGGATATAATATCACTGATCTTAAAGGAATAAGTCCCTCTATCTGTATGCATCGCATTATGCTAGAAGAAGATTGTAAAACTTCAAGAGAACACCAGAGGAGACTAAACCCGACTATGAGCGAGGTTGTGAAAAAGGAAGTAATGAAGTTGTTAGAAGCAGGAATCATATATCCTATATCTGATAGCAAATGGGTTAGTCCTGTGCATGTTGTACCGAAGAAAGGAGGTGTCATAGTAGTCGAAAATGAGAAAGGAGAAATCATAACTAAAAGAGTTGAATCTGGATGGAGAATGTGCATCGATTATCGAAAACTTAACAAAGCCACCAGAAAATATCATTTCCCTTTACCATTTATTGATCAGATGTTGGAACGTTTAGCTAGACACTCTCATTTCTGTTTCTTGGACGGTTATTCAGGTTTCTTTCAGATACCTATTCATCCTGATGACCAAGAGAAAACAACTTTCACATGCCCATTTGGAACCTTTTCTTATAGAAGAATGCCATTTGGTTTATGCAATGCTCCTGCGACTTTTCAAAGATGTATGATGGCAATATTTGCTGATTTTCTGGACAATATTATGGAAGTCTTCATGCACGATTTTTCCGTCTGTGGACAAAGCTTTGAAGAATGTTTAGAAAATTTAGAAAGGGTATTAGAACGTTGTGTGAAGGTTAATCTAGTGCTTAATTGGGAGAAATGCCATTTTATGGTACAAGAAGGAATTGTTTTAGGACACATTATATCCAAAAGAGGAATTGAAGTCGATTCTGCTAAAATCGAAGTTATTGAGAACCTTCAACCTCCAAAAACTGTTAGAGAAATCCGAAGCTTTTTAGGACACGCCGGTTTTTATCGACGATTCATTAAAGATTTCTCTAAAATAACTAAACCCCTAACTGAGCTATTAATGAAAGACGCTGAGTTCATCTTCGACGAAAAATGTTTAGAAGCGTTTCAAACACTTAAGAAAGCATTAATTTCTGCGCCTATCATGCAAACTCCAGATTGGAATGAACCTTTTGAAATAATGTGTGACGCAAGTGACTATGCCGTAGGAGCTGTTTTAGGACAGCGAAAGGATAAAAGACTCCACGTCATATATTATGCAAGCAGAACCCTGGACGAAGCGCAGATGAATTACGCTACAACCGAGAAAGAATTCTTAGCAGTGATCTTCGCGTTAGACAAGTTCCGTTCCTACTTAGTAGGATCCAAGATAATCATATACACTGATCATGCTGCTATTAGATATCTCCTAACCAAAAAGGACGCTAAACCTAGACTCCTGAGATGGATATTGCTGCTGCAAGAGTTTGATTTAGAAATCAAAGATAAGAAAGGAACTGAAAATGTGGTAGCAGATCATCTCTCTAGACTAGAAAATCTTAAACATGAACAAGTGCCGATTGATGATGAATTCCAGTATGATAAACTGATTGCCCACTTGGAAGACACAGAACCAGATAAACTCATGGAAACCACCTTAGCCATCTCCTCTGTGCCTTGGTATGCGGATTTCGTAAATTACCTTGCTGCAGGTGTTCTACCACCGAACTTACCTATCAACGAAGAAGAAATTCTTCCATGATCTTAAACAATATTATTGGGATGAACCTCTACTTTTCAAGAGAGGTCCGATGGAATTTTCCGCCGATGTGTGCCGAAGAAGAGATTGAAAACATTATAACACACTGTCATTCTGCACCTTACGGAGGACATGCTAGTACATCCAAAACATGTGCAAAGATCTTACAATCCGCCTCTATTGGCCTAATTTATGGAAAGACGTACATGCCACCATCTTAAAATGCGGCGGTGTCAACGCACCGTAATATATCTAGACGTGACGAAATGCCACAAAAGGCATTTTAGAAGTCGAAATCTTTGATGTGTGGGGATAGACTTCATGGGACCCTTCCCATCTTCATCCGGTAATAAGTATATACTGTGGCTGTAGATTATGTCTCAAAATGGATCGAAGCTATAGCTTCTCCAACAAATGACACCCGAGTGGTACTTAAGCTTTTCAAGAACATAATTTTTCCTAGGTTCGGTGTACCCCGACTCGTTATAAGCGATGGTGGATCTCATTTCATTTCCAAAATCTTAGAAAAATTATTAGGAAAATATGGAGTTCGACATCGCATAGCTACACCTTACCATCCTCAAACTAGCGGACAAGTTGAAGTTTCAAATCGTGAGATAAAACAAATCCTTGAAAAAACTGTCGCTACGTCCAGAAAGGATTGGTCCTTTAAACTTCATGAAGCTTTATGGGCATATAGAACTGCCTATAAAACTCCCATCGGTACTACTCCTTTCAAGCTTATTTATGGTAAGTCATGCCATCTCCCAGTTGAGTTAGAACACAAGGCTTATTGGGCCATTAAGAATCTGAACTTAAGTTATACTGCCGCTGGAGAGAAGCGTATCCTGGATATTAATGAATTGGAAGAACTTAGACAGGATGCGTACGAAAACGCTAGGATTTACAAAGAGCGCACAAAGAAATGGCATGATAAGCGTATTTCTAGGAAGAATTTTAACATAGGTGACTTCGTATTACTTTTTAACTCACGATTAAAATTATTTCCTGGAAAATTACGATCTAGGTGGTCCGGACCTTTTGAAATTACTCGAGTTTATCCAAGTGGTGCAATAGAGATTAAGGGACCTTCGATTGAACCGTTTATAGTAAACGGGCAGCGTTTAAAACATTACCATCTAACTGAACTCGAGGGAAATTCTCAAACGATAAATCTAGACGAGCCACACGCTCGATTAGAAAATTAGTCTTTAGTTTTATTTGTCGAGCTTACGACATAAAACAAAGCGCTTTGTGGGAGACAACCCACCGTTTTTATATTTCTTTCTTCTTATTTTATTTCATTTCATCTTTATTCTATTTTAAACACAAACAAAAAATATCTATTTCTTTTCTTTATCTATTTTCTTTTCATTATATTTCTATTCTCTGTCTTATTTTCTTTCTATTCTTTATCTCTCTTCTTATCGGCATTTGGCCAATGCTGATCTTCTTTTATTTTCTTCTCCTTAGGATACTTCTAGCTACTTATTTCTCTCTTTCCACTATGTCTCGTGTTGATGATATGCCAGTCAGTTTCAGAGGAAGAAATCAGCGCACCAAATATGGAGTTTTATCTGAGCGTGAGATGTTACCTACTACCTACCTTCATTATGGTGCTATGACTGCTCTTGGTATTCGTGATAATGTGCTTTTTCTGCTGAATCAGATTGGGTGGGATAATTCACGCCTGATGACTTGCTACGCCACTTATCAGAACCTCACTTTAGAGTTCCTCAGCTCTTTGGCTTACTTTCCTACTCATGGGATAGCTTTACGCCGTGGACTTATTATTTTCAGACTTTTTGGCTTCACCTTCAAGTTTACCCATAAGGAATTGGCTGATCTTCTTGGTTTTCCTAGTGGTTTAGGAGTTTATCATGAAACTCAGGAGGAGTATCTTGGATTTAGAGATCTTGACTATTTTTGGGGATCTATTTCTGGAATCCTTAACCCTGAGCCCGAGGACTTTGTATCAGAGAATATCTGTTAGTGTTTTAAGTTGGCATCAATTTTGGTAAAACTAGGCTTTAGAAATGTCTTGATAGATGTCATGACATTCAGAGATTAAAGATAAATCCTACTAGACAAGGATGGTAAAAGTACAGAACTGGAAGCTAAAGTTCTTTGGAAATTTGAGAAAATACCGATGTCATAAGAGATGTTATGACATTCAGTGTGACATTCTGTTCTGCAGAATCAGTTTTTCCTGAGATTTTTCAGGAAGTTTGTTGAGCATTTTATTTATGTTTTTCTGTTATTAGAAAGCATGCTCACGTGGCTGCTAGGTTAATCTTAATTAAACCTAAATTGGTTGTTGAACAAACCATGTTTTTAGGAGAGAATTAAGTAAACCCTAGCTATCTTTATGGAAGCCCAAAACTGAAGATTCAGGACTGCTTCTATATAAAGAATTCAACCCTTACTCTCCACGCCTCCAGAGTTTATTGAAGATATTGCAGGTTGTAATTTGTGTACTGTTAAGGTTAGTAACAGTTGGTATTGTGTAATTCTAGTTTCTCTTGTGAGCCAAGCAACTATCAATTGATAAGTGCATTGGACTAGGATTTGTTGTAAGGGTAGTTTATCACTCAAAGCTTTAAAGCACGAGTGTTTGTCTCTTGATTAAAGCTTTGAAGCAAGATCAAGATATTTTATTGAAGTGTGTCTTCACAATTCAATTAGTCAATAGGTTGATATCACTGCGGTGATTGAGGGGGAGTGAGTAGGAACTCAGATCTAAGTAGGACTTAGGTTGAAGTGTCATTGGGTAGGGATTAAGTGAGGAGTTGTAAACGGGCGAGTTTAACTCTGAATTGATACTACTAATAGTGAATTTCCTCCCTGGCTTGGTAGCCTCCAGACGTAGGTTTGTTAGAACCGAACTGGGTGAACAACTTATTGTGTTATTTACTGCTTTCTATATTTACTGTGTGAATTGTCAAAGTAGTGTCAGATACTGTGTCATAACATTCTCTGTGACATTAAGTATCTGCTGCCAGGAATTTCAATTGGCATCGGAGCAGGCGCCCTGCTTGTTATTTCTGGGTGAGATCTAGGGAAAATAGTTTCTGGCATAATGGATAAAGAAGCAGGATTTGGAGGTAGACCACCTATTCTGGATGGGTCCAATTATGAGTACTGGAAGCCTCGTATGGTTGCCTTCCTAAGATCAGTGGATATCAAGGCTTGGAGAGCTACTGATAAAGGATGGAAACATCCAACCAAGGTTGAGAAAGATGGGTCTACTGTCTTGAAACCTGAGGAGGAATGGAGCAAAGAGGAAGAGGAGCTGGCTCTGGGAAACTCTAAAGCATTGAATGCTTTATTTAATGGTATTGACAGAAATATCTTCAGATTGGTTCATCAATGTGAACTGGCCAAGGATGTTTGGGACACCCTCAAAACTACTCATGAGGGAACATCTAAGGTGAAGATGTCAAGACTTCAGATGCTCACTACCAAATTTGAGAATTTGAAGATGAAAGAAGATGAGACTATTCATGAGTTTCACATGAATGTGTTGGAGATTGCCAATGCCTCAGGAGCACTTGGTGAAAAGATGTCAGAGGAAAAGCTGGTGAGAAAGATTCTCAGGTCCTTGCCCAAAAGGTTTGCAATGAAAGTTACTGCAATTGAAGAGGCTCAGGACATCAGCACCTTGAAGGTTGAAGAACTGATAGGATCTCTTATGACTTTTGAGATGGGGATCAGTCAAACTGTTGACAAGAAGAGCAAGAGCATAGCACTTGTATCCAATTCTGAAGAAGGATGCAAGGAGGAAGATGAGGAGAATATATCTGAAGCTATAGCCATGCTTGGAAGACAGTTCAACAAACTGATCAGGAGAATTGATCCAAAGTCAAGGTCAAATGTCAAGGACACTGCATCTGACATCAGCAGATCCTATGACTCCAGCAGAAGATCCAAGTCAGAGGAAAAAGGAAGTCAAAGAAGAGGAGTCCAATGTCATGAATGTGAAGGATATGGACATATTAGAGCTGAATGTCCCACCTTCTTAAGAAACAAAAGAAAGGAATGGCATCACTTGGTCTGATGGTGATTCAGGAAGTGAATCTGAGGAAGAAGGTGCCAAACTTGTCACTGCTCTCTCTGGAGTGTACAATTCTGACATGGACTCTAGTGATGAGGAAGTGACATTTGAAGAGCTTCCGAGATCTACAGAAGCGTGTGTGAAAAGTGGTGAAGTGTGTCCAGAATGTGGAACGAATGTCGATTGAGAAGTTGGAAGCGAGAATGTGAAGCTAGAGGTGAGAAAAAGGAAGACACAGCCACTATAAATCTCCTCAAAGTGATATTGTCATGTTGAACTCAAAACTTGATCGATGTCTAAATCAAAATGATGACATCCGTAATCGATAAGTTGGAGGAAATTCTTCTTGGACAAAATGCAGGAATAAGCATGGTCTAGGATATGTGGTGAAAAGAAACCTGTTGGTGACATTAATAAGCAAAGACATGGGAGAACAATGTCAAAACAATTGTCAAGACAAACCAGAAATGTGTCCGGACAGATATGTGGTCGCAAAGAAATTTGCCAATAACCGGAGAGGAACAAGTGGGAAGTCAAAGGCAAAGAGGATGTCATACCACAAAACAGAAATAGGTCAGCTCAGGACATGTGGAGACTAAGAGATTTGTTGATCACAAAAGGAAAAACAGACCTAATGAACCAATGTCAAAGCAGATGTCACAACATTGGATTCAACATCAAAATCATAGAAACTTGAGCAAAAAGTTTCAAAGGTGGAGATGTTATTATTGTGGAAGGTTTGGTCACATAAAGTCCACCTGCTATAGGCTACATGGGTATCCTAATCAAGTTCCTTATGTGAAGCATAAGTCCAACAAGGCATCATACACTCACCAGTGGAAGAAGAAGAAGACCATAGCTCTGTTAGCACAAAATTCCCACAGAGCACCTTCCAAGGAAGATTGGTATTTTGACAGTGGATGTTCCAAGCATATGACTGGAGACAGAAATCTTCTCAATGATGTTAAGCCTCATTCTACCAGCTTTGTTACCTTTGGAGATGGAGCTAAAGGAGAAATCAAAGGTGTTGGAAACTCAAACTGGTCTGGAGTTCCAAACCTGAATGAAGTACTGCTGGTAAAAGGCTTGACTGCAAATCTCATTAGCATAAGTCAGCTATGTGATATGGGATTCATAATCAACTTCACTAAGACTGAATGTCTTGTGATTAACGATGAACAAGCATTGATTATGAGGAGTCGATCAAAGGACAACCGCTACTTGTGGGAATCGAGAACCCCACTCGCCATCTATGTGCTCTATGCACAAAGATGAAGAGAAAGTGAAGGGGAAAAGAAACCGATCACCACACCTCGGAGGAATGGAAAGGATCAGTTCCATAAAGGAGTCAAGATTACCAAGAATTCTCATGAGAAAAGGGAAAATCTGGTAATCGTGGACAGAAATCGAATGTCACACTCAATGTCCAGACATTTGATCACTCCTGAAGTACTGAAGCAGAGTACTAGGTTCTGGCATGAAAGGCTGACCAAGTGTCTTACCGTCAAAGAATACAAGGGAAGAGTATTGGATGATATCCTCATTATCAGAGGAGGAAATATCATGGTGGCCTTCAGCCATGGTAATCACTTGGAATCTGAAGAAGTCTCAGATAGATTAATGGATGACTCAACACTTCTTTCACAGAACAGGTGTGCAAAGAATTGTGTCAAGAAGCCTGGAATGAAGAATGACACCCACGCTGGGACTATTACCCTTCCTCTTTTGAAGGTGTCCAAAAGAACAAGTGGAAAAGGGGTTGATCAAAGCTTGTGTAAAAGGATTTCTGTTGGATGTGTCCCCTTGAGAAGCAATCTTATTTCTTGGATCAGCAAGAAACAAACGTGTGTTCCTATACAATGCTAGAGTGAACACATAGCGGTGATAGCAATTGCTATAAGATGATCCGATGAAGCAGATACTGATTGAGTACAATGTCATACAGGATGTCATGACATTGAACTGTGACATTGCACCTGAGGCCAGTCAATTTAAGACCTTAAGGGACAAATTGGGTATTTGTCAATATGAGGAATTGTAGCAATTAACTGGGGTAACAGCAAGGGATGAAAGGGATTGTGTATTTCAATTACTTATAAGTGGGCCATTTAGGTATTTTCATCCCCATTTTAAAAAGTCCAAGAATAGGAAGAGACATCCATATATAAGAGTTTCTCCATTTGAAAGTAGCATCCCCTTTACTTCTTCTAAAAGAAACTCTGAATCCCCTTGCCAATTTCGCTCTCACTCCCACAACAACCATCAGCGAAAAATATCTTCATCCTCCTCATCATCTTAACAATCAGGATCTTCATCTCCTTCCATGAATGAAGATAGGTCAAAGACTGAAGCCATGCAAGCTGAAGCATTGACAGTTACTCCACTGCGCACCATGGCAACTGACCCAGAAAGAGTCAAGAAGCTACGCACAAGCAATGCAAGAAGGCACAGCATCCCCTTCCGTAAGACTTCTATTCCATCATCCTCTCCGGACTAGGTCAGACATGTGGCCATAGCTAGGATAGTGTCTGATATCCTAAACGGGAATAAATCTGTACCTGGGATCTCAGTTCCCCTAATCATAAGTCTGCCAGCCCTAGCTTGGCAGTTGATCCAGATGTCAATGAGAATGTCAAGACATCTGGTGATGATGTGGATTCTCCTGTCAAAGTTGATGTTAATCCTTCTGCCTCAGTTCCTGAAAGGTGTCAAGATGATAATGAAATGGAATCTCCTGCTGATAATGTGAATGAGATCCCTGATGAGATTCTTGAAAAATCTCCAGATCATTGTACCCCTGATAACTCTTCTGCTGTCTCTGCTGATAACATATCTGATAGCATTCTTGAAGATACTCCTGAGAGGAACACCAATCAGAATATGGTTTCTCATATCATCAGTCTAGATGAGGAGTGTTCTGATAATGACCTCATAGCCAAGGTTAATCCAAGCATTGCTAGAAGGGTAATGAACAGGAAAGGGAAGAAAAGTGCTGCTCAAAGCTCTGTTCATGAGAAGAAAGCTGAAGTTGGTTGCAAGACTCCTAGGGCTGAGAGGAAGGCTGTGGAAAAATCTGGAAAAAGCAACAAGGCTGGAACTTCCAAAGGGAAGGGTAAAGTAAGGAATGCTGGTGATTCTCCTAAAGCAAAGAGCACCTCAATTGTGAGGAAAAGAAAAGCACCTGAGCCCTCAGATCAGGATGACTCTGACTTTGATGTTATAGAGAATGTCTGTGACATCCAGTCAAAGAGAAGGTTGTCTCTTGGGAAAATTCCCATAGTTCCTGAAGTACCAATTGACAACATTTCCTTTCACCACCCTGAAAATGCTAATAGGTGGAAATATGTGAGCTTGAAAAGAATAGCACTTGAAAGGGAACTGCACAAAGATGCCCTTGAATGCAAAGAGGTGATTGACCTGATCAAGGAAGCTGGGTTGATGAGAACTGTGGTGAAGTTCTCCAACTGTTATGAAGGTCTGGTGAAGGAGTTTATTGTGAACCTGTCACATGGTTGTGCTGATGGAAGATCAGCAGATTTTAAGACTGTGTTTGTCAGAGGAAGAAAAGTGAAGTTCTCCTCAAGTATAATCAACAAGTACTTAGGGAGATCAGATGAGGCTCAACCTGAACTTGAAGAAACTGACAATCAAGTATGTCACCAATCACGCCAGCGGGTAAAACATTGGCCATTGAAGGGAAAGCTTTCTGCTAGCAAATTAAGTGTCAAATTTGCTATTCTTCACAAGATTGGTGCAGCCAACTGGTTCCTACGAATCATAAGTCAACCATCTCCATTGGTCTGGAGGTTCATCTTTGTTGGAACAAAAGCAAAGTTTGACTATGGAAGCTACATTTTGATCGATTCTTAAACATGCCGATGCTATGCTATAAAAGGACCAATAGCATTTCCTCCCTCTTGTGTGGTATTATAACCGATCAATACCGATATATGGTTGATAGAGATTCAGATGTAAAAGAGCTCCGCTTTTGGCTTCCACTACAAGCTATTTCAAGGAAGCATGTTCGACATTGTCATGACATCACCGAGACATCTAATGTCAAAGCCAATTCTCGGGTATGTCATAGCTGTGCTAAAGGAGACCTGTAGAGAACTTGAAGCAAGGAAGCAGACCCTTGAAGCACTGATCTCCACCCTTGAAAAAGAAAAAGACTCAGAAGTTGAGGAAGAAAGGCTTAATGGTGACACCCCTGCTGACAATATGGAAGAAGATGCTGAGGCTGATCAAGAAGTAGCTGTCAAAGAAGGCTCTGAAGATGTGTCCTTTCACAGTGCCTCCTCAGGAGAAGAGAGCACCTGAGCTGCTGCTGGCCCTTTATGTTCCCTGATTGTTTTGTTCTCTGTCAACTTTTTTCTGTTCTGTTTTTTTTTTTCCAATTTTGTTTGGATGACTGTTTTTTTTGTTGACAAATTTGTAAGGCCTTGACAGAGATGTACCCCTAACAATATTGGGGAGCTTGAAGTGTTTTGCCTTTGGCCCTTTATGGCTAAAAAGGGGGAGAAGAAATACTGTGGGCAGTATTAATGTTTGGGAAATTGTATGGGGGAATTGTATGGCCTGAAATTTTATGGCCTGTTTGTTTGTGGGCAATTGTATTTGGGGCAACTATGGGAGAATGTTGGGACTTTTGTATGGGTAGAATTTATCTTCTCTTAGTTCTAGTCACTTGAAGCTTAGGAAAGCTTAGGAAATCTTAGAACTAGGTTGTTAGTCTTCTGCTGCATTTGTACTCTGATAGGTCAAGAAGTTTTAGCCAAAAATGTGCCAAAGGGGGAGTTTGTTAGTGTTTTAAGTTGGCATCAATTTTGGTAAAACTAGGCTTTAGAAATGTCTTGATAGATGTCATGACATTCAGAGATTGAAGATAAATCCTACTGGACAAGGATGGTAAAAGTACAGCTCAGAACTGGGAAGCTAAAGCTGTGCTGGAAATTCTGCAGAAAACAGTCTGATGTCATAATAGATGTTATGACATTCAGTGTGACATTCGCTCGCGTAATCGCTTTTTCCTGAGATTTTTCAGGAAGTTGGTTGAGCATTTTATTTATGTTTTTCTGTTATTAGAAAGCATGCTCACGTGGCTGCTAGGTTAATCTTAATTAAACCTAAATTGGTTGTTGAACAAACCATGTTTTTAGGAGAGAATTAAGTAAACCCTAGCTATCTTTATGGAAGCCCAAAACTGAAGATTCAGGACTGCTTCTATATAAAGAATTCAACCCTTACTCTACAGTCACGCCTCCAGAGTTTATTGAAGATATTGCAGGTTGTAATTTGTGTAGTTAAGGTTAGTAACATTGGTATTGTGTAATTCTAGTTTCTTGTGAGCCAAGCAACTATCAATTGATAAGTGCATTGGACTAGGATTTGTTGTAAGGGTAGTTTATCACTCAAAGCTTTAAAGCACGAGTGTTTGTCTCTTGATTAAAGCTTTGAAGCAAGATCAAGATATTTTATTGAAGTGTGTCTTCACAATTCAATTAGTCAATAGGTTGATATCACTGCGGTGATTGAGGGGGAGTGAGTAGGAACTCAGATCTAAGTAGGACTTAGGTTGAAGTGTCATTGGGTAGGGATTAAGTGAGGAGTTGTAAACGGGCGAGTTTAACTCTGAATTGATACTACTAATAGTGAATTTCCTCCCTGGCTTGGTAGCCTCCAGACGTAGGTTTGTTAGAACCGAACTGGGTGAACAACTTATTGTGTTATTTACTGCTTTCTATATTTACTGTGTGAATTGTCAAAGCAGTGTCATATACTGTGTCATAACATTCTCTGTGACATTAAGTATCTGCTGTCAGGAATTTCAATATCCATAACCCGGCCTTCAGGTATTTCCATAAGATTCTGGCCCATACCATTTTTGGAAAACCCCAGAATGTCACCACTGTCTCTAAGGATGAGCTTTTTATAATGTTTTGTGCTTCGCAAAACCGTCCGGTTAATGCGATCACTTATCTGCTCCGTACCTTTGTGGATCTCATTGATACTGATCATGCACCCATTCGGATGGGAAGTCTCGTTACTATGATTGCAAATGTTGTTGGACTTAGACAGCCCTTTAGGCATCTGAATGCTTTTAGTGGTGCTACTTGCATGACCATCGAGTTCTGTTTCAACACTGGTATGATTGGTGATCTTGGCCCGACTCAGTTTACCTTGTTGATTAATGGTCAAGTTATGCAGCTGTTTACCTTGCTTAGTCCCGCTACAAGTGTGCATAACAAAGCCAATTGGCGTTATGGTCTTGATCAGCATCCTTCTCCGCCAAGCACTCTTGAGACTCCACAAGACTTTGAGGTTTTAGAGGACGCTGAGGAAGATCCCTCTGCTCAACACACTTCCACCGCTCCCTCTGTTGCTCCTGACACCGTTATGCATGAGGCTCCTCCTATTGATTATGCGACTGCCATCCACGCCCTCCAGGTGGAACACCAGGCTTTGAGGGACGATTTGACTAGTTTGCGAGCTGACTTCTTTGGTTTTATGGATACAATTTCTGCGCAATTTCAAGAAGTTCTCGCTTACCTTCATTCTTCCTCTGCCCCTAAGGCAGGACCATCTAGTGGCTAGAGTTCTTAAGTAGTTAATTTATCTTATTTAGTTTAGTTTCGTTTCATTTTATTAGGTTTTGCAATGTTTCCTTTATATTATTATGTTTTTCTTCCCAAATACTTGATTCTTCAAATTGTAAGCAACTTTGATTTCCATTCTAATGCAATCCATGTTATCTTTTATTATTATAATGTTGCACATTATATTATATTATTATTACTGTTGCATTATTATTGTTGCTACGAATTTAAACGCCCATCTTTCATTTCGATTCTCCTTCGTTATTATCGCATTGAGGACATTGCTCCTTTTAAGTATAGGGGAGTCGGATCATTTCCTTGTTTATTTCTATGTCCTTTGCTCTCTTTGTAGTACTTTTCCGTTTATTTTTTTTTCTTGTATTGCAAATTTTAATTCAATAAAATACATATTTATGCAAATTTTAATCTTTTATGCAAAAATTTGTGCTTACTCGAATTCCTCCTATTTCTTGAGCCATAACGAACAAAATAAAACAATTTTAAAAACGCATTTATAAACATTATTCAACTAGTATTAAGGTTGCCTATTATAAATAAGAATTCGAGCAACTTAGCAAAATTGTTATCGTCTTAACACTTCAAAACCCCGGATGTGTTGGATCGATTTAAGTACTTATTATACCAAAACCTTTAAAACTTAGTTTTAGATTAGCCCCGAGTAGTTTATTAAGCAGTCGGCACCGCCATAAACACAAACTACGTGGAGAACCGATGAATATAAGTGATTGATCAAATATTCTTAAAAAAAAAAAATTGCTTTTATCTGAAAATGCACTTACTAAGTTAGATGGTCCTTACCAGATCATTTAATCCAACAGTTGCGGAAACTATAAATTTAATGCAAAATAATCCATTATAAATTGGTTCAGTGGTCCCTGGTGCTGAACTTGGTAGGGCGAATTACGGTTCGATCCCCCGCAATTTTTAATCGGAAAAAGGAGTACCAAATGTTTAATTACCAGAACTCCTAGCTGGCTTACTAAGATCAAATTCACTAACCGGTTACTCCACTATGTGCGTGTAAGGTAAAGGGCTTAATGTGATTGCGCTAGAATGAAAACGGGTGAAATAGAACATAGTAATAGGTTGAGCTATAATGATATGACTTAAATTGGTCTGCTTAAATGGGGTTGTCTAGTGTTCCTACGGTAACTTTGGTGTTTAAGTTCGACTTAAATTCTCTAACGAAAAACTCAACCTGCAACCTGGTACAAATTGATGTATGTTCTTATATCTGTGTTTAACTGTGCTTCAGTGATTTTTCATTTTTACTTTTTTGCTTGAGGACAAGCAACGGTTTAAGTATAGGGGAGTTTGATCACACAATTTTATATAGTATATTTGATTTAATTTTCATAAATAATGTTAGTATTTTTATTTAATTATTTCATTTTATTTCCATATTATGCTGGTATTTTTATTATTTCAGGTATTTTATTTTAATTGGACAAATTGAGCAAAGTGAAGGAATTAAGAGAAATATTTGATAAAATGTGCAAGAAATGAAGAAAAGGGGTGTGCAAAGCAAAATAATGGATCAAAGATCACTATAAGCAAGCAAAGGCCCAAGCAAGCAAAAGCCCAAGCAAGCAAACCCTAAAAGGCACGTGCTAGGGTGAGACGCACGTCTCAACCCTCCTCCTAAAAAGGAGGCGCCCGCCTTGGACCTTCCCCTTAGTGGGAGACGTCCGTCTCCAGTGCCACGTTGGCCCTAGGAGAAAAAGGTGGGACGCCCGTCTCAACGTGGTGAGCTGGTGAGGAAATTTCGGAGACGACCGTCTCCTTAGTGGGCAGTTGGGAGTGAGATTTTTTAGGAAAGTGCTACGAAAATGTCTCAACAAGTGGTTACATCCTACCACTATAAAAGGGCAACTCCAAATCATAATTGAACACACCGTTTCTCAGCATTATTTCCCAGTTTCAGAGTTTATTTTCCTGCATTATTTTTCCATTGTAATCCAAATTTCAGAGTTATTTTCCCGCATTATTTAAATTCATGTTGAAGAACCGAGACGTTGTACGAGTTATTTCCAACTTCAAGAATTATTTCCAGCATTTATTTAATTCAGGTTTTTCATTTACATTGCTTTTATTTATTTAATTGTTTGCATGAGATATATTTGTTTTGCCATGAATTTATTAATGAATGTTAAAACCTTTAATTTATTCATGTCTGCTTTTATGAATATGTCTGGCTAAATTATTTAAATATCGGTATGTAACGAGTTAATTTGAATGGATCCGGAATAAATAGGCTTGATTATATTTTATAAAATAAACACTTTTTCTGATTTAGTTATCTAATTTATTTTGTTAAAAAAGGTTTAGAAACCAACAGAGCGAAAGTTTGAGGTTAATAAACTGACTAAGATTAGAAACCAATAGAGCGACAGTTTGAGGTTTAAAATCAGATAGTAGATACTAGGTATTGTTTTTAAAGACTGCAACAGTGTTTTAAAACCAATTAAACTTTATTCATTTTCAAAAAGTAATTTTAAAATCAATGGGATAGCGAAAGCATACATCAGAGTTTAAAATTATAATTTACTTCAATAGAGCGAAAGTTTGAGAATAGATTTTTAAATAAATACTTTTTGCTGAAAAAGATATTATTAACATTTTTAGAAAACAAGCCAGTGGAAAGCCGGATTCTTTAGGATTAACGAAGTACATACCGATATTCGCATTATTATTATTTTAATTAAAATTAAGTTTTATTACCCAAAAATTCCCCAATTTATTTATTCGATAGCTATAGCTTTACACAGTAAGTTTAGATTACGTTAGTTCGATTTATAGTCCCTTAGGTTCGATATCTTTTAAAAATACGCGATAGGGCTGTATACTTGCAGTCTCCCGATTAATTTAGACGATAAAGTCGCGATCACCAGCTATAATGAAGGATCTACTTGTACTGGTGTTTCTCAACAAAGTGTAATAAAGTGGAATTAATTGCCACATAACCACTTAAGAGGAATACTTCTGGTGATAGAGATGTGTATATAGCTGAATACAAATACTCCGTCGGGAACTGAGTAGTTATATAATGTGTATATTAATCTTCACAAGTCTATGATATGTAATAGGATCATCTGTTGTGAAGATGTGATCTTCTGTTAAAGTTGTGCATACAAATAATGGCAAATACCTTGACGGAAGTTGGACATTTGTTTGATAAATGTATGCAAGTATGGAATCTTAACCCTGTGCATCAGAATGAGTGTAAAATCTACATTGGCTATGTTAATTGATTCTGATTCTTAAAAGACCTTCCTGTGTGAAAAACCTTTTGGACAATGTACCAAGAACCAAAAGGATGGGTTATGGGATTTGAAGAAGCTAATGTTTTATGTGATGTTGTAACATCAGATTTATTAAAGATACCAGATGCTATTAGAATAAAGTTGAGGCTCAAGAAGAAGCATATCTGGTTGTATGGATCGTGTAACACGGTAGAAGAATTGACTTGTTTGTTACCCTTTCCATATGTAGTTATCTACGGGCTCTTAATTGCTTTAGCCCACCTTTTGAAAACATGCTTTTGTGTGTGTGTGATTTGTTTGAAAATATTTTGATTTTGAATTTGTAATGATTCTTGTATCAGTCTTCAAGAATGTATACGAAGTGTTTGAAAATATTTTATTTGAAAATGTGAGGTGTGAAAATTATTTTGTTTCATTTGAGCGAGCAATTAAGAGTTTCATTACCCACTCAGAAGGTCGTTCTTGTTATTTTTCTTCTCCTTTAGGACAATGTTATCCATACCATTAGTTAGTAGGTAGGTCTATCCATTGGATGTGAAGGGAAAAGTGTAGGGTCATCGTATGGTCATTGAAGGCAACATGTAAGGATACCTTAGTAATTGTATCGAAGGGACTATCATCATTTATTCGTAGTCAACAATTGAGGGACAAAGTCATATATTCGTAGGCAACATTGAGGGTCATTGAGGGACTATGATATTTATGATGACTTTTGAATCGAGGGACTTTTGATAATGGTACCCCTACGTTTGAGGGACATGACCATTTTATTTGAAGGCAACAAGAGAGATTACCCTAAGGGTGTGAGTGTGCAAAGTGTGTTGTTTTCAGATATTTTATCTTGAGATTAAGGTTATCTAGCGTTGATTTTAGATCTTGCCATACAATCCTATTAACATACATCTAGACAGTTAAATATTTGCGGAAAAGTATAGGTGAAAGAAGTAAATATTCTACGCTATTATAGCGCTTTGGGGGCAATTACATAATAGGAGGTGCGGAAAAGTAAATGTGCGAGAAAAGTAAATCTACACTATTACAAAAATATCCTTGCGACCTATACATTGATTTCTAGAATTTAAACAAGAGTAAAGCAATTAATAAATAAGAGAAAAATGTTTTAAATGTAAGGAGAATGTTAAAAACCTAATTACTAAAAGAAAATATTTTTTGAGGTTTTTTAAAAATGAATTTTGATTAAGAAAAACCTAATCCTACTTTAATTAGAAATTAATTAAGAAAAATGTTTTAAATGCAAAGAAAATTAAATATTTTTTATGTTAAAAATTAAATTAATGTTTTAATGACCTAATTATAAAAGAAAATTATTTTTAGGGTTTCTTATGTGTGAAAAATAAAATTGTGAAAAAGAATTAAAATAGGTTAGAAAAAATCAACGGAAAATAGAAAATGTTAAGAAAATAAGTTGTAAAAAATTAGATTTGACCCTAGAAGGTGTTGAACTCGTGACATGAGGGTCACAGGTTCAAAATTACGCCACTACACCACTTGCCAATGATGTTTAGATCACGCCTATGGATGTATGTATGTGTAACCTGCAAAAATCAGAAATTATTGAAAAAAGTTGCAAAAGGCAGGGATCGAACCTGTGCCTTGAGAGAGTGAGAAGACTAGCGCGTGCATGGTAAACCACTGGGGTGGTGATACATCCGTTCATTTGGATACAACCATAAATCTATATGCCATTTTAAGTTCATGAAATCTGATTTTTTAACACACACACGCGTGGGACCCCTGGTTTTCAAATGGACTAATCAGATTAAGATACACCAGCCCTCGTCAGGGTAAACAAAGTCAGAGACACCGGAGCCAAGCTCCAATCGTCTTTGTAAGTGTTTGTGTGTTGGCTGTAATTTTTGGTAAAACCAGATTATGACAATGTCCTGACTGATGTCATGACATTCTGGGTTGAAGATAAATTCTGCAGAAGAAGTGTTTTACAGGTACAACTCAGTATGGTTGCATAACATAATGTTTATGCTATGATCAGATGTATTGGATTCTGCAAGATCAGTGAGCAGGATGTATGATGTCATGACCAATATTAAGACATCCTGTACTATATCAGTTATTGTGCAGATTTTTATTTCCTGAGATTTTTCAGGATTTTGTTGGGCTGTTCTAAGTTGGATTAATATGTTTGGATCATATCCTCACGTGGACATTAGGTTAACCTTGTTTAACTCTAATTTGTTATGTTGTAAAGACCAAGTCCTAAGGTTAACTTTGGTTAACCATAGCTATATTTGTGGAAGCCCAAGATGAAGTCTATACTGCTTCTATATTATCTAACAAACCCATATGTTGTTAGTTGCGCTTTTGGAGAAGAACAAGAAGGAAGATTGTAATTGTGTTATTAGTAATTCTTGTGAGCCAAGCAATTATCTTTTGATAAATGCCTTGGAGTAGGATTTGGTTGTAAGGGTAGTTTGTCACTCAAAGCTTCGAAGCACGAGTGTTGTGTCTCTTGATTTAAAGCTTTGAAGCAAAATCAAGCATGTGTATTGAAGAATGTCTTCACAATTCTATTAATCATTAGATTAGTATCACTGTTGCGATTGAGGGGGAGTGAGTAGGAACTCAGGTCTAAGTAGGACTTAGATTGCAGTTGCATTGGGTAGGTCTTAAGTGAAGGAGATAAACTGTTGGTTTATTTTGGAATTAATACCTCTTATAGTGAATTTCCTCCCTGGCTTGGTAGCCCCCAGATGTAGGTGTAGTTACACACTGAATTGAGTTAACAATTGATTGTCTTCTTTACTGTTTTTAATTTATTATTTAGATTGTTAATAGTTTGTCAGATACCGGTGTCATAACATTCACTTTGACATTAAGTATCTGTTGCCAGAATATCAATTGGCATCAGAGCAGGCACCCTGCCTATTTTTCTGGGTGAGATCTAGGGATATTATTTTCTGGTGCTATGGACAAGGAAGGAGGATTTGGGAGCAGACCACCCATTCTGGATGGATCCAACTATGACTACTAGAAACCTCGTATGGTTGCCTTCTTGAAGTCACTGGACAATAAAGCTTGAGAGCTGCTGACAGAGGATGGAAACATCCCATCAAAATTGAGAAATATGGGACTACTAGCCTGAAACCTGAGGAAGAATGGAGCAAAGAAGAGGAAGAGTTAGCTCTGGGTAACTCTAGAGCATTGAATGCCTTATTCAATGGAATTGATAGAAACATTTTTAGACTAGTACATCAGTGTGAACTGGCCAAGGATGTTTGGGACACTCTCAAAACCACTCATGAGGGTACATCCAAGGTAAAAATGTCAAGACTTCAGATGCTCACTACCAAATTTGAGAATCTGAGGATGAAGGAAGATGAGACCATTCATGAGTTTCACATGAACATCTTGGAGATTGCCAACACTTCAGGAGCCTTGGGAAAGAAGATGTCTGAAGAAAAGTTGGTGAGAAAAATTCTCAGATCTTTGCCTAAAAGGTTTGCAATGAAAGTGACTGCTATAGAAGAAGCTCAGGATATCTGCAGCTTGAAGGTAGATGAACTCATTGGTTCACTCCAGACATTTGAGATGGGAATCAGTGAAAATGTTGACAAGAAGAACAAGAGCATAGCCTTTGTATCCAATGCTGAAGAGGAAAGCAAGGAGAGTGATGAAGAGAATCTGTCAGAAGCTATAGTTATGCTTGGAAGGCAGTTCAACAAAATCATCAAGACGATGGACCAGAAGCCAAGTTCAAATGTCAAGAACATTTCCCCTGACACTAGAAGATCCTATGATTCAAGTAGAAGAACTAAACCTGAAGAAAAGGGAAACCAAAGCAGAGGAATCCAATGTCATGGATGTGAAGGATATGGACACATTAGAGCTGAATGTCCTACCTTTCTAAAGAAACAAAAGAAAGGAATGTATGTCACTTGGTCTGATGGTGACTCAGAAAGTGACTCTGAAGAAGAATCAGCTAAACTAGTTACTGCACTAACTAGTGTTTATAACTCTGAAAATGATTCAAGTGATGAGGAGCTGACTTTTGAAGAACTTGTTGACTCCTACAAGAAATTGTGTATCAGGAGTGATGAAGTCTGCCAACAAAATGAGAAGCAGAAGAAGCTCATAGTAAAGTTGGAGGATGACAAGAAGGTAGACATTGCAACTATAAGTCACCTCAAAGGTGAAGTTCTCGTGTTGAACTTCAAACTGGATCAGATGACAAAGTCTGTCAGGATGTTAACAAATGGAACTGACAAGTTGGAAGAAATACTTCAGACTGGACAAAATGCAGGAAACATGTCTGGTCTAGGATTTGTGGCTGCAAAGGAATCTGCTTTTGACATGAAGAAACCTAGGCCTGATAAACAAATGTCAAAACAAATGTCAAAACAGATGTCACAACATAGGAGTTAACATCAAGGACAAAGAAACATGAAGAGAAAATACCAAAGATGGAGATGTCATTATTGTGGAAGGTTTGGCCACATAAAACCATTCTGTTTTAGATTATATGGGTATCCTAACCAGACTCCACATGTCAAACCTAAAACTAACAGGACACCAAATAATCAACAATAGATGAAAAAGACTGCAGCCTTGATAGCTCACACCTCTCTTAGAGTCTCTGCCAAAGAAGACTGGTACTTTGACAGTGGATGTTCTAAACATATGACTGGAATCAAGAATCTGCTGAGTGACATCAAACCTCATACTACCAGCTATGTCACTTTTGGAGATGGAGCTAGAGGAGAAATCAAAGGTGTTGGTAAATTGGACTGCCCTGCAGTCCCAAACTTGAATGAAGTGTTACTCGTAAATGGGTTAACTGCTAACCTCATCAGTATCAGCCAACTATGTGATCTAGGATTCAAAGTCAACTTCACCAAGTCTGAATGCCTTGTTAAAAATGAAAAACAAGAAGTTGTAATGAGAGGAGTCAGATCAAAAGACAACTGTTACTTATGGGAGTCTAAGGACACCAACTACTTTTCTGTGTGCTCCATAGCCAAGGAAGAAAAGGAAGTGAAACTGTGGCACCAAAAACTTGGCCATCTACTTCTTAGAGGGATGAAAAAGATCATATCCATGGAGGCTGTCAGAGGGATTCCAAATCTTCAGATTGATGAAGGAAGAGTCTGTGGTGAATGTCAGGTTGGGAAGCAAACTAGGATGTCACATCCAAAGACAAGACATCTAACCACTTCCAAGGTTCTAGAACTTCTACACATGGATTTGATGGGTCCCATGCAGGTAGAAAGTCTTGGTGGGAAGAGGTATGCTTATGTTGTTGTTGATGATTTTTCCAGATACACCTGGATAAAATTCATTAGAGAAAAATCTGATGTATTTGATGTATTTAAGGAACTGTGCAAAAGACTTCAAAGAGAAAAGGAAGGCTGCATTGTCAGGATCAGAAGTGATCATGGAAAGGAATTTGAAAATAGTAAGTTTGATGAGTTCTTCTCTTCAGAAGGGATCAATCATGAGTTCTCTTCACCTATAACTCCACAACAAAATGGAGTTGTGGAAAGGAAAAACAGAACTACACAGGAATCTGCTAGGGCAATGATACAAACCAAGAAGCTTCCTATCCACTTTTGGGCTAAAGCTATGAATACAGCTTGCTATGTCCACAACAGGGTTACATTGAGAAAGGGAACATCATCCACCCTTTATGAAATATGGAAAGGGAGAAAGCCTACTGTGAAGTATTCCATGTCTTTGGAAGCAAATGCTATATTCTGACAGATCGTGAACAAAGGAGAAAAATGAACCCTAAGAGTGATGAAGGAATATTCCTGGAATACTCTACCAACAGCAGAGCATATAGGGTGTTCAATTCCAGGACCAAAGTTATGATGAAATCTATAAATGTCACAGTTGATGATCACCATGAGGAAGCCAATGTCCCATATGATGTTGAGACATTCTTTGACACTCCCACACAAGTGTTTACAAAAGTTGATGTTTCTAATCCTACTTCACTAGAGTCTGAATCAAAGGAAGCTAACAAAGAACCTTCCATCAGAATTCAGAAAGATCATCCTAAAGAACTCATCATAGGAGATCTTAACAGTGGAGTTACTACAAGATCTAGAGAAATCATCTCAAACTCTTGTTTTGTGTCCAAGATTGAACCAAAGAATGTTAAAGAAGCTTTGACTGATGAATACTGGATTGGTGCCATGCAAGATGAATTGAACCAGTTCAAACAACATGAGGTATGGGAGTTAGTTCCTAGACCTGAAGGAACAAATATCATTGGCACAAAATGGATATACAAAAACAAGTCTGATGCTGAAGGGATTGTCACCAGGAATAAGGCAAGGCTAGTTGCCCAAGGATACACTCATGTTGAAGGGGTTGACTTTGATGAAACTTTTGCTCCTGTAGCCAGGCTGGAGTCAATCAGACTACTCTTGGGAGTTGTCTGCCTTCTGAAGTTCAAGCTATTTCAGATGGATGTGAAAAGTTCCTTTCTAAATGGGTACTTAAGTGAGGAAGTATATGTGGAACAGCCTAAGGGGTTTGTGGATCCAAATTGTCCTGATCATGTATACAAATTGAGAGAAGCATTATATGGTCTGAAACAAGCTCCTAGAGCTTGGTATGAAAGGTTGACAAAGTTCATTACTAACAAAGGGTACAGGAAATGAGGATTGGACAAAACTCTTTTTGTGAAGGATGAAGGAGGAAAAATCATGGTAGCTCAAATTTATGTGGATGACATAGTGTTTGGAGGAATGGCAGATAAAATGGTTAAACATTTTGCTGATCAGATGCAATTTGAATTTGAAATGAGCCTCATGGGAGAATTGACCTACTTTCTTGGGCTACAAGTCACACAGATGGAAGATTCAATTTTCCTTTCTCAAAGCAAGTATGCCAAGAATATTGTCAAGAAGTTTGGGATGGAGAATTCCAGTCATAAAAGAACTCCTGCCCCTACTCATCTAAAGCTGTCCAAAGACACAGGTGGCACTAGTGTGGATCAAAGCTTGTACAAAAGTATGATAGGAAGTCTGCTATACTTAACAACCAGCAGACCTGATATAGATTTTGTAGTTGGAGTATGTGCAAGGTGTCATACCCCAAAATTTTCCCTCTTACTTCTCAAAACATTTCATACATCTATACTCAAGGATTCCTCAAGGGTTGATCGACAAACCTCTCCTAGACAATCAACCCAAACTAGGGTTTGGCAATTCTCAGATCCGATGGACTCCAACATCTCCAATGGTCATCATGCCTCCTCATGCTTCAAAGATTCTCCATGTCAAGTTTCAAGCCTTACAAGTCAAACTTCCTCGACAATTGCTCGATGGTTGAAAATAAGTTGTATTGGACAAAAAGTCAACTGTGGTCAACATACAGTCAAACTTCCTAATTTTTGGTCAACATCCTCATTTTTAAGTCACATTCATCATTTGATCAAGGGTTGATCATGATTCATCAAGAAAACTCAAGATTTGCACAAAAGTCAAGCTTTCCAAATTAGGGTTTTTCAATGAAAAGGCAACTAAACTTTGACTGAGCATAACTTCTTCATACTTTCTCAAAAAAATTTCCACCACCTCTCATTTTGAATAGAATCCAATTATCTACAACTTCATGTCTCACAAGAATGTTCAAAAAATGCTTCATTTGGAAGGTATGGGTCAAAACATTACAGGTCCTTTTCAAAGTCAACAAAAAGTTAACTTTTTGTTTTGAACATTTATTGAGCATGGAAACTCCAATTGAGATGAAACCAAAGAGGTTGTTTAGAGGACACCTAGAGCTTTCTAAGAAGTCCAAGAACACTCAAAAATGTCGAAAATTGAGCAAAATACACCTTGAACAAGTTGGTCATTTTTGAATAGGTGCACAAAGAGAAATACTTGTCAAAATCCAAAATTTTGCAAATGGGCCTAGTTTTTCTTGGTTTAAACTTGTTCCTTATCTTATTTGGAACCTTCAAGCCCAATGCCAAGAATTTTGTCTTTATTTTTCTATTTAATTTGGATTTTTATTCATTTAAAAACAAATTAAATTAAAAAATAAGGTATAAAATCAAAATTAAATGCAAAGTTGATTTTTCTCTCATACTTGAGATCCAAGTAACTCATACAAGCTGGCAAATTTCGAAATTTGCATTGATTTGGCAAGAAATTGATGAAATTGGATCAAATAAGGAAGATTTGATTTTGCACAAAATCAAATAATTTTTGCATTGATTTATCAATATTTGTTCTTCAATTCAGCCCAAAATCCATCCACTATAAATGTATAATGCATACAACATGAACAAGAACAGAAAAATTGCTTGGAGGAACCCTAACCTAAAGTCAAAAAATCGTGTTCTTGAAGCAATTTGCAGCCATAGTTCCAGCCCGTTTCAATTAGTTTTAAGCATTCCTTTGCATTCCTTGGAGTCCCTGGAGTCGATCCAGACCTTTACAATACTCAAAAACATCAAGAATCACGAAATCTAGTTTTGGTTTGTTCATCTTTTTTCCAAAATCGATTTCTGTTATTCATGCATTTTTAACGCTTTTTGATTGTTTGTTCATGATCAGCATCAAGTTTGCAAGCTATCTGGGTAGCCCAATTGCATTTTAATGGTCTGGAACGAAAATCACCATTGTTAGGGTTTTCTGAACTGATTTAGGGTTTCTCTAAATACGAAAAATTAGACCAAACCAAGGATACCAGGATGATCAGTGGACAAACGAATCGAACCATGGCTTTATATTTCATTTATATTACTTGTATTGGATTTTTGAAATTTGCAGGGGCCTTAGCGTCGAACGAAGCCGACGCTAAGTGTTTAAAAATTCAAACGAAGAAGAAGGTGTTCTTCGCGCGTGATTTGAATTCCTAGGAAGTGTTTTTGCTTAAAACGAATTCGTTTCAATTTCTAAACACGTGGACGCTCTAGCTCAGTTGGTCAAGGCGCGTGTGTGTGAAGGAAAGGTCTCCGGTTCGAGCCTGGCCAGGACCATATGTTTTTTACAAGTTTGAAAACTAGCATATTTTTCTTCTTTTTTTTTCTATTTTTTTAAATATTTTTCATGTTATTTAATTTATCTTCAATATTTTTTATCATGCATCTAAAAAATACCAAAAATATTTCTTTTTTGCATTATCATCAGAAAAATACTTATTTAATTTTTAAAATTAAAATTATTATTTTTGCATGCATATTTAATTTAATTACTAATTAATCATTTAAATGACTTTTAATTGTTTTTAAATTATCAAATCGATTCCAAAAATTACCAAAAATTTATCTTATCATCTTATTGTCATTAATAACACAAAACCTTTTTCCTCATCCAAAAATATTTATTTTTACTAACATTTTCTTCTTATTGCAATTTTCTCGTATTTCCGATTATGTATCTGTTCACAGGTTGTAGCGTTTCTGACGATTTTTCTTGCTTTTCTTTTTCAATTATGTAACTGCCTATGGGATGTAATAGTTTAATTAGGACTTTTATTTTCCGCACTCTTATTTTGTAACTGCCCCAAAGCCATGTAATAGCGTAGGACTTTATCTTTCCGCATTTTATATTTCCGCAATTTACTTTCTGCACCCTATAAACTGCTAGTAATTAGGCGTGTATGGCAAGATAAAATTGGACATAGACCACTCATAACTCCAAGATAAAATACCTGAAATCAACACACTCTTTTCACACATGCACCCCTTAGGGTAATTCTCTCTCGTTGCCTTGTGAATGCAAATGGTCAAGTCCCTCGAACGTAGAGGTATCCTAGCACCGTTATCTACAAAACAAATCATCATAGTCCCTTCGATACAAAGATCATAGACCCATGATGTCGCCTACAAATATATGATCTTGACCCTCGATTGTCCCCTACGAAAAATGATGATAGTCCCTTCGAATGTGCTAGGATACTTCCTACATGTTGTCGTCTCTGACCATCCGATGTCCCTTCGAATGTCCCTTCTACATCCAACGAATAGGGTTACCTACCAACTAATGGTATGGATAGCGCTATTCTAAAGGAACATAAAAAAACACGAAAACGACCATTCTGAGTAGGTAATAAGACTTTCAGTTGCTTGCTCTATCAAAATACTTTTCACACCACACACTTTTATCAAAGTTCAAACTCTTTTCAAAAAAACGAAACATTTCCGAACACTTTGTATACATTCCTACATGAATCATTACAAAGTCAAAGCGAAATGCCTTTTCAAAACATTTTTGTCAAACACACAGAAAGCACTTTTTTTTTTGAAAATGATCTAAGAGCAACTAAGAGCCCGTAGATAACTACGGATGGAAAGGGGTGCTAATACCTTCCCTTTTCATAACCTTCTCCCTTACTCAGAATCTAAGCGAAGGTCTTTTTCTGTACTTTTACCTTCCCTTAATTGGATAAAAATAAAAGTCGGTGGCGACTCTTGCTATCCGCACATTTGCGATACAAAATCACTAAAAGTCAGTTCACCGTATTACAGAACTGGCGACTCTGCTGGGGAGTACCCTAAAAAGAGAGAATTGCCTTAGGGATTTCTAGATCATTTTTACAGCTTTCTGTTTGACTTGCTTGCTTTATCTTTAAGGGTTGCTTGGGTATCATATTGCGGGGGATCCTACACCCGGATCCGGGTTTCCTTTTAGGTAAGTAGCAATAAATCGTCGCGACCGTTAGACGTATAACTAAACGGTCAACATGATGGCTACGTTAGCGTGACACTTTGGTTGTCCCGATACTCTTCATTCTCAAGTTGAAGATAGTATTTGGCTTCTGCGTGGTGTCATCAAGCGCTAACTAAACTTTTAGAACCTTAATTGACCCATCTTGGCCATTAGAAGGTAGTGAGATGGCCGACTTTGGTGTAGACCGAGGTTGGTTGATACTCGATGCTACGCTCATTAAGATCAGACTTTTGGGATATTTTCGGTCGACCACTTGGTAGTCGTATTGAAATAAACGCCTACGAGAAAGATCAATGATATGAGATTCCTAGAACCCGGTTACTATTATAGGACAGGATGAACCAACTCAAACTTTTGGTGGGGTAATCACCTATACCTCATGCAAGCCTTAAACCTATGCTCATTGTGTGAATTATTTGTGTGTGCTAAACAAGACATCATGACATCATCGCATTGCATATCATCTCTAACTATTTCAAGGACCTAGGGATTTATCTTTTCTCTGTTTTATAGGGATTATGGCTTCTAGAAAGACTATCCGAATCAACTTCTTGGGTGTACCTTCTCAGCTCAAAGAATTGGTTTCAGAAATTCCTGATCATGTCGAGTTCATCAAAAGGCATGGTTATCTGCTTGATTTGGTTATCTCCGGTTTTAAAGAAGATATGATGCATGTCCTATTTCAGTTCTTCGATCCGAAACACCATTGCTTTACATTCCCAGATTATCAGTTAGTTCCTACCTTGGAAGAGTTCTCTAAGCTTCTTGGGGTACCTATTATTGACCAAATGCAATTCACCGGTCTAGAAAAGGTTCCTAGGTACGAAGACATTGCATCAGCGCTACATCTAAAGCGCTCAGACATTGAATCCAATTGGGAAACTAGAAGCGGAGTTAAGGGTTTACTCGCCAAGTTCTTGATTAAGAAAGCCCGAGAGTTCCTCAAAGTTATGAGTTTCCATGCATTCGAAGACATTGTGGCCTTGCTAATCTATGGTTTGGTTCTATTTCCTAACTCGGATCAGTTCATAGATGTCAACGCCATCAAGTTGTTTCTTACTCGTAATCCTGTGCCTACTTTACTTGGAGACATTCTACATTCTCTCCACACTCGTACTACTAAGAGACAAGGAACTCTCATGTGTTGTATACCGTTACTTTCCAGGTGGTTTATTTCGCACCTTCCTCCATCCGTATTGAAGAACGAGCAAAGGTTGAAGTGGTCTCAAAGGCTAATGTCACTCTCTCATTCAGATATCCGTTGGTGTCTTTTCTCTCAAAAGGACTTCACATTCATTGAGCGTTGTGGAGAATTCCCTAATGTACCACTCCTTGGTATTAGGGGAGGTATTACTTACAACCCTTCTCTAGCTCTACGTCAGCTTGGTTTTGCTCGAAGAGATGGTCCTCATGATATGCTTCTCCAAGATATTGTGTTCGATTACAACCACAATCTCCAGAATTACCGACGAAGGTTCATACACGCTTGTGGCATGGTAAAGAAGACTGATACCAAGACTTTGGGGCACCAGAACTCCATGCCTTGGGAACCTTACCTCAAATGGGTGCGAGCTCGAGCTTAAAACCTCATGATGCCATTTACACTCGTGTTACCAGTAATTATGGAACTTGTTGCTATAGGTGACGTACCCTATACTATTCTCCATCCGGACATGCCTACTGATTCTGAAGACTTGAAGAGATCCTGGATTCAACTAAAAGAAGAAAGGGATACATTCGAAGCTCAGTGCTATGCAAGCGATAAGAAGGTACTAGAGTTGACAAAGCTACTTCACGAGGAGCGAAACATCAACGCCTACCTCGGCACCAAGAGGAAGCGCCCATGGGAGACTTAGAGCTCTAGGATTTTTGTTCTCTTATTTTATTTTATTGTTTTGAACTATCTTTTGTACTTAAAAAGAAAGAGAATAAAAAGAGAACTAATAAATGTGTGTTCGTGCTTGTTTAACAAATTTAAATCTCTAAGGTCCTTGAAAACATTGCATTGCATTTGCATGAACATCGCATATCATGGCATAACATCTCATAACAGGTACATTGAAGATTGGTTTTCTCATTTTCTCGCTATTTATTTTAGCAGAAATGGCTCTTGAACAGACTGTCAAAGATCTCCAGGTTCAGAATGCTCAATTCCAGGAAATGTTCACTAGCTTGGTCCAAGGCCAAGAAGATCTGAAGAAACTCATCAACAGAAAGAAGTGGGTCGTTGGTGTTCTCAACATGGGCAGACGTTACAAAGGTGGTCTTAAAGTGGTCAGCCGGATAGAGCTCTCAGAAGGGAGTGTCAAGACTGAGGGAAGTGTCAAGGGACATGAAGAAGACCAGCGTGAGCCTGAGAAGGACAAAGAAGATCACTATGATAATGACCAGTACTCTGATGAAGATGATAAGTACAAGCAACTTGAAGAACGTCTGAATGCTGTGGAAAACCTGAAGATGTCCGGGCTGAATTTTGATGATTTGAGTCTTGTCCCTGGTGTGGTGATTCCTCCCAAGTTCAAAGTTCCTACTTTTGCCAAGTATGATGGCATTTGTTGTCCGAAGTTGCATTTGAAGTCCTATGTTCAGAAGATCAACCCCCACACTGATGATAGAAAGTTATGGATGCATTATTTCCAAGAGAGTTTGTCCGGAACTCAATTGGAGTAGTATTATCAGCTAGAGAATGACCGTATCCGTACTTGGAGTGATTTGGCAGATGCTTTCTACAAACAGTATGAGTACAATGCTGAATTGGCACCCACTCGCATGCAACTACAGAGCATGTCTATGGGTCGTGATGAGAAGTTCAAAGAGTATGCTCAGAAATGGAGAGATCTAGCAGGCAGAGTTCAACCACCCTTGTCCCATAGGGAGTTGGTTGATATGTTTATGGGGACACTGACGGGTCCATTCTTCAATCATCTGATTGGAAACTCTTCAGCCGGATTCACCGAGCTGATATTGACAGGAGAGCGTATTGAAGCTAGTATCAAGAGTGGGAAGATTCATGTAGAGACATCTTCAAATGCCAATGCTGTGTATGGTCAGAAAAGCTGAGCCAAGACCGACCGTGCTCAATCTGTGGGGGAAGTTGTGATCTCCAATCCTACATCAGCACAACCTCAGCGAGACAACGCGCGTAGCCCAGAATGCGCCACGAAGACAGTTTACAAAGATCAACATGCCGTTGTCGTAAGCCTTGCAACACATGTTGAAAGCAGAGCTGATTACTTTGAAGGATCCTCCTTAGAGTGTCAACACTTCCTCTCCGAGATATAATCCTAATGGTAAGTGTGCTTACCACTCCAATATCCCAGGGCACGACACTGACAATTGTTGGGCTCTGAAGAACAAAATTCAAGATATGATTGAAGCTAAGCAGATTGAGTTTGACCCTCCTGTTGAGACTCCGAATGTGATTAATGATCATATGCCTAACCATGACAAAAGTTCCAATGCTATTGGAGAGAACTCTTATGTTTTCAACATAGATGACTTGACCGTTCCTCTGATGACTGTTAAGAAGAATTTGCTGCAAGCCGGTGTCAATCCAAGATGCCCAGAGAATTGTCGTTGGTGCCCATCTGCACCTGATGGTTGTGCTTGGTTGAGAAGACGTGTTCAGTGCATGATGGATAACCGTGAAATACTATTCCTGAAACCACCTGTAGAGAGTCTGTGTGAGGACATGTCTAAGAAACTGAAGATCGAGGATGTGAATGAAACTGTACCGTCTGCATGGGATACCTTGGGGCAGCCAAGTGGAAAGTTTGATTACATGGTGAAGTACACCATTCCTGAGAGATACCAGATTCCTATTGAAGATGTTAAGGTGATCGGATGGGGTGACGATTTCCCAAAAGACTATGCTGATGTAAACAAAATAAGGATTTCCTCTACTGATCCCATGCCTAGAGTGGCACCTCTCATCATTACTTCTCCCAGACCGGTTCCATATTCCTCTGACAAAGCTATACCTTGGAATTATGGAGCTGAGGTTTACTATCATGGCGTCAAGCAAGACCCTCTGACCATTGAGGATCTTACAGTTGAAGCTACCATTCCTGACATTGACAACATCACCGTGTAATACGGTGAACTGACTTTTAGTGATTTTGTATCGCAAATGTGCGGATAGCAAGAGTCACCACCGACTTTTATTTTTATCCAATTAAGGGAAGGTAAAAGTACAGAAAAAGACCATCGTTTAGATTCTGAGTAAGGGAGAAGGTTATGAAAAAGGAAGGTATTAGCACCCCTTTCCATCCGCAGTTTATTCTACGGGCTCTTAGTTGCTCTTAGATCACTTTAAAATTGTGCTTTCTGTGTGTTTGACAAAAATGTTTTGAAAAAGGCATTTCGCTTTGACTTTGTAATGACTCATGTAGGAGTGTATACAAAGTGTTCGGAAATGTTTCGTTTTGAAAAGAGTTTGAACTTTGAAAAAGAAAGTGTGTGGTGTGAAAAGCATTTGGTTTAGAGCAAGCAACTAAAAGACTTATTACCCACTCAGAATTGGTCGTTTTTGTACTTCTAAGTTCCTTTAGAGTAGCGCTAGCCATACCATTAGTTAGTAGGTAGCTCCATTCATTGGATGCAAGCGGGACATTCGAAGGGACATCGGATGGTCATAGAAAGCAACTTGTAGGAAGTATCCTAGCACATTCGAAAGGACTATCATCATTTTTCGTAGGCGACAATCGAGGGTCAAGATCATGTATTCGTAGGCGACATCGTGGGTCTATGATCTTTGTATCGAAGGGACTATGATGATTTGTTTTGAAGGCAACGGTGCTAGGATACCTCTACATTCGAGGGACATGACCATTTTGATTTCGTAAAGGCAACGAGAGAGAATTACCCTAAGGGGTGCGTGTGTGAAAGAAGTGTGTTGATTTCAAGTATTTTATCTTGCAAATTAGTGAGCTATGTTCGTTATTATCTTGCCATACACGCCTAGTTACTAGCAATTTATAGGGTGCGGAAATTAAAATGCGGAATGTAAAGTGCGGAAAGGTAAATCCTACGTTATTACATGGCTTTGGGGCAGGTACATAATTTTAAAATGCGGAAAATAAAGTCCTAATTTAAGCTATTACATCCCATAGACAGTTACATTATTGAAAAAATAAAATGATAAAGAAAGAATCATCTGAATCGGATCAACCTGTAAAGGAATGAGAAATCGGAAAATACGATATGAATCGAACAAGAGAAAAAATGTTAGTAATAATGCAAATTTTTATATGAGAAAATTATTACATGCTGGAAATAATATAAATATGTTAAAATAAATTTTTGGGATTTTTTAGATGCAATTTAATAATTTAAAATGAATTAAAAGTGATTAAAATGCAAAAATATGAATAAAAATAAATATGCATGCAAAAATATATTTTTTAATTTTATAAATTAAATAAAGATTTTATGAAAATAATGCAAAAAGAAAATTAATTTTTGATGATTTTTAAATGCAGAAATAAAAACATGAAATTAATTAAAACAATGCAAAAATAATTAAAAATATGAAAATAGAAAAATAATGCAAGTTTTGGAAAAAGAATGAAAACCCGGTCCTAGAAGGGGTCGAACTCATGACCCTGTGGAGAATCTTCCCAACACCAAGCCTTAACCACTGGGACAGCGTATACTTTGTGTCTGGAAAATTCAAGCAATGGTTTATGAATGAATACGTGTCCTGGACTTTTGAAATTCAAACGCGCAGTCAGCAGGTGGGTCCCAGTTTGAACGAATGGACAAATCAGAAGCCTCCTTCGCGCCACGCATGCCTCTGCCGGTCCACGCCAGTCAACGACGCCGGAGCCCTAGCTCCGGTCGTCTTCTCCGGCGACTATAATTCTGGGATCTGCAAAAATAACACGAATAAACAGAAAAAGGATACCCTACCCCCCTAATTGGGTGGCTGCGAATTCAATGGTGTGGTTCTCTTGCCCTAAATCGTCCTGGATTTTCAGTTTCAAAGAAAACAGTTCATCGAACCCTAGCCATGGCAACGTATGATTTATGCGTTTATGCTTGCATGAGATGCATCATTCCTGATCTATTGAGTGTCCTCAGTTCATTCAAACATATAAAAGCAGTTAATAACGCAAGAAATAAGAAATTCGATTTTCAAGTTTTTACCAAATCGGAGCAAGCTCTAGATCGAGTTCTGGGCTGTCTTGGCTTCAAGTAAAAGATGATTATGCCTCCTGGGAACCTCAGGAACAAGAATGGATGGCTGGCACACCTTGAATCTTGCTCAAAATTAGAATTCGAATTTTCAAGTTTTGAGAAAAAATTTGCAAGAACAAGGGTTTGGCTTGAGCTAGGGTTTCCTCCTCGTGGTTGGCTATGATGCTTGGTATTTATAGAGAAAATTTGGATGGCAAAGGGAGTGAAAAAGATTTGATTTGGAGCATTCAATTTTTTCAAATAAAAATCAATTTTCTTGAAGGAAATTTGATTTCCTCTTCAATGCTTGATCATGCACGAATTTGGTAAGGATATTGGGCTATCTTGGACTTCAAGGAAGATATAAATCCATTCCTTTTGAAAAAATACTTAATTTTCATATTTTATATAATTTATTTTTGAATTAAATGTTATAAAATTCAAAGATAAATCATAAAATAGAAAATCACCATGGCCAAGCATTTATGGGTCAAGAATAATGTCATGAACAAGTTTGGATCAAAAGATTTTAGGCCCATTTGGAAAATTTTGCATTTTGACCAAAATGTCCTTTTGTGCAATTGTCCAAAATTGCCCAACTTCTGAATAGTGTATCTTGCTCAATTTTCCACATTTTTGAGTGTTCTTGGACTTTTTGGAAAGCTCTAAGAGTCCTCTAACCAACCTGTTTGGTCTCATCTCAATTGGAGTTTCCATGATCAAAATATCTTCAAAACAAAAAGTTGACTTTTTGTTGACTTTGAAAATGACCTGTAATGTTTTGAGCTATACCTCTCAAATGAAGCATTTTTTGGACATTCTTGTGAGACATGAAGTTGTAGAGAATTGAATTTCCTTCAAAACAAGAGGTTGTGGAAAAATTTCTGAGAAAGTATGAAGAAGTTATGATCAGTCAAAGTTCAGTTGACTTTTCATCTAGAAACCCTAATTTAGAAAGTTTGACTTTTGAGCAAATCTTGAGTTTTCTTGATGAATCATGATCAACCCTTGATCAAATGATGAATGTGACTTCAAAATTAGGATGTTGACCAAAAATCATGAAGTTTGACTGTATGTTGACCACAGTTGACTTTTTGTCCAATACAACTGATTTTCAACCATCTGAGCAATTGTCTGAGGAAACTTGATCTGTGAAGCTTGAAACTTGACATGGAGAATCTTTGAAGCATATGAGGAGGCATGAAGTCCATTGGAGATGTTGGAAGCCCATCTTGGCCTGAGAGATACCAAACCCTAGTTTGGGTTGATTGTCTAGGAGAGAGTTTGTCTGATCAACTCTTGAGGAATCCTTGAGTATAGATGTATGAAATCTCTTGAGTAAATGGAGGGCAAATTTTGGGGTATGACAGCTGCCCCTGTTCAATCTTCTTGTACTGGAGGGTTAGATTGACACGCTTGTCTTTCGTGACCTGGAGGTAGAAGAAGATGATTGAACACTCGAGTGCACCTGAAAATTTGCACTCGTGGTTGGCTGATGATGCGGGAATGGGCTTACAGATGCCATTTGGAGATGCTGGATACTTCGCTGGGGAATGAGTCGTACGCTAGACTCGAGAATGTCGATAGGAGAATTGACGAGGATGGGCTTAAGATGCCATCTGGAAAGATCGATGCTGGGGAGTGAGCCGTACGCTAGGCTCTGTAGTCGTTTCTAGAAGGAGCATGGAGATGGGCTTAAGATGCCATCTGGAGGGAGTCGTACGTTAGACTTTGTGCTCATCTTTGAATGAAGTTATTGGTTTGTACTGATTTTTAACCAAATATGCAGCATTCTGAAGGCGAAGAAATGTTGACAAATAGTTGGAGATGGGCTTAAGATGCAATCCAAGGCAACTGAGTCGTACGCCAGACTCTGTAGTCGCTGTTGAAAATCGGGAATCAGAATAAATCTTCGTGCTGATTACTCTGAGGGAGGTTGTAGTTGGCAAAAATGTGGATAGCTTCCCTGTTGTGCATCGGGCGTTGATCCATTGCTTGTTATCGGAGGATAACCAGGGGCGGTCTTTCAGATAGTTTTCCCGTCGATTCGGGGCTTAATCCTGGACCAGTCGTCGGAGGACAACCAAGGGCGGTCTTTCAGATAGTTTTCCCGTCGATTCGGGGCTTAATCCTGGACCTGTTTGCGTCAGAAGTGACTGTTACCTGTTTTGGAAAAAACAAGAGAAACTTTGATAGAATATTGGTTAGTTTTATGCAAAGTATGATGCATGACAGTGTATATGAATGACATATGCATGAATTATGACTTTATGAGTAATGTATGAATGATAGATGTTGTGGTATTTCAAAACATATCCATCTTGAAGAAGATGCGGATATTCTGTTTGAGGATTTCTGACTTCTGCTTGGGGATTCGAGTAGGTGAGAACCCCGCTTTTGAAGGAGAAGAAAGATATCCTGGATTCCTCCGATGCACTATCTGACCAAGTCTTGGGCCTAGATATTGTTGAGGAAGGTAGAGATTTGAGAGGCTCGTTGTTGGAGATCTCATATATAGACCCTGCTGAGGAGAATCTGGGAGGCGATCCGTTGGGGACCTTGTATGTAGATCCTGCTGAGGAAATTTAGGAGGCGCTCTACTGGGGATTCTGGGTGTAGATCTCGCTGGAGAGCATTTGATAGTTGCCGGGAGACCGGGTTGGAAGAGTCAGGAGCCCGTTGTAATCTCTGGCTGGGGGATGAAGATGTAGTTTCTCCGATGCACTATCTGACCAAGTTTCGGGTCTGGATACTGCTGTTGGGGAGAAAGGGAAAGGACTTTTGTCATTCCAACTCCCGGGTCTGTAGTAAGTACTTTTATGTTCACTTTTCGTATGTTTGCGATTAGATTTTTATTGTCAAATGCATATAATCATTCAAAGCAAACGTTGGACTTATTGCAAACGATAACAACAAGAATTGTAAAGAGAAAGAATTTATGCTTATTTGAAATATGGCGATGGCCAAGTAGTTTGTACACAAGAAAGGTAAAGCCATGGAAACAATCTCGTTAAGTTCCAACTATGCTAGTACTCATATATTTCAACTATCTCATCTCCTTGTCAGAGAAAGTGAGTAGACGATCTTCGCCATTTGAATCTTGAATGATAGTAGTCCTGAAGGTGTGATCCGAAGAGACATAGTTGTACGCTTAAATCCCTAACTTTTGCCTAGACCGCCCTTTCGGTTTTCACCACCGATACTTTTTGCCCAAGCCGCCTTTCGTGTTTTCGACTTGCCGTGTACATGTTTTGTATATATCCTTAACTTTGCCCGAACCTTTTGGTTCGCCAGATGCCCTTATTTTTGCCTAGGCCACCGACCTAGCGGGTCTCTTTTATGCGTAGTATTTTTGACTATGTCTGCTCATGTGGTGTGGGAAGTCTTCACCATCCATGGTGCTAAGTATCATAGCTCCGCCGAAAATATCCTTGACTACAAATGGTCCCTCATAGGTGGGAGTCCATTTGCCCTCGGATCACCTTGTGGAAGAATGATGCGCTGACTACTAGATCACCGACTTGGTAGACTCGATGCTTGACCTTCTTGTTAAATGCTCGATCATTCGCTTCGATAACTGTCCATGGCGTATGGACGCGAGTCGCTTCTCATCAATCAAGTTAATCTGGTCAAGGCGAGTCTGACCCAATCGCTTCGCCTAACTCGCCTCCCGAGGACTCGTTGAGGGTATCCGAACCTCGATGGGTAAGACGGCTTCCATTCCGTATACAAGAGAGAAGGGGTTGCCCTTGGATGTTCGTAGTAGTGCGATAACCATGAAGAGCAAATGGTAACATCTCATGCCAATCCTTGTAAGTCACCATCTCTCAGATAATCTTCTTAATGTTTTTGTTGGCGGCTTCCACTACGCCATTCATTTTAGGCCGATATGGAGAAGAATTGTGATGCTTGATCTTGAACTCGTGCGAGTTCGGTGATCATCTTGTTGTTGAGATTAGAGCCATTATCCGTGATAATCCTTTCGGGGTGCCATACCGATGATAAGATTATGCTTGATGAATCGAGCCACAACGCTCTTGGTAACAGATGCGAACGAGGCGCTTCTACCCATTTGGTAAAGTAATCAATTGCCACAAGGATGAAACGATGTCCATTGGAAGTCAGGCTTAATCTCTCCAATCATGTCTATGCCCCACATTGCAAAAGGCCAAGGAGAAGTTAAAACATTCAGAGGTATCGAGGTACGGTACTTTGTCGGCATAACCGCACTTGTGACAAGATCGAGCATAGCGGTGACAATCGCTTCCATGGTGGACCAATAGTAACCTATTCTCAAAATCTTCTTAGCCATGGTGTGTCCACCGGAGTGGGTACCAAATGCGCCCGTAACTCTTCCATGATACGCATTGTGCTTTTCGTCTACATGCGGAGTAAGCACAAGTCGTGGTTGCGCTTGTATAAGATGTCGCTAAGGAAGAATTTGGATGCAAATCTTCTCATGAACTTTATCATTGATGATGCCCTGGATATTCCCGAGTCTCAAGATACTCTTCACGCATAATACCAAGGTTTCTCTTCTACGTCAAGCTCATAACAATAAGTTCGTCGAACTTCTCAATGATGATCTGGGGAGCCTCGTTGTCCCATCTAACCTTGAACATAGACGACATAGTAGCCAATGCGTCTGCCAACTGATTCTCTTCTCGTGGAATGTGATCAAAAGTAATCTCTTCAAAGTAGGGGATCAAACTCAGAACATGCTCTCGATATGGAATGAGATTCGGGTGCTTTGTATCCCACTCGCCTTAATCGACCGATCACCAAAGTCGAGTCTCCATATACTTGTAAGAACTTGATTCTAAGTCAATAGCGCTTTAAGACCCATGATGCACGCTCAGATTCGCCATGTTATTAGTGCAATGAAACATAATCTAGCGGTGAAAGGAGTATGTCCGCTGTGGAGATGTAATGATGGCGCCAATGCCATTGCCAAGTGAGTTTGAGGCTCCATCAAAGACCATGGTCCATCGATCCTTGTTCAGGTCCTTCGTTCGGTCCTGGTTCTTCGCAATCAGTGACTAGTAGAACATCTTTGTCTGAAATTGAACCGCATAGACCGATAGTCATCTACGGCTTGATGAGCCAAATGATCGGCTACTACACTTCCTTTGATCGCTCGAGAAGTGTATGGATGTCATACTCGGTCAGATCATTTGCCATCTTGCTATTCTTCCCGAGAGCTGGTTTTCAAATATGTATTTTATCGGATCCATCTTGGAAATCAACAAGGTAGTGTGAGTCAACACATACTGTCTTAGTCGGCGAGCAGCCCAAGCCAAAGCGTTGCAAGTTTTCTCAAGCTATGAGTATCTTATTTCACGGTAAACTTTTGCTAAGGTAGTATATTGCATGCTCTTTCGACCTGACTCATGTTGCCCCAACACACACCCCATTGAATTTTCTAACACTCAGTACATGATAAGAGGTCTTCTTCGGCAGGTGGCATCGATGGGAGGATTCTGAGGTACTCCTTGATCTTGTCAAAAGCGATCCGCAATCGCTGCTCCATTCCACTACTTGATCTTTCTTTAGTAACTTGAAGATTGGCTCAGTAGCAGCTGTGCAATGAACCTGCAATGTAGTTTAGTCGGCCCAAGAAACCTCTCGACTTCCTTCTCGTAAGGGCGCGGCATCTCTTGAATAGCTTTGACCTTGGCGGGGTCAACCTCAATACCTTTATTACTGACAACAAACCCTAAGAGTTTTCCGGATCTGACTCCAAAGGTGCACTTGTTGGGATTCGCCTCAATCTGATCTTCAACGTCAACAGTTTCGCAAATGATCTAGATGTTCTTCTTCACCGTGAGCGAGCTATCATGTCGCCGACGAGACCTCTATCTCGTGATGAATCATGTCATGAAACAATGTCACCATAGCATCGATAAGTGGCGCCTGCGTTCTTCAGTCCAAACGGCATAACCTTGTAGCAGAAAGTACCCCACTGTGTAACAAAAGTAGTCTTCTCCATGTCTTCGGGAGCCATTTTGATCTGATTGTAACCGGAGAAACCATCCATGAAGGAGAAAACCTTGTGCTGAGCGGTGTTGTCAACCAGAACATCGATATGAGGGAGTGGAAAATCGTCTTTCGGACTTGCTTTGTTCAGATCTCTGTAATCCACACACATTCGTACTTTGCCATCCTTCTTAGGTACGGGTACCACATTTGCAACCCACTGGGGATAAGAGGTGACAGCTAAGAAACCGGCTGAACTGTTTATAACTTCGCTTTGATTTTCTCTCGACATCTCGGACGCGACGAACCTTCGTTTCACCGAGAAAACCTTCTTTTGTCGGCAATCGGTGCACCACAATATCAATGTCTAAACCTGGCATATCTTCGTATGACCAAGCAAAAACCTCAATGTAGTCTCGTAGCATCTGAACCAACCTTTCTTTAACACTGTTCTCAAGACCCGCTCCTATCTTGATCTCTTTTCTGCCTTCGCAAGACTCAAATTCACAACCTCAACTTGCTCTTCGTGGTCTGATAACTCGCTCTTCTTGTCAGAGTCCGGCAAGTTCTCCTGGCACTTCACAATCTTCCTCACCTTCTTCTTCGCTTGGTAGATCGGATTATCGAAGTCATATTTAGCAATAGCATAGCTGTTATTAACGAGATTCGGAGTGATTCTGCAGTGTATTACGTGGGTGTGTGTAAGAAACACATAGCTTTTTGAATGGGTGATAAAGTAAAAGAAATAAAACAAACAATTGAATGCAAAAGTCCAACGATTTATTGAATGAAAGTACGCAAACGACAGATAATAACCCTCGCAAACGAGCCATGATGCCCCGGGCAAGGCACTAGGCTTTCAAAGTTTATCGTTCAAAACATAAAGAAATACGAAAAGCAAAACAAAACAAAAGCAATTACTCCTGACTAAAGGAGATTGGTATGACGTCTTCAGTCTTCCAATTGCTGAGCCCATGATCCGAGTTGGGAAGATCCACTTGCCGATGTCGAAGTCGTTGTCGCTGCCTTCTATAGCATGGATTCCACTTTGGCTGCGGAAAGGAAGTTGGCACGTCACGGCGTATCATCTTCGACCTTGATGGTGAAGCCTAAACCACTTGTCAAATTTGAAAGGAAGATCGGAGTGACCCCAAATAGTACTACCTTCTTCAACAACAGCTTGAGCATCTTTTAGTGAGGCCATCCTAGGCGGAGTCTTAACAACCAGAGGATGGGAGAGTCAACAGGCGTGACTCTGGGCATTGTTTCAAAAGCTTGACAGGGAGTCTCGAAGAATTCTCCTTCCATCTCAAGGTATCAGAATGACTGTAGATGACTGACCATATACTCTTCTTCACCACATACTGTGACAACCTTCCCTTTCACCGGTACTTCACGATGTAGGTAGAGGTAGCCGCCCCATGTATCCAAGGGCCCAAGTAGGCAAGAGTGTGGACGAATGTCCATGACAAAGAAAGTGGAGTCAAAAGTCCGGGAACCGACTTTAACAGTGCAGAGTGAGCTCTCCAAGTACCGCTTAGAACCATCAAAAGCTCTCACAATTATGTCACGGGTCTCGAACCAACCCTCGACATCAAGTCGATCAAAAGCAGCTTCGGAAGGATATTCAGAGCGTAACCGTATCTACCAAAACATGAGATAATGTAGTGCCCTTGCATTCAACAGATGTGCAAGGCTTTGTTGTGTTTCTTTCCTAGAGTCAAATCAGAGAAGCCTAGGCCGTTGTTGGCCAGTGCTAGCAATACAAACTTTAAACCGGTCAGTGGTAGTGTTCGTGAGCATTCTTCGAAACTTCACCAAGGCTAGCATGAGCCTCGAGCACAAGAGCGAGCAAGTATGGAGATCTTGGACGAGTCTGTCCCAACTGCTCCACAACATTGTAGTCACTTTTCTTGATAATCTTAATTTCTTCCATTTCTTGTTTGAGGTGTCTTCAGAACTTCCTTTGGTACTGAGCAGGATGAGTCACCGGTTCTTTCCTCTAGCTTGGGAGTGGATTGAATAGCTGGAATGCGAGCTGGAGTCGCGGTGTCTTTTGGAGGAGAGATATCTGGAGAGAATACCCTTCTGGTTCGAGTCACCTTACTAGATCCGGTGATGTTGTCAATGTCAGGAATGGTAGCTTCAACAGTAAGATCTTCAATGGTCAGAGGGTCTTGCTTGACGCCATGATAGTAAACATCAGCTCCATAATTCCAAGGGATAGCTTTGTTAGAGGAATATGGAACTGGTTTGGGAGAAGTGATAATGAGAGGTGCCACTCTAGGCACAGGATCAGCAGAGGAAATCCTTATTGTGTTAACATCATCATAGTCTTCTGGGAAATCGTCACCCCATCCGGTCGCCTTAACATCTTCAATAGGAATCTTGTAACTCTTAGGAACAGTGTACTTCACCATGTAATCATATTTTCCACTTGGCTGCCCCAAGGTGTCCCACACAGATGGTACAGTTTCGTTTGCATTGTTGATCTTCAGCTTAGACATTTCTTCACATAGCTTCGCAGGTGGTTTCGTATAGTATCTCACGGTTATCCATCATGCAATCGAACACGCCTTCTCAACCAAGCACAACCATCAAAGCATGGGCACCAACAATTCTCCGGCATCCGGATTGACACCGCTTACAACAAATTCTTCTTAACACCATCGAGGAATGGTCAAGTCATCTATGTTGAAAACATAAGTATCGTCACCAATAACATTGGAACCCTTGTCATGATTAGGCATAGGCGCTGATCACATTCGAGTCTCAACAGAGGATCAAACTCAACTGCTTAGCTTCAATCATATCTTGAATCTTGTTCTTCGAGCCCAACAATCATCAGATTATGTCCCGGGCTATTGGAATGGTAAGCACACTTAGCATTAGGATTGTACTGAGAGGAGGTATTGACATTCGAGGAGGATCCTCAAAGCAATCACCGCTTTCAACATGTGTTGCAAGGCTTGCGACAAGGCATGTTGATCTTCAGAACTGCCTTCGTGGCGCTCTCGTTACGCGTTGTCTCACGAGGTTGTGCCGATGTAGGATTGAGATCACAACCGCCCCCACGGATTGAGCACGGTCGGTCTTGGCTCGCTTTTCCGACCATACACAACATTAGTTTCTTTCTTAGCACCAAAAGATCTCTTCGAAAGATTTGAAGATGTCTCTACATGAATCTTTCCACTTGATACCAGCTTCAATACTCGCCGTCAATATCAACTCGGTGAATCCGGTGAAGAATTTCCAATCGATGATTGAAGAAAGGGCCCCGTTGTTCCCATAAACATATCAACCAACTCCCTATTGGACAAGGGTGGTTGAACTCACCGCTAGATCTCCATTTCGAGCATACTCCTTGAACTTCTCATCACGACCCATAGACATGCTTTGTAGTTGCATGCGAGTGGGTGTCAATTCAAGATTGTACTCATATTGTCAGAAAGCATCACCAAGTCACCCAAGTACGGATACGGTCATTCTCTAGCCGATAGTACCATTCCAACCGGTTCCGACAAACTCTCTTGAAAATAGTGCATCCACAACTTTCGTCATCATGTGGGGATTGATCTTCCGACATAAGACTTCAAATGCAGCTTAGGGCAAGACATGCCATCATATTTGGCAAAAGTTGAACTTTGAACTTGGGAGGAATCACAACACCGTGACAAGACTCGATCATCAAAATTCAGCCCGACATCTTCGTGTTTTCCACAAGATTCAGACGGTCTTCAAGTTGCTTGTACTTGTCATCCTCATCGAGTATTGGCCATCATAGTTCTTCTCAAGTTCAGCCGACCGCCTTCACCATCACCTTGTTACTTTGCTCATCTTCCTTCTTGACACTTCCTTCGAGAGCTCAATTCGACTAACCACTTAGGACCACCTTTGTAGGCCCGCCCATGTTGAGGAGACCAACAACCTTCTTCTTCTGTTGATGAGCTTCTTCAGATCTTCTTGGCCTTGACCAAGTCGGTAAACATCTCAAAACCGAGCATTCTGAGTTGGAGATCTTTGACATTGCTCAAGAGCCATTTCGCTAAAATAAATAGCGAGCAAATGAGAAAACCAATCTTCAATGTACCGTGATGCAATGTTATGCTATGATATGCAATGTTTATGCGAATGCAATGCAATGTTTTCAAGGACCTTAGAGATTTAAATTTGTTAAACAAGCAATGAACAAACATTTATTAGTACTCTTTTCATTATTCTTTTTCTTTTAAGTACAAGAGATAGTTCAAAACAATAAAAAAACATAAACATCCTAAAGCTCTAAGTCTCCCATGGGCGCTTCCTCTTGGTGCCGATGTAGGCGTTGATGCTTCTCATGAAGTAGCTTGGTTAACTCTAGCACTTTCTTCTCACTTGCATAGCATCGAGCTTCAAAGGTATCCTCTTCTTTAAGTGAATCCGATCTCTTCAAGTCTTCAAAATCAATAGGCATGTCGATGGAGAACGGTATAGGTACGCCACCTATAGCAACAGTTCCATAATTACTGGTAAAAGAGGCGTGAATGGCATCATGAGGTTTTGAGCTCGAGCTCGCACCCATTTGAGGTAAGGTTCCCAAGGAATGGAGTTCGTGCCCCAAAGTCTTGGTATCGCCTTCTTTACCATGCCCCAAGCGTGTATGAACCTTCGGTAATTCGAGATCGTGATTGTAGTCGAACACAACATCTTGGAGAAGCATATCATGTGGACCATCTTTTCGAGCAAAACCAAACTGACGTAGAGCTAGAGAAGGGTTGTAAGTAATACCTCCCCTTATACCAAGAAGTGGTACATTAGGTAATTCTCCACAACGCTCAATGAAGGTGAAGTCCTTTTGAGAGAAAAGACTCCAACGGATATCTAAATGAGAGAGTGACATCAATCTTTGAGACCATCTCAACCTTTGTTCATTCTTCAAAACTGATGGAGGAAGGTGCGAAATAAACCACCTGGAAAGTAACGGTATACAACACATGAGAGTTCCTTGTCTCTTAGTAGTACGAGTGTGGAGAGAATGTAGAATATCTCCAAGTAAGGTAGGCACAGGATTACGAGTAAGAAACAACTTGACGGCGTTGACATCTATGAATTGATCCGAGTTAGGAAATAGAACCAAACCATAGATTAGCAAGGCCACAACGTCTTCGAATGCATGGAAACTCATAACTTTGAGGAACTCTCGGGCTTTCTTAATCAAGAACTTGGCGAGTAAACCCTTAACTCCGCTTCTAGTTTCCCAATTGGATTCAATGTCTGAGCGCTTTAGATGTAGCGCTGATGCAATGTCTTCGTACCTAGGAACCTTTTCTAGACCGGTGAATTGCATTTGGTCAATAATAGGTACCCCAAGAAGCTTAGAGAACTCTTCCAAGGTAGGAACTAACTGATAATCTGGGAATGTAAAGCAATGGTGTTTCGGATCGAAGAACTGAAATAGGACATGCATCATATCTTCTTTAAAACCGGAGATAACCAAATCAAGCAGATAACCATGCCTTTTGATGAACTCGACATGATCAGGAATTTCTGAAACCAATTCTTTGAGCTGAGAAGGTACACCCAAGAAGTTGATTCGGATAGTCTTTCTAGAAGCCATAATCCCTATAAAACAGAGAAAAGATAAATCCCTAGGTCCTTGAAATAGTTAGAGATGATATGCAATGCGATGATGTCATGATGTCTTGTTTAGCACACACAAATAATTCACACAATGAGCATAGGTTTAAGGCTTGCATGAGGTATAGGTGATTACCCCACCAAAAGTTTGAGTTGGTTCATCCTGTCCTATAATAGTAACCGGGTTCTAGGAATCTCATATCATTGATCTTTCTCGTAGGCGTTTATTTCAATACGACTACCAAGTGGTCGACCGAAAATATCCCAAAAGTCTGATCTTAATGAGCGTAGCATCGAGTATCAGCCAACCTCGGTCTACACCAAAGTCGGCCATCTCACTACCTTCTAATGGCCAAGATGGGTCAATTAAGGTTCTAAAAGTTTAGTTAGCGCTTGATGACACCACGCAGAAGCCAAATACTATCTTCAACTTGAGAATGAAGAGTATCGGGACAACCAAAGTGTCACGCTAACGTAGCCATCATGTTGACCGTTTAGTTATACGTCTAACGGTCGCGACGATTTATTGCTACTTACCTAAAAGGAAACCCGGATCCGGGTGTAGGATCCCCCGCAATATGATACCCAAGCAACCCTTAAAGATAAAGCAAGCAAGTCAAACAGAAAGCTGTAAAAATGATCTAGAAATCCCTAAGGCAATTCTCTCTTTTTAGGGTACTCCCCAGCAGAGTCGCCAGTTCTGTAATACGGTGAACTGACTTTTAGTGATTTTGTATCGCAAATGTGCGGATAGCAAGAGTCGCCACCGACTTTTATTTTTATCCAATTAAGGGAAGGTAAAAGTACAGAAAAAGACCTTCGCTTAGATTCTGAGTAAGGGAGAAGGTTATGAAAAGGGAAGGTATTAGCACCCCTTTCCATCCGCAGTTTATTCTACGGGCTCTTAGTTGCTCTTAGATCACTTTAAAATTGTGCTTTCTGTGTGTTTGACAAAAATGTTTTGAAAAAGGCATTTCGCTTTGACTTTGTAATGACTCATGTAGGAGTGTATACAAAGTGTTCGGAAATGGTTTGTTTTGAAAAGAGTTTGAACTTTGAAAAAGAAAGTGTGTGGTGTGAAAAGCATTTGGTTTAGAGCAAGCAACTAAAAGACTTATTACCCACTCAGAATTGGTCGTTTTTGTACTTCTACGTTCCTTTAGAGTAGCGCTAGCCATACCATTAGTTAGTAGGTAGCTCCATTCGTTGGATGTAAGGGACATTCAAGGGACATCGGATGGTCATAGAAAGCAACTTGTAGGAAGTATCCTAGCACATTCGAAGGACTATCATCATTTTCGTAGGCGACAATCGAGGGTCAAGATCATGTATACGTAGGCTACATCGTGGGTCTATGATCTTTGTATCGAAGGGACTATGATGATTTGTTTTGAAGGCAACGGTGCTAGGATACCTCTACATTCGAGGGACATGACCATTTTGATTTCGTAAAGGCAACGAGAGAGAATTACCCTAAGGGGTGCGTGTGTGAAAGAAGTGTGTTGATTTCAAGTATTTTATCTTGCAAATTAGTGAGCTATGTTCGTTATTATCTTGCCATACACGCCTAGTTACTAGCAATTTATAGGGTGCGGAAATTAAAATGCGGAATGTAAAGTGCGGAAAGGTAAATCCTACGCTATTACATGGCTTTGGGGCAGGTACATAATTTAAAATGCGGAAAATAAAGTCCTAATTTAAACTATTACATCCCACAGTTACATTATTGAAAAATAAAATGATAAAGAAAGAATCATCGAATCGGATCAACTCAAAGGAATGAGAAATCGGAAAATACGATATGAATCGAACAAGAGAAAAATGTTAGTAATAATGCAAATTTTTATATGAGAAAATTATTACATGCTGGAAATAATATAAATATGTTAAAATAAATTTTTGGGATTTTTTAGATGCAATTTAATAATTTAAAATGAATTAAAAGTGATTAAAATGCAAAAATATGAATAAAAATAAATATGCATGCAAAAATATATTTTTTAATTTTATAAATTAAATAAAGATTTTATGAAAATAATGCAAAAAGAAAATTAATTTTTGATGATTTTTAAATGCAGAAATAAAAACATGAAATTAATTAAAACAATGCAAAAATAATTAAAAATATGAAAATAGAAAAATAATGCAAGTTTTGGAAAAAGAATGAAAGCCCGGTCCTAGCAGGGGTCGAACTCATGACCCTGTGGAGAATCCTCCCAAAACCAAGCCTTAACCATCGACAGGTACTTTGTGTCCGAAAATTCAAGCAATGGTTTATGAATGAATACGTGTCCCGACTTTGAAATTCAAACGCAAAGGTGGGTCCCTTTGAACGAATGGACAAATCAAGCTTCCTTCGCGCCACGCATGCCTCTTCCGGTCCACGCCAACAACGACGCCGAGCCCTAGCTCTACGCCTCTCCGCGACTATAATTCGATCCGCAAAATAACACGAATAAATGAAAAGGATACCCTACCCCTAATTGGGTGGCGAATTCAATGGTGTGGTTCTCTTGCCCTAAATCGTCTGGATTTTTCAAGAAAACAGCATCGAACCCTAGCCATGGCAACGTATGATTTATTGTATGCTTGCATGAGATGCATCATTCCGATCTATTGAGTGTCCCGAGTTCATTCAAACACATAAAAGCGTTAATAACGCATGAAATAAGAAATTGATTTTCAAGTTTTTACCACATCGGAGCAAGCTCTAGATCGAGTTCGGGCTGTGGCTTCAAGTAAAAGATGATTATGCCTGGAACCTCAGAACAAGAATGGATGGTCACACCTTGAATCTTGCTCAAAATTAGAATTCGAATTTTCAAGTTTTGAGAAAATATTTGCAAGAACAAGGGTTTGGCTTGAGCTAGGTTTCCTCTTGGTCTATGATGCTTGGTATTTATAGAGAAAATTTGGATGGCAAAGGAGTGAAAAAGATTTGATTTGGAGCATCAATTTTTTTCAAATAAAATCAATTTTCTTGAAGAAAATTTGATTTCTCTTCAATGCTTGATCATGCACGAATTTGGTAAGGATATTGGGCTATCTTGGACTTCAAGGAAGATATAAATCCATTCCTTTTGAAAATACTTAATTTTCATATTTTATATAATTTATTTTTGAATTAAATGTTATAAAATTCAAAGATAAATAAAAATAGAAAATCACCATGGCCAAGCATTTATAGGTCAAGAATAATGTCATGAACAAGTTTGGATCAAAAGATTTTAGGCCCATTTGGAAAATTTTGCATTTTGACCAAAATGTCCTTTGTGCAATGTTCAAAATTGCCCAACTTCTGAATAGTGTATCTTGCTCAATTTTCCACATTTTTGAGTGTTCTTGGACTTTTGGAAAGCTCTAAGAGTCCTCTAACCAACCTTTTGGTCTCATCTCAATTGAGTTTCCATGCTCAATATATCTTCAAAACAAAAGTTGACTTTTGTTGACTTTGAAAATGACCAGAATGTTTTGAGCTATACCTCTCAAATGAAGCATTTTTGGACATTCTTGTGAGACATGAAGTTGTAGAGAATTGAATTTCCTTAAAAACAAGAGGTGGTGGAAAATTTATGAGAAAGTATGAAGAAGTTATGATCACCAAAGTTCATTGACTTTTCATCTAGAAACCCTAATTTAGAAAGTTTGACTTTTGAGCAAATCTTGAGTTTTCTTGATGAATCATGATCAACCCTTGATCAAATGATGAATGTAACTTCAAAATGAGGATGTTGACCAAAATTATGAAGTTTGACTGTATGTTGACCACAGTTGACTTTTGTCCAATACAACCGATTTTCAACCATCCGAGCAATTGTCCGAGGAAACTTGATGTGAAGCTTGAAACTTGACATGGAGAATCTTTGAAGCATATGAGGAGGCATGAAGTCCATTGAGATTTGGAAGCCCATCTTGGCTCGAGAGATACCAAACCCTAGTTTGGGTTGATTGTCTAGGAGAGAGTTTGTCTGATCAACTCTTGAGGAATCCTTGAGTATAGATGTATGAAATCTCTTAAGTAAATGGAGGGCAAATTTTGGGGTATGACACACCGGATCAAGTAAGGTGACCCGAACCGAAGAGTGTTCTCTCCAGATCTCTCCTCCAAAAGTCACCGACTCACTCACATTCCAACTATTCAACGGCCCCGAGACTAGAGGAAAGAACCAAGAACTCATCCCGCTCAAAAGTACCAAAGGAAGTGAAGGAACTCCAAACAAGAAGTGGAGGAAATTCAAGATCATCAAAAGAGTGACTACAATGTTGTGGAACAGCTTGGGACAGACCATGCCTTCGCTTTTGTACTGAGGCTCATGCTAAAGCCTTGGTAAAGTTTCAAGAATGCTCACGCATCGCAAGACACTACTATCGACCGCTAAGTTTGTATTGCTAGCTGCTTCCAACAACGGCTTAGGTTTCTCTGATGCTGATTTGACTCCTGCCGGAAAGAAACACAACAAAGCCTTTCACATCTCTGTTGAATGCAAGGGCATTACATTGTCTCATGTTTTGGTGGATACCGGTTCCGCTCTAAATATCCTTCCAAGACCGCTTTGATCGACTTGATATTGAAGGGTTGGTCCTAAAACCCTGACATGATTGTAAGAGCTTTTAATGGTTCTAAGCTAACAGACTTGAGAGCTCACTTTAAAGTCGGTTCCCGACTTTTGACTCCACTTTCTTTGTCATGGACATCCGTCCACTTACTCCTACTTGACGCCCTTGATACATGGGGAAGGCGTTGTTACTCTACCATGCATCGGTCAAGTACCCAATGAAGGGAAGGTTGTTGATGGTGAAGAAGAATATATGATCACCATCTACATTCCGATACCTCGAGGTGGAGGGTGAATTCTTCGAGACCAAGCTTTCAAACAATACCTGTGGTCATGCCTGACTCTCCTGTCACTCCCGAGTTACGCAAGTCGCCTAGGATGGCCTCACAAGGATGCTCAAGCCGCAGTTGAAGAAGGAGGTAGTACTATTTGGGGTCAGCACCCTGATCTTCCTTTCAAATCTGACAAGACTGGTTTAGGCTTCACCATCAAAGGTCAGAAGATGATACGCCGAGAATGTGCCGGCCAACTTCCTTTCCGCATTAGCCAAGATGGAATCCATGTTATAGAAGACGACGACAACGACTTCGACATCAGCAAGTGGATTTTCCCAACTCCCGACAACAGACTCAGCAATGGGAAGACTGAAGACGTCATACCAATCTCCTTTAGACAGGAGTAATTGCTCTTGTTTTTGTTTTGCTTTTCGTATCTTCTATGTTTTGAATAATAAACTCTAAAGCCTAGTGCCTTGCCCGGGGCATCGTGGTTCGTTTGTGAGGGTTATTATCTATCATTTGCATATTTTCATTCAATAAAATCGTTAGAATTTTGCATTTAATTATTGCTTTCTTTATTTTACTTTATCACCCCTTCAAAAAGCTATGTGTTTCTTACACACACCCACGTGATACATTGGAGAATCACTCCGAATCTCGTTGATAACAGCTATGCTATTGCTAAATATGACTTCGATAATCCGATCTACCAAGCCGAAGACGAAGGTGAGGAAGATTGTGAAGTTCCAGGAGAACTTGTCAGACTGCTACAGCAAGAAGAGCGAGTTATACAGCCACACGAAGAGCCAGTTGAGGTTGTGAATTTGGGTACTGATGAAGATAGAAAAGAGATCAAGATAGGAGCGGGTCTTGAGAATAGTGTAAAGAAAGGTTGGTTCAGATGCTACGAGACTACATTGAGGTTTTTGCTTGGTCATACGAAGACATGCCAGGTCTGGACATTGATATTGTGGTGCACCGATTACCGGGAAAAGAAGGTTTTCTCCTAGTGAAACAGAAGGTTCGTCGCATGCGTCCTGAGATGTCAGAGAAAATCAAAGCGGGTTATGAAGCGCTCAATGCCGCTTAGTTGTCACTTCTTATCCACAATGGGTTGCAAACGTGGTACCTGTACCTAAGAAGGATGGTAAAGTACGAATGTGTGTGGATTACAGAGATCTGAACAAAGCAAGTCCGAAAGACGATTCCCACTTCCTCATATTGATGTCCTGGTTAACAACACCGCCCAGCATAAGGTTTTATCCTTCATGGATGGTTTCTCCGGTTACAATCAGATCAAAATGGCTCCTGAAGACATGGAGAAGACTACTTTCGTTACACAGTGGGGCACTTTCTGCTACAAGGTTATGCCGTTCGGACTGAAGAACACGGGCGCCACTTATCAGCGTGTCATGGTGGCATTATTTCATGACATGATTCATCACGAGATAGAGGTTTACGTCGACGACATGATAGCTCGATCACAGACTAAAGAAGAACATCTTGATCATTTGCGGAAACTATTTGATAGGTTGAAGAAGTATAGACTAAGACTCAATCCTAACAAGTGCACCTTTGGAGTCAGATCCGGTAAACTCCTAGGGTTTGTCGTCAGTGGGAAAGGTATTGAAGTTGACCCCGCCAAGGTAAAAGCTATTCAAGAAATGCCAGCTCCCCGCACCGAGAAGGAAGTTAGAGGTTTCTTGGGTCGATTGAACTACATTGCCAGATTCATTGCACATCTAACTGCTACTTGTGAGCCAATCTTCAAGTTACTGAAGAAAGATCAAGTAGTAGAATGGAACGACGATCGCGATCGCTTTGACAAAATCAAGGAGTACTTACGTAATCCTCCTATCCCGATGCCACCGCCAAGGAAGACCTCTTATCATGTACTTGATGTTGTTAGAGAATTCAATGGGGTGTGCGCAACATGACGAGTCCGGTCGAAAAGAGTATGAAATATAATACCTTAGTAAAAGTTTACCGATCGTGAAACAAGATACTCACAAATGAGAAAACTTGCAGCTTTTGGCTTTGTCACGACTAAGAAGATATGCTGACTCACACTACCTTGTTGATCTCCAAGATGGATCCGATAAAATACATATTTGAGAAGCTCTCTCCTGAAGAATAGCAAGATGGCAGATGATCTTGACCGAATACGACATCCAGTACACTTCTCATAAAACAATCAAAGGAAGCGTAGTAGCCAATCATTTGGCTCATCAAGCCGTAGATGACTATCAGTCTATGTAGTTCAAATTTCCAGATGAAGATGTTTTACTAGTCACCGATCAGAAGAAACTGCCAGACGAAGGACCTGAACAAGGATCCCGATGGACTATGGTTTTTGATGGAGCCTCAAATGCACTTGGCAATGGCATTGGCGCCATCATTACATCCCCTACAGGCGGACATACGCCTTTCACCGCCAGACTTTGTTTCAATTGCACTAACAACATGGCCGAATACGAAGCGTGCATCATGGGTATTAAACCGGCTATTGACTTAAGAATCAAGCTCTTACAACTGTATGGAGACTCAGCTTTGGTGATCAGTCAGATTAAGGGCGAGTGGGATACGAAACATCCGAATCTCATTCCATATCGAGAACACGTTCTGAGTTTGATCCCCTACTTTGAAGAGATCACTTTCAATCACATTCCACGGGAAGAGAATCAGTTGGCAGACGCGTTAGCTACAATGTTATCTCTGTTCAAGGTCAGATGGGACAACGAGGCTCCCCAGATTATCATTGAGAAGTTTGACGAGCCGACATATTGTTGTGAACTTGATACAGAGGAGAAACCTTGGTACTACGTCGTGAAGAGGTATCTTGAGACTCAGGAATATCCCGCAGGGGCATCTGTCAATGATAAGAAGTTGTTGATAAGGTTTGCATCCAAATTCTTCCTCAGCAACGACATTTTATACAAGCGCAACCACGACTTGTGCTTACTCCGCTGTGTAGACCGGAAAACAGCGGAACATATCATGGAAGAGTTACATGAAAGCACATTTGGTACCCATTCCAGTGGACATACCATGGCTAAGAAGATACTGAGAACAGGTTACTATTGGTCCACCATGGAAGCTGATTGTCACCGCTACGCTCGATCTTGTCACAAATGCCAGATATATGCAGACAAAATGCACGTACCTCCAGTATCTCTGATTGTTCTAACAGCTCCTTGGCCTTTTGCGATGTGGGGCATTGACATGATTGGAGAAATCAAGCCCACCGCTTCCAACGGACATCGTTTCATCCTTGTGGCAATTGACTATTTCACCTAGTGGGTAGAGGCAGCCTCGTTCGCATCTATTACCAAGAATGTTGTGGCTCGTTTCATTAAGCATAATCTTATCTGTCGGTATGGCACTCCTGAAAGGATTATCACAGATAACGGTTCTAACCTCAACAACAAGATGAGCATCAAACTCTGCACGCAGTTCAGGATCAAGCATCACAACTCTTCTCCATATCGGCCTAAGATGAATGGCGTTGTGGAAGCCGCCAACAAGAACATTAAGAAGATCATACAAAAGATGACAGTGACCTACAAAGATTGGCATGAGATGTTACCATTTTCTCTTCATGGTTATCGCACTACAGTTCGAACATCAACAGGGGAAACCCCCTTCTCTCTTGTATACGGTATGGAAGCGGTCCTACCCATCGAGGTTCAGATGCCCTCAACCAGAGTCCTCCAGGACGCAAAGCTAAGCGAAGACGATTGGATCCAGACTCGCCTTGACTAGATTAACTTGATTTATGAGAAACGACTCGCGTCCATCTGCCATGGATAGATCTATCAAAAACGAATGATCAGAGCATTTAACAAGAAAGTCAAGCACCGGGTCTACCAAGTCGGTGATTTAGTAGTCAAGCGCATCATTCTTCCACAAGGTGATCCCAGGGGCAAATGGAATCCCACCTATGAGGGACCATTTGTAGTCAATATAATATTTTCAGGCGGAGCTATGATACTAAGCACCATGGATGGTGAAGACTTCCCACACCCTGTGAACGCAGACATAGTCAAAAATACTACGATAAAGAGACCCGCTAGGTCGATCGACCTAGGCAAAATAAGAGATCTGGCGAACCAAAAGGTTCGGCAAAAGTTAAGGATATATATGTAATATGTACACCAAGTCGAAAACCTGCAAAGGCGGCTTGGGCAAAAAAGGGTATCCCGGTAGACTGAAAACCCGAAAGGGCGGTCTAGGCAAAAGTTAGGGATTTAAGCGTACGTTTATGTCTCGTCCAGATCACCTACTTCTAGACTACTATTAGCATTCAAGATTCAAATGGCGAAAATCAATTCACTCACTTTCTACTGACAGCAAGGAGATGAGATAGTCGAAATATATGAGTACTAGCATAGTTGGAACTTAACGAGATTGTTTCCGCATAGCTTTTTACTTTTCTTGTGTACCAACTACTTGGCCATACACCGCATTTCAAAATTAATACAAGTTCTTTCTTTACAATTTTTGCTATTGTTGTTTGCATAAAGTCCAACGTTTGCTTTGAATGATTATATGCATCTGACAATAAAAATTTGTTTGCAAACATGCGAAAAGTGAACGAACAAGGGTAATTACTACAGGCACCAGGAATTGAGATGACGACGAAAGTCACCAATACATTCCCCTACAAAGTACCATCCCCGCAGAGATGTCACTCATCACAAAATTTCCCCAACGGAGTACGCATTTTCCTCCACTAGTCCCGACATTCCAAGCTTCATCACGTTAGCCCCCGAGCAGTGACCCCAATCAAACTAAGTCGTGTTACATCACTCTCCAAGCAGTAACGATTTATTACCAGCAGAGGTATCCCTAGCAAAATATCTCTCAGCAATCATTACCTCCCCGGCAGCAGCAGTATCCAGACTTGAAACATGGTCAGATAATGCATAGGAGGAAACCTACATCTTTTATTCCCCAGCCAGAGAGTTCGACGGGCTCTAGATCCTTCTAACCCGGTCTCCCAGCAACTATCAAATGCTCTCCAGCAGGATCTATGCGCAATATCCCCAGTAGAGCGCCTCCTAATTTTTCCCCAGCAGGGTCTATGCACAAGGTCATCAGCGGCGCGTCTCTCGATCTCTGCCATCCTCAACAATATCTAGGCTCAAGACTTGGTCAGATAGTGCATCGAAGGAATCGAGGTTATCTTTCTTCTCAGGGTTTCCAATCCGCTTTGTCCCCAAGCAGAAGCCAGAAATCCTCAAACAGAATGTCCGCATCTTCTTCAAGATGGATATGTTTTGAAATACCACAACATCTATCATTCATACATTACTCATAAAAGTCATAATTTCAGCATATGTCATTCATATACATTGTCATGCATCATAATCTGCATAATACTAACAATATTCTATCAAAGTTTCCTTTGCTTTTTCCCAAACAGGTGAAAATCACTTCTGAAACGACAAGTCCAGGATTAATGCCCGAAGCCAGACGGGAAAAGTATCTGAACGACCGCCCTAGTTGTCCTCCGACAACTGGTTCAGGATTATCGTACGACTCAGTTGCCTTAGATGACATCTTAAGCCCATCTCCGGTTATTTGTTGACATCTCTCCGCTTTCAGAATGCTGCATATTTGGTTAAAAAACCAGTACAAACCAATTACTTCATTCAAAGATGAGCACGAAGTCTAACGTACGACTCCCTCCGGATGGCATCTTAAGCCCATCTCCGTGCCCCCTCCACTTCCAGGAACATCTACAGAGCCTAGTGTACGGCTCACTCCCCAGCATCGGTCTTTCCAGATGGCATCTTAAGCCCATCTCCGACGACTCTCCTATTCAGACGACATTCTTGAGTCTAGCATACGACTCTTTCCCCAGCAAAGTCTCCAACTTCTCCAAATGGCATCTGTAATCCCATTCCCGCATTATCAATCAACAGCAAGTGCAAATTTTCAGGTGTACACGAGTGTTCAATCATTTTCTACCTCCAGGTCACGAAAGGCAAGCATGCCAATGTAACCCTTCCAGTACAAGAAGATTGAACAGGGGCAGCTGTCATACCCCAAAATTTGCCCTCTTACTTCTCAAAACATTTCATACATCTATACTCAAGGATTCCTCAAGGGTTGATCAGACAAACCCTCTCCTAGACAATCAACCCAAACTAGGGTTTGGCAATTCCCAGATCCAGATGGACTTCCAACATCTCCAATGGTCATCATGCATCCTCATATGCTTCAAAGATTCTCCATGTCAAGTTTCAAGCCTCACAAGTCAAATTTCCTCACACAATTGCTCAGATGGTTGAAAATCAGTTGTATTGGACAAAAAGTCAACTGTGGTCAACATACAGTCAAACTTCATGATTTTTGGTCAACATCCTAATTTTGAAGTCACATTCATCATTTGATCAAGGGTTGATCATGATTCATCAAGAAAACTCAAGATTTGCACAAAAGTCAAACTTTCCAAATTAGGGTTTTTCAATGAAAAGTCAACTGAACTTTGACTGAGCATAACTTCTTCATACTTTCTGAGAAATTTTTCCACCACCTCTCATTTTGAAGAGAATCCAATTCTATACAACTTCATGTCTCACAAGAATGTTCAAAAAATGCTTCATTTGGAAGGTATGGGTCAAAACATTACAGGTCCTTTTCAAAGTCAACAAAAAGTCAACTTTTTGTTTTGAACATTTATTGAGCATGGAAACTCCAATTGAGATGAAACCAAAGAGGTTGTTTAGAGGACACCTAGAGCTTTCTAAGAAGTCCAAGAACACTCAAAAATGTGGAAAATTGAGCAAAATACACCTTGAACAAGTTGGGCATTTTTGAAGAGGTGCACAAAGAGAAATACTTGTCAAAATCCAAAATTTTGCAAATGGGCCTAGTTTTTCTTGGTTTAAACTTGTTCCTTATCTTATTTGGAACCTTCAAGCCCAATGCCAAGAATTTTGTCTTTATTTTTCTATTTAATTTGGATTTTTATTCATTTAAAAACAAATTAAATTAAAAAATAAGGTATAAAATCAAAATTAAATGCAAAGTTGATTTTTCTCTCATACTTGAGATCCAAGTAACTCATACAAGTCGGCAATTTTCAAATTTGCATTGATTTGGCAAGAAATTGATGAAATTGATCAAATAAGGAAGATTTGATTTTGCACAAAATCAAATAATTTTTGCATTGATTTATCAATATTTGTTCTTCAATTCAGCCCAAAATCCATCCACTATAAATGTACAATGCATACAACATGAACAAGAACAGAAAAATTGCTTGGAGGAACCCTAACCTAAAGTCAAAAAATCGTGTTCTTGAAGCAATTTGCAGCCATAGTTCCAGCCCGTTTCAATTGGTTTTAAGCATTCCTTTGCATTCCTTGGAGTCCCTAGAGTCGATCCAGACCTTTACAACACTCAAAAACATCAAGAATCACGAAATCCAGTTTTGGTTTGTTCATCTTTTTTCCAAAATCAATTTCTGTTATTCATGCATTTTTAATGCTTTTTAATTGTTTGTTCATGATCAGCATCAAGTTTGCAAGCTATCTGGGTAGCCCAATTGCATTTTAATGGCCTGGAACGAAAATCACCATTGTTAGGGTTTTCTGAACCGATTTAGGGTTTCTCTAAATACGAAAAATTAGACCAAACCAAGGATACCAGGATGATCAGTGGACAAAAACGAATCGAACCATGGCTTTATATTTCATTTATATTACTTGTATTGGATTTTTGAAATTTGCAGGGGCCTTAGCGTCGAACGAAGCCAACGCTAAGTGTTTAAAAATTCAAACGAAGAAGAAGGTGTTCTTCGCACGTGATTTGAATTCCTAGGAAGTGTTTTTGCTTAAAACGAATTCGTTTCAATTTCTAAACACGTGGACGCTCTAGCTCAGTTGGTCAAGGCGCGTGTATGTGAAGGAAAGGTCTCCGGTTCGAGCTTGGCCAGGACCATATGTTTTTTACAAGTTTTAAAACTAGCATATTTTTCCATTTTTTCTATTTTCTTTAATATTTTTCATGTTATTTAATTTATCTTCAATATTTTTTATCATGCATCTAAAAAACACCAAAAATATTTCTTTTTTGCATTATCATCAGAAAAATACTTATTTAATTTTTAAAATTAAAATTATTATTTTTGCATGCATATTTAATTTAATAACTAATTAATCATTTAAATGACTTTTAATTGTTTTTAAATTATCAAATCGATTCCAAAAATTACCAAAAATTTATCTTATCATCTTATTGTCATTACTAACACAAAACCTTTTTCCTCATCCAAAAATATTTATTTTTACTAACATTTTCTTCTTATTGCAATTTTCTCGTATTTCCGATTATGTATCCGTTTCACGTGTTGTAGCGTTTGCATTTATTTTTCTTGCTTTTCTTTTCAATTATGTAATCGCCTATGGGATGTAATAGTTTAATTAGGACTTTTATTTTCCGCACTCTTATTTTGTAATCGCCTAAAGCCATGTAATAGCGTAGGACTTTATCTTTCCGCATTTTATATTTCCGCAATTTACTTTCTGCACCCTATAAACTGCTAGTAATTAGGTGTGTATGGCAAGATAAAATTGGACATAGACCACTCATAACTCAAAGATAAAATACCTAAAATCAACACACTCTTTTCACACATGCACCCCTTAGGGTAATTCTCTCTCGTTGCCTTGCGAATACAAATGGTCAAGTCCCTCGAACGTAGAGGTATCCTAGCACTGTTGCCTACAAAACAAATCATCATAGTCCCTTCGATACAAAGATCATAGACCCACGATGTCGCCTACGAATACATGATCTTGACCCTCGATTGTCGCCTACGAAAAATGATGATAGTCCCTTCGAATGTGCTAGGATACTTCCTACAAGTTGCCTTCTATGACCATCCGATGTCCCTTCGAATGTCCCTTCTACATCCAACGAATAGGGTTACCTACCAACTAATGATATGGATAACGCTATTCTAAAGGAACGTAAAACAACACGAAAACGACCACTCTGAGTAGGTAATAAGACTTTCAGTTGCTTGCTCTATCAAAATACTTTTCACACCACACACTTTTATCAAAGTTCAAAATCTTTTCAAAAAATGAAACATTTCCGAACACTTTGTATACATTCCTACATGAATCATTACAAAGTCAAAGCGAAATTCCTTTTCAAAACATTTTTGTCAAACACACAGAAAGCACCTTTTTTTTTTGAAAATGATCTAAGAGCAACTAAGAGCCCGTAGATAACTACGTATGGAAAGGGGTGCTAATACCTTCCCTTTTCATAACCTTCTCCCTTACTCAGAATCTAACGAAGGTCTTTTTCTGTACTTTTTACCTTCCCTTAATTGGATAAAAGAAAAGTCGGTGGCGACTCTTGCTATCCGCACATTTGCGATACAAAAATCTCAAAGTCAGTTCAACGTATTACACAAGGTACCAGGCTGAACCAAGGTAAGTCACATAAACCAGGTGAAGAGAATTCTGAAGCATGTGAGTGGAACCTACAACTATGGTATGTTGTACTCTCATGGATGTGATCCTATCTTGTCTGGTTATTGTGATGTTGATTGGGCTGGTAGTGCTGATGACAGAAAGAGTACCTCTGGAGGATGTTTCTTATTAGGAAACAACCTTATCTCTTGGTTCAATAAGAAACAAAATTGTGTTTCTCTATCCACTGTTGAAGCTGAGTACATAGCAGATGGTAGCAGCTGTTCTCAAATGGTCTGGATGAAACAGATGTTGACTGAGTACAATGTCACACAGAATGTCATGACATTATATTGTGACAACCTGAGTGCTATTAATATATCCAAGAACCCTATACAGCACAGCAGGACAAAGCATATTGACATTAGACATCATTTCATCAGAGATCTTGTGGAAGAGAAAGTGATTACATTGGAGGATGTTGCCACTGACCTACAGCTGGCTGATATTTTTACGAAGGCATTGGATGCTAGTCAGTTTGAAAACTTAAGGGGCAAGTTAGGTATTTGCCAATATGAAGAGTTGTAGTAATTAATTTTGTTTAAAACAAGGGCTGAGAGAGATATTTTATTTAAGTTAATTGTAATTGGGCAAATAGCAAGTTTCCCTCTTTCCTTCCAAATATTTCAGAAAAGGAATAGACACATTTATACTTTCTCTCTCACTATTTGGACTATCACTCTCCATTCTCACAAAAGAAAGTTTAAACCTTGCCTACGCTTACACTCTCTGTTCATCAAGATGTCACAACAATCTCTATCATCATCATCTTAGAAGACTACCTCTTCCTCATCTACTGACACGGATTCTAGGGCAAACATGAATTCCAAAGATGTTCTTGAGATAACACCACTTCGTGTGATAGAAACTGATCCTACTAAAGTAAAGAAGATGAGAAATCCGCATGCAAGAAGGTCGCAGGCTTCATCTTCTGGTAAATTTGCTCAAACTTTATCCTTTGTTCCCCCTAAAATAGCTAATAGGGAGGGTACTGCTTATGTCCACCAAGCGATCTCTAGATTAGTTACTAGAATCATTAATGAAAACGATGTTGTTCTTGGTGTTTCTGTACCCCTGAACCAAGAAACTGCTAGCCCTAGCATAGGGAGTGATCACAATGTCACTCAAAATGTTGAGACAAAGGATGACAACATTGAGGAATCTTCTGCTAAATCTGATGATCATCATACTACTGCTGATAAGGCTGATGATACACCTATTATAGATGTTGATGAGGACTTTTCTGATATTGATCTGATTGCTAATGTTAATCCTAGCATAGCAAGGAGACTGATGACTAGAAAAGAGAAACAAGGTGTTGTTCAAAGCCTCTCCAAAGGGAAGGCTGCTGAAGTTGATTTTGAAAAGGTTGGGCCTGAGAGCAAGGTTGGTGTAGGTACTGTAAGAGACCAATCAACTGGATCTTCCAAAGGCAAGGGTAAGGTGAAATCAAAGGGAGCTGCTGGTAGCCCTTCAAGACCCTTGAGCAAATTCGTGTCCAAGAAGAGGAAAGCCCCTGCATCCTCTAGAACTGATGAAAGTTTTGATTTTGATTTTGATGTTGAGAGCAATGTTCCAGACATTCCTCTCAGGAAGAAGCCCACATCAAGCAAGCTGGCTAAGGTTCCTGATGTTCCCATTGATAATATTTCCTTTCTTCATCCTGAGAGTGCTAGTAGGTGGACATATGTGTTCTTGAAGAGAATTGCCTTAGAAAGAAAGCTGAACAGCAATGCTCTTGATTGCAAGGAAGTAATGGACCTCATCCAATTTGCTGGACTAATGAAAATAGTTGGCAAATTTTCTAGATGCTATGAAATTCTTGTCAAAGAATTCATTGTGAATTTAACTGATGAATGTATTGATGGAAAATCAAAAGATTTTAGGTGCGTGTTGTAACACGGTGAACTGACTTTATAGGATTTTTGTATCCAAATGTGCGGATAGCAAGAGTCGCCACCGACTTTAATTTTTATCCAATTAAGGGAAGGTAAAAGTAACAGAAAAAGACCTTCGTTAGATTCTGAGTTCGGGAGAATGGTTATGAAAAGGGAAGGTATTAGCACCCCTTTCCATCCGTAGTTATCTACGGGCTCTTAGTTGCTCTAGATCACTTTAAAAATTGTGCTTTCTGTGTGTTTGACAAAAATGTTTTGAAAAGGCATTTCGCTTTGACTTTGTAATGATTCATGTAGGAATGTATACAAAGTGTTCGGAAATGTTTTGTTTTGAAAAGAGTTTGAACTTTGACAAAAGTGTGAGGTGTAAAAAGTATTTTGTTTTGAGCAAGCAACTAAAAGTCTTATTACCTACTCAGAATTGGTCGTTTTTTCGTGTTATTTTACGTTCCTTTAGAATAGTGCTATCCATACCATTAGTTGGTAGGTAACCCTATTCGTTGGATGTGAGCGGGACATTCGAAGGGACATCGGATGGTCATAGAAAGCAACTTGTAGGAAGTATCCTAGCACATTCGAAGGGACTATCATCATTTTTCGTAGGCGACAATCGAGGGTCAAGATCATGTATTCGTAGGCGACATCGTGGGTCTATGATCTTTGTATCGAAGGGACTATGATGATTTGTTTGGAAGGCAACGGTGCTAGAATGCCTCTACGTTCGAGGGACATGACCATTTTGAATCGAAAAGGCAACGAGAGAGAATTACCCTAAGGGGTGCGTGTGTGAAAGAGTGTATTGAATTCAGAATATATTATCTTGAAAATTAGTGTGAGCTATGTCCAATTATTATCTTGCCATACACGCCTAGTTACTAACAGTTTATAGGGTGCGGAAATTAAAATGCGGAATGTAAAGATGCGGGAAAGATAAACCTACGCTATTACATGGCTTTGGGGCAGATACATAATTTAAACTTGCGGAAAATAAAAACCTAGATTAAACTATTACAACCCATGAGCAATTACATTATTGGAAAAATAAAACGATAAAAGAAAAACGTCCGAATCGGTGCAACCTGTGAAAGAATAAGAAAATCGGGAAATGCAATATGAATTGAACAAGAGAAAAATGTTAGAAAAATGCAAATTTTAATATGAGAAAATTAATATATGCTGGAAATATGATAAATATATTAAAATAATTTTTTGGGATTTTTTGGAAAAGATTTAATAATTAAAATGCAATTAAAAGTGAATTAAATGCAAAATTATGAATAAAAATAAATATGCATGCAAAATATGTTTTTAATTTATTAAATTAAATAAAGATTTTATGAAAATAATGTAAAAAGAAAAATGTTTTTGGTAATTTTTAGTGCAAAATAAAATATGAAAAGAAATTAAAATAATGCAAAATATTGAAAAATATGAAAAATATGGAAAATATTGAGTTTTGTAAAAAGGAACCGAGTTGGTCTGGCATGGTTCGAACTCGTCCCGGCCTTCAAACCTTGAGATCCTTCACTTTGACCGCACGCCATGTGCATCCGTGTTTGAAAACTGAACGAGTGAAATACAAGCACGCGTCGTCCTCCTATTGCCACGAACTCGCGCACTTCGCCTTCTCCAATTTGAATTTTAAAAACTCGGCCATTGTTCGACGCTACAACCCCGCTAATTCAAAAAGCACACATAATATAAATTAATTCTAAAGCCATGGTTCGATTCGGTGTTATTCCAATGCATTGGTACTAGTCTTGTTGGTCAATTTTCCTGATAGAGAAACCCTAATTCGATACCAGAACCCTAACAATGGCAATACGAGTTCTAAGCCATGGAAACTCAATCAAACAACCCGATCGCTTGCAATCTTCCTACTAATCACAAAACAACAACCAAATGTGTAAAAATGCATGAAAAATAGAAATCGAATTTGAAAAAGATGAACAAACCGAAATCATATTTCTTGATTCGGATGTATTTTGGCAATGTAAGTATCTCGAATCACCCGGAGTATCAAGGAATGTGTTTGACACCTCAAAACCGATTGAAACGAGCTGGAACAAGGATTGCCAATTGCTTCAAGAACACGATTTCTTTGAGTTTGGATTAGGGTTTCTGAGCCAATTTTTTCGTTCTTTCTTTATAGGTATGCATTATGTATTTATACTGGATGGATTTGGGATTGAATTTGGAAAGAATTGATCAACATTCAATGGAAATCAAATTTGATATTCTCATGAAATCAAATTTTCAAATTTTGCCCAATTTCAATCCAATCTTGCCAAATTTGATCTAATTTCGAAATTGCTGGCATTTATGGGTTGATTGGATCACAAGAAAGCAATAAAAATCAATCTTCCAATTAATTTTGATTTTATAATTTATTTTAAGATTTAATTTGCATTTAAATAAATAAATTACAAATTAAATAGAAAAATAAATCAAAAATTCGTGGCATTGGGCTTGGACATTCCTAATTGCATGAGGAACAAGTTAGGATGAAGAAAAAGTAGGCCCATTTGCAAAAGATTTGATTTTTTGAAGTATCTCTCTTTGTGCATTCTTCCAAAATTGCCCAACTTGTGAATGGTGTAACTTGCTCAATTTTCCACATTTTTGAGTGTTCTTGGACTTTTTGGAAAGCTCTAAGAGTCCTCTAACCAATGTCTTTGGTCTCATCTCATTTGGAGTTAACATGCTCAATATATCGTCAAAACAAAAAGTTGACTTTTGTTGACTTTGAAAATGACTGTAATGTTTTGAGCTATACCTCTCAAATGAAGCATTTTTGGACATTCTTGTGAGACATGAAGTTGTAGAGAATTGAATTTCCTTCAAAATGAGCTTTGGTGGGAAAATTTCGAGAAAGTATGAGAAAGTTATGATCACAAAGTTCATTGACTTTTCACCTAGAAACCCTAATTTAGAAAGTTTGACTTTTGGGCAAATCTTGAGTTTTCTTGATGAATCATGATCAACCCTTGATCAAATGATGAATGTTACTTCAAAATGAGGATGTTGACCAAAAATCGAAGTTTTGATGTATGTTGACCACTTGACTTTTTGTCCAATACACCGATTTTCAACCATCCGAGCAATTGCATGAGGAAACTTGACTTGTGAGGCTTGAAACTTGACATGGAGAATCTCTGAAGCATATGAGGAGGCATGGAGGCCATTGGAGTTGTTGGAAATCCATCTTGACTTGAGAGATACCAAACCCTAGTTTGGGTTGATTGTCTAGGAGAGAGTTTGTCTGGTCAACTCTTGAGGAATCCTTGAGTATGGATGTATGAAATCTCTTGAGTAGATGGAGGGCAAATTTTAGGGTATGACACGTGTATGTCAGAGGAAGGAAGGTTAATTTCTCTCCAACTATGATCAACAAGTTTTTGGGGAGACTTGATGAAGCTCAGCCTGAGCTAGAAGTCACGGACAACCAAGTTTGTCAAGTAATCACTGCCCAGCAAGTAAAGCACTGGCCGTTGAAAGGGAAGTTGTCTGCCAACAAGCTCAATGTGAAGTTTGCTATGCTGCACAAGATTGGAGCAACCAACTGGGTCCCCACCAACCACAAATCTACCATCTCTACTGGATTGGGGAGATTTATTTATGCTGCTGGAACCAGAACCAAATTTGATTATGGCAGCTACATCTTTGAGCAAACAATGAAACATGCTGAAATTTATGCTATTAAAGGTCCTATAGCTTTTCCCTACCTCCTATGTGGTATAATTATTGATCAGTATCCTGACATCCTAGTAGAAAAAGAATCTGTATGCAAAAGAGCCCCTGCACTTGGATTTCATTATAAGTTGTTTCAGGGAACACATGTCCCTGATATTGTTATGACATCTGCTGAGACATCAAATGTCAAAACTAATTCCAATAAAGCTGATGTTATTACTGTGATGAGAGAAACCTGTAGAGAGCTTGAGGCTAGAAAGATGTCACTTGAAGAGCTGATCACTGCCCTAGAACAGGAAAAGGATGACATAGAGGTTGAGGATGAGAGGCTGGAAGAGGATGCTGATGAAGAACAACATGATGGCTCTGCAAGCAGCTCCACAGAAGATGCTGCTGAAAACAGTGCTTCCTCAGGGGATGACAGTGCCTGAAGTTCCTTTTCTGCTGGTGTGTGAAGATAGTTGTTGTTGCTTGCTGTTGCTTTTTGTTACTGATGAGCTTATGTTCTGTTTCTGATGTTTCTGTTTTTTTTTCTTTGTTGTTGATTTGGTTACTTGGATTTCTGTTGGTTTTCTAGTGCTTGTATAACTTGAATTCTAGGATTTTGTAATGGCTCCTTTGGCCCCTTTATGGCTAAAAAGGGGGAGAAGTAATTAGGTTGAATTTGTCTTAATTGGGTATTTGAGAGTTTTAGTTTAGTTGTTTTTAAAATTCTGCTGCTTTAGTTTGAACTCTGATAGTTTAGTTGTTTTTAGCCAAAAATTTGCCAAAGGGGGAGTTTGTAAGTGTTTCTGTGTTGGCTGTAATTTTTGGTAAAACCAGATTATGACAATGTCCTGACTGATGTCTTGATATTCTAGGTTGAAGACAAATTCTATAGAAGAAGTGTTTTATAGGTACAACTCAGTATGGTTGCATAACATAATGTTTATGCTATGATCAAATGTACTGGATTCTGCAAGATCAGTGAGCATGATGTATGATGTCATGACCAATGTTAAGACATCCTGTACTGAATCAGTTATTGTGTAGATTTTTATTTCCTGAGAGTTTTCAGGATTTTGTTGGGCTGTTCTAAGTTGGATTAATATGTTTGGATCATATCCTCACGTGGGCATTAGGTTAACCTTGTTTAACTCTAATTTGTTATGTTGTAAAGACCAAGTCCTAAGGTTAACTTTGGTTAACCCTAGCTATATTTGTGGAAGCCCAAGATGAAGTCTATATTGCTTCTATATTATCTAACAAACCCTTATGTTGTTAGCTGCGCTTTTGGAGAAGAATAAGAAGGCATATTATAATTGTGTTATTAGTAATTCTTGTGAGCGAAGCAATTATCATTTGATAAATGCCTTGGAGTAGGATTTGGTTGTAAGGGTAGTTTGTCACTCAAAGCTTCAAAGCACGAGTGTTGTGTCTCTTGATTTAAAGCTTTGAAGCAAAATCAACCATGTGTATTGAAGAATGTCTTCACAATTCTATTAATCATTAGATTAGTATCACTGTTGCGATTGAGGGGGAGTGAGTAGGAACTCAGGTCTAAGTAGGACTTGGATTGAAGTTGCATTGGGTAGGTCTTAAGTCAAGGAGATAAATTGTTGGTTTATTCCAGAATTAATACCTCTTATAGTGAATTTCCTACCTGGCTTGGTAGCCCCCAGATGTAGGTGTAGTTACACGCTGAACTGGGTTAACAATTGATTGTCTTCTTTACTGTTTTTAATTTATTATTTAGATTGTTAACAATTTGTCAGATACTGGTTTCATAACATTCACATTGACATTAAGTATCTGTTGCCAGAATTTCAGTCTTCTCCGACCACCTTAAAAATCAAAACTTGCAAAATCAAACGAATAATGTAGAAAGAAGACCCTACCCCTTAATTCGAGGGTTGCGAGTCTAATGGTGGCATCAGTTTGGCCTGAAAGTTGCTGCAACTAGTGATTCGAAGCTTGTATACGATAATGCCCTAACAATGGCATGGTGCGATTTAAGCCTTAAAGCTTACTTGTAAAACTGTATTGTTTCTAAATGATGTCCTGAACATGAACAAACAGATCAAACATAATAATAATGCATGAAAATCGAAATCGAAACCAAGCAACCTTACCAAACAGGTGCACTTGAGTAATGGGGTTCTGGGTTGCTTTGGGATCACGTGAGTGGTTGGATCGATTCCTTGAAACCTCAAGAGAATGATTCGATCCTTGGAATTGAATGAAAATGATTGGAGAATTGCTTTTGATCTTCCCCTAAAACTTAGAATTTTTGAAAGCTTAGGGTTTGTGTAAGAGAGCAGTAATCTGTGTCCTTTGAGGCTGGCCTTGATCTTGTACTTATAATGAGTGTATTAGGTTAGAAATTTGAGAGAAAATATATGTCATTAAATGGAAAATATTTGATTGACAATTTGCATCCAATCTTTCTTTTTCTTGCTCAATCTTCTTCTAATGCTTCCATGTGTTTCTTGCCAGCTTCCTAATTGTTACTTGGGCTTCAAGATATTCAGAAATTAAGCCTTGCACGGATCACACTTGGTTTTGTATTTTATTTTAATTAAAATTGAATTTAAAGGAAATAATTCAAAAATAAATAAAATAAATGATAGGAGTGCATGTTGTTGGACTTAGAGGTCATGGGCCATGTTAGAAATAAGTTTAGATCAAAGAAACATAGGCCCAACAACTACATTATAACACTGGAAACCATCCTATCATATTATAATCCATACAAATGAAATGCAAGACTTTATGCATGTGGTACCAAAAGTGAACTAAATTCACCATACTCCTCCATTCCAACTCGGACCCAGTATCAACATTTGCTCCATTCCAACTCGGACACAGATACGCCTCACCGCCCATTCTGACTCGGCAACGGTTATTGGCCAACTCACTAATTCCACATAATGGGAATTAGATACCACCAAATGTATATGCATGCACATCAACAAGCATGCAACATTCAACATAGGTTATGATAACATCATACATTACAAACCATCATTAATCCAAAACATGATAACCATCATTTATCATGAACATCATCAAACAGCATAAACATGCACAAGCAATTACTGCAACATCATCACCAAAACATGTATCAATCAACTATCATGAACATCACCAATAGCATAAACATGTAAGCAATTACCCATCAAACAGTAATGCCATCACCAACACAAGCGTACAACCATCAATATGCACACAATACACCATCACAACAACATATTGTTTCCTATCCACCAAGTACACAAGGTACGAATAACCACAAGGTCGGAAACCCAACACTTTTCAAATTAAAACCAAGTTACTAGCGTTTTCCTCATTTCATAAAATAGATTGTTAAATTTTAAGAATAGTGTCCAAAACGGCGATTAAAAAGGACTTATGGTTTAAAAGTTATGAATTTTCAAAGTATAAAGTTTTTCAAAAAGTTAAAGTGGTAATCGGTTCCTTCAGAGGAGTAACCGGTTCCCACTATCATAGTGAAAACACGTTCTGGAAAATGTATGGGGAACCCAATTCCTCCCAGGGAATAATCGGTTCCCATGTTTTATAAAAATCAACTTTTTGGAAAATGTACCAGGAACCCGGTTCCCCCATTGGGTAACCGGTTCCCACGACTCAGGAAAATCACCTTACTTGAAATTATATGAGGAACCCGGTTCCTCCCAGAGGGTAACTGGTTCCTGCAACGTCTGTAGCAGAAAAACATAGTTTTGACATCATTCTTACTATCCCAATTCCATCCAATTCATACCATTACGAATCCAACACACAACAACACCAAAACAAGTTACAATACATGATTTCAATGCAATTATAACACATGAAAACATCATATAGTAACCCTATAACATCAAGTTGCATCAAAACATCAAAATTCATGAATTTAGGGTTTAAATTCATAAACCTAAAAATCTTAAATTGGGATTCCTAATTCACTCAATCGATCCTATCATTCCCAAAATCTATAAGGCATAATAATTATAAAAAGTCACCCCTTACCTTAGCCAAATTCTTGAATTCCTCAAGCTTTAGGTTTTCTTCCTTTTTCCCTTTTCTTCTCTTCTCACGTATAATCCTTTTCTTCTGACTTTTTGACTTTCTAACTCTTTCCTTCTTATTGTCCTTTTTATTATAATAATAATAATAATAATAAAATAAAATTAGTTAGAAACTTATACTACCTTACACCTGTAATACGGTGAACTGACTTTGAGATTTTTGTATCGCAAATGTGCGGATAGCAAGAGTCGCCACCGACTTTTCTTTTATCCAATTAAGGGAAGGTAAAAAGTACAGAAAAAGACCTTCGTTAGATTCTGAGTAAGGGAGAAGGTTATGAAAAGGGAAGGTATTAGCACCCCTTTTCATCCGTAGTTATCTACGGGCTCTTAGTTGCTCTTTAGATCACTTTAAAATTGTGCTTTCTGTGTGTTTGACAAAAATGTTTTGAAAAGGCATTTCGCTTTGACTTTGTAATGATTCATGTAGGAATGTATACAAAGTGTTTGGAAATGTTTTGTTTTGAAAAGAGTTTAAACTTTGACAAAAGTGTGTTGTGTGAAAAGCATTTGATAGAGCAAGCAACTAAAAGACTTTATTTACCCACTCAGAATTGGTCGTTTTTTGTACTTCTACGTTCCTTTAGAATAGCGCTAACCATACCATTAGTTAGTAGGTAGCTCCATTCGTTGGATGTAAACGGGACATTCGAAGGGACATCGGATGGTCATAGAAAGCAACTTGTAGGAAGTATCCTAGCACATTCGAAGGGACTATCATCATTTTTCGTAGGCGACACTCGAGGGTCAAGATCATGTATTCGTAGGCGACATCGTGGGTCTATGATCTTTGTATCGAAGGGACTATGATGATTTGTTTGTAGGCAACGGTGCTAGGACACCTCTACGTTCGAGGGACTTGACCATTTGAATTTGTAAAGGCAACGAGAGAGAATTACCCTAAGGGGTGCATGTGTGAAAAGAGTGTGTTGATTTCAGTTATTTTATCTTGGAGTTATGAGGTGATCTATGTTGATTTTTTATCTTGCCATACACGCCTAATTACTAGCAGTTTATAAGGTGCAGAAAATAAATTGCGGAAAGTAAAGTGCGGAAAGATAAAGTCCTACGCTATTATATGGCTTTGGGGCAGATACATAATTGAAAGTGTAGAAAATAAAAGTCCTAATTAAACTATTACATCCCATAGGTAATTACATAATTGGAAAAGAAAAGCAATAAAAATTGTCCGAAACGGTATAACCTGTGAACAAATGCAAAATCGGAAAACAGAAGAAAATTGCATAAGAGAAAAATGTTAGTAAAAATAAGTATTTTTGAATGAGAAAAAGTTTTTGTGTTAATAATGACATTAATATGATAAAATAATTTTTTGGTAATTTTTGGAATTGATTTGATAATTTAAAAACAATTAAAAGTCAATTAAACGATTAATTAATAATTAAATTAAATATGCATGCAAAAATAATAATAATTTTTATATTAAAAATTAAATAAACATTTTTCTGATGATTATGCAAAAAATAAATATTTTTGGTGTTTTTTAAATGCATGATAAAAAATATTAGAGATAAATTAAATTAACATGAAAATATTAAAGAAAAATATAAAATATAAAAAAATATGTTAGTTTTTCTAACTTGTAAAAACAATTGCCATGGCTGGGATTCGAACTCAGGTCTCATGCTTCACAACGCGCTGCCACGACCAACTGAGCTAGAGCGTCCACGTGTTTAGGAAATGGAGCAATTGTTTTAAACGAATCGCTCACGAATTCAAATTCACGCGAAGAACATCATCTTCTTTGTTTGAATTTTGGGAATTTTCGTCGGCCAAACTCGACGTGCCCCCAAACATCAAAAATCCAGACAAGCAATATAAATGAAATCTAAAGGCATGGTTCGATTGGAAACATTGCTCTGAACACGATGGTGGTGTTCTTTTTGTCCAATTTATCCTATTTAGAGAGACCCTAATTCGAACCAGAAAACCCTAAACATGGTGTATTTCGATTCAGGCCATGGAAATGCAATTAAATCATCCAGAAAGCTTGCAAACTTTGTTCTAAACACAAAACAAACATCAAAACACGTTAATAATGCATGATAAACAGAATTCGATTTTTGAAAAAGTAAGAACAAACCAAATCGTGTTTTCTCAATTCTTGATGTTTTTGAGAGATGTAAAGGTCTGGATCGATTCTAAAGACACCAAGGAATGCAATGGAGGCTTAGAATCAATTGAAACGAGCTAAAACCAAGGCTGCAAGTTGCTTCAAGAACATGGTTTTTTGACTTTAGGTTAGGGTTCTTTGAGGCAATTTTTTCTGTTCTTTCTTGTGTGATATGCATTGTATATTTATAATGGATGGATTTTGGGCTGAATTGAAGAACAAATAATGATCAATCAATGTAAAAAATATTTGATTTTGTATGAAATCAAATCTTCCTTTTTTAATCAAATTTCAATCAAATTCTTGCCAAATCTATGCAAATTTCTAAATTTGCCAGCTTGTGTGAGTTACTTGGACCTCAAGCATCAGAGAAAAATCAATCTTGCATTTAATTTTGATTTTATACCTTATTTTTTAAGTTAATTTGTATTTAAATGAATAAAATCCAAATTAAATAGAAAAATAAAGCTAAAATTCATGGCATTGGGCTTGGTGTTCCAAATTGTCTAAGGAACAAGTTTGAATGAAGGAAAACTAGGCCCATTTGCAAAATTTTGGATTTTCACAAGTATTTCTCTTTGTGCACTTCTTCAAAAATGCCCAACTTGTACAAGGTGTATTTTGCTCAATTTTCCACATTTTTTAGTGTTCTTGGACTTTTTAGAAATCTCTAAGTTTCCTCTAACCAACCTCTTTTGTTTCATCTCAATTGGAGTTTCCATGCTCAATAAATCTTCAAAACAAAAAGTTGACTTTTTGTTGACTTTGAAAAGGACATGTAATGTTTTGATCCATACCTTCCAAATGAAGCATTTTTTGAACATTCTTGTGAGACATGAAGTTGTAGAGAATTGGATTTCCTTCAAAATGAGAGTTGGTGGAAAAATTTCTGAGAAAGTATGAAGAAGTTATGCTCAGTCAAAGTTCAGTTGACTTTTCACTAAAAAACCCTAATTTGGAAAGTTTGACTTTTCAGCAAATCTTGAGTTTTCTTGATGAATCATGATCAATCCTTGATCAAATGATGAATGTAACTTCAAAATGAGGATGTTGACCAAAAATCATGAAGTTTGACTGTATGTTGACCACAGTTGACTTTTTGTCCAATACAACTGATTTTCAACCATCTGAGCAATTGTCTGAGGAAACTTGACTTGTGAGGCTTGAAACTTGACATGGAGAATCTTTGAAGCATATGAGGAGGCATGATGACCATTGGAGATGTTGGAAGTCCATATGGATCTGAGAATTGCCAAACCCTAGTTTGGGTTGATTGTCTAGGAGAGGGTTTGTCTGATAAACCCTTGAGGAATCCTTGAGTATGGATATATGAAATGTCTTGAGAAGTAGGAGGGCAAATTTTGGGGTATGACAGCTGCCCCTGTTCAATCTTCTTGTACTGGAAGGGTTAGATTGGCAGGCTTGCCTATCGTGACTGGGAGGTAGAAGATGATTGAACACTCGAGTACACCTGAAAATTTGCACTCGCTGGTGATGGATGCGGGAATAGGCTTATAGATGCCATTTGGAGAAGCTGGGGAATGAGTCGTACGCTAGACTCGAGATTGTTGTCTGAATAGGAGGCTCGTCGGAGATGGGCTTAAGATGCCATCTAGAAAGATCGATGCTGGGGAGCGAGCCATACGCTAGGTTCTGTAGACGTTTCTGAAAGTGAAAGGAACATGGACTTAAAATGCCATCCGGAGGGAGTCGTATGCTAGACTCCATGCTCATCTTTGAATGAAGTTATTAGTTTGTATTGGTTTTTAACCAAATATGCAACATTCTGAAAGTGGAGAAATGTTGACAAGTAGTCGGAGATGGGCTTAAGATGCCATCCAAGGCAACTGGGTCGTGCGCTAGACCCTGTAGTTGCTGTTGATAATAAGAGAGTGTCAGAATAAATCATCGTCTTGATTGCTCTGAGGGGATAGTAGTTGGCAAAATGTGGATAGCTTCCTTGTTGTGCTTCGGGTATTGATCGAGTGCCTGTTATCGGAGGATAACTTGTGATCGTTCAGATAGTTTTCCCCGTCTGGATTCGGGTATTAATCCTGGATCTGTTGTCGGAGGACAACAAGGGAGGTTGTTCAGATAGTTTTCCCGTCTAGCTTCGGGTATTAATCCTGGATCTGCTGTCGGAGGACAACAAGGGCGTTCGTTTAGATAGTTTTCCCGTCTGGCTTCGGGCATTAATCCTGGACCAGTTGTCGGAGGACAACTAGGGTGGCCGTTCGGATAGTTTTCCCGTATGGCTTCGGGCATTAATCCTGGACCTGTTTGTTTCAGAAGTGATTTTCACCTGTTTTGGAAAAAAACAAAAGAAACTTTGATAGAATATCGTTAGTCTTATGTAAAGTATGATGCATGACGATGTGTATGAGTAATGTATGAATGATAGATGTTGTGGTATTTCAAAACATATCCATCTTGAAGAAGATGTGGATGCTCTGCTCGGAGACTCCTGACTTATGTTTTGGGGATGAAACGGATGGAAACCCCCGAGAAGAAAGATAACCTTGATTCCTCCGATGCACTATCTGACCAAGTCTTGAGCCTAGATATTGTTGAGGATGGTAGAGATCGGGAGGTGCACCGCTGAGGATCTTGTGCATAGACCCTGCTGGGGAGAATCTATGAGGTACTCTACTGGGGATCTTGGGCATAAATCCTGCTAGAGAGTATTTGATAGTTGCTGGGAGACCGGGTTAGAAGGATCTGGGGCTCGTCGAAATCTCTGGTTGAGGAATAAAAGATGTAGGTTTCCTCCGATGCACTATCTGACCAAGTTTCAGGTCTGGATACTGATGCTGCCGGGGAAATGATGATTGCTGAGAGATATTCTGCTGGGGATAAATACCTCTGCTGGAGATGAACCGTTACTGCTCGGAGACTGATATGACATGGTTCAGCCGATAGGGATCACTGCTCGGGGACTAACGTGGAGAAGCTTGGAATGCTGGAACAAATAAAAAGGAAAAAATACTCCGCTGGGGAAGGTTTGTAGTGAGCGACACGTGTGTAGGGATTGTATTCTGCAAGGGGACGTATTGGTGACTTTCGTCGCCATCTCAATTCCTAGAGCCTGTAGTAATTACTTTCGTATGTTTTCTTTTCGCATCTTTGTGAATATATTCTTATTGTCAAATGCATATAATCATTCAAAACAAATGTTGGACTTTATGCAAGTAACAATAGCAAAAATTGTAAAGAAAAAGGAACTTGTATTAATTTGAAAGGCGGCGTATGGCCAAGTAGTTTGTACACAAGAAAGGTAAAAAGCTATACGGAAACAATCTCGTCAAGTTCCAACTATGCTAGTACTCATATATTTCAACTATCTCATCTCCTTGCTGTCAGTAGAAAGTGAGTAGACTGATCTTCGCCATTTGAATCTTGAATGCTGATAGTAGTGATCTGGAAGTAGGTGATCTGGACGAGACATAGTCGTACGCTTAAATCCCTAACTTTTGCCTAGACCGCCCTTTCGGGTTTTCACCAGGATACCCTTTTTGCCCAAGCCGCTTTTCGTGTTTTCGACTTGCGGGTGTACATGTTTTATATATATCCTTAACTTTTGCCCGAACCCTTTTGGGTTCGCCAGGATGCCCTTATTTTTGCCTAGGCCAGTCGACCTAGCGGGTCTCTTTTATGCGTAGTATTTTTTGACTATGTCTGCGTTCGCAGGGTGTGGGAAGTCTTCACCATCCATGGTGCTAAGTATCATAGCTCCGCCGGAAAATACTGTCTTAACTACAAACGGCCCCTCGTAGGTGGGAGTCCATTTGCCCCTGCGATCACCTTGTGGAAGAATGATGCGCTTGACTACTAGATCACCGACTTGGTAGACTCGGTGCTTGACTTTCTTGTTAAATGCTCTGATCATTCACTTCTGATAGATCTGTCCATGGCAATGGACGCGAGTTGTTTCTCGTCAATCAAGTTAATCTGGTCAAGGCGAGTCTGGATCCAATCATCTTCGCCTAGCTCTGCGTCCTGGAGGACTCTGGTTGAGGGTATCTGAACCTCAATTGGTAGGACTGCTTCCATACCATATACAAGAGAGAAGGGGGTTGCCCCTGTTGATGTTCGTATCGTAGTGCGATAACCATGAAGAGCGAAAGGTAACATCTCATGCCAATCCTTGTAAGTCACTGTCATCTTCTGTATAATCTTCCTAATGTTCTTGTTGGCGGCTTCCACTGCGCCATTCATCTTAGGCCGATAAGGAGAAGAGTTGTGATGTTTGATTTTGAACTGCGTGCAGAGTTCGGTGATCATCTTGTTGTTGAGATTAGAGCCATTATCCGTGATAATCCTTTCGGGAGTGCCATACCGACAGATAAGATTATGTTTGATGAATCGAGCTACAACATTCTTGGTAACAGATGCAAACGAGGCTGCCTCTACCCACTTGGTGAAGTAATCAATTGCCACAAGGATGAAACGATGTCCGTTGGAAGCTGTGGGCTTGATTTCTCCGATCATGTCAATGCCCCACATTGCAAAAGGCCACAGAGCTGTTAGAACATTCAGAGGTACGGAGGTCGTGCACTTTGTCTGCATAACGGCATTTGTGACAAGATCGAGCATAGCGGTGACAATCAGCTTCCATGGTGGACCAATAGTAACCTGTTCTCAAAATCTTCTTAGCCATTGTATGTCCACTGGAGTGGGTACCAAATACGCCTTCGTGTAACTCTTCCATAATATGTTCCGCTGTTTTCCGGTCTACACTACGGAGTAAGCACAAGTCGTGGTTGCGCTTGTATAACATGTCGTTGCTGAGGAAGAATTTGGATGCGAATCTTCTAAAAAACTTCTTATCGTTGACAGATGCCCCTGCGGGATATTCCTGAGTTTCAAAATACCTCTTCACATCGTAGTACCAATGTTTCTCTTCTACATCAAGCTCATAACAGTATGCCGGTTCGTCAAACTTTTCAATGATGATCTGGGGAGCCTCGTTGTCCCATCTGACCTTGAATATAGATGACATAGTAGCTAACGCGTCTGCCAACTAATTCTCTTCTCGTGGAATATGATTGAAAGTGATCTCTTTAAAATAGGGGATCAAACTCAGAACATGCTCTCGATACAGAATGAGATTCAGATGTTTCGTATCCCACTCACCCTTAATCTGAGTGATCACTAAAGCTGAGTCTCCATATACTTGCAAGAACTTTATTCTTCAGTCAATAGCAGCTTTGATACCCATGATGCACGCTTTTCGTATTCGGCTATGTTGTTGGTGCAACTGAAACATAATCTGGCGGTGAAGGGCGTATGTCCGCCTGTAGGGGATGTAATGATGGCGCCAATGCCATTGCCAAGTGCATTTGAGGCTCCATCAAAAACCATAGTCCATCGGGATCCTTGTTCAGGTCCTTCGTCTGGGCCTGGTTCTTCACAATCAGTGACTAGTAAAACATCTTCATCTGGAAATTTGAACTACATAGACTGATAGTCATCTACGGCTTGATGAGCCAAATGATTGGCTACTACGCTTCCTTTGATTGTTTTATGAGAAGTGTACTGGATGTCGTATTCGGTCAAGATCATCTGCCATCTTGCTATTCTTCCGGAGAGAGCTGGCTTCTCAAATATGTATTTTATCGGATCCATCTTGGAGATCAACAAGGTAGTGTGAGTCAGCATATACTGTCTTAGTCGGCGAGCAGCCCAAGCCAAAGCGCTGCAAGTTTTCTCGAGCTGTGAGTATCTTGTTTCACAGTCGGTAAACTTTTTACTAAGGTATTATATTTCATACTCTTTTCGACCAGACTCGTCATGTTGCCCCAACGCACACCCCATTGAATTCTCTAACACTGTCAAGTACATGATAAGAGGTCTTCCTTCGGCAGGTGGCATCAGGATAGGAGGATTCTGTAAGTACTCCTTGATTTTGTCAAAAGCGATCTGGCAGTCGTCGTTCCATTCTACTACTTGATCTTTCTTCAGTAACTTGAAGATTGGCTCACAAGTAGCAGTTAGATGTGCAATGAATCTGGCAATGTAGTTCAATCGACCCAAGAAACCTCTAACTTCCTTCTCGGTGCGGGGAGCTGGCATTTCTTGAATAGCTTTTACCTTGGCGGGGTCAACTTCAATACCTTTCCCACTGACGACAAACCCTAGGAGTTTACCGGATCTGACTCCAAAGGTGCACTTGTTGGGATTAAGTCTCAGTCTGTACTTCTTCAACCTATTAAACAGTTTCCGCAAATGATCAAGATGTTCTTCTTCAGTCTTTGACCGAGCTATCATGTCATCGACGTAGACCTCTATCTCGTGATGAATCATATCATGGAATAACGTCACCATGGCACACTAATAAGTGGCGCCCGCGTTCTTCAGTCCGAACGGCATAACCTTGTAGCAGAAAGTGCCCCACTGTGTAACAAAAGTAGTCTTTTCCATGTCTTCAGGAGCCATTTTGATCTGATTGTAACCGGAGAAACCATCCATGAAGGAGAAAACTTTGTGTTGAGCGGTGTTGTCAACTAGAACATCAATATGAGGAAGTGGAAAATCATCTTTCGGACTTTCTTTGTTCAGGTCTCTGTAATCTACACACATTCGTACCTTGCCATCCTTCTTGGGCACAGGCACCACATTCGCAACCCATTTTGGATAAGAAGTAACAGCTAGAAAGCCGGCATTGAACTGCTTCATAACTTCGGCTTTGATTTTCTCTGACATCTCAGGACGCATGCGACGAATCTTCTGTTTCACTGGGAGAAAACCCTCTTTTGTCGGCAACCGGTGTACCACAATATCAATGTCTAAACCTGGAATGTCTTCGTATGACCAAGCAAAAACCTCGATATAGTCTCGTAGCATCTGAATCAATATTTCTTTAACGCTGTTCTCAAGACCCTCTCCTATCTTGATCTCTTTTCTGTCTTCATCAGTACCTAGATTCACAACCTCAACTAACTCTTCGTGCGGTTGTATAACTCGCTCTTCTTGCTGTAGCAATCTGACAAGTTCTCCTGGCACTTCACAATCTTCCTCACCTTCATCTTCGGCTTGGTAGATCGGATTATCAAAGTCATATTTAGCAATGGCATAGCTGTTATCAACAAGATTCGGAGTGATTCTGCAGTGTATCACGTGGGTGTGTGTAAGAACACATAGCTTTTTTGAAGGGGTGATGAAGTAAAAGAAAGAAAGAAACAATTAAATGCAAAATTCCAACGATTTTATTGAATGAAAATATGCAAATGACAGATAATAACGCTCACAAACGAGCCATGATACCCCGGGCAAGGCACTAGGCTTTAAAGTTTATTGTTCAAAACATAGAAAATACGAAAAGCAAAACAAAACAAGAGCAATTACTCCTGTCTAAAGCAGATTGAGTAGGCAAGAGTAAGCTGGACGGATGTCCATGACAAAGAAAGCGGAGTCAAAAGTCTGGGAACCGACTTTAACAGGTAGGATGAGCTCTCCAAGTACTGTTCGTTTAGAACCATCAAAAGCTCTCACAATTATGTCACTGGGTTTCAGGACCAATCCTTCAACATCAAGTCAATCAAAAGCAGTCTTTGGAAGGATATTTAGAGCGGAACCGGTATCCACCAAAACATGAGATAATGTAGTGCCCTTGCATTCAACAGAGATGTGCAAGGCTTTGTTGTGTTTCTTTCCGGTAGGAGTCAAATCAGCATCAGAGAAGCCTAGACCGTTGTTGGCAGCCAGGCTAGCAATACAAACTTCAAATTGATCGGTAGTAGTGTCTTGCGGTACGTGAGCATTCTTCAGAAACTTTACCAAGGCGTTAGCATGAGCCTCGGAGCATAAGAGCATAGCAAGCATGGAGATCCTGGACGGAGTCTGTCCTAATTGTTCCACGACATTGTAGTCACTCTTCTTGATAATCTTCAGAATTTCCTCCATTTCTTGTTTGGTGGTGTCTTCAGCAACTTCCTTTGGTACTTCTGTAGGAGCAGGACGAGTCACTGGTTCTTTCCCTCTAGTCTCGGGAACTGGTTCAATAGCTGGAATGCGAGCTGGAGTCGCAGTGTCTTTTGGAGGAGAGATCTCTGGAGAGAACACCCTTCCGGTTCTGGTCACCTTACTTGATCCAGTGATGTTGTCCATGTCAGGAATGGTAGCTTCAACTGAAAGATCCTCAATGGTCATAGGGTCTTGCTTGACGCCATGATAGTAGACATCATATCCATAATTCCAAGGAATAGCTTTGTCGGAGGAATACGGAACTGGTCTTGGAGAAGTAATGATGAGAGGTGCCATCCTAGGCACCGAATCAGCAGAGGAAATTCTTATGGTGTTAACATCAGCATAGTCTTCTGGGAAATCGTCACCCCATCCGGTCGCCTTAACATCTTCAATAGGAATCTTGTAGCTCTCAGGAACATTGTATTTCACCATGTAATCATACTTTCCACTTGGCTGCCCTAAGGTATCCCATGCAGACGGTACAGTTTCATTCACATCTTCGATCTTCAGTTTCTTAGACATGTCTTCACACAGACTCTCCACAGGGGGTTTCAGGAATAGTATTTCACGGTTATCCATCATGCACGGAACACGTCTTCTCAACCAAGCACAACCATCAGGTGCAGATGGGCACCAAAGGCAGTTCTCTGGGCATCCTGGATTGACACCGGCTTGCAGCAAATTCTTCTTAACAGTCATCAGAGGAATAGTCAGCTCATCTATGTTGAAAACATAAGTATCCTCACCAACAACATTGGAACTTTTGTCATGGTTAGGCATAGGCGCGTTGATCACATTCGGGGTCTCGACAGGAGGGTTAAACTCGATCTGCTTAGCTTCAATCATATCTTGAATCTTGTTCTTCAGAGCCCAACAGTTGTCAGTGTCGTGCCCTGGGCTGTTGGAGTGGTAAGCACACTTAGCATTAGGATTGTATCTCGGAGAGGAAGTGTTGACACTCTGAGGAGGATCCTTCAAAGTAATCAGCTCTGCTTTCAACATGTGTTGCAAGGCTTGCGACAATGGCATGTTGATCAGAACGCCTCGCGGGCGCTCGCTATTGTATCGCGGAGGTTGTGCTGATGTAGGATTGGAGATCACAACTGCTCCCACAGATTGAGCACGGTCGGTCTTGGCTCGGCTTTTCTGACCAAACACAGCATTAGTTTCTTTCTTACCACCAAAAGATCTCTTCGCAGCATTTGAAGATGACTTTACCTGAATCTTTCCGCTCTTGATACCGGCTTCATACGCTCTCTGTCAATATCATTTCGGTGAACCGGTGAGGAGTTTCAATCGGATGATTGAAGAATGGGCTGTCGGTGTTCCATAAACATATCAACCAACTCCCTATGGGACAAGGGTGGTTGAACACTGCTAGATCTCTCCACTCGAGCATACTCTTTGAACCTTTCATCACGACCCATAGACATGCTTTGTAGTTGCATGCGAGTGGGTTCCAATTGACATTGTACTCATCATCGTAGAAAGCATCCATTGAGTCACTCCAAGTACGGATACGATCATTCTCTAGTGATAATACCACTCCAATTGAGTTAGGACAAACTCTCTTGAAAATAATGCATCCACAACTTTCATCGGTGTGGGGTTGATCTTCGAACATAGGACTTCAAATGCGACGGACAAGAAATGCCGTCATACTTGGCAAAAGTTGGAACTTTGAACTTGGGAGGAATCACCACACGGGACAAGACTCGGATCATCAAAATTCACGACATCTTGAGTTTTCCACGACATTCAAGCGGTCTTCAAGTTGCTTGTACTTGTCATCTTCATCAGAGTATTGGTCATTATCATAGTGATCTTCTTTGTCCTTCTCAGGCTCACGCTGACTGCCTTCTTCATTGCCCTTGACACTCCCCTCAGTCTTGACACTTCCTTCTGAGAGCTCTATTCGGCTGACCACTTTAGGACCACCTTTGTAACATCTACCCATGTTAAGAACACCAACGACCCTCTTCTTTCTGTTGATGAGCTTCTTTAGATCTTCTTGGCCTTGGACCAAGCTAGTGAACATCTTTGGGCCGAGCATTCTCGAACGGAGATCTTTGTGACTTGTTCAAGAGCCATTTCGCTAAAATAAATAGCGAGAGAATGAGAAAACCAATCTTCAGTGTACCTGTTATGAGATGTTATGCCATGATATGCGATGTTTATGCGAATGCAATGCAATGTTTTCAAGGACCTTAGAGATTTAAATTTGTTAAACAAGCACGAACAAACATTTATTAGTTCACTTTTTAATTCTTTTTAAGTACAAAAGATAGTTCAAAACAATAAGATAAAAGAACAAAAATCCTAGAGCTCTAAGTCTCCCATGGGCGCTTCCTCTTGGTGTCAAGGTAGACGTTGATGTTCCGCTCCTCGTGAAGTAGCTTGGTCAACTCTAGAACCTTCTTCTCACTTGCATAACACTGAGCTTCAAAGGTATCACTTTCTTCTTTAAGCTGAATCCATGATCTCTTCAAGTCTTCAAGATCAGTAGGCATGTCGGGATGGAGAACAGTATAGGGTACGTCACCTATAGCAACAGGTTCCATAATTACTGGTAAAACAGGCGTGAATGGCATCATGAGGTTTTGAGCTCGAGCTCGCACCCATTTGAGGTAAGGTTCCCAAGGGATGGAGTTTTGGTGCCCCAAAATCTTGGTATCAGTCTTCTTTACCATGCCCCAAGCGTGTATGAACCTTCGTTGGTAATTCTGGAGATCGTGATTGTAGTCGAACACAATATCTTGGAGAAGCATATCATGAGGACCATCTCTTCGAGCAAAACCAAACTGATGTAGAGCTAAAGAAGGGTTGTAAGTAATACCTCCCCTTATACCAAGGAGTGGCACGTTAGGAAATTCTCCATAACGCTCAATGAGTGTGAAATCCTTTTGAGGGAAAAGATTCCAACGGATATCTGAATGAGAGAGTGACATTAGCCTTTGAGACCACTTCATTCTTTGTTCGTTCTTCAAAACTAATGGAGGAAGGTGAAAAATAAACCACCTGGAAAGTAACAGTATGCAACACATGAGAGTTCCTTGTCTCTTGATAGTACGAGTGTGGAGAGAATGTAGGATGTCTCCAAGTAAGGTAGGCACAGGATTGCGAGTAAGAAACGACTTGATGGCGTTGACATCTATGAATTGATCCGAGTTAGGAAATAGAACCAAACCATAGATTAGCAAGGCCACAATGTCTTCAAATGCATGGAAACTCATAGCTTTGAGGAATTCTCGGGATTTCTTTATCAGGAACTTGGCAAGTAAACCCTTAACTCCGCTTCTTGTTTCCCAATTGGCTTCAATGTCTGAGCGCTTTAGGTGTAATGTTGATGCGATGTCTTCGTACCTAGGAACCTTTTCTAAACCGGTGAATGGCATTTGGTCAAGAATAGGTACCCCAAGTAGCTTAGAGAACTCTTCCAAGGTAGGAACCAACTGATAATTTGGGAATGTAAAGCAATGGTGTTTCGGATCGAAGAACTGGAATAGGACATGCATCATATCTTCTTCAAAACCAGAGATAACCAAATCAAGCAGATAACCGTGTCTTTTGATGAACTGGGCATGATCGGGAATTTCTGAAACCAATTCTTTGAGCTGAGAAGGTATACCCATGAAGTTGATTCGGATAGTCTTTCTAGAAGCCATAATTCCCTACAAAACAGAGCAAAGATAAATCCCTAGGTCCTTGAAATAGTTAGAAATGATATGCAATGCAATGATGTCATGTTTAGCACACACAAACAATTCACACAATGAGCCTAGGTATAAGGCTTGCATGAGGTATAGGTGATTACCCCACCAAAAGTTTGAGTTGGTTCATCCTGTCCTATAATAGTAACCGGGTTCTAGGAATCTCATATCATTGATCTTTCTCGTAGGCGTTTATTTTAATACGACTACCAAATGGTCGACCGAAAATATCACAAAAGTCTGATCTTAATGAGCGTAGCATCGAGTATCAGCCAACCTTAGTCTGCACCAAAGCCGACCATCTCACTACCTTCTAATGGCCAAGATGGGTCAATTAAGGTTCTAAAAGTTTAGTTAGTGCTGATGACACCACGCAGAAGCCAAATACTATCCTTAACTTGGAAATGAAGAGTATCAGGACATCCAAAGTGTCATACTAACGTAGCCATCATGTTGACCGTTTCGATATACGTCTAACGGTCGCGATGATTTGTTGCTACTTACCTAAAAGGAAACCCGGATCCAGGTGTAGGATCCCCCACAAATATAGTACCCAAGCAACCCTTAAAGATAAAGCATACAAGTCAAGAAAAAAGCAATAAAGGTGATCTAAAAATCCCTAAGGTATTCTCTCTTTAGGGTGTTTCCAGAGTCGCCATTCATGTCTGGTGAACCGACTTTGAGATTTTGTATCGCAAATGCGGATAGCAAGAGTCGCCACCGACTTTTCTTTTATCCAATTAAGGAAGGTAAAAGTACGAAAAAGACCTTCGTTAGATTCTGAGTAAGGGAGAAGGTTATGAAAAGGGAAGGTATTAGCACCCCTTTTCATCCGTAGTTATCTACGGGCTCTTAATTGCTCTTAGATCACTTTAAAATTGTGCTTTCTGTGTGTTTGACAAAAATGTTTTGAAAAGGCATTTCGCTTTGACTTTGTAATGATTCATGTAGGAATGTATACAAAGTGTTCGGAAATGTTTTGTTTTGAAAAGAGTTTGAACTTTGACAAAAGTGTGAGGTGTAAAAAGTATTTTGTTTTGAGCAAGCAACTAAAAGTCTTATTACCTACTCAGAATTGGTCGTTTTTTCGTGTTATTTTACGTTCCTTTAGAATAGTGCTATCCATACCATTAGTTGGTAGGTAACCCTATTCGTTGGATGTGAGCGGGACATTCGAAGGGACATCGGATGGTCATAGAAAGCAACTTGTAGGAAGTATCCTAGCACATTCGAAGGGACTATCATCATTTTTCGTAGGCGACAATCGAGGGTCAAGATCATGTATTCATAGGCAACATCATGGGTCTATGATCTTTGTATCGAAGGGACTATGATGATTTGTTTGTAGGCAACGGTGCTAGGACACCTCTACGTTCGAGGGACTTGACCATTTGAATTTGTAAAGGCAACGAGAGAGAATTACCCTAAGGGGTGCATGTGTGAAAATAGTGTGTTGATTTCAAGTATTTTATCTTGGAGTTATGAGGTGATCTATGTTGATTTTTTATCTTGCCATACACGCCTAATTACTAGCAGTTTATAAGGTGCAGAAAGTAAATTGCGGAAAGTAAAGTGCGGAAAGATAAAGTCCTACGCTATTACATGGCTTTGGGGCAGATACATAATTGAAATTGCGGAAAATAAAAGTCCTAATTAAACTATTACATCCCATAGGCAATTACATAATTGGAAAAGAAAAGCAATAAAAATTGTCCGAAACAGTATAACCTATGAACAGATGCAAAATCGGAAAACGGAAGAAAATTGCATAAGAGGAAAATATTAGTAAAAATAAATATTTTTGAATGATAAAAAGTTTTTGTGTTAATAATGACATTAATATGATAAAATAATTTTTTGGTAATTTTTGGAATTGATTTGATAATTTAAAAACAATTAAAAGTCAATTAAACGATTAATTAATAATTAAATTAAATATGCATGCAAAAATAATAATTTTTATATTAAAAATTAAATAAGCATTTTTCTGATGATTATGCAAAAATAAATATTTTTGGTGTTTTTTAAATGCATGATAAAAAAATATTAGAGATAAATTAAATTAACATGAAAATATTAAAGAAAAATAGAAAATATAAAAAAATATGTTAGTTTTTCTAACTTGTAAAAACAATTGCCATGGCTGGGATTCGAACTGAGGTCCCATGCTTCACAACGCGCTGCCACGACCAATTGAGCTAGAGCGTCCACGTGTTTAGGAAACAGAACGAATTGTTTTTAAACGAAACTGCTTCCTAGGAATTCAAATTCACGCGCGAAGAACATCATCTTCTTCGTTTGAATTTTTGGGAATTTTGCGTCGGCCAAACTCGACGCTAAGGCCCCTGCAAACATCAAAAATCCAGCACAAGCAATATAAATGAAATCTAAAGGCATGGTTCGATTGGAAACATTGCTCTGAACACGATGGTGGTGTTCTTTTCGTCCAATTTATCCTATTTAGAGAGACCCTAATTCGAACCAGAAAACCCTAAACATGGTGTATTTCGATTCAGGCCATGGAAATGCAATTAAATCATCCAGAAAGCTTGCAAACTTTGTTCTATACACAAAACAGACATCAAAACACGTTAATAATGCATGATAAACAGAATTCGATTTTTGAAAAAGTATGAACAAACCAAATCATGTTTTCTCAATTCTTGATGTTTTTGAGAGATGTAAAGGTCTGGATCGATTCTAAAGACACCAAGGAAGGCTTAGAATCAATTGAAACGAGCTAAAACCAAGGCTGCAGTAACACGGTGAACTGACTTTGTAGGTTTTTGTATCGCAAATGTGCGGATAGCAAGAGTCGCCACCGACTTTTCTTTTATCCAATTAAGGGAAGGTAAAAAGTACAGAAAAAGACCTTCGTTAGATTCTGAGTAAGGTAGAAGGTTATGAAAAGGGAAGGTATTAGCACCCCTTTCCATTCGTAGTTATCTACGGGCTCTTAGTTGCTCTTAGATCACTTTCAAAATGTGCTTTCTGTGTGTTTGACAAAAATGTTTTTGAAAAGGCATTTCGCTTTGACTTTGTAATGATTCATGTAGGAATGTATACAAAGTGTTCGGAAATGTTTCGTTTTGAAAAGAATTTGAACTTTGACAAAAAAGTGTGAGGTGTGAAAAGCATTTTGATAGAGCAAGCAACTAAAAGTCTTATTACCTACTCAAAATTGGTCGTTTTCGTGTTGTTTTACGTTCCTTTAAAATAGCGCTATCCATACCATTAGTTGGTAGGTAACTCTATTTGTTGGATGTAAGCGGGACATTCGAAGGGACATCGTATGGTCATAGAAAGCAACTCGTAGGAAGTATCCTAGCACATTCGAAGGGACTATCATCATTTTTCGTAGGCGGCAATCGAGGGTCAAGATCATGTATTCGTAGGCGACATCGTGGGTCTATGATCTTTGTATCGAAGGGACTATGATGATTTGTTTGCTAGAATACCTCTACGTTCGAGGGACTTGACCATTTGTATTCGTAAAGGAAACGAGAGAGAACTACCCTAAGGGGTGCATGTGTGAAAAGAGTGTGTTGATTCAGGTATTTTATCTTGCAATTATGAGTGAGCTATGTTCAATTTTAGTCTTGCCATACACGCCTAATTACTAGCAGTTTATAGGGTGCGGGAATATAAAGTGCGGAAAGATAAATCCTACGCTATTACATGGCTTTGGGGCAGATACATAATTTAAAATGCGGAAAATAAAAGCCCTAATTAAGCTATTACATCACATAAGCAATTACATAATTGGAAAAAAGAAAACGATAAAAAGAAATCGTCCGAGACGGAGTAACCTGTGAAAAGATGAGAAATCGGAAAATACGAGGAAATCAATCAAGAGAAAAATGTTAGCAAAATAATAATTTTTAAATGAGAAAAATATTTCATGCTGGAAATAACATTAATATGCTAAAATAATTTTTTGGGATTTTTTTGAGTTAATTTAATAATTAAAAATCAATTAAAGGTAATTTAAATGATAAATTAACAATTAAATTAAATATGCATGCAAAAATAATATTTTTAATTTCATAAATTAAATAAACATTTTCTGGACATAATGCAAAAAGAAAAATATTTTTTGGTATTTTTAAATGCAGGATAAAAAATTATGAAAGAAAAATAAAATGCATGGAAAATATTAAATAGAAAATATAAAAATAAGAAGAAAAATATGTTAGTTTGTAAAGGAAGCAAAAATAAATGGTCCTTGCAGGAATCGAACCGATGACCATAGCCTCACAACGCGCTGCCACGACCAACTGAGCTAGAGCGTCCACGTGTTATGGAATTGCAACGAACACGTTTTAAACCAGATCGAATCCTGGCCACCCAAATCACGCGCGAAGACATCGTCTTCTTCGTTTGAATCCTGGGAATTTTGCGTCGGCTTTGGTTCGACGCTTTGACCCCTTTTAACATCAAAAATCACATACAAGTAATATAAATGAAATCTAAAGCCATGGTTCGATTCGTCTTGGTCCACTGATCATCCTGGTGGCATCGGTTTGGTCCAATTTAACCTAATTAGAGAAACCCTAAAACGTGACCTGAAACCCTAATCATGGTATATCATGTTTCCGGCCACGAAAATTCAATTGGATGACCCAGAAAGCTTGTAAACCTTGTTCTAAGCACGAAACAAACATCAAAACACATTAACAATGTATGAATAACAGAATTCGAATTTTGAAAAAGTATGAACAAACCAAATCGTGATTTCGTGATTCTTGATGCTTTTGGACAATGTAAAGGTCTGGAATCACTCCAGGGGTATCAAGGAACGTGTTTGGATGTTCAAAATCGATTGAAACAGGCTGAATCCAGGCTGCTAGTGACTTGTAGTGCACAGTTTTTTTGAGTTTGAATAGGGTTCCTCAAGCAATTTTTTGTTCTCATTCATGTGGCATGTATTGTATATATATAGTAGATGGAATTGGAACTGATTTGAGGAAGAAATCATCATCAATCAATGCAAAACATATTTGATTTTGTACAAAATCAAATTTTCTCTTTTTTGATCAATTTCAATCAATTTCTTTCCAAATCCAATCAAATTTCGAAATTTGATGGCTTCTTTAGGTTACTTGGATCTCAAGGATGAGAGAAAAAATCAATTTGCAATTAATTTTGATTTTATACCTTATTTTTGAATTTAATTGGTATTTAAATGAATAAAATCCAAATTAAATAGAAAAATAAAATAAAAATTCGTGGCATTGGGCTTGGATATTCCTAATTGGATAAGGAACAAGTTTGGATGAAGAAAAAGTAAGCCCATTTGCAAAAAATTTGATTTTTACAAGTATCTCTCTTTGTGCACTTCTTCAAAATTGCCCAACTTGTGAATGGTGTATCTTGCTCAATTTTCCACATTTTCGAGTGTTCTTGGACTTTTTGGAAAGCTCTAAGAGTCTTCTAACCAACCTCTTTGGTTTCATCTCAATTGGTGTTTCCATGCTCAATATATCTTCAAAACAAAATGTTGACTTTGAAAAGGACCTGTAATATTTTGATCCATACCTTCCAAATGAAGCATTTTTTGAACATTCTTGTGAGACATGAAGTTGTATAGAATTGAATTTCCTTCAAAACAAGAGGTGGTGTAAAAAGTTCTGAGAAAGTATGAAGAAGTTATGCTCAGTCAAAGTTTGGTTGACTTTTCACTGAGAAACCCTAATTTAGAAAGTTTGACTTTTGAGCAAATCTTGAGTTTCCTTGATGAATCATGATCAACCCTTGATCAAATGATGGATGTAACTTCAAAATGAGGATGTTGACCAAAAATTATGAAGTTTGACTGTATGTTGACCACAGTTGACTTTTTGTCCAATACAACTGATTTTCAACCATCTGAGCAATTGTCTGAGGAAACTTGACTTGTGAGGCTTGAAACTTGACATGGAGAATCTTTGAAGCATATGAGGAGGCATGAAGACCATTTGAGATGTTGGAAATCCATATGGATCAGAGAATTGCCAAACCCTAGTTTGGGTTGATTGTCTAGGAGAGGGTTTGTCTGATCAACCCTTGAGGAATCCTTGAGCATGGATGTATGAAATATTTTGAGAAGATGGAGGGCAAATTTTGGGGTATGACAGCTACCAGTTGCTTCAAGAACATGGTTTTTTGACTTTAGGTTAGGGTTCTTTGAGGCAATTTTTCTGTTCTTTCTTGTGTGATATGCATTGTATATTTATAATGGATGGATTTTGGGCTGAATTGAAGAACAAATAATGATCAATCAATGTAAAAAATATTTGATTTTGTATGAAATCAAATCTTCCTTTTTTGATCAAATTTCAATCAAATTCTTGCCAAATCTATGCAAATTTCAAAATTTGCCAGCTTGTGTGAGTTACTTGGACCTCAAGCATGAGAGAAAAATCAATATTGCATTTAATTTTGATTTTATACCTTATTTTTTAATTTAATTTGTATTTAAATGAATAAAATCCAAATTAAATAGAAAAATAAAGCTAAAATTCGTGGCATTGGGCTTGGATGTTCCAAATTGTCTAAGAAACAAGTTTGAATGAAGAAAAACTAGGCCCATTTGCAAAATTTTGGATTTTCACAAGTATTTCTCTTTGTGCACTTCTTCAAAAATGCCCAACTTGTACAAGGTATATTTTGCTCAATTTTCCACATTTTTGAGTGTTCTTGGACTTTTGAGAAAGCTCTAAGTGTCCTCTAACCAACCTCTTTGGTTTTATCTCAATTAGAGTTTCCATGCTCAATAAATCTTCAAAACAAAAAGTTGACTTTTTGTTGACTTTGAAAAGGACCTGTAATGTTTTGATCCATACCTTCCAAATGAAGCATTTTTTGAACATTCTTGTGAGACATGAAGTTGTAGAGAATTGGTTTTCCTTCAAAATGAGAGGTGGTGGAAAAATTTCTGAGAAAGTATGAAGAAGTTATGCTCAGTCAAAGTTCAGTTGACTTTTCACTAAAAACCCTAATTGGAAAGTTTGACTTTTGAGCAAATCTTGAGTTTTCTTGATGAATCATGACCAATCCTTGATCAAATGATGAATGTAACTTCAAAATGAGGATGTTGACCAAAAATCATGAAGTTTGACTGTATGTTTACCACATTTGACTTTTTGTCCAATACAACTGATTTTCAACCATCTGAGCAATTGTCTGAGGAAACTTGACTTGTGAGGCTTGAAACTTGACATGAAGAATCTTTGAAGCATATGAGGAGGCATGATGACCATTTGAGATGTTGGAAGTCCATCTAGATCTGAGAATTGCCAAACCCTAGTTTGGGTTGATTGTCTAGGAGAAGGTTTGTCTGATCAACCCTTGAGGAATCCTTGAGTATGGATATATGAAATGTCTTGAGAAGTAGGAGGGCAAATTTTGGGGTAAGACAACACCTCTTTCCTCTATTAATCATAACACAAGCCCAATCCTTTACTCCTTTTATTTTCCAATAATACCAAAAATTCTAATTTTAATTAAATAAATAATTCAAATTATTTAATAATTGAAAATATTGGGGCGTTACATGTTTGCTTGGTCCTACCGGGATATGCCAGGGTTGGATACCAACATCGTAGAACATCACTTGTCAATAAATCTGGAATGTCCACCAGTTAAGCAAAGACTGAGGAGGACTCACCCAGACATGGTTGATAAGATAAAAAAGGAGGTTCAAAAACAACTCAACGTAGGTTTTCTCGTCACCTCCAAATATCCTTAATGGTTAGACAACATAGTGCATGTTTCAAAGAAAGATGGAAAGGTCAGGATGTGTGTTGACTACCGGGACTTGCACAAATCTAGTCCAAAAGACAATTTCCATTACCGCATATTGACATGCTAGTTGATAAAACTGCTAAGTTCAACGTCTTTTCCTTCATGGACGGTTTCTCTGGTTATAATCAGATCAGGATGGCTCTCGAAGACATGGAGAAGACATCCTTCATCACACCATGAGGCACATTTTGCTACAAAGTAATACCTTTTGGATTAAAGAACATAGACGCAACTTACCAAAGGGCAATGACTACTCTCTTTCATGACATGATGCACAAAGAGATCGAATTCTACGTAGACGACATGATAGCAAAGTCTGACACTGAAGAAGAACATATAGAACATCTTTTGAAGTTGTCTCAACGATTAAGGAAATATCAGCTTCGCTTGAATCCTAAAAAATGAACTTTTGGGGTGAGATCTAGAAAACTCCTAGGTTTCATTGTTAGCCAAAGAGGTATTGAAGTTGATCCCAACAAGGTCAAAGATATTCAAGAAATGCTTGCGCCACAAACTAAAATGCAAGTAAGAGGATTTCTTGGACGGTTGAATTATATCTTCAAATTTCTCTCTCAAATGACTACTACTTGTGGGCCAATATTCAAGCTTCTCTGTAAAAATCAAGAGGTTGTGTGGACAGAAGATTGTCAAAAAGCGTTCGAAAGTATCAAGGAATACTTGTCACACTCTCCAATATTGATTCCTCCAATCGAAGGAAGACCTCTAATTATGTACCTTACCGTGTTAGAAGATTCTATGGGCTACGTGCTTGGACAACAAGATGAAACCGGTAAGAAGGAGCATGCCATCTATTACTTGAGTAAGAAATTCACAGATTGTGAGTCACGTTACTCCATGCTCGAGAAAACCTGTTGTGTTTTGGTATAGGCATCGAAATGTCTTTGCTAGTACATGATTAACCACACGACTTGGTTAATCTCCAAAATGGATCCAATCAAGTACGTCTTTGAAAAGCCTTCCTTAAGAGGGAGAATTGCCCGATGGCAGATGCTATTATTTGACTATGACATCAAATACCATGCCCAAAAAGCGGTCAAAGGAAGCATTATCGCCGATCACTTGGCTTATCAACCAATCAACGAATACCAATCTCTCAAGTTTGACTTCCCTAACGAGGATGTTATGTACTTAAATATGAAACATTGTGACGAACCGTTACCTGAAGAAGGTCCTGATCCTGAATCAAGATGGGACCTAATTTTTGATGGAGCAGTTAACATTTTGGGCAATGGAATTGGGGCAGTCATCATTACTCCCGAGGGTACTCATATCCTATTTTCCGCCAGATTTCCATTTAATTGCGCTAACAACATCGCACAATACGAAGCTTGTATCATGGGTATCGAAGAAGCCATCGACTTAAGGATCAAGATCCTTGACATATATGGAGATTCAGCCCTTGTGATCAATCAAATCAAAGACAAGTACGAAACTCATCACCTTGGTTTGATTCCCAACCGAGATTATGCAAGACACTTGTTGGCGTTCTTCAACAAAGTTAAATTTCATCACATTCCTCGAGATCATAATCGAATGATAGATGCCTTGGCTACTCTATCTTCCATGTTCAAAGTCAAACATTAGAACTATATGCCTAAGATCAACATTAGATGTATTGAAAGACCTTCCTATGTGTTTGCAACTAAAGCAGTCATCAATGATAAACCGTGGTTCCACAACATCAAATGCTTCCTTCAAACTCAAGAGTACCCACTCGGGGCATCACACAAAGATAGGAAAACTCTAAGGAGGCTTTCTGGAAATTTCTTCCTGAATGGAGATGTGCTATACAAAAGAAACTTCGACATGGTCTTGCTTAGATGCGTGGACAGACACGAAGCAGATATGTTAATACACGGAGTGCATGAAGGGTCCTTTGGAACCCATTGAAATAGACATGCAATGTCCAGGAAAATCTTAAGAGCAGGTTACTATTGGATAAAAATGGAATATGATTGTTGTAAACACGTTAAGAGATGTCACAAATTCCAAATCTATGCAGATAAGATTCATGTGCACCGACTCTACTCAATGTTCTCTCCTCTATGTGGCCTTTCTCCATGTGGGGAATCGACATGATTGGAATGATTGAACTAAAAGATTCAAACAGTCATCGTTTCATCTTAGTGGCCATAGATTACTTCACCAAATGGGTCGAAGCAGCATCTTACGCCAACGTTACAAGACAAGTGGTTGTGAGGTTCATCAAGAAAAACCTCATTTGTCGATATGGAATTCCAAGCAAGATCATTACAGATAATGGATCGAACTTAAACAACAAAATGATGAAAGAACTGTGTGAGGAATTCAAGATTAATCATCATAACTCATCTCCTTACCTACCATGAAGGCTAAGTTATCTGAGGCCGAATGGTGTCAAAGTAGATACAATCAGTTAAACTTGATCTAAGAAAAATGTATGACGACTTTGTGTCATGGACACTTGTATCAAAGAAGGATGAAGAAAGTCTTCGACAAAAAGGTACGACCTCGTGAATTCCAAGAAGGCGCCCTCGTGCTTAAAAAAATCTTGTCTTTTCAACCAGATTCTAGGGGCAAATGGTCTCCTAATTACGAAGGCCCATGTGTTGTTAAGAGAACCTTCTCTGGCGGTGCTATGACTCTTGAAACCATGGACGGTGATGAACTCCCGCATCATGTAAACGCTGATGCAGTCAAGAAATACTTTGTCTAAAAAAGACAAAAGAACAGCTCGATAAGTCGAAAACCTGAAAAGGGCGGCTTAGGCGAAAATGAGTGTCTCGGTGGACTGAAAACCCGAAAGGGAGGTCCGGGAAAAAATTAGAGACAATAAACATAAAAAGTTTATCCTGGTAGATTGAAAACCTGAAAAGGCAATCTAGGCAAAAATTAAGGATTAAATGACAAAGTAACTGCATCAGTCTGTACTTCGTTAATTTGAAAATTCTTCCATGAACGGATCAAATCTTCTCCAAATCTGAAGCAACAAACACAGTTGGAATTCAAAGTTGTTAGGGAAAATAGCGGTTATTTCTTTCAATGTATCCTTTTCCTAATATATTACCATTTCCAACTTTTGTAAATAGTCCATGGAATCACGCCTTTGGCTGATTACCATTCTATCCATAAAATTTGAGCCTTGTGCCCACTTGTTTGCAATTCTAGTTTTATTCTATCTTGCAAAATAACGCTTTTACTTGTGAAAATCACTTTTGAATCAAAAACAGAAGAAAAAAAGTTTTAAATGAATTTTTACTTCAAAACCTTTCGAAATAAAAGCGAAATTTTCCTTTGAATTATGAACATAGAAGGAACAACAACAGTTATCTCCATGAGCGTTTCGACCTCTAAAGGGTAAATAACTGCTGAGAATTTTTCTCCTTCTCGAAATAGATCATAAAATACGGTATTCTTATCCAAAAAGAATCTCCAGCAGGATCTCCAGTAAAAAATGCTTTTTCTCCTCGGAAACATTTAAGCATGCAACTCTTATTCATCGCCAGTAACATCTACACCATTGCTGAAGATTTTGCTGAGTATCTAATTGAACTTCGACATTAGTCCTTTCTCCAAATATGCTTTGTTGTCTTGTCAAGTATCATCAACATGCATACGACATTCATGACATTCATTATTCATACATAATTGCATCATTAATGCATTCTTGCATTTTTCAATGTTTTCTTTAATATCACTTGTTTAGGTTGCATTTATTCTCGAAAACAAGTATGGGTGTGTCATATCTCCATTAGAATGTTACCCCTAAGCAGAAAGAGCACATTCTTTCTCCAGTTCCCCAATCGAGTTTGTTCCTCATTGGGTACAAAGTCTTAATTGACCGTTTCTTTCCAGTTTGTTCTAGGATAGAACCTTGTCTCCAACCAATTCAAGTCTAGATTTCAAAAAAATCTACCTGCAAACAATAAGCAATAGCCTTGTCATCCAAGCCACTTATTTCCTTTTCATCTTTGAACTTATCATAAAACAATTGTTCTTCCTAACAAGTCCAATCATGAAAGTTTAAGAAATCCCCACAGTTATCTTGCTCTCTTAGAAACCTGTATCTTTACAATCAAAGCGCTCGCTTCTTCTCAAAAAGATCCTCGACACGATTATGATTGGGAAAGTATTAACTCATTTGAGATCTATTTCCATTACTATTTGTTATTCACAAGGCTGAATACTCAGTAAATGTTTCTCAAGAATTACCTTGTTATAGTTATCATTTTGCTGATAATTGGTAATATCTTCAAAACTCATACCATTTACCATCAAAGCGCTAATAATTAGTAAATGAGTCTTCATTCCAAATTACCATAAACTATCTCCAGGCTGATATTTGGTAATATCTCCTTTGTTTACCTTGAACATTGTCACAAGGCTGACAGAAGGTAATCTCCTTATTTCCCAAAGCGAAACAGACATTCACTTCCTTTGTGAATCTTTTTTCCTTGTGAAAGATACATTTGTCTCCCAACAAACAGGATTCTTCTTTCTTAGACAGATTGAGACATCCTCATAAATGTTTTTTCCCAAGCATGTCACCCTTTGGTAATTCCTTGGTAAATTTTCTTGCAATTACTTTGCATCATTTGCATTTTTTGGTATCTTAGGCCCAAAATTTGCGTATTCGGATATTTAAGTCTCTTCACACCTTTCGAGACGAAGATTTTCATCTTCATATCTCAGGTTGAAGTTAAATAGGGGCATCTTTCATGCCCCAATTTTTGACCTAAAATACCATCTCATATCATTCACATATGCATCATTGCATCACTAACAAATTTCATAACAAGTTAGCTTGTGTGTGCTCCTTGAGGCAAATTAGGGTTTTGAATCAAAACTTTCATCAGTTCAAGATATGATCAATTAGGGTTTGAGTCTCCACTCACCACTAATGATCTATCTTCATCAATCATCAACATTTGATCTTCAAATTCCAACCATTTCCTCAAGATCTATCTTGAATCGACCAAATTAGGGTTTTGATCAAGGATGGTGTCTCATTGACATTTTCCTTAATGAATGAAATAATGGCTTGGAGCGTGATCTCAAAATCGCCAATGCAATATCTTGACATAATTTCTCGATTCAAAACATCCATACTAAAGCAATCTCATTTTTCATTGGAGTGCTCCATTGCCTCAAAGAGATTAAAAAACATTCTTCGTCTTGTACTCTCAGCTTCATTAAACCCATTAATGTTAATCATCATTCTTGTGGTCTTCATGAAAGGTCGACCAAGAATCAAAGGTGCATCCAAATTTTCCACCATTTATATTACAACAAAATACACCGGGAAAAAGAATTTATCAACTTTTACTAACAAATCTAAAGCTACTCCATGAGAATGAGTAGTAGACTTGTCCGCCAATTGCAATGTCATCTTTGTTGACTTCAACTATATATTTCCCAACCTCTTCACAATAGACAATGGAATTAAATTGATGCTATACCCCAAATAGATCAATCCTTTACCATCATACATGTCACCAATTGTAACAGGTAAAGTAACCTTTCCCGAATCACTTTCTTTTTTTTGAATGATTGCTCTACAACTAACATCAACCATAATTGTCTCTTGATCCGTGTATCTTTTCTTCTTAGTCAAAATATCTTTCATGAACTTGGAAATTTTTGGCATTTGTTCCAACACTTCGGTTAATGGAATATTGATTTGCAATTGCTTGAAAATATCCATGAAACGAGCATGATTTCGTGCATCGTCCTTATTTGAAGGAGCATGAGGAAATGGTAAATTTTGCACCGAAGATGTGAACACTTTCTCCTTTCCCCTCTTGATATTTTTCTTTTTCTCTGCTATACTTTTCATTTCAACTACATCCTTTTCAACTACGTCATTTTCAACTACATTCTCCTCATCGTTCTTTTCTACACAACCTATTCATCAATTTCTTCTTATATCACAACTCCCCTCTCTTCAACATTATCACTTATCCCACATTCAACAACTCTTCCACTCCTAGTCATGATTGCGTTACAATGCTCCTTAGGATTTGGTTTAGTAGTTTTCTAAAACGATGGCCCGTACTATGATCGGCAATTTGCTTTGCCAATTGACCCACATGGGTCTCTAAATTCTTGATTGTCGCTTCATTGCTTTTTTGATTGGTCGTAGATGCTTGCATTAATTGAGAAAGTTTTTCTTGTAAGTTTGAACTTCTAGCTTGAGTTTTAGTAGGATGAGATGTGTTTTGATATGGATTTTGTCTACTTTGGTTGTTGTTTTCTTAGCTATACCCTTGTTGATAACCTTGGTTACCTCTTTGTTGGTAACCTTGGTTATTTTGATATGATGGTCTTTGTTGGTATCCTTGGCCTTGATTGACCATATAATTAGCTTCCTCTTTGACTAGAGGATAAAATCTAGTTTTATGACCACCCTTGCACAACTCACAACAAGCAACTTGTTGAATTTTCTTGCTAAATGATTCTTGAATTTCTCTTATTTGTTGAGAAAGCCTTTTCATTTTCTTGGTCAATTCTTCCAGTTGTTGAGCAAACTATTTATTTTGGGCCATAAGAGCATCATTAACACCCATTTCAAGAACTCCCGACTTTCTTTGTACACTCTCACGGTCACTTTGAACTTGATGATCATTTCTTGCAATTTTTCCAATGATTTCAATGGCTTCTTCAGAAGTCTTTGCCATTAATGAACCACCCAGCATAGCATCCAAAAACAATTTTGGTTACAATTGAAGACCATTGCGGAAAATATGAATTTGTGTAGATTCATCAAAGTCGGGACTAGGGAACTTTCTTAACATTGACTTGTATCTTTCCCATGCTTCATTCAAAGACTCACTTACACCTTGTGAGAATACATAAATTATGGTTTTTGCCTCCATGAATCTTGATTGTGGAAAACATATTTCAAGAAATTTATCCTCTAGCAAATTCCAATCCGTCATCATTTGGTTGGGTTGGTAAAGGTACCAATTATTAGCTTTCCCTACCAAAGAATGAGGAAAAAAAGTCTTTTGAACACTTGTTCCTCTTCATCTTCTGGAGCTCCCAAAGAACCAGCAATTTTGTAGAACTTTGTAAGGTGTGTGTAAGGGTATTCATGGTCATGACCATGAAACAAACTTGCATATAATAATTGAGGTATCCCAGTTTTCATCTCAGTATGCCTCGCATTGACTTGGCGAGTAAATTGAGCAGTGTGTCTTGGGCTATTTGTACAAGTAACTCTGGGTGGATCCGCCATGACTTCTTCTAACATCAAAGTTGTGGAAGAAGTAGATGTTTCCCCTTTTGCTTCCCTTTATCTGGATAACCTTCTCCTTCTTCTAGTTTTTCTATTAAGTTTCCTGCTAGTCCTTTCAATTTCTGGATCAAAAATGAGTTGATCTTCAGGAACACTTCCTCGCATAAACTAACGTCTGCAAATACTAATCAAACAAATAGAAATAAGATATATTAGTATAATAAATTATCTTAAAAAACTAAAACTATTGCAATTATTTCAATATCAAACGCCAATCCCCGCCAACGACACAATTATTTTTGTACGTATTTTCTAACACGAGTATTTAACCTATCATTTTTCACAGGGATTGGTGTGATATCACCGTCGTTCTATAGTTCAAGTGTATTTAAGGTCTGTATTTATAAAATGGGTTTTGGTTTTAGTCACAAAAATAGTAAATGTCATGCAAAGATGTTTAGTATCCTTCCAAAAGGAGTTGTTTAGACTTTAGAGAGTTTTTGCTTGAACTCGATTGGTAAAAGCATGTCAAGATTAGTTCCTTTAACTTATTTTGTATATATTCGATTAACAAAGCATATGAACTAGTTGATGATCGATATATTCACGTATCCTCTTAATATCATTTATGTCTAAATAATATTGTGAGTATTATCATATTAATCTTTAAATAATGTCTCAACCTAACTATTAACATGATAATCTTTAAAGCTTAATACTATAGAATATTAACTCATAAATCTATGTCTATAGTTTGTTCCTTAATAGATGAGTATCTTAGGTCAAGTTTAAAACATACTTATCAATAATGATTTAAAGCATAAAAACAACAAATAAATCAAAGATATTCAACATATATTAATCATCAACCAAGTTCATACACAAAATGATCAAAAGAAATACATACTAGTTAGGTTAACTACCTCTAATCTTGACACAAATGTGTTTAACTATCCATTATCATGGTATCTTGATGATCAAGAAATTGAGAGGGGGTGATGAACATGGATGGAAATCTAGCAAAGATTCAAGATCTAAATCTTTTCTTTTGAGTTACAATGGAAAGAAATCGTGTTATTTGCCCTAGAATCTAATTTGGAGAGTTTGTGTAAGAGTTGGTGAGAAAAATATCTATGACATCCTTATAAACCTTCAAAATTCCACAGACAACACTAAGCTCGGCCAGCCGCCCTAAGCGCACTTCACATAAAAGTTAAACCGCCACAAACGGCGCTATCACCTTCAAACCGGGCTAAGCGCGACCTGAAGCGAAAATCACTGCGCTAAGCCCGCCTTGCAGCATGCTTCCAATTAACACACAATTTGCAGAATTCCAGCTACATGTCTTTAAACAACGCCTTTTGAGCCCACACTTCTATCCTAATTCTCATGGAAAAAGAAAGCAATAAACTAGTACTTCTCATGATCTCTAAGAAAGCAGTAAAGGAAAGTCGTAAAAGGGAAAGAGAATACCAACCGGATAACAATCCGTAAAAGCTAAAGAAAGATAAAATACTCTGGAAAACTTCGTGAACTGCGGACAAGCAATAAAGAAATCTGATGAGCAATGCGTAGAAACATCAATAAGCATGATCGGAATGTGTGTCGTACACATCCGATGATCAATATAAAACATGCAAGGGATAACAATCCATACAAATACAGACAGAGGGTGTGCATATCGTATGCATGATCAGAATGTGTATCGTACACATCTAAACTAATCTAGTAAACCTGCAAAGGATAACAATCCAGACAATACAGACAAAAGGTGTGCATATCGTATGCATGATCAGAATGAGTATCATACACATCTGAGCCAAATAAACCCGCAAGGGATAAAAATCCAAACATTGCAGACAAAGAGAGTTCATATCTATGCACGATCATAATGTGTATCGTAGACATCTGAATCAAATAAACCTGTAAGGGATAACCATTTATAAAATATAGACAAAGGGTGAACACACATGTGTGCAAGATCGGGACGTGTATCGTACACATCCGAAACAATCGAATAAACCTTCAAAAGGTAAACACTAAGAATGCAGACAATAGGTGCAAAGACATGTGTGCAAGATCGGGATGTGTATCGTACACATCTGAATTAATCGAAGAAACCTGCACGAAAATACATTAACCAATGTATAATGGCAAACGGAATCGGATCATGAATCGAAATGTGTATCATACACATCCGTAACACAAGCACCTGCACAAAATACATCTCATGCAATACTCCATAAGATAAGAGCATATGAGATTTCATGTCAAATGATCAAAAAAATAAAGTTTTCAGTCCTAGACCGCGCTAAGCCTGATGTACCGCGCTAAGCCCGATTTCCTGACCTACAAACCGAAAATTACAAAGAGTTTCGCGCTAAGTCTTCCCATGCTCGCTCTAATCGCATTCTGCGAATTGCATAATTTTCTGCAATGAACCTTGGTTTTCTTTCCATGCCATTCTCATACCAAAAGTCATTCTAAACAGTCAAATAACAAAGAAAAGTGCTTATCGGAAGCACAAAACTCAAAATCAAACATTTACAAGCAGATGCACAAGAATGAACATATGCAACAATGCACCAATTCAATTCAAATATGCAACTCAAATCATGAACATATGAGGAATGCATAACAATGCACCAATTTAATTGCCAATATGTGCATATCAACTCATGGATACATGCATTAAATCAACACCTCGACATGTTTTCGAATTCAAGGATTAAGCTATGAACATGTAACTCAATCCAATTAATCAATGTGAGAATTACTCAATGCATGAACATGCCACTTCTAACTCAAACATTAACACAAACACCTAGAGTGCAGGCAAATAGACTCATGAACGTGCATTCAATTTCACATCTCGACACATTTTCGAGTTCACAAAATCAAGCAATTAGCATGTGAAATCAATTAAATCCATCAATATGAGAATTATTCAATGCATGAACATACAATTTATAACTCAAACATTAGCACAAACACCTAGCATGCATCAATTCACACATAGATTTGGTACATGGATCAAGGTTTAAAACTAAGGCTAATCACATGAAATTCAAGGTTTCATATCAACAAATCAATCATATCAACAATTAATCACTTGAATAAGCACCTTTCTTATGAAAATAAATTAATCAAATAAGTACTTATTTCATCCAATTTTGGATTTCATCATGATGAACACATCAAGACAAAAAAATTCAACCTAATCCATGATCTTTATTCAATTCCTCATTCAAAACCTTGATCAATTTTCAATTCTTGAAAAGTGCTTATTTCAAGAATCAATTATGAAAAAATGCTTAAATCAAGAAATCCTACCGTCGAAACAAAGAGGAAAACGAGAAGAAGAGATCGCCGATGTCGAGTCGGTGATCGGAGAGGAGATAATAAGAGAGAAAGAGGCGCGAGTTTGGGAGAGAGAGGAGAAAATTATTCAATTCTTCACCTTGACACCTTGAATGTTCTTGAATGTTCTTGAGAAAACTTGATAAAAAGCTTAATTTGATTCTTGAGAGTTGAGAGAGAATAGAAGAGTGTATTTATGGTAAATTTTTGACCCAAATGAAAGCCTCCCTCCATTATGAGAGTGAATATTGATTTATATTTGGAGATTTCCTTGCATGAAATTGGGCTCAAGATTGGGCCCAAATTTCCCTTCTCCATTAAAATTTCGTGAATAGTGCCAAACCTCGAGATCCGTGCCGAATTTGAAATTAGGCCCAACACGAAAAATGTCCAGAACGAAAAATTAGTTGCGTGAAACAAAATTTAAACTCAATCAGACAGACGGTTAAGGATATATGAATTTTTGAAGTTTCAACACACATTTTGGGCATCTGACACATGTAGAATTTTATTTGCGCCACTTGGGGAAAACACTCCGAACGGGGATGTTCTGATAAAAATGTGAACTCGGGATGTGAACGAAAATTGAAGCCAACGGAATTTGTGAAATTTTTACACAAGTCCCATCATGTTTCGATAAAAATTGAACGAGATTTGATTTTTTAACGTTGTGCGTCAGATGAAAAATGCTCGGTTTGGCTCATATTCCCCTTCACAGAATAAAATTTGGGTATTGATTCGTAAGGAATTAGCTATCGGCTTGTGAATGAAAGTTTAAGAGGACTTCCATACATAACTTTAGACACCAAACCACTCAATTTTGATATTCCAGTCAGGAGTTATTAAATATTTTAGTGTACCATGAACACGGTTCATCCATAAAACTCAGTTTAATCCACTTGAAAGATTAATTTTCAGAGACTTTCCTCACACAATCAGCTTCTGGCTTGAGAATGAAAGTTGTAGATAATATCGAGAGGGACTTGAAAGTCTAAAATCATCTTAAAATACCCAACGAGCTAAGTGTTATGCATTCTAGAGCGTATGAAATACACGAGAAACCAAATTCCACTTTATTAAGAATTTAACTATCGAAGTCCTTCCCTGATGAATTGGCTTTCACTTTGAACAGATGAATTGGAGAACATATTGAGATGGTTCCAACACTTGTAGAACCAACCCGAGGCAACATTCTGACAAGAAGATCATGCATCGAGCCTATGAACCGAAAAATACCAATTTTTGGTTCGAAATAGTCTGAAATGACTGAAACACGCAGTTTCTTCCACAATCTGAGATGCCTTCAACCTCATAATCATGAGATCAATAATATGAATATATGTCCATGATAATGAAACTATAATCCAGATAAACTAAAATATATAGGGTAAATTTTGGGGTACAACAACATCAACAAAAACCTACAAAATAAACATAAACAAAGTAAAATAATAGATTTTCAACAAAAACGAAATAAAAGCCTATATATATATATATATATATATATATATATATATATATATATATATATATATATATATATATATCAAATTACAATATTAACTACTACTAATCAAAAAACTATATTGTAAAGGACCACAAAATTATCCACAAAAATATCAACATTATGGTCCTTAACACTTGACAACAAGAAACTCTCAACATAGGAATACAAAAAGCAAGAAGAACACAATGAATTGGTTATAAACTAATATTAAAAAATATTCCAAGTTTTATAGAATAACAAATAATCCCTCATAGCCTAATTAAAATTTGCAGTGTTATAATGATGAGAGACTGATATGCTATTTATAAAAAAAATAACACACTAAACTAATGAGCTCTTAGACATAAAGAACCCATTACAAACTAACTTAAGGAACAATTTAAATTAAATAGTTAGGGATAATAAACATGAACAATTCAACATCTTAATAAACCTAGCATTTCGACAGACTTCGACTACATCATGTGAGTAGACTTCGACGACATTCTTGAACCTTGTCGAACCAAGAAACTTTTCATCACTACGCCAAAAATGAGTTTTGGCAGCACTACATAGAAGCGCTTTTAGCAAAAAATACTGTTGTAGGTTGAAACAAATCTCTTAAAAAAAGCGCTACTAAATGATACCTTTAGAAAGCGATTTTTAAAAGAGCTGCTAACGGCCGTACGGATACCCCGTATAAGAAAGCGCTTTTCCAAAAGCGCTTCTAATGTTAACCTTTGAAAGCGCTTTTGAAAATCGCTGCTAAAAGTTAACCTAAGAAAGCGCTGCCATATGCCTTAAATTGGGTAACGTAAAGAAAACACTTTTTTGCAAAAAATGCGGCTAATTTGACCACCTAAGAAAGTTCTTTCCAATAGCGCTTTCATAAAGTTATTAAAAAAAATAAAAGTTATGAATAACGTGAAACCTAATTCCTCTTCTCTATTTTCCCTCTTTTTTGAGCCACGAATTTCCTCTTCTCTCTTCATTGTTACATTCTCAAACTCACCTCCTCTTCATCGTAGACCTCAAACCTAATTTCTCTTCATCGTGAACCCAGCCAACGACTCCCTCCGTGCTCACCTCCTTCATTTTCACCGAAAACGCAACTTACTCTTTCTGTGCTCTTCGAGTCTCCTCTTTGCAAAAAACAACAACCCATCCAACGACATACTCCCCCTGTGCTTCTTTCGTCACAACGTACTCCCTCCGTGCTCCGTCCAATCCTCTTGCACCAGCCGCTGTAAGCATCCTTCTGTTGTTTTTATTTTGTCTCTTAGTTTCCTATATGTGATTTGATGAATGGTGGTGGTGATAATCGAATAAACACAATCAGAATCTTGATAGTTAGTCTTGAAGTTGGTTTTAAGTTAAACAATTGTGTTTAGGAAATGTTGAATGATTTAGCACAATGTAGTTTGATTAAGTGATGAAAAAGATAGAATTTTTGTTTTTGCAATGGAAAGACAAACTTATTTATAGAATCTATCTTTAGATACGAAGAATTATTAATTTTTTTGAAATGTTAGGATATAGAAATACGTGTTAAACTATGTTAATTTGTGTCGCATTGAGTATCAGAATATGTTGGAATAGTTCCAGATGTTATTTTGTTTGGGTATGCTGCAGTTATTGATATGTTTGGTTCAGATTTGAATGTTGAATTTCGAATTGGGCATGCTATTTGTTTTAGGTTGTGATTATTTCCGATTATTCGAGTTGAATTTGTGAAGTTATTATGGTGGTGTGAAGTTTGCGTGAAAAAATTGTTGATAACATGTTATTTGAATCGAAGTTGGATAAATGTCACGTGTTATCGGTGATAAATCGGTAAGGTTCCATGTTAAGTTGTGATATAGTTTTTTGTTGATGTTATGCGCTGGTTTGTAATAAATGGGCAAAATTTTCTTACATGTTAAGTTGTGGGAGTTTTGTTGCGATTCCATGTTAATCGTGCTAATTGATGCATTTTTGAGATTGTTTGTAATAATGTGGTTTTATTTTAGTCATGTAGATTGAGCTAATTTGAACGGATTTCAGTTGATATTTTAGTGCATTTGAGTTTAATTTCAAAAGGTTAATTTGGTTGTGGCATTATTAACTTTATTATGTCAAGATCTTGTTGACTTGTTGTTGAAAAATAAATCCAAGTTTCATAATGATGTAAGTAAGTATAGGTGTATGCCAATAAGATTACGAGAGTGTCTCTCCCAAACTAACATATTGAATTTGCTATATATATGGTTACTTGTGAAGCGTGAAAGTCTGATTGTTTACGAGAATCTGACACTATGTGGGTGTAGAAGTTGCTTATTTCTCTACAAGTAATTAGTTATTCTCTCTCGCCATTGTAATTAGTTGTGCTTTGAGTGACCTGCTATGATGGATCGTTTCCACTCAAATTAGTTGCTTACTTCTCTACTTGTGAATGAACTGTAATTAGTAGTTGAGTCAGTTTTTATTGTATGAAATTTTTTATAATGGAAGTTTTCTTTCCTTTGAATTAGTAGCATTTCCCGCCTAGTTCAACGGACGACGCTCATTCTCTGCGTTTCCTTGAGTTCGGTAAATCCGAGGTAAATTTCTTCCTCAAATTACTGGTACTATGATGAATTTGTCTGAAATTGCACGAATATGTTGCATTTTCTTGCTCTGTATCCATTCTGTGTATACTTTGTGTTTTGACCGAAACGCATTATATCGTTTTGTGCCCTAATTAGTTGTTTTTGTTTAGCTTAATTAGTAAAACCATGGATAAGACATGGATGTATTCCAATCGATTATCGAAAGAGTACGAGAATAGGGTATCGGAATTCGTTAAGTTTGATGTTGCGCATGCCAAAGACCCCATCAAATGACATGTCCTTGCTTGGGTTGTTGTTAGGGGAGACGGGTTGACACGGTTTAGTTGGCATCACATTTAATACAATATGGTATTGATAGAAGTTATACATCTTGGAATTTTCATAGACGCATACTTGACACCCTTAATTGAAGATTTTATGTTTTTGTGGGAGAACGGTGTGGAGGTTTATGATGGGTATAGGAAAGAAAGTTTCAACTTGAGGGTGATGTTGTTTAGGACAATTAATGATTTTCCAGCATACGGAAATCTATCAGGGTACAACATTAAAGGTCAAAAAACGTGTCTTGTTTGTGAAGATGGAACAGATACGATGCGATTGGAGCTTTGTTAGAAGAATGTCTTTCTTGGTCATCATAGATTCTTAAATTCTAATCATCACTACCGTGGGTGAAGAAAAGCATTCAATGGAAGGCAGAACAAGGTAGAGCTCCAACAATGTTAACAGGTGATCAAATTTTTTAAAAGTTGAAATATGTGAGTACTCAGTTTGGCAAGCCTTTTGCACATACACTTGTTAGGAGTGAGTGGAAGAAGAGGTCATTTTTTTTTAACAGCCATATTGGAAGTCGTTGTAAGTAAGACATTTCCTCGATGTTATGCATATTGAAAAAAAAATGTATTTGACAGTGTTATTGGTACGTTACTCAATATACAATCCCGTGAAGAAAGAAAGACGAACATATCTACCACCTGTTGTTTACATTCTATCTAGAAAGGAGAAGAAAATATTGTATAAGTTCCTAAGTGAAGTTAAAGTTCCAGAAGGATACTTATCAGATATTAGAAAACTTGTGTCTATGAAAGACCTCAAGTTAAAGAGTTTAAAGACGCGTGATTACCATGTTCTAATGGAACATTTTCTACCAATAGGTATACGTTCTATTCTTCCAGAAAAAGTAAGAAGCGCAATAACTAAACTATGTTTTTTCTTCAAGTCAATTTATAGTAAGGTGATCAATCTTGCGATCTTACCAACATTGCAAAAAGAAATAGTTGTTACTTTGTGTGATCTTGAAATGTATGTTCCTCCCTCGTTTTTTGACATAATGGTTCATCTTGTCGTTCATCTTGTAAAAGAGACACAATTGTGCGGACCAGAGGACATGGAAGAGATTTTTCATCATAGAGAATTAGGCGTCGGTGTTATGCACTCGTACATCCGGTAATCAGATCAATATATTATTTAATTAGTTGAACAATTTATTTACACATTTCAATAAAAATAGTCTAATGTTTATTATGTTTTTATTTAAGGTTGTTATATGACAAATTGATGCGCAAGAATCAATTGTAAAATAGATTCCATTTTGTGTCTTCCTCCCGTGTCAGCGGAGCGACAATTGTTAGGGAACCGAAGTTAGTAAGAGAGCACTAAGTCGAGATATTCATGGCCACCGGCAGTTCATAAAGCCTGTATCTTTGGGCGTATAATATTATTCCTACACGGTTAGATTTTCATTCTAATTTTATTCTAATCTTTGTTTCTTTTGCGTAGAAAATTTCCATATAAACTTTGTTTTAATTTATAGACGTCACTGGTTGTTGGTTTCTATGGATCCTATAAAAGAAGTGATATATTATCTGAATTCGGTAGATGGTGATTGGACTAATTATCCGAAAATGAAGTTAATGATTGATACGTAAGTGAGATTGTTCTAAATATTCGTGTATATTTATATATTTAATTATTTCTGTGAAATTGTTCTAAATATACGTTTTTAGTTTGTTAGATCAATACAAGTATTCCGAAGTCAAAGAGAAGCTCGAGTACAACGGTCTAAATATGACAACATTACATGGATCAAAGTGCAGGTACATTAATTTTCACAATTTTTCTTATAATAGTGATGCTACTTGATAAAACAAGACAACTATACATTCTTATTTGTTTTTCGATGTAGTGTGCTCAACAGTGAAACGGTATAGATTGTGGATACTTCGTTTTGAAGTTTATCAAAGAAATCCTTCAAATGAATCGAATAGAGATTCCAATCACAGTATGGATTTATAAATTAGGATTTGTTTTATTATTTATCGGATATTTCATATAATTTATTAATTTTAACTAAATCATGCATATTATATTTTGTTATGTAGTATTTCGATGAATACAAGTGTGCATATTACATGAAACTTCAGTTGGAAGAAATCAAAGAGAAATTGGGTCAATACATTATTGTGTGAATACATTATTGACCGTGTTATTATGTTCATACCTTGGACCAGGACCGCCCGCTCGTCGGAATTTGGCAATTTTGAACTGATTTTATTGATTAGGGCTGATTTAGTTGTTGTTAGGGCTGATTTTTTTAGGGTTGATTTTGATAGGGTTGATTTAGTTATTGTTAGGGATGACTTTTTTATTGTTAAGGCTGATTTGGTTCTGTTAGAAATATTTGAATTGAATTATACTGGTGTATATATATTTTGGATTACAATGGTATATAATGTAATGGTATTATAATGCCTATTTTTTGGCATATATTTTGGTATTATAATGACATATATTTAGGATTACAGTTGTATATTACAGGTTTATGGGATTACAATTGAATATTTCAGGTTTATAGGTTATTATTGACTGTGTTAGTATTCCAAGTTTAAACTAAAATATAGACCCAAAAATGCTGCCTATACACACTTTAAAAAGCTTTTATAGAAAAAAACGCTACTAAAGGCCTACTTTAGAAAATGTTTTATAGCAAAAAGCGCTGCACTTTTGCCTAAACAAAAAGCGCTGCTAAAACCTATAGCAGCGCCACCTACGACAACGCTTTTAAAGACTAAAAATAGCGCATTCGTAGATTTTTTATGGCGTATTGCATATCGACATCTCTACATTAGAGTTTTGATCTCATATATATATATATATATATATATATATATATATATATATATATATATATATATATATATATATATATATATATATATGAGGATTAAATTATGTAAATTATGATCAGACAAAATGAGTATAAAACCAAACACTAAATTCAAACAATAATAGTTCTTCTAAATTTTAAGTTAACTTTCTCAGCTACATGAAAGCTATATGGGGTGGGTAAAATAATAATTAGATGGTGATGACAGCTAAATATTTAAAAGTCAGAATATAAAATATTTAAATGTTGTTGTTAGTGTCGTCACAGGCCACACCACATGCAATGAAACTGAGTGGGAAAGAGGAGGTGCCGAACTTGGCCTGAACAAAATGACAAAAATTACTCCAAAATCATCCATGTTTTTTTAATAATAAAGAAACTTCCACGCTTTCAAATGAATAGACTCTTATAATTAATAAATGAAGAAAAGTTATAGCTTTTTGGACGGAAATTTCAGAGTATGAAAACTTAAGCCTATTGGTTCTCAGTTTAGGCTTAAGAATAGACATATTAGCAGCATACTCGGCTCAATCTATAAATATAAAATATAAAATGTACTTATTGATTAATTAAATTCGTAAGTGATAAAATATAAAATGTCTCAAATCCATGTTTAAAATTAGAGGTGTTCAAAATATAATTAATTGAATGGTATGTTTGAACTAAATTGAATTGATTCATAAAAAAGTGAATCACTAAAATAATTATTAAACTGAATTATTTAATTAAAATAATTTAAATTCAATTTTAAACTAGTTTAAAATCAGTTTTTATTATAAATTAATTTTATTATATTAATATTAAAAAATAAATATATTTTCTAAAAAATATAAATAAACATTTTTTCTAAAAAATTTAAAAAAATTCCAAAATATTAAAAAAAAAACTATTTTGGAAAAAAAACTGATACATTTTTTGTTGAAAAATAAAAGAATAAATATGAAAAAAAAATAAAAAACAAAAATATCTTTTCCAAAAAATAAAATAAAAAATCGGGAAAACTTTTTTCCTGAATTTTTTTTTGAAAAATAAATAAAAAGTGGAAACTATTTTTTTAAATAAAAAAAAGAAAAATAGTTTTTTATTTCTGAAAAATAAAAACAAAAACTGGGAAAAGAATATTTTATAGAAAAAAAACTGAAAAAATATTTATTTCCGAAAAATGAAAATAAGTGGGAAAAAATATTTTTTGAAAAAGTAAACAAAACTAGAAATTTTTTTTTCTTTTTCCGTAAAATAAAAGAAATTGGAACCTTTTTTTAAAAAAAAAAACTAAAATTATAGAAAACTGGAAAAAAAAACCGAAAATAATTTTATTTTCTGAAAAATAAAAAATATACATTTTCTTAACATAATTTTTTTTTTTTGAAGATAAATCTTTCGATTGGTTAAAATATATTAAAAAATAGTTTTAAGCAAACTGAAAAAAGAATATTAAAAAATTTAATTTTTTTAATAAAACTAGTTTGAAACTAGTTAAAATATATTAAATTAGTTTGAAACTATAAATTGGTTTGCACTAGTTATTGTAACTGGTTTAATAGATTAACCATTTTTTATTAAAATAGTTTTTAATAACTGAATTGACTCGTTAATGTGATTCAATTCAATTTAGTTCATGAATCACGAACACCCCTAATTAAAACAATGATATTAATTTATTTAAAATAATTTACTTACAAATTTTTTATTAAATTATAATTAGTTTATATTTGTAAAATTAATAAAGATAATTTATTAAATAAATAAATAATACAATTATAGTTTTAGTCCATTTATTTTACTTGCTTTACGAAATTGCACCTCCTATTTTATGTTTAAATACTTTTGGTCTGTCTCTCATATTTCTGCACTTAAAAATTAATGATGTTTTCATTTTTTAAATGAGAAATTTCTTGTGAAATATGATAGATCATTGTATACAAATCAATTGTGAAACTTTATAAATAAATATATATGTTAAAAAAGAAACATATCAAGGATTTTCTATGAAAAAACGTGAGAGGAGAATCAAAATTGTTTGAATTTAAAATATATGGACTAATTTCATGAGACAGAAAAAATTGGGGGCCAAAGTAGTAATTTAGCCGAAAAGGAAAAAAACAAAAAGGATGAGGAGACCTAAAACCTAACTCATCAAAAAATTAGCATAAATATGATAGTTTGACTATGTCAAACCTATCTCAAATCTTTAAAAGCACAAATAATAAGTGAATCTCGCCTAATGTCATAATCAATAAAAAAATAAGCATTGACTTACACATCTACACATGCATTTCTCTCTTTAAAAATGTCACATATCTTGAATCTAAACAAGCATATTATGTGTAAAATATTCTTCCATTTATTTAAAATTTGACAAGGGACAATATTCAAATTAGAAAATCCACGAATGACCAAAATCAAGTCAGTTTTAGGCCAAAAATTTCTCCAATTCTTCCTGTTGGCATATTTGATAGCTAAGAAAGATGCAAACTTCAATCTTAGCTGATAAAGCTCCCAATAGTTTTCTTAAATTATCCCTAAATATGCTACTACAAATTGATATTTCAGGATTTCCTTTTGAAACTTCATATGTATTGTACTTAATCCAATTATGACTAGGAAAACACCAATTAACTTGTATGATTTTAGGTGCGGAAGGAGGTCGACATTTGATGTCAAAGCATTTAATAATTGTAAAACCTTGAACTGAAGAGTACATGAGTCCCTTGAAAGAAGTAGATGTCATATAGATCAATTTTCTAACATGAATAATGTAACGCGCCATTTTAATTAATATTATATTATATTAATAGTTCCGAGTTACCGATCGATATTTATTTTGCGACGAGAATATTTATATTAATCGATATATCTATTAATATATTTGGCGACGTTTCGTCGGGTCCGGTTTTTATTCCGTTCGGTTCGGTAAAATATTATTCGGACCGATATTTAATTCCCCAGAATTATTTTAATTAATTGAGTTAATAATATAATTAGATATTGTTAGTGTGTTAATTAATAAGAATAGATGGGGGTGTGAGGATTAATTTGGTAGAATTGGGTTTACACCTTTGGTTGCTAGTAAGAACACCTTTATAAAACACTTTCTCCTCATTTTATTTCCATTCAAAGACACCAAAGCCAAACTTAGAAACTTGAGAGAAATAGAGGGTTATGGAAGGAGAAGAAGAAGAAGAGCAACAAGAGATGAAGCCTTGGTTGGAAGTGGTAGAGGAATCATGAAGCTTTGCAAGAACAAGATGAGGTAAGGGGTTTGATTTTCCTTTCCATATAGTTAGGGTTTGATAGCTATATTGTGAATTTGGGATAGAAATTGATGTTGTGGTTTATGAGTTGTATGTGTGATTGTTGAAATGATTTAGAAAGTTTGAGTTAGGATTATGGATTGAGGGTATTTTGGTGCTAGCTTGTAGAAACTTGAAGTATTAAAAATGGAAAAATGAAACAAAAAACCTAAAAAAACCAGAAGACACAGGAAATTGGTGGAGAAGAAGATGGATGAGGTCGGGGCAAGGGGAGGCGCCCACCTCCCATTGTGGGGCAACCGTCCCCAAGGGCTAGGCGCCCGCCTCCCTTCTTTCATTATGCTTGGGACGAACGTCCCCTTATGGCCGGGGTGAGTTTGGAAAATTGCCACTTTTCTGGTTTTCTGTAGTTTGCAATTCTGCTTCTGCATAATTTTGTTCGGCATAATTATGCAGGTAGCTTCTGTTTCCTTCAATTGCATTAAATCCATATACTACTAGTTAGTATTAATAAAATATAACTAGGACATAAGTTAGCCGATTAAATTTGGAACCCGATTATGTTCCGATTTTCTGATTTTGGTAAATTTGACGACGGAGTAAGTTGCTCCGAATTCAACGAAAATTGATGTGCTAGCTAAGTTCGACGTGTAGAACGTAGTGGTGAAGTTAGTTTTTCGAAATTACGAGTTTTTACGAAATGATCCGAAATAAGCCAATTTATGGTCGAATTGAATCGGATTGCGTTTTAGTAGATTTAAGACACGTATGGACAATCCGATTGCGATGTTGACGATTGGGATTAATGCCAGTTATTAGGAATGACTTTCGCGACGATTATAGGTGTTTGACTATTTTTCCGTATTTGGAATTTAGTGAATGAATACTTGATGATATGCGATGCGATGATGTATGTCTTTGTACATGATGATGTGATGATTATATTGATGTTGTTAATAAATGCTTTCGATTGTGAATGCATGACTTTTGATGATGATGAATTATTGGTGATGTTTTGCATAATGCAAATATGATGCGATGATAATCTTGATGTGGATAAATTATGGCGATGTGGGCTTTATGCCAATCTTGATGAGCGATGATGATGTTTTAGTTGTGTTATTTTTATTGTCGAGTCACATACATTGCATTGGCGACGAGGGCTTTTATGCCAAGCGACGAGGGCTTTTATGCCAATAGACGGTGGGCTTTATGCCAAGTGTTCCTGATTATGGACAAAGCGACGGGTACCACATGCATAACATAGTCGTGTCTCATGGAGTCGATTATATTTATGTTTGAGTTATTTGTCGATTGGGTTTTAATTTATGGATTATGTGGAATTGCGATGATATATGATGTTTTATTTGGTGATGATCTTTATGATGAACATGAAATGAATATGACATAATAATTTCATGATAACTGTTCGCGTTAAAAAGTGTCGCGCTAGGGAATCGAATCAGAATTCAAATTCTCTGGCTCGAAACGATTTACTCTTTTGATTTGTTTATAAAGATGCCGCGAGCATCAAGCTTTATTATTTTCAACACAAGAAAGATGATTTAATGATTATGAAAAAGGGGAAAGCTGTTAATACCCTCAATTGATTTTGATATGCGTAACGACTAGCGCAAACTAGATGCAATGCATTGGGGAGATTCTCGAGTAAGGGGTTTGTTATATAAAGGAATAGATGGAGCACCCTAAATATATATAGTTATCTATAGCTTTATATATGAATATGTTTGATATGTTTGTGTGTTTTAATTGCTATTTCTATGATTGGGAAAGTTTCTCCTTTGGGATTTTAAAGAAGGATAGATTATGTGGGATCCTAGTGTTTGTTATTATTGTGCTCGCAAAGATCTTTGGATCTTCGCATACATATCCCTAGTGGGAATCGAGCATTTGTAGCTCGGATCTGGGATCTATGGTTTGTTTGGTCTGAGGGAGAAAGAAATTTTCTCGGCAAGGATGAGACCTTGTGCCTACGTATTCTCAAAAGGATGTTGAGAAAGTCAGAGCAATCTTAGTTCCCACTTATGCTAGTGGAAAGCAATAGAATGTTAGTAAGAGACACAGATTTAATGTCATCTTAATGAAAATGTATCTAATCTATTTCATCACATACATTTTGAAAAGTTTGATTGATTAAAATCTTTCGTCGTAAGTGTGTTTTGCTTGAGTATACAAGCGCTACTACCACTTACATGTTTAAGAAAGATGTTTGAAAAAGATTGAATCTTTTAACTGTAAGCATTGGGTGTTTTGCTTGAGTGTACAAGCGTTACCACTTACGATTAAGAGATGTTTTTTTGTTTGAAAAGTTTTTGAAAAGAGTTTTAATTGTATGTGATGTGATAGATGAGATACCTCTTCCATAGAGATGATAGATGTCTAAATCTCTAGGACAAATTGATTGGATTAAAAGGGATGCTTTTAAGAAGCCCATGGGTCCTTGTATTGTTAGCCCAAGAGGAGGCATTCCGAGGGTCATCGAGGGTCATCGAGGGTCCTTGTATGAAGCTCAAGAGGAAGTTGTAGGGTATAGCTGGCTTTGGCTTTAAAAGGGATTTCACCGGGAAACCATCCTTTTGGAATTAAGAGCAATTTCACCGGGAAATTATACTCTCTGGGTTCTATCCTAACGCGGGTGATTCTTTGTATTGGAAGCCCAATAGGAGGCTGTTAAGAGATTTCCTAATCTCTTTCATTGTATGATGCCCAAGAGAAGGCTAAACTCAATGAGGAGTTCTTTTGAACGAAGCCCAAGAGAAGGCTGACTCAACAGGGGAGTGTTGTCTTATACGAAGCCTAAGCGGAGGCTGAACTCAGATGAATGAGTTACCTTGTACAAAGCCCAAGAGGAGGCTAACTCTGTGGGGAGAGTTATCTTGTATAAAGCCCAAGAGGAGGCTAACTGTGGGGAACCTATTGGTTAGACTAGTTGTTATGTTATAACTAGACAGTTGTATGAACAAGTGTGTGTGTGATATGTATTCACAGGAGTTTATGAAGGAAATATAAACAAATGCATGATGTTTATTTTACAAGAGTTTATGATAAGAAATATAAACAAGTGTCTGTGAAACGAACGTTTAAAACGAGCGTAACTTGATTATTTACAAGTTTGAATTGTGTACAAGAAAGTAAATATGTACACGAACGAGTATTTATGTACAGAGAAGGATGGATGTACATATGAGGGTTGGGACTTACACCATAAGGGTGGCCCATTTGTTTAAAAGCAGTTTCACAGGGAATAATGCTCCTTTCAATACCAATGGTATTCATTTGTATATACAGACGAAACGGAAACAAACAACCGAAGTTTATCTGTGTTTGAGTAAAAAGTATCTGTATTATGTACAGATAAAGATTTGTATGAAAAGAATTTGATATGTACAAGGAAAAGATATGTATGTACATAAGGAATGTTGGTTTGGGACTTACACCGTAAGGGAGGCCCATGATCGGTTAAGAAAAATGAGAGAAAACGAATTCGGTTTTATCGTTTAATCGGATCGATCATGGAAAAAGATGCAAGTTTGATGAAAAGTTTTGAAGAATGTTATTTGAAAATGTTTTTGAAATGTAAAGTTTACTTGTAAGAAGTTTTGAAAAGAATCGGGATTCGAAAGTTTGAAAAAATCATCTTTAAAGGTGTTTTGAAAAGTGCTCAAAGTACCGTTTTCGGCTTGATTAAAATATAATCAGATGAAAGTATTTTCTGAAAATTTTTGCACTATCATAAAATAGATACATTTATTGACAAGTGTACAAAAAATCACCTCAAAATGAGGAGTTTTGATTGGTTAAAAAAAAATGCCAAAGTTTGTAAGAAAATATGAAAGTTTTGAAAAAAAATGGTCCATGGGAGGCTTGAACCCGGGACCATTAGGCAAGGCATAGTGTTAGTGACTTAAGAGTGAGCTGGCAACCGCTGGGGCAACAATGCATTCGTGTACTGTAGTCAAAACACATGTTAATATTGTATTGGATTTTTTGAATTTGAAAAACAAGAACACGCGCGAAACCTTGTTCTTCTTCCCTGATCCTTCATCAGCCATGGAATCTTCATTTCTTGATGAAATTGAATGAAGTGAACATCAAACTTGGTCGTTTTTTTAACAAGGAACATGATGATGCTTTTTAATTTCATTTATTTTTAGTTAATCATGATTAAATTTCCAGAAATCACGAAGAACCCTAGAATTGAAAAACCTAATTGAAATCGTGTATGGTTGATGATTTTGTTAATTGATTGAGGGTTAATGATCGTGAGTGGTGCAGAAAACAAATGGCCAAGAGTTTTTTTGATTAGAGGCAAGGAATTATAGAGTTCGAGTTTGAAGTTCTTACCTGTTGAAGCTGGAATCGAATTCTGGGTTTAAGTGTTTCCAGTTGATGTTTGAGGATTGCTTGAGCACCAACGGCCTATGTGGAAGGTATTTGAGTGGTCTGTTCACTTCGAATCACCCTGGATCAATCCAACCAAGTCCACCTGCATACAACTCAAATGAGAACTGGAAATCGTGGTTAGAGGTGTTACAGATTGTTTCTAAGGGTCTGCACCATGTCTATGATGTTTGTGGATGGTGTTTGGATGATCAAAACATCACTTGCTCGAGCCAAGCTATGAATTTGAATCTTATGGCAGTTTTGCAAGCTTTAGTGAACATGGCATGTAATTCTGAGTTTTAGCTTTGCCTATGTTGTTTTTAAGTTTCAAACAAGTTTCAAATGGATATTAAAACATATTAGACACCAATTTGATCAGAGTTTTTCATTAGTTTTCAAAATTGCAAGTTTTCACAAATTGACATAAGTTTCTTGAATTTTCAAAGATGAGAGTGAAAGCATGTACTTGCATGGATTTGGTGTAGTTTGAACTTGAAAATGATGCCTCTATTTATAGACCAAGATTTCTGAAATGTTAGGCAAAGAGATTGGCTTTTGGTAAATCAAACTTGCCTTAGAGGGCAAGAAAGTCTTTTTGCAAAAGGAAAAGGAAACTTCCTTTTTAACCATGTGTGAAAATCCAATCTTGATCCTATCCTTCAATAATTACTTTCAACTGATATTTATCAGTTCTATCTCAATTTGGCAAGGTGGCATTGCTTCTAGAAGAAGAAATTCAAAAATGACCTATAATCTTGAAGTTTTGAACTTGAAATCCATGGTTATGGAGCCTTATGTTTCAATTTCAAAAGTATAGCTAGACTTCATGGATTTGTGAGTTCTTGGACATTTTGGAAAGCTTGTTTCAAGAGCTACAACTTTCATGTTTTGAGTTTTTTTCAATTCAAAGTGGAACTATGTTAAAGAATGCCATGAAGTTTGGAAAAAGTACAAAATTTTAACACTTGAAAATTTTTCTAAGTGTTAGAAATTTTGACTTTTTGTTGACTTTTCCAAATTGTTTGATTTTTTATGATCATGATGGATCATTTGAAGTATTTTGATGATTGAAAAAGTTTTGTCTTGAAAAAGTTGACCAAAAGTCAAAGTTTGACTTTTCAGTGCAGATGAAATTTCATCAGATGTTTCAGAAATTGACTGATGAAGTCTGTGAACTTCTGTGATGTTTTGAATCCAGAAATTAGGTCAACATGTTGTATCTAGGATATAATGACCAATCTCCAACCAAAAAAGTCATTCCTTGCTCAAAAAATCAGAGAATACTCATGCTCGACCAAAACCCTAATTGGTCGATCCTTAATTGATCAATGAGAAAAGTTGGATATCTGAGGATCAAAGGTTGATGTTTTGATCAAGATAGATCAAATGAGGTGAGTAAAACTCAAACCCTAGTTGGTTGCCTCTTGAATCAGATGAAAATTTGATGAAACCCTAATTTTGACCTGTGAATGCTACACCCGATTAATTATGTTCTGAACTGTTAGTAATGTAATGATGCAAATGTTAGGTGGTATATTAGGTCAAAAATTGGGGTATGACAGATGCCCCTATTTAAGTTTCTTTAACCTGAGATATGAAGATGAATATCTTCATTTTGGTAGGTGTAAAGAGACTTAAATATCAGAATACGCAAATTTTGGACCTGAGATACCAAAAATGCGAGTAATGCAAAATGATTGCAAAAGGATTCACCCCGAAGATATCAAAGAAATGACATGGTGGGGAAAAATTTGTGAGGATGACTCGATCTGTTTAAGAAAATAGGATCCTGTTTGTTGGGAAACACGCAATATGTCTCGCTGGGGAAAAAAGAGATTCACAAAACATGTGAACATCTGTTTTGCTTTGGGAAATAAAGAGATTACCTTCTGTCAGCCTTGTGACAATGTTTAAGGTAAGTGAAAATGAATTTACCAATTATCAGCCTTGTGATAGTTTATGGTAATGAGCTCTGAAGATATTACCCATTATCAACGAAGTGATAACTATAACAAGGTAAATCTTTTTTTTGAGAAAATTGTTGTGTATTCAGCTTTGTGAATAACAGACAATGATGGAAAAGGATTTCAAACAAGTTTTGAAGATATTACCAATTATCAGCAAAGTGATAACTATAACAAGGTAAATCTTGAGACATATTACTGAGTATTCAGCCTTGTGAATAACAGACAGTGAGAAAAAACAGATCTCAAATGAGTTTCTATTTTCAAAGCTATAATCCTGCCGGGGATCTCTTTCTCGAGGAGATGCAGGCATCTTGACTGAAAGTCACAGGTTTTCTTTTAGACAAAAAGACAACTGCTGGGGAATTTCTCGTACAGTCGTGATTTGACTTTGTTGAGAAGAAACAATTGTTCTATGACAAGGAAATAAGCGGCTCGGATGACGAGGCTATTGCTTATTGTTTTGTTGGCTAGAGACGAGGTTCTATCCAGGAATGAATTGGAAAGAAGCGGTCAATCAAGACTTTGTTCCTGATGCGGAATGATCTCAGCTGGGGAACAGGAGAGAGAAAAGATGTATTTCTCTGCTTTGGGATAATCTGCTGAGGATATAATCGTACCTACATGAGTAAGTGTGACTTAAACCAGTGATAAGGAAGCAAACATTTCGAGGAATGCAAAATGCATGAATGATGCTATTATGTATGAATGTCATGAATGTTATATGCATGCTGACAATACTTTGACAAAGATAGCAAAGAGGATATTTGGGAAAAGGACCACGCTACGCTTCGAACAAATACTTGGTGAAATCTACAGCAATGGTGTAGACATTACTGACGAAGAATTTGAGTTGCATGCTTTTTTCGGAGAAAGGCATTTCATTGGAAACTTTGCTGGGAATTCTTTTAGGATAAGAATACCGTCCTTTGATAATTTCACGAGGAGAAGACTTCAGAGTGACCATTCTATCTTCGTAGATCGAAACACTTATGGAGAAAACTGTTGAAATTCTTTCTGTGTTCAGAGTTCAAAGGAGAATTTTCGCTTTTATTTAAAAATTTGAAGTAAAAATTCATTTAAAAACCGTTTTAGTTTCAAAAAGCGATTTTCACAATAAAAGCGTTATTTTGCAAAACAGAATAAAACAAGAATTGCAAACAAAAGGCACAAGGCTCAAATTTATTGATAGAATGGTAATCAGCCAAAGGCGTGATTCCATGAACTATTTACAAGAGTTGGAAATGATAATTTATTGGGAAAAGGCTACATTGAAAGCAATAACCACTATTATCCCTAATGACTTCGAATGTCCGCTGTGCTTGTTGCTTCAAAAGAGTTGATTGAAGATCCGTTGATGGAAGATTCTTCAGATTGACGCGGATCGATTGCGCTTACTTTGTCATTTTGTATCCTTATTTTTGCCTAGATCGCCTTTTCGTGTTTTCAATCTATCGTGATAATTTCGCTTATTGTCTCTAATTTTTGCTCGACCGCCTTTCGTGTTTTCACCACCGAGACGCTTTTTTTGCCTAAGTCGCCTTTTTGGGTTTTCGACTTACCGCTGTTCTTTGTTGTTTTTTTTAGACAAAGTATTTCTTGATCAAGATTCACAGGATGCGAAGTTCATCACCGTCCATGGTTGTGAGAGTCATAGCACCGCCAGAAGCTTCTTTTGACGATGTATGGGCCTTCATAATTAGGAGTCCATTTGCCCTAGAATCGTTGAAAAGATGTAATCTTTTAAGCACGAGGTCGCCTTCTCGGAATTCACGAGGTCGGACCTTTTGTCGAAAGCTTTCATCTTTCTTTGATATAGTTGTCCATGACGGCGGCGGCGCTTTTCTTCGATTAAGTTCATTGATCGATCCGCTTTGACACCATTCGGCCTCGATAACTTAGTTTCCATGAGAACTCTCATTGACGGAATCTCAACTTCTACGGGAGCACCGCTTCTATGTCAGATACTAGAGAAAAGGAGTTGCCCACAGGAAGTGCGATCAAGCACGATACCCATGCGAGCAAATGGCGATTTCGTGCCCTTTGTAAGTGATGACCATTTTCGGATAATCTTTTGATGTTCTTGTTGGCGCTTCACCGCTCATCTTTGGCCGGTAAGGAGATGAGTTATGATGCTCGATCTTGAATTCCTCACACAGTTCTTTTATCATTTTGTTGTTCAAGTTTGATCCATTGTCTATAATGATCTTGCCTGGAATTCCATATCGACAAATGAGGTTGTTCTTGATGAACCTCACGACCACTTGTCTTGTAACGTTGGCGTAAGATGCTGCTTCGACCCATTTGGTGAAGTAATCAATAGCTACTAGAATGAAGCGATGTCTGTTGGACGCTTTTGGTTCGATCATTCTGATCATGTCGATGCCCCACATGGAGAAAGGCCATGGAGAAGAGAGAACGTTGAGTAGAGTCGGTGGCACATGGATCTTATCTACGTAGATTTGGCACTTGTGACATCTCTTGACGTGTTTACAACAATCAAATTCCATTGTTATCCAATAGTATCCTGCTCTCAAGATTTTTCTGGACATTGCATGCCCATTTGACTGGGTTCCAAAGGATCCTTCATGCACTTCATGGATGATCGTGTCTGCTTCTTGTCTGTCGACGCATCTGAGCAGAACCATGTTGAAGTTTCTTTTGTATAACACATCTTTATTGAGGAAGAAGTTTCTTGAAAGCCTCCTTAGAGTTTTCTTATCCTTGTACGATGCCCCAAGTGGGTACTCTCGTGTTTGAAGGAAACGCTTGATGTCGTGGAACCACGGTTTATCATCAAGACCGTCGCATGAATACATATGCAGGTCTTTCAAGGCGTCTGATACGGATCTTAGGCATATCATTCCAATCGTTGACTTTGAACATGGAAGATAGAGTAGCCAAGGCATCTGCCATTCGATTTTGATCTCAAGGGATATGATGCAGTTCCACTTTGTTGAAGAAAGTCAACAAGCGTCTTGCATAATCTCTGTAAGGAATTAGACCAAGATGATGAGTTTCATACTTGTCTTTGATTTGATTGATCACAAGGGCTGAGTCTCCATATATATCGAGGATCTTGATCCTCAAGTCGATGGCTTCTTCGATACCCATGATGCAAGCTTCGTATTCCGCGATGTTGTTGGTACAATCAAATAGCAATCTGGCGGAAACCGGGATACGAGAACCCTCGGGAGTAATGATGACTGCCCCAATTCCATTGCCAAAAACGTTAACTGCTCCATCAAAGACCAAACCCCATCTAGATTCTGGATCTGGGCCTTCTTCGGGTGGCGGTTCGTCACAATCTTTCATCTTTAAGTACATAACATCCTCGTCTGGGAAGTCAAACTTGAGAGATTGGTATTCGTTGAGCGGATGATAAGCCAAGTGATCGGCGAGAATACTTCCTTTGACCGCTTTTTGAGCACGGTACTGGATGTCATACTCAGATTATAGCATCTGCCATCGAGCAATTCTTTCGGTTAAGGCAGGCTTCTCAAAGACATACTTGATTGGATCCATTTTGGAGATTAACCAAGTCGTGTGATTGATCATGTACTGGCGGAGACGTTTTGAAGTCCATACCAAAGCACAACAGGTTTTCTCGAGCATGGAGTAACGAGTTTCACAGTCTGTGAACTTTTTACTCAAGTAGTAAATGGCATGCTCTTTCTTACCGGTTTCATCTTGTTGTCCAAGCACGCAGCCCATGGAATCTTCTAGCACGGTAAGATACATGATTAATGGTCTTCCTTCCACTGGAGGGATCAGTATTGGTGGTTCTGACAGGTATTCCTTGATACTGTCAAATGCTTTTTGGCAATCGGCTGTCCACACAACCTCTTGATCTTTGCGGAGAAGTTTGAATATCGGCCCGCAGGTAGCAGTCATTTGAGAGATGAATCTGGAGATGTAATTCAATCGTCCAAGAAATCCTCTTACTTGCTTTTCTGTATGTGGCGTAGGCATTTCTTGAATAGCCTTGACTTTGTCAGGGTCAACTTCAATACCTCTTTGACTGACGATGAAACCTAGGAGTTTTCGGATCTTACCCCAAAGGTGCATTTGTTAGGATTCAGCGGTCGAAATTTCCTTAGTCGTTGAAACAACTTCAAGAGATATTCTATATGCTCTTCTTCAGTATCAGACTTTGCTATCATATCATCCACATAGACTTCGATCTCTTTGTGCATCATGTCGTGAAAGAGAGTAGTCATTTCCTCCGTAAGTTCTACCGCATTCTTTAATCCAAACGACATTACTTTGTAGCAAAAGGTGCCCCATGGCGTGATGAAGGATGTCTTTCCATGTCTTGGAGCCATTCGATCCGATTGTAGCCGAGAAACCGTCCATGAAGGAAAAGACGTTGAATTTTGCGTGCTATCCACTAGCATGTCGATATGGTAGTGGAAATCGCTTTTGACTTGCTTTGTTCAGTCTCGTAGTCAACACATTTCGACCTTTCCGCCTTTCTTGGAGATGTACAATGTTGGCTAGCCATTGAGGATATTCAAGTGACGAGGAAACTCGCGAAATGTTTTGAACTTCCTTTTTGATTTTGTCAGCCATATCAGGGTGAACTCTTCTCAGCTTTTGTTTAACTGGCGGACACTCTGGTTTTAACGGCAAGTGATGTTCCACGATGCTGGTATCTAACCCGACATGTCTTGGTAGGACCAAGCAAATACATCGACATATTCTTTGAGAAGATCTATCAGTTTGCTCTTGACGTTACTGTCGAGTGAAGCTCCGATGTTTACTTCTTTTTTGTCTTCTTCAGAACCCAAATTAATTGCTTCCAGAGGTTCTTTGTGAGGTTGAATGATTCTTTCCCCGTGCCTAAGCAGTCGAGAAATCTCATCTGGGATCTCTTCTTCAACTTCTTCCTCGGCGACTTCACAGGGAATTTCAAAGTTGGGAGAGAGCATAGAGTTATTGCTTTCAATGGATTTGTCCATCTGTTTAATCTGCATATTTGATTTATGTTTGATTAATTAACCCTTTTTTTTCATTTTTTTTTGAAAAAGTCGATGTGAAAGTGTATGCAGATAAATTTTTTTTATTATTCTTTTTTTTGAAGATTTTTTTTTATTGTGTTTTTTAGGATTATCATTTCCAAGAAAGGGTAAAATGAAAAACAAACACAAAGTGTGGAATCAAAACAACGCCATTTTATTTATGATTCACAATATGAAACAGGGCCCTAAAATACAAACTCATTTGTCTTGGGCAAGACAAAGAGAAATTATTTAAAAGCTAAGCCCTATAAAACATCTCTTCACTTTGGGCGAAGTGAGAGTTCAAAAACAAAAGCAAAGATGAACTACTTAGAACTAGGAGCATTAGTCCGAACATCAACAGGTTTCCAGTAGTGGCGAACTCCTTGGAAATCGAGGTACTCAGGTAATTTTCCGCTTGGTTTAACCCTTGAGTAGACTTTGGTCGTTGGCCGAGCAGGCTTTGAAGATTCTGGACGACGGACCTTGCCTTTTGTGCTGCTAAAGCAATCTTCTTCCGCTTGATGAATAGATCGGGAAGTATAGGATACAGCATATGTGCTTCCTGTTGGCCTTTGTGTAGAATTCTGGGGATGTACCCTCCAATCTTCTGAGTGAAGAGATTCGTTATCAGCGACACTTTCCACTTCGTATCCTGAATCGTACCCCTGATCTTCAGTGATCACGTTGATGTAGTGGTAATCAAGATCTGGTTTAGCAAATTCCGCGGGCGCATTAAAGCAAAGATCTTCATTGGGGATCTCGATTTGCTGATTAGATTGGGAAGATGGGTACACCTCTTCCGATTGACTAGGATACTCAAAAGAATCACCCCATCTGGTGGGCTGAATGTCTTCAATTCTGATTCTTGAGCTTTCTGGTGCAGTATATTTCACCATGTAATCAAATTTACCACTTGGTTCTCCCAAGGTGTCCCAAACTTCAGAAGGGACAGGTGGATTTTCATGCTTTTGCAGGGACATACCTTTGAATTGATCCGTCGGTGCGTACAATTCTTCTTGAGACACATATTCAGGGCTGTTTAAATAAGTGCTCCATTCTTCAGATCCAGAGGGATCATCTTCATCATCTTCAATGGTAACAATGTTAACCTCTTGGAGAACGGGGTTCAAGAAACCTCCACTGTTGAATATTTCTTTGATCAGACGAAGTGCTCCATCCTTTTGCTTGTCTTTGGAGAATACGGGTGCGAATCCGAGTCCGGCTTTTGTCTCGTTCTTGACAGGTTTGATTACTTGTCCCCATCCTTCAGCATTGCCATCTTTTACTATCTGTGCTGCTTCTTTATAAGAAGAGATAGATGATCTGCTTTTACTCCTGGTAGATTCATCTTCTAACGGATGTCCTGGGAGATGTGCTCCTTCAACATCGTTGGCTGTGATGAAAGAAAAACTGGACAAATGGCTTATGAGCAAAGCTTGTTCACCGAGGATGGTTACTAGTTTTCCATTTACTGTGAATTTTAATTTCTGATGGAGAGTAGAGGTCACTGCTCCTGCCTCGTGTATCCATGGTCTTCCTAGCAAGCAACTATAAGCAGCTGGCACGTCCATGACCTGGAAAGTGATTTGGAAAGTATGCGGACCAATTGTCATTGGGAGGTCAACTTCCCCAATAACTGACTTCCTCGACCCGTCAAAAGCTCTTACTACTATGTCATTTAACTTCATCGGTGTCCCTTTGTAAGCTAAACGAGCGAGTGTCGTTTTTGGCATTACGTTTAAAGATGAACCAGTATCTACCAATACATTGGACAAAGAATCCGATTGGCAAATCATCGAGATGTGCAAGGCCAAGTTGTGATCTTTTCCTTCTTTTGGAAGTTCCTCATCACTGAAACTTAGATTATTACAAGCTGTTATGTTGGCGATAATACCTCCAAATTGGTCTGTAGTCACATCGTGATCTACATAAGCTTGGTCTAATACTTTCATTAAAGCCTCTCGGTGAGCTTCGGAGTTTAATAGTATAGACAATATTGAAATCTTGGAGGGAGTCTGCATCAGCTGATCCACGACTCGGTATTCGCTCTTCTTGATTAACTTCAGTATCTCATCAAAATCTGTGTTGACGTTGGTTCTATCAGGAGGACCAACATTTGTGCTTGGATTAACATCGGCAATCATTGTGGGATTCTCGGGAGATATGTTAACTGGATTTTGTCTAACAACAGGAACGACAGCTGGTCTTGGTGGTAATGGAGTGTGTACTCGTCCACTTCGGGTTACTCGTCCGATCTCAGTTATGTTGACATTAGTTGGAAGGGTAGGGATGGGTTTCTCCTTCCCATCCTCTATCAGAGTTGCATTGTATTGGTAGGGAATTGCTTTACTAGAACTGTATGGAACAGGACTGGGTAAGCAAATCACCAAAGGAGACTCTGGAATGTTGGAACTGTTGTATTCAATCTCCACATGCTTGGGTACATTGAAACAAGGGATGATAACGTTTACTTTGGGATTTTCTGAGTTGATATCTGAGACTAAAAGCTCATGCGGAAAATGCCCTACTGTATTTACGTCATAGTCATCTCTATTTCTGTAGATCTGTATGTCACCAATGTCTAGCAATCGTTGAATGTCTGCTCTTATGGTGGGACACCCTCGAATATCTTTGACACAGATGTCGCAAGCTGCGTAATCGTGTTTAGTGGAGGCACCCATTGTACTGTATGTATCATGGAGGTGTACTAAGTTTCCTCTGATCAGATTCACGTCCGTGACGAGATACCTATCTATATTTCTTAGCATCAGATTCACCGCATGTCCACTATGACTGGGAAGTGGATTTGCTTGCACGTTCGGGTTCGTGTTTCTAAAAGAAAGAAGATTAGATTTCACTAATCTCTGCACTTCTGCTTTCAACGCTATGCAATGTTCAAGGTCATGGCCTGGTGCCCCTTGGTGAAAAGGACAAGATATGTCCGCTTTGTACCACCATGGCAATTTTTCAGGAACCGGAGGTGGTGACCTTGTCTGTACCAGATTTATTTCTATTAATGTAGGGTATAGTTCTGTGTACGTCATCAGAATTGGGTCGAATTGCGAGACCCGAGGCGCACGGTTTTGATTGTTAAACTACTGAGCCTGTTGACGAGGCTGTTGAGTTTGTTGAATTTGTTGAAATTGCGGAGCAATTCCTGTGTTTGGATTTGTGTTAACAGCGGGTGCTATGGCAACTACCTGTCGTTGTTGACTAACATTCTTACGCGGTTTCCCTCGGGATACCATTCCTATGTCATGTTCCTTTTTCTTTGGGAAACTGGTTCCAACCTTTCTAGTTCCACTAGAAGATCCCGCTTCCTTGGTTAGGCGTCCGGTTCGAACCCCCTCTTCTAATCGCATTCCCATGCTTACCATCTCGGTGAAATCTCCGGGAGCGCTAGCGATCATTCGTTCTTAGTAAAATGAGCCAAGAGTGTTCAAGAACACTTTTGTCATCTCTTTCTCTTCTAATGGTGGGTTGACTTGGGCAGCAATTCCCCTCCATCGTTGAGCGTATTCTTTGAATGTCTCTATTTCTTTTTGAGACATGGAGCGGAGTTGATCCCGATCTGGAGCCATATCCAAGTTGAACTTATATTGTTGTACAAAAGCTTCACCTAAGTCATTGAAGGTTTGGATACTTGCGCTGTCTAATCCCATGTACCACTTCTGTGCGGCACTGGTAAGACTATCTTGGAAGTAATGAATTAACAACTGGTGATTGTCGTTGTATGTGGACATTTTCCTGGCATACATCGTGAGATGACCTTGTGGACAAGAGTTTCCTTTGTATTTTTCAAAGTCGGGGACTTTGAATTTTGTAGGTATCCTTACGCGAGGAACTAAGCACAGATCCTGGGCGTTTTTCCCAAACAGTTCTTTTCCACGAATTGTTTTTATCTCAAGCTGCATTTTGAGGAGTTGTTCCTGGAGATTCTCCATTGAGCCACGGGAATTCGTGTTATTGCCTGGAGTATGGTGAACTTCTTCGTCTTTGATAGTGTGCACTACGGAAGCTGAGTTCGTCATGATCGGTTGAGAAACCGCCATTGTTACTTGTGGAAGAGTTACTCCACGTTGCGGAGTAAATGTAGAGTTTTGTTGCAAAGTAGGTATTTCAAGCGTGGTTGTTTGCACTTGAGAAGTCGGTTGGCGAAATCCGATGCCAAAGTTGAAAGGCATGCCCCATGGATAGCCTTCTGGCATGCTGAAAGGTGAACTACTGGCTGCGACAGCTGAAACTGGAGTAGTAGTATCCTCTGAAATCGCTGCTTGGTTTTGACTGCTCGATGCTGCTTGCTGACTTTGCGCTGTGGCCAATGAGTTGACCAAAGACGTGAGTCTCTCCACTTCTTCTTGTAGTGTTGTTACTGTACTACGAAGCTCAACATTCTCTTGCTCAAATCATTCCATTACTTTTCTTCTTTTTGATCTTGTATCGTACTTTCGAGTAGGCTGTGGACGCGGTCGAGAAACTCTAAGACGCGACAGCTTGGCGATCTTTTCCTATCTGTTGAAACTGTTGAAAGATCAGACTCTAGACAATAGACTCAGAATGCAAAGTATGATGCATGATTATGATTGTAAAGAAAGATTTCCAAATAATTTACGCTAAAAGAGAAATTTCTGGCAAATATTTGGATGGAAAAACACACATTTTTATTGACCATTGAAAGAAGATTACAACAATTTTTTTTTTGAGCATTGCTCACACAAATGGTAAAAATAAATAATAAAAAAAAATTACAATCTAAACTAATTAATCGTCCTCGTCGAATGAAGATCCAAAGGCTTGATGTAGCTTCAACTTCAGGATTTCCTTCCCATAGTGAGCTTTCAGTTCAGCTTTCTCGGCTTTTAGCTTGCTAATGACTTTCTTCCACTCGTCGGGAGCAGGATCGCTGGTTGTCATTTCCTCAAGCTTTCTCTCTTCCTTTCTTTAATGTATCTTTTGATCGCGTTATCCTTCTGACGAATCTTCTCATCTTTCTCCATGAGCCATTCATCTTGGAAGTAAAGCGTCTTTTCATGATCTTTGACCTGCTTCTTGAGCTTTTCATTCTCGAGACCAGTCTTAAGGAACTTGTTTTCCAAAGCTTCTTTCTCAAGCCTCATCTTGGTCAAAGCTTCTTGGTATTCTCCCATAGTTTCGACGGGAAAAATTGTTGATTTGGAAGCGATTGAGAACATAGGTTCTTCATAAGCGTAAGGCATTCGGAATTCCTTCGCTCTTTTCTTTACCCCAAGAAGTGTAGGTTTCCATGGCTACACAATTCTTTGCCTTACCTTTTTCTTTTCTTCGGATGTGATGCCAAGCTCTGATCATTCTGGCCTTCAATCCCTGGGAATCCTCTCCCTCATGATAGAAGTAGCTTTCTACTGTAAAACCAAGAGGTTTACTAGAATTTGCGTATCCGAGTTGATGTCTCGCCAAGAATGGATTGTAGTTAATTCCTCCTTTCGTACTGATGAGAGGTACGTTGGAAAATTCTCCACAGCTCTCAATGATTTCCATCTCATTGTCTGCTAAGGTATACCAATGGATATCGTCGTTTGTAAGAGACATGAGTCTTTGAGACCAATGCCATTTATCTTTGTTTTCACGGAAGATAGGAGATTTAGGTAGGTGTGAGACAATCCATTTGAAAAACAGAGGCACACAACACACGATAGTTCCGTCTCCTTGACGATTCCTATGATGAATAGAGAAGTACGTGTCACCAAGCAGAGTGGGAACGGGATTTCCAATCAGAAAGATCCTTATGGCGTTGATATCAACGAAATTTGGGACGTTGGGAAACAACACCAATCCATAGAGGAGTAAAGCTAAAATAGTGTCATACCCCAAAATTTTCCCTCCATCTTCTCAAAAGATTTCATACATCTATGCTCAAGGATTCCTCAAGAGTTGATCAGACAAACTCTCTCCTAGACAATCAACCCAAACTAGGGTTTGGTATCTCTCAAGTCAAGATGGATTTCCAACATCTCCAATGGCCTCCCTGCCTCCTCATATGCTTCAAAGATTCTCCATGTCAAGTTTCAAGCTTCACAAGTCAAGTTTCCTCAGACAATTGCTCAAGATGGTTGAAAATCAGTTGTATTGGACAAAAAGTCAACTGTGGTCAACATACAGTCAAACTTCATATTTTTTGGTCAACATCCTCATTTTGAAGTTACATTCATCATTTGATAAAGGGTTGATCATGATTCATCAAGAAAACTCAAGATTTGCTCAAAAGTCAAACTTTCTAAATTAGGGTTTCTAGGTGAAAAGTCAACTGAACTTTGACTGATCATAACTTTCTCATACTTTCTCAGAATTTTTTCCACCACCTCTTGTTTTGAAGGAAATTCAATTCTCTACAACTTCATGTCTCACAAGAATGTCCAAAAAATGCTTCATTTGAGAGGTATAGCTCAAAATATTACAGGTCATTTTCAAAGTCAACAAAAAGTCAACTTTTTGTTTTGAAGATATATTGAGCATGGTAACTCCAAATGAGATGAGACCAAAGACACTGGTTAGAGGACTCTTAGAGCTTTCCAAAAGTCCAAGAACACTCAAAAATGTGGAAGATTGAGCAAGTTACACCATTCACAAGTTGGGCAATTTTGGAAGAATGCACAAAGAGATATGCTTCAAAAAATCAAATCTTTTGCAAATGGGCCTACTTTTTCTTCATCCTAACTTGTTCCTCATGCAATTAGGAATGTCCAAGCCCAATGCCACGAATTTTTGATTTATTTTTCTATTTAATTTGTAATTTATTTATTTAAATGCAAATTAAATCTTAAAATAAATTATAAAATCAAAATTAATTGGAAGATTGATTTTTATTGCTTTCTTGTGATCCAATCAACCCATAAATGCCAGCAATTTCGAAATTAGATCAAATTTGGCAAGATTGGATTGAAATTGGACAAAATTTGAAAATTTGATTTCATGAGAATATCAAATTTGATTTCCATTGAATGTTGATCAATTCTTTCCAAATTCAATCCCAAATCCATCCAGTATAAATACATGATGCATACCTATCAAGAGAGGACGAAAAAATTGGCTCAGAAACCCTAATCCAAACTCAAAGAAATCGTGTTCTTGAAGCAATTGGCAACCCTAGTTCCAGCCGTTTTCAATCGATTCTAAGGTGTCCATTGCATTCCTTGATACCTCCAGAAGCGAATCAGACCTTCACTTTGCCAAAAATCATCTAGAATCGTGAAAACCGAATTTGGTTTGTTCTTGAAATTTCAAAAATCGTATTCTTTGATTCATGCATTGTTAACATGTTTTGTGTTTGTTTTTGTGATCACTGATGTATTTGCAAACTTTCTGGGTGCTTTAATTGAATTTCCATGGCCTGAATCGTGTTATGCCATGATTAGGGTTTCCTATGCCGTTTTAGGGTTTCTCTTATTAGGAAAAATTGGACCTCAAGACCCATACCAACGTGTTCGGAATGCTTCAAGGAATCGAACCATGGCCTTAGAATTAATTTATATTATGTTTGCTTGATTTTTTGATTTAGCCAGGGACATAGCGTCGAAGAACAGCCGACGCTAGCTTTGAAAATTTGAATCGGGGACGATGAAGCTTCGCGCGCGGTCTGGAGCTTCAGGGAGCGACACTTGTCTTTCTTCTACTCGATCCGGTTTTCCAACAGTGAAGCAACGTGGCTCAGTTGGTAAGGCGTGTGACTTATGAAGACAAGGTCCTGGGTTCGATTCTCCCCAGGGACCATTTGGTTTCTTCTTTTTACAAAACTCAAATATTTTCATATTTTCTTTTATTTTTAATATTTTCATTACATTTTAATTGTTTTCATAATTTTTATTTCTGCATTAAAAATTATCAAAAAATATTTTCTTTTTGCATTTATATTCTAAAAATCTTTATTTAATTTAATAAATTAAAAAATATAATTTTTGCATGCATATTTATTTATATTTTAGCATTTAAATCATTATTAATTGCATTTTAATTATTAAATATTTTCCAAAAAAATCCCAAAAAATTATTTTAATATATTTATCATATTTCCATCATATATTAATTTTCTCATATTAAAATTTGCATTTTTCTAATATTTTTTTCTCTTGTTCAATTCATATTGCATTTTCCGATTTTCTTATTCTTTCACAGGTTGCACCGATTCGGACGTTTTTCTTTTATCGTTTTATTTTTCCAATAATGTAATTGCTCATGGGTTGTAATAGTTTAATCTAGGGTTTTATTTTCCGCAAGTTTAAATTATGTATCTGCCCCAAAGCCATGTAATAGCGTAGGATTTACCTTTCCGCATTTTACATTCCGCATTTTACTTTCCGCACCCTTATCAATTGCTAGTAACTAGGCGTGTATGGCAAGACTAAAATTGAACATAGCCTACTAATCTTCAAGATAACATATTCTGAAATCAACACACTTCTATCACACACGCACCCCTTAGGGTAATTCTCTCTCGATGCCTTTTCGATTCAAATGGTCATGTCCCTCGAACGTAGAGGTATTCTAGCACCGTTGCCTTCCAAACAAATCATCATAGTCCCTTCGATACAAAGATCATAAGACCCACGATGTCGCCTCCGAATACATGATCTTGACCTCGATTGTCGCCACGAAAATGATGATAGTCCTTCGAATGTGCTAGGATACTTCCTACAAGTTGCCTTCTATGACCATCCGATGTCCCTTCGAATGTCCCGCTTACATCCAACGAATGGAGCTACCTACTAACTAATGGTATGGCTAGCGCTATTCTAAAGGAATGTAGAAGTACAACAAAACGACCAATTCTGAGTGGGTAAATAAGTCTCTTAGTTGCTTGCTCTATCAAATGCTTTTCACACCTCACACTTTTGTCAAAGTTCAATTTCTTTCCAAAAACAAAACATTTCCGAACACTTTGTATACACTCCTACATGAGTCATTACAAATTCAAAGCGAAATGCATTTTTCAAAACATTTTGTCAAACACATAGAAAGCAATTTAAAAAAGTGATCTAGAGCAACTAAGAGCCCGTAGATAACTACGGATGGAAAGGGGTGCTAATACCTTCCTTTTCATAACCATTCTCCGAACTCGTAATCTAACGAAGGTCTTTTCTACTTTTACCTTCCTTAATTGGATAAAATAAAAGTCGGTGGCGACTCTTGCTATCCGCACATTTGGATACAAAATCCTACAAAGTCGGCTTCACCGTATCAGAATCGGCGACTACTGGGACACACCCTAAAAGAGAGAATTGCCTTAGGGATTTCTAGATAACTTTATCGCTTTTTGTTTGACTTGTATGCTTTATCTTTAAGGGTTGCTTGGGTATTATATTGTTGGGGATCCTACACCGGATCCGGTTTCCTTTTAGGTAAGTAGCATTAGATCATCGCGACCGCTAGACGATAACTAAACGGTCAACATGATGGCTACGTTAGCGTGACACTTTGGTTGTCCCGATACTCTTCATTCCCAAGTTGAAGAAAGTATTTGGCTTCGCGTGGTGTCATCAAGCGCTAACTAAACTTTTAGAACCTTAATTGACCCATCTTGGCCATTAGAAGGTAGTGAGATGGCCGGCTTTGGTGTAGACCGAGGTTGGTTGATACCGATGCTACGCCATTGAGATTAGACTTTTGGGACATTTTCGATCGACCACTTGGCCGTCGATTGAAATAAGCGCCACGAGAAAGATCGTGATATGAGATTCCTAGAACCCGGTTACTATTATAGGACAGATGAACCAACTCAAACTTTTGGTAGGGTAATCACCTATACCTCATGCAAGCCTTAAACCTAGGCTCATTGTGTGAATTGTTTGTGTGCTAAACATGACATCATGACATCATTCGCATTGCATATCATTTCTAACTATTTCAAGGACCTAGGGATTTATCTTTGCTCTGCTTTGTAGGGATTATGGCTTCTAGAAAGACTATCCGAATCAACTTTATGGGTATCCCTTCTCAACTCAAAGAATTGGTTTCTAAATTCCCACCATGCTCGGCTCATCAAAAGACATGGTTATCTACTTGATTTGGTTATCTCCGTTTTGAAGAAGATATGATGCATGTCCTATTCAGCTTCTTTGATCCAAACACCATTGCTTTACATTTCCAGATTATCAGTTGGTTCCTACCTTAGAAGAGTTCTCTAAGCTACTTGGGATACCTATTCTTGATCAAATGCCATTCACCGGTCTAGAAAAGGTTCCTAAGTACGAAGACATTGCAGCCGCCTTACATCTTAAGCGCTCAGACGTTGAAGCCAATTGGGAAACTAGAAGTGGAGTTAAGGGTTTACTTTCCAAGTTCTTAATCAAGAAAGCCCGAGAATTCCTCAAAGTTATGAGTTTCCATGCATTTGAAAACATTGTGGCCTTGCTAATTTATGGTTTGGTTCTATTTCCTAACTCGGATCAATTCATCGATATCAATGCCATCAAGTTGTTCCTTACCCGCAATCCTGTGCCTACTTTACTTGGAGACATCCTACATTCTCCACACTGCACTACTAAGCGACAAGGAACTCTCATGTGTTGTGTACCTTTACTTTCAAGGTGGTTTATTTCGCACCTTCCTCCATCAGTTTTGAAGAATGAACAAAGGATGAGATGGTCTCAAAGATTGATGTCACTCTCTCATTCCGATATCCGTTGGAATCTTTTCTCTCAAAAGGACTTCACATTCATTGAGCGTTGTGGAGAATTCCTAATGTACCACTACTTGGTATAAGGGAGGTATTACTTACAACCCTTCTCTAGCTCTACGTTTGGTTTTGCTCAAAAGATGGTCCACATGATATGCTTCTCCAAGATGTTGTGTTCGACTACAATCACGATCTCCGCATTACCGATTTAAGGTTTATACATGCTTGGGGCATGGTAAAGAAGACCGATACCAAGACTTTGGGGCACCGAACTCCATTCCTTGGGAACCTTACCTCAAATGGGTGCGAGCTCGAGCTCAAAACCTCATGATGCCATTCACTGCTTCTACCAAGAATTATGGAACCTGCTATAGGTGACGAGTCCTATACTCGTTCTCCATCCCGACATGCCTACCGATTTTGAAGACTTGAAGAGATCCCGGATTCTCAAAGAAGAAGAGGGATACCTTGAAGCTCATGCAAGCGAGAAGAAAGTGTTAGAGTTGACAAAGCTACTTCACGAGGAGCGAAACATCAACGCCTACATCGGCACCAAGAGGAAGCGCCATGGGAGACTTAGAGCTTTAGGATGTTTATGTTTTCTTTTATTGTTTTGAACTATCTCTTGTACTTAAAAAGAAAAAGAATAATGAGAAGTACTAATAAATGTTTGTTCATTGCTTGTTTAACAAATTTAAATCTCTTAGGTCCTTGAAAACATTGCATTGCATTCGCATAAACATCGATAGCATAGCATAACATTGCATCATGTACATTGAGATTGGTTTTCTCATTTGCTCGCTATTTATTTTAGCGAAATGGCTCTTGAACAGATCACAAAGATCTCCGTGCTCGAATGCTCGGCCAAGAGATGTTCACCAACTTGGGCCAAGGCCAAGAAGATTTGAAGAAGCTCATCAACAAGAAGAAGAAGGTTGTTGGTCTCCTCAACATGGGTAGACGTTTCAAAGGGGGTCCTAAAGTGGTCAGCCGTATTGAGCTCTCTGAAGGAAGTGTCCATACCGAGGGGAGTACCAAGGGTGATGAAGGTGAACAGCGTGAACCAAAGAAAGGAGGAGAGGATCATTCTGATTATAGCCAACACTTTGATGAAGATGACAAGTACAAACAACTCGAAGACCGTCTGAATGCTGTGGAAAACATGAAGATGTCCGGGCTGAACTTTGATGATCTGAGTCTTGTTCCTGGTGTTGTGATTCCTCCCAAGTTCAAAGTTCCAACTTTTGCCAAGTATGATGGCATGTCTTGCCCTAAGTCGCATTTGAAGTCCTATGTTAAGATCAATCCCCACACCGATGATGTAAAGTGGTGGATGCACTATTTTCAAGAGAGTTTGTCCGAACCCGCTTGGAATGGTACTATCACAGAGAATGACCGTATCCGCATTGGAGTGATTTAGCCGATGCTTTCTGCAGATGAGTACAATGTCGAATTGACACCCACTCGCATGCAACTACAAAGCATGTCTATGGGTCGTGACGAGAAGTTCAAGGAGTATGCTCAATGGAGAGATCTAGCAGTGAGTTCAACCACCCTTGTCCAATAGGAGTTGGTTGATATGTTCATGGGAACACCGACAGCCCTTCTTCAATCATCCGATTGGAAATTCTTCATCCGGATTCACCGAGTGATATTGACAAAGCAGCGATGAAGCCGGTATCAAGAGGGAAGATCCATGTAGAGTCATCTTCAAATGTCAAGAGATCTTTTGGTGCTAAGAAAGAAGCCAATGTCGTGTATGGTCGAAAAGCCGAGCCAAGACCGACCGTGCTCAATCTGGGGCCAGGATCTCCAATCCTACATCAAGAAACCTCTCGAGACAACGCCAGAGCGTAACGCGCCACGAAGATGCTTTACGAAGATCAACATGCCTTTGTCGCAAGCCTTGCAACACATGTTGAACGCAGAGTGATAACCTTGAGGGATCCTCCTCGAATGTCAACACTTCCTCTCAAGTACAATCCTAATGCTAAGTGTGCTTACCATTCCAATAGCCTGTGGCACGACATCGCAATTGTTGGGCTCAAGAACAAGATTCAAGATATGATTGAAGCTAAGCGATTGAGTTTGACCCTCCCGCTGAGACCAATGTGATCAACGCCCTATGCCTAACCATGACAAGAGTTCCAATGTCTGGGATGATACTTATGTTTTCAACATAGATGACTTGACCATTCCTCCGATGATTAAGAAGAATTTGTTGCAAGCCGTGTCAATCCCAGATGCCCGAGAATTGTCGTTGGTGCCCATCCGCACTGATGGATGTGCTTGGTTGAGAAGAAGTTCGGTTATGATGGACAACCGTGAGATACTATTTCAAACCACCGTGCGTAAGTGTGTGAAGAAATGTCTAAGTTGAAGATTGACAATGCGAACGAAACTGTACTATCCGTGGGATACCTTGGGGCAGCCAAGTGGAAAGTATGATTACATGGTGAAGTACACCGTCCCGAGAGCTACAAGATTCCTATTGAAGATGTTAAGGCGACCGGATGGGGTGACGATTTCCGTAAGATTATGCCGATGTTAACACTATAAGAATTTCCTCTCACGATCCCTGTGCCTAGTGGCACCTCTCATCATCACTTCTCCAAGACCGCCCATATTCCTCGACAAGGCTATCCCTTGGAATTATGGAGCGATGTTTACTATCATGGCCAAGCAAGACCTCTCGACCATTGAAGATCTTATGAAGTTTCTATTCCCGACATTGACAACATCACCGGATCAAGTAAGGTGACCAACCGAAGGGTATTCTCTCCAGATATCTCCTCCAAAAGACATCGCGACTCCACCGCATTCCGCCTACTCAATCAATATCCCAGCTAGAGGGAAAGAACCAAGGACTCATCCCGCTCAACCGGTACCAAAGGAAGTTATCAAGACACCTCCAAACAAGAAATGGAGGAAATTCAAGATCATCAAGAAGAGTGATTACAATGTTGTGGAACAATTGGGACAGACCGTCCAAGATATCCATGCTCGCTTTGCTCTTGTGCTCGAGGCTCATGCTAATGCCTTGGTGAAGTTCTTGAAGAATGCTCATGTGCCGCAAGACACTACCACCGATCGATTCAAGTTTGTATTGCTAGCCTGGCTGCCAACAACGGCCTAGGCTTCTCTCGATGTCGATTTGACTCCTTCCGAAAGAAACACAACAAAGCCTTGCACATCTCTCGTTGAATGCAAGGGCACTACATTGTCTCATGTTTGGCTGACACCGTCTCGCCTCGAATATCCTACCAAGACCGCTTTTGATCGACTTGATGTCGAAGGGTTGGTTCGAGACCAAAGGACATAATCGTGAGAGCTTTTGATGGTTCTAAGCACAGTACTTGGAGAGCTCACGCTGCTGTTAAAGTCGGTTCCCGACTTTTGACTCTACTTTCTTTGTCATGGACATCCGTCCCCTACTCTTGCCTACTTGGACGCCCTGGATACATGGGGCGGATTTCTACCTTGCATCGTAAACCAAGTACCCGTGAAAGGGAAGGTTGTCACAAGATGTGGTGAAGAAGAGTATATGGTCACCATCTACGTCATTCCGATATCTCGAGATGGAGGGTGAATTCTTCGAGACTCCTTGTCAAGCTTTTGAAACAATACCCGAGTCATGCCTGACTCTCCGCCACTCCGAAGATGCTAAGTTCCGCCTAGGATGGCCTCATTGAAAGATGCTCAAGCCGCTGAAGAAGGAAGAGTGCTATTTGGGGTCACCCCGATCTTCCCTTCAAATCGACAAGACCGGTTTAGGCTTCACCATCAAGGGTCGAAGATGATACGCGAACGTGTCGACCAACTTCCTTTCCGCATCACCCAGTGGAATCCATGCTATAGAAGACGACGACAACTTCGACATCGCAAGTGGATCTTCCTAACCTGCATCAAGGGCTCAAGAATTGGAAGATCAAGACGCTATACCAATCTCCTTTAGCCGTGAGTAATTGCTCTTGTTTTGTTTTGCTTCGTATTTCTTTATGTTTGAACAATAAACTTTGAAAGCCTAGTGCCTTGCCCGGGCATCATGGCTCGATTGAGGGTTATTATCCGTCGTTTATGTATTTTCATTCAATAAATCGTTGGACTTTTGCATTCAATTGTTTGTTTTCTTTCTTTACTTTATCACCCCTTCAAAAGCTATGTGTTTCTTACACACACCCACGTGATACACGAATCACTCCGAATCTCATAATAACAACTATGCTAGTGCTAAATATGACTTCGATAATCCGATCTACCAAGCCAAGACGAAAGTGAGGAAGATTGTGAAGTGCCGGAGAACTTGCCGATCGCTACAACAGAAGAGCGAGTTATACACCACACGAAGAGCAAGTTGAGGTTGTGAATTGGGCATCGAAGATGTAAAGAGATCAAGATAGGAGCGGGTCTTGAGAAAGGTTAAAGAAAGGGTTCGATGCTACGAGACTATATTGAGGTTTTTGCTTGGTCACATAAGACATGCCGGTTTAGACATTGATATTGTGGTACATCGATTGCCGACAAAAGAAGGTTTTCTCCGGAAATGTAAGGTTCGTCAGATCGTCCCGAGATGTCGAGAAGATCAAAGTCAAGTTATGAAGCGCTCAACGGTTTTTAGTCACTTTTATCCAAGGTTGCTAATGTGGTACCCGTGCCTAAGAAGGATGGAAAGGTATGTGTGTGGATTACAGATCTAAACAAAGCAAGTCCGAAGACGATTTCCACTTCCTCATATTGATGTTTCGTTGACAACACCGCCAAGATAAGGTTTTCTCCTTCATGGATGGTTTCTCTACAATCAGATCAAAATGGCTCTCAAGACATGGAGAAGACTACTTTTGTTACAGTGGGGCACTTTCGCTACAAGGTTATGCCGCTCGGATCGAAGAACGCAGGCGCCACTTATCAGTGTGCTATGGTGACACTATTCCATGACATGATTCATCACGAGATAGAGGTCTACGTCGACGACATGATAGCTAGATCACAGACAGAAGAAGAACATCTCGATCACTTGCAGAAACTGTTCGACAGATTAAAGAAGTACAGATTGAGACTGAATCCCAACAAGTGCACCTTTGGAGTCAGATCCGGAAAACTCCTAGGGTTTGTTGTCAGTGAAAAAGGTATTGAGGTTGATCCCGCCAAGGTTAAAGCTATTCAAGAGATGCCTCCCGCACCGAGAAGGAAGTCGAGGTTTCGGGCCGATTGAACTACATTGCCGATTCATTGCACACCTAATCGCTACTTGTGAGCCAATCTTCAAGTTACTTAAGAAAGATCAAGTAGAATGGAATGACGATTGCCGATCGCTTTGACAAAATCAAGGAGTACCTCATGAATCCTCCCATCCCGATGCCGCCACCAAGGAAGACCTCTTATCATGTACTTGATAGTGTTAGAGAACTCAATGGGGTGTGTGTTGGGGCAACATGATGAGTCCGGTCGAAAAGAGCATGCAATATACTACCTTAGCAAAAGTTTACCGATCGTGAAACAAGATACTCAACTTGAGAAAACTTGCAATGCTTTGGCTTCATTGCCGACTAAGAAGATATGTTGACTCACACTACCTTGTTGATTTCTAAGATGGATCCGATAAAATACATCTTTGAGAAACCACTCTCTCCGAAGAATAGCAAGATGGCAAATGATCTTGACCGAGTATGACATCCAAGACACTTCTCGAAAGCGATCAAAGGGAGTGTAGTAGCCGATCATTTGGCTCATCAAGCCGTGGATGACTATCCCTATGCGCTCAATTTCCGATGAAGATGTTCTACTAGTTACAGATTAGAAGAACTGTGCCCACGAAGGACCTCGAACAAGGATCCCGATGGACTATGGTCTTTGATGGAGCCTCAAACGCACTTGGCAATGGCATTGGCGCCATCATTACATCCCCTACAAAGGACATACGCCTTTCACCGCCAGATTATGTTTCATTGCACCAACAACATGGCCGAGTACAAGCGTGCATCATGGGTCTTAAAGTCGCTATTGACTTAAGAATCAAGTTCTTGCAAGTGTATGGAGATTCAGCTTTAGTGATCAGTAAAGGCGAGTGGGATACGAAGCATCCGAATCTTATTCCATATCGAGAGCATGTTCTGAGTTTGATTCCCTACTTTGAAGAGATCACTTTCAACCACATTCCACGAGAAGAGAATCGCCATGCACGATTGGCTACTATGTCATCTATGTTCAAGGTCGATGGGACAACGAGGCTCCCTAGATCATCATTTAAAAGTTTGACGAACCAGCATATTGTTGTGAGCTTGATACAGACGAGAAACCTTGGTACTATGACGTGAAAAGGTATCTTAAGACTCAGGAATATCCCGCAGGGGCATCTGTTAATGATAAGAAGTTCATGAGAAGATTCGCCCAAATTCTTTCTCAAAGCATCTTATACAAGCGCAACCACGACTTGTGCTTACTCTACTGTAGACCGTGAAAACAAAGAATGCGTATCATGGAAGAGTTACACAAGGCTAATTTGGTACCCACTCCAATGGACACACCATGGCTAAGAAGATTTTGAGAACAAAGTTACTATTGGTCTACCATGGAAGTCGATTGTCACCGCTATGCTCGATCTTGTCACAAGTGCCGATTTATGCCGACAAAGTACACGCACTTCCAGACTTCAATGTTTTAACTTCTCCGTGGCCTTTGCAATGTGGGGCATTGACATGATCGGAGAAATCAAGCCCACAGCCTTCCAATGGACATCGCTTTCATCCTTGTGGCAATCGATTACTTTACCAAGTGGGTAGAAGCAGCCTCGATCCATCTCATACCAAGAATGTAGTGGCTCGATTCATCAAGCATAATCTTATCTCGGTATGGCACTCGAAAGGATTATCACGATAATGGCTCCAATCTCAACAATAAGATGATCACCGAACTCGCACGCAGCTCAAGATCAAGCATCACAACTCTTCTCCTTATCGGCCTAAGATGAACGCGCAGTGGAAGCCGCCAACAAGAACATTAAGAAGATTATACAAGATGACTGACTTACAAAGATTGGCATGAGATGTTACCATTTGCTCTTCATGGTTATCGACTACCAAGACGAACATCCAGGGAAACCCTCTCTCTCAGATACGGTATGGAAGCCATACCCATCGAGGTTCAGATACCCTCAACCGTAGTCCTCCAGAGGCAGAGTTAGGCGAAGACGATTGGGTCCGCATCGCCTTAACGATTAACTTAATTGATGAGAAACGACTCGCATCCATCCGCCATGGATGATTTATCGAAACGAATGATCAAAGCATTTAACAAGAAGGTCAAGCACCGAGTCTACCAAGTCGGTGATCTAGTAGTCAAGCGATCATTCTTCCACAAAGTGATCCCAGGGCAAATGGACTCCCACCCACGAGGGACCGTTTGTAGTCAAGATGATTTTCCTGCGGAGCTATGATACTTAGCACCATGGATGGTGAAGACTTCCCACACCGTGAATGCGCATAGTCAAAAATACTACGATGAAAGAGACCCGCTAGGTCGATGCCTAGGCAAAAATAAGGGATCCTGCGAACCAAAAGGTTCAAAAATAAAGGATATATACAAAACATGTACACCGCAAGTCGAAACCGAAAAGGCGGCTTGGGCAAAAAGGGTATCCCAGAGACCAAAACCCGAAAGGGCGGTCTAGGCAAAAGTTAGGGATTTAAGCGCATAACTATGTCTCTTCCAGATCACCGCTCGAGACTATCAAGATTCAAGGTTCAAATGGCGAAGATCACCTACTCACTTTCTACGACAAAGAAGGAGATGAGATAGTCGAAATGTATGAGTACTAGCATAGTTGGAACTTAACGAGATTGTTTCCGCATGGCTTTTTTTACCTTTCTTGTGTACAAACCACTTGGCCATACGCCACCTTTCAAATAAGCGCAAACTTCTTTCTCTTTACAATTTTTGTCGTTGTCGTTTGCAATAAGTTCAACGTGTGCTTTGAATGACTATACGCATTTGACAATAAGAATCTAATCGCAAACATACGAAAAGTGAACATGCAAAAGTACTTACCACAGGTTCCAGGAATCGGGATGACGACGAAAGTCAACAAATAGCTCCCCACAGAGCATAAAGGTGTCACTCACAACACACCGTCCCCAATCAGAGTATATAAGCAGTGATTCCACTCAACCGAGCAATGTTACATCAGTCTCCCAGCAGTAGCACCTCATCCCCAGTCAAGGTATTCATCCCCAACGGACGTGTCTCAATCCTCCCCCTTCTACCCGGCAGCAGTATCCAGACTCGAAACTTGGTCAGATGGTGCATCGGAGAAAACATGCACTTTTTATTCCCCAGCCAGAGATTACAACGGACTCCAGACTCTTCTAGCCCGGTCTCTCCGCAACCATCAAATGCTCTCCAGCGAGATCTACACTCGGAATCCCCAGTAGAGCGTCTCCTAAACTTCCTCAGCAGGATCTACATACAAGGTCCCTAACAGATCGCCTTCCAGATTCTTCTCAGTAGAGTCTATGAGATCTCCAACAACGAGCTTCTCAAATCTCTACCCTCCTCAACAGTATCTGGGCTCAAGACTTGGTCAGATAGTGCATCGGAGGAATCCATAATATCTTTCTTCTCCTTCAAAAGCGGGGTTCTCACCTACACAATTCCCCAAACAGGAGTCAGAAATCTTCAAATAGAGCATCCGCATCTTCTTCAAGATGGATATGTTTTGAAATATCACAACATCTATCATTCATACATTACTCATAAAGTCATAATTCATGCATATGTCATTCATACACTGTCATGCATCATACTTTGCCTAAAACTAACCAATATTCTATCAGAGTTTCTCTTGTTTTCTCCAAAACAGGTAACAATCACTCGACGCAAACAGTCCAGATTAAGCCCCGAACCGACGGAAAACTATCCGAAAGACCGCCTTGGTTGTCCTCCGACGACTGGTCCAGGATTAAGCCCCGAACCGACGGGAAAACTATCCGAAAGACCGCCTCTGGTTATCCTCCGATAACAGGCAATGGATCAAACACCCGATGCACAACAAGGAAGCTATCCACATTCTTGCCAACTACAATCTCCCTCAGAGTAATCGACACAAGATTTATTCTCGACAACTATGTAGTCTAGCATACGACTCAGTTGCCTTGGATGGCATCTTAAGCCCATCTCCGACTACTTATCAACATTTCTTCACTTTCAGAATGCTGCATATATGGTTAAAAATCAATACAAACCAATAATCTCATTCAAAGTGGACACGAAGTCTAACGTACGGCTCCCTCCAGATGGCATCTTAAGCCCATCTCCTCTCCGTTCCAGGAACATCTACAAGAGTCCAACATACGACTCATTCCCCAGCATCGACCTTTCCAGATGGCATCTTAAGCCCATCTCCGTCAATTCTCCTATCAACAACCTCGAGTCTAGCGTACGACTCGTTCCCCAACGAAGTCTCCAACTTCTCCAAACGGCATCTGTAAGCCCATTCCCGCATCATCCACCAACGAGTGCAAATTTTCGGTGTACTGTGTTCAATCATCTTCTACCTGTGTCACGAAAGACAAGCATGTCAATCTAACCCTTCCAGACAAGAAGATTAAACAGGGCAGCTGTCATACCCCAAAATTTGCCCTCCATCTTCTCAAAAGATTTCATACATCTATGCTCAAGGATTCCTCAAGAGTTGATCGACAAACTCTCCTAGACAATCAACCCAAACTAGGGTTTGGTATCTCTCAAGTCAAGATGGATTTCCAACATCTCCAATGGCCTCCCTGCCTCCTCATATGCTTCAAAGATTCTCCATGTCAAGTTTCAAGCTTCACAAGTCAAGTTTCTCGCATAATTGCTCGATGGTTGAAAATCATTGATGGACAAAAAGTCAATGTGGTTAACATACAACAAACTTCATATTTTTGGTCAACATCCTCATTTTGAAGTTACATTCATCATTTGATAAAGGGTTGATCATGATTCATCAAGAAAACTCAAGATTTGCTCAAAAGTCAAACTTTCTAAATTAGGGTTTCTAGGTGAAAAGTCAACTGAACTTTGACTGATCATAACTTTCTCATACTTTCTCAGAAATTTTTCCACCACCTCTTGTTTTGAAGGAAATTCAATTCTCTACAACTTCATGTCTCTCAAGAATGTCCAAAAAATGCTTCATTTGAGAGGTATAGCTCAAAACATTACAGGTCATTTTCAAAGTCAACAAAAAGTCAACTTTTTGTTTTGAAGATATATTGAGCATGGTAACTCCAAATGAGATGAGACCAAAGACATTGGTTAGAGGACTCTTAGAGCTTTCCAAAAAGTCCAAGAACACTCAAAAATGTGGAAAATTGAGCAAGTTACACCATTCACAAGTTGGGCAATTTTGGAAGAATGCACAAAGAGATATGCTTCAAAAAATCAAATCTTTTGCAAATGGGCCTACTTTTTCTTCATCCTAACTTGTTCCTCATGCAATTAGGAATGTCCAAGCCCAATGCCACGAATTTTTGATTTATTTTTCTATTTAATTTGTAATTTATTTATTTAAATGCAAATTAAATCTTAAAATAAATTATAAAATCAAAATTAATTGGAAGATTGATTTTATTGCTTTCTTGTGATCCAATCAACCCATAAATGCCAAGAATTTCGAAATTAGATCAAATTTGGCAAGATTGGATTGAAATTGGACAAAATTTGAAAATTTGATTTCATGAGAATATCAAATTTGATTTCCATTGAATGTTGATCAATTCTTTCCAAATTCAATCCCAAATCCATCCAGTATAAATACATGATGCATACCTATCAAGAGAGGACGAAAAAATTGGCTCAGAAACCCTAATCCAAACTCAAAGAAATCGTGTTCTTGAAGCAATTGGCAACCCTAGTTCCAGCCGTTTTCAATCGATTCTAAGGTGTCCATTGCATTCCTTGATACCTCCAGAAGCGAATCAGACCTTCACTTTGCCAAAAATCATCCAGAATCGTGAAAACCGAATTTGGTTTGTTCTTGAAATTTCAAAAATCGTATTCTTTGATTCATGCATTGTTAACATGTTTTGTGTTTATTTTTGTGATCAGTGATGTATTTGCAAACTTTCTGGGTGCTTTAATTGAATTTCCATGGCCTGAATCGTGTTATGCCATGATTAGGGTTTCCTATGCCGTTTTAGGGTTTCTCTTATTAGGAAAAATTGGACCTCAAGACACATACCAGCGTGTTCGGAATGCTTCAAGGAATCGAACCATGGCCTTAGAATTAATTTATATTATGTTTGCTTGATTTTTTGATTTAGCCAGGGACATAGCGTCGAAGAACAGCCGACGCTAGCTTTGAAAATTTGAATCGGGGACGATGAAGCTTCGCGCGCGGTCTGGAGCTTCAGGGAGCGACACTTGTCTTTCTTCTACTCGATCCGGTTTTCCAACAGTGAAGCAACGTGGCTCAGTTGGTAAGGCGTGTGACTTATGAAGACAAGGTCCTGGGTTCGATTCTCCCCAGGACCATTTGGTTTCTTCTTTTTACAAAACTCAAATATTTTCATATTTTCTTTTATTTTTAATATTTTCATTACATTTTAATTGTTTTCATAATTTTTATTTCTGCATTAAAAATTATCAAAAAATATTTTCTTTTTGCATTTATATTCTAAAAATCTTTATTTAATTTAATAAATTAAAAAATATAATTTTTGCATGCATATTTATTTATATTTTAGCATTTAAATCATTATTAATTGCATTTTAATTATTAAATCTTTTCCAAAAAAATCCCAAAAAATTATTTTAATATATTTATCATATTTCCAGCATATATTAATTTTCTCATATTAAAATTTGCATTTTTCTAACATTTTTTTCTCTTGTTCAATTCATATTGCATTTTCCGATTTTCTTATTCTTTCACAGGTTGCACCGATTCGGACGTTTTTCTTTTATCGTTTTATTTTTCCAATAATGTAATTGCTCATGGGTTGTAATAGTTTAATCTAGGGTTTTATTTTCCGCAAGTTTAAATTATGTATCTGCCCCAAAGCCATGTAATAGCGTAGGATTTACCTTTCCGCATTTTACATTCCGCATTTTACTTTCCGCACCCTTATCAATTGCTAGTAACTAGGCGTGTATGGCAAGACTAAAATTGAACATAGCCTACTAATCTTCAAGATAACATATTCTGAAATCAACACACTTCTATCACACACGCACCCCTTAGGGTAATTCTCTCTCGATGCCTTTTTTCGATTCAAATGGTCATGTCCCTCGAACGTAGAGGTATTCTAGCACCGTTGCCTTCCAAACAAATCATCATAGTCCCTTCGATACAAAGATCATAAGACCCACGATGTCGCCTCCGAATACATGATCTTGACCCTCGATTGTCGCCTACGAAAAATGATGATAGTCCCTTCGAATGTGCTAGGATACTTCCTACAAGTTGCCTTCTATGACCATCCGATGTCCCTTCGAATGTCCCGCTTACATCCAACGAATGGAGCTACCTACTAACTAATGGTACGGCTAGCGCTATTCTAAAGGAATGTAGAAGTACAACAAAACGACCAATTCTGAGTGGGTAAATAAGTCTCTTAGTTGCTTGCTCTATCAAATGCTTTTCACACCTCACACTTTTGTCAAAGTTCAATTTCTTTCCAAAAACAAAACATTTCCGAACACTTTGTATACACTCCTACATGAGTCATTACAAAGTCAAAGCGAAATGCCTTTTTCAAAACATTTTGTCAAACACACACAAAGCAATTTAAAAAAGTGATCTAGAGCAACTAAGAGCCCGTAGATAACTACGGATAGAAAGGGGTGCTAATACCTTCCCTTTTCATAACCATTCTCCCGAACTCAGAATCTAACGAAGGTCTTTTTCTGTTACTTTTACCTTCCCTTAATTGGATAAAAATAAAAGTCGGTGGCGACTCTTGCTATCCGCACATTTGGATACAAAAATCCTACAAAGTCAGTTCACCGTATCACAAATAGCTTCAAAGGCTACCATACTACCGGCTTCAGAGAATTTAAGAGCCTTCTCCATTAGGAACTTTGAAGTTAGTCCTAAGAGTTTTCCTCTGGTAGTTAGGTTTTTGTCTATCTCAGACTTCTTTAAATGAGTCATTGTTGCAATGACTGGTGACTTGGGAATGGCTTCCAAACCATTGAAAGGCACTTTGTCTGATACTGAGATACCTAGTATGTGTGCGAACTCTTCCAAAGTAGGCATCAACTGATAGTCAGGGAAAGTGAAACAGCGATAGACCGGATCGTAAAACTGAACGAAAGTTTTGAGAAGTCCTTCATCAATGTTAGTGTTCAGAATAGTTAAAAGAGTTCCATAGTGTTTTCTGAAATCCGAGGGATCTTCTACCAAGGATGCCAACTTGAAGCAACTCGATTTTCAAAAATCATTTAAATGAATTTTCAAAAACAGTGAAATCGCCACCTAATTTTATTTGTTCTAAAAAAGAACGGGGAAATATAGATAAAACCCACAAATAAAAGGATAAGACGGTCTACAAAATTAAGAGATGCAGGTTCGGGAGTTGGTTATGCAAGGGGAAGGTATTAGCACCCCTCACATCCATCGTACTCGATGGTACCCATTTAGTTCAAAGTGTGGTTGTGTGTTAGTGTGAAAATTTTACGATCTTCTAAGTTTTGAAAAAAGAAAGAAAGGGAGAAGAAATGTTTTTATTATTTTTGAGTTTGGCACGGTTTCAGAACCGTGTTCCTACGTATTCCCTCGTGCAATGGGAAAGTCAAAACTCCGTAGTTCTTCTAAAAAATAATTATTTGTTGATTGATTTTAAATGAAAAGACAAGTCGTCATTTTTAAAGGAGAAGACTCGTCTAACATCCACAAGGTGTGATAAAGAATAAAGGACTACGCACCAACATGAGGGAGGGTTTGAGAACACCTCTAGTACTCAAGTGGAGAAGTCGAAAACCTTGGGAATAGAGGAAGAAGCATCTCAATTATAAATGAATCATGTCTAATCTTGAAAAGGGTTTAAAAGTAAATGGTGCTTGGAGCGCACAAAAGAAATTGAATGTGTTAGAATTGACTTTAAATTGTGGATGACAAGTACCAAAACGTTGGGATATCCTCTAACGATTCAATACTCGAGATTGGTGATTGAGGTCAACCGATCATCTCTCATCCAAAATCTTTATTATGAAAAGAGTGAGGTGAAACAAAGTTCACTTTTATTATGTATGGAATAAAGTATTTAAGTCATTGGGTTACCCTCTAATGGCCCAAATACTTTACATTTTAATTAAATCGTCGGGATATCCTCTAACGGTTCAATTAAATACCATAGCACTATGTTTTTTATTTTAGAACATGAATTTGAAGTTTCTCAATTTATTGGGTTACCCTCTAATCAATTAGAAACTTCGATTTGTTTTAATCGTTGGGCTAACCTCTAACCATTAAAACAAATCTTATCCAAGTGTTCTTTTTTTGTAGAAATTCATTTTTGAAAATAACTCGACGTTGGATCGAGGTTTGAGAAGAAGACTCGACGTTGGATCGAGTTTTTATTGAAAAGTGTTTTAAGTACTTGGTGAATGGAGAAAGAATAGGATCGAGATAATTGTAAATAACAAATAAAATCGACAAAGCCCATACAAGGTGGCCAACCTAAGTATAAAATAAATAAATTACATGTGTACTAGCAAAGTGGGCTAGTCTACTATAACGACTAATTGGAACAATTAATCGAAATAGGCTCACTGTAAGAAGGCCCAGGATCAAGCGTACATGTGTGCATGTGAGGTCATCGCGACGCTTCGTAGCTTTGTCGACTTACGGGTTAAAAATGATTTACAATTATTAGTTTAAAAATATTTTTGGTTTTGTGTAAGTGATGTTAAATTAAATTAAATAAATATGCACTAGATAATTATTACAAGAATTGTTCTTGGGAGAGGGATACATGAATTATAAATGGGGATTAAACGGTAAAATAAAAAATAAAAAGCAGTAAATTAATTACAACGCAATAAGGGGATTGAGATACATTTTTCGAATGGGGATAAATTAAAATCAAAGAGAAAACGGTAAATTTAAAAGTATACGAACAAAAATTAAATACGACGAAACTTAGTTATTAATTAATTATCGTATTTTATTTTATTAACTAGACTAAACTGTAAATATTAATTCTAAGAAATAAATATAATATACTTGTGTTCATACATATTCAAAAATTAAATTGAATTTAAAATTTAAAATTGCAACACAAAGAAGATTAATATAATTAAATTCAAACTTATTTACGAATTAATAGATAAAGTATAATAATAATAGTATGTATATAATATATATTTACAATACTAAGCATAAGAAATAAAAATAATATGTATAAATATATTTACAGTATAAAAATAAAACATAAAAATAATAAGTATATCTATACATACATTACTAAATATTGAATCAAAACAGTAACATAATTATAGATATCAGTATATAAAAAATGAATGTGTAGATGCAACAATGTAAGAATGTATGCTTGAACCATCCTCGGATATCTTCACAAGTAACAGAATATATTAGTAGCATAGTGTGGAATAAAAATAAAGAAATAGAATTGCGAATATAAATTAGAATATGGTTAGTAGTAGAACCGGACAAAGTTAGTATTATGTACATGAATGAGATGAAGAATTAAACAAATGGTCATTCGAATATTTCAATACACAAATGAACTAAAATCAAAGAAAGTTCAAATTATAATAAAATCTAAACATGGAGAATTAATTACAACGCGAGTTAGTATTAAACAAGACAACACCGGGCAGCCACTATGTTATCACTTATTCTTTAAATAAAATGACTTTCTACACAAATTCACTCAAGATAAATGATATATTGCCCTCAAAGTTCCTCGGTTAGATGTACACGCGAAATAATGCGGTATTATCGTTAAACCGTCATTGAAACTATTTTTGAATATTATTCAAACAAAAGCTACAATTGAAATTAAAATGAAAACAAGAGGATACTCTATTTCTCGGTTAGTTTCTACGCGAATAAACGCGGAAACTAAATCACCTTCATCAAAACTAAACACATATATACAAAATCGACACGGTTTGCACTTTAATTGAGGATAGCGGTAAAACGATGTTACAACGAACATTCTCGTTCGAAATCGCCTCAAAGGGAATAACAACAAAGCTTCCCGCATAGTTTCTCGGCTTGATTTTTTACACGAATAAACGTGGCATTATCGTCACCTTCATCGAAACTACAGTGTGATTCTTATCACCAATTCAAAAGAAAACAAAATAACACGGCTGCCCATGATGGTTTCTCGGCCATATCTTTCACGAATAACGCGATATAAATGTCAAGCCATCATCGAAACCATCTATTCACAAAACTACAATTTGCAGCATTATTCGAGTTATATCACACATGGACAGCAACATTATAACGCGTAGAATCAGAAACAAAGTGCTTTTTAAGACCATTTTTCAGAAACATGACAATTAAAAACCAAGCTATCTTCATAGATTTCAAAGCAAAAACTCAAGAACCAGACCATAGTATCTAACCCGTTCAACACGCATATCATACACACTGTGACCATTCCAATAATCAAATCTAACAAAACAACACAGCATCGAAGCAAAACTTGACACAACCAGCATAAGTTTTATTAAAAATTGACCTTGGACAGCATAATAGGTATCCACAACAAGACTTTATCATTCATTTTAAACTTAATGCAAGATCAACAATCCGGAAAACTATATCAAACTCAAACTTATTCCACGGAACAAAGGCAGTGTATCTCCAATCTCAGAAAAAAAGATAACATGAACACAATTATTTCCTTCAACAATCCAAAGCATTTTAGGCAGCACAACACACAGGCTAAAAATGGAATTAAACTTACAGAATTAAGCTGAGAATTTATGAGTAGATGACGCCGCGAAAATTGAACAGAAACGGTGATGAGAGTATGTTGCTGGCAGAAGAACGAAGGTCAGTATACGAGAGAGGGTCACGGTTTGTTACGAAGGTTGACGGAAACAGAAGTAAGGGATGAGAGGCGATAGGTGATTGCTTCGGTGGAGGGAGCTTGCTGTTGCTGTGAATGAGGAAGATGATGTTTTGGTTAGGAAGGTTGAGAGGCTGTGTGGTAACGGCGAGGAACAGGGGGTTTCGGCCGGAACAGAGAGGGTGTTGCTGAACAGACGGAGACAACGGTGAGGAAGGAGGTGACGACAGGGAATTTGTAATGGGTGACGCGGTGAAGGAATGAAGGACACGGCTGGGTTGCTGGAAGCAAGAAGATGGAAGGAGAGCGGTGAAGAAGATGAGGGTTGAAGGCTATGACTGTTTGGAGTAACGATGAGCAGAAGGAAAGGGTTTCGGCGACGGGTGGAGATGGTGACTGGAGGTGTTATGGTGTTGTTAGAGAGAACCGAATCGGTTCGTGGATGAGAGCGGCGGAGGCTGTTTGGGAAACGGCGAAGGAGATGAAATGGATGTAACGGTGGGATGAGCTCCGGTTGAAAGAAGAGGAAATGGAGCGGCTGGAAGTGTGCTGTGAGAGAGCTGAGTGAGTAAGGGGAATGAAGGAACAGTGGGGTTTCGGTGGCTGGAAGGAGATGAATGAAGTAATGGAAGAGCAGCGATGGGTAAGGCAAAGGGGGTTACAGTGACGGTGATGAAGGAAAACAGAAAAAGACAGGATTTTTGTTTATAAATTTTTTGGTTTCTGTTTTCTTTTTCAAATCCGCCTCTCCAATGTTCCGTTTTCAATTTTGGCTCCTCCCATGAACAGTAGCAAACAATCAAATATATAGTAATAAATTAGGTTTAGCATATTTTAAAAATACCAAAAATGCCCCTCATGATTAAATGGGCCACAAAATTGGATTGGGTAAAAATTAACAAGCCCAAAAGTATTTTGTTTGGATTTTTTTGAGATAAAAATTAGACACTTAAAATTGTCAAAAACGGTAAAAGTTCGGACAATAAATTATCCGAAAAAATAATATTAGCACATTAAAATAAACTATGGGTCTTATAAATTAAAGAAAAATTATTGAAATGGTTAAAATTGAAATAAAATGATAATAAAGAATACCCGATTTTAAAACGCTTACGGTTAAAAACGAGACTTGAACTTTATCGAAAAATCATGGAGAGCACATTTTTATGATCTATGCGACACGTAGATTCATAAAGCGGCGTAAAAGATGAAAACTTGAAATATTTTCCCGCTAATTTTCGACAAGATTGAATTGCTTTTAACAAATCCGCTTATAAAATCGAAATATCGATATCATCGACATATAAATAATTTAAAAATCAATGCAATAAACAGAGAGAGATAAAATGCATGAAGTAACATAATGTATTTTACAACTAAAACGATGCAAACATCAATTTAAACTAACTTTTGGTCAATTTAAATACGACGAAATGATGCAAATGCAATGTGTGAATGACTGTTTTTTTAATTTTAAATATAATGCAAGTAGAAAAATAGCAGGGTAAAATTTGGGGTGCAACAGTTGCCCCTATTTAAATATCTTCGACCAGATGATATGAAGATGATCAAGCTTCATATTATCGCAGTGGGAGATAGTTAAATATCAAAAACCCAAAATTTTGCCCTGAGATGCAATGGGTATGCTGTGAATAAAATATAATGAGAAAAGTGCTGAATGCAATTTTTTGACATATTTTTTGAATGATGTATGATATGAGACAGAAATTTGTGGTAGACAATCAGATTTTAAACAGATCCGCTACATCGGAGAAATAAACTGAAAAGACAATCGATTTTAAAGATCCGAAGCTACATCGGGAAATAAATTGAAAAGACAATCGATTTTAAATGATCCAAGTTACATCGGAGATAAACCGAAAAGACAATCGATTTTAAACAGATCCGCTACATCGGAGATAAACCGAAAAGACAATCGATTTTAAAAGATCCAAGCTACATCGGGAAATAAACTGAAAAGACAATCGATTTTAAAAGATCGAAGCTACATCGAGAAATAAACGGAACAACAATTTTGACGAAGCTACATCGGGAGATAAATGAAAAGACAATCGATTTTAAAGATCCAAGCTACATCGGGAGATAAACTGAAAAGACAATCGATTTTAAACAGATCGAAGCTACATCGGGAAATAAACTGAAAAGACAATCGATTTTAAACAGATCCAAGCTACATCGAGAAATAAACGGAAAAGACAATCGATTTTAAACAGATCAAGCTACATCGTGGAGATAAACTGAAAAGACAATCGATTTTAAACAGATCAAGCTACATCGTGGAGATAAACCGAAAAGACAATCGATTTTAAACAGATCAAGCTACATCGAGAAATAAACGAAAAGACAATCGATTTTAAACAGATCCGAAGCTACATTAGAGAAATAAGCGAAAAGACAATCGATTTTAAAGATCAAGCTACATCAGAAGATAAACTGAAAAGACAATCGATTTTAAAGATCCAAGCTACATCGGAAGATAAACCGAAAAGACAATCGATTTTAAACAGATCCGCTACATCGAGAAAGAAACTGGAAAAGACAATCGATTTTAAATGATCCAAGCTACATCAGAGAGATAAACTGGAAAAGACAATCAGATTTTAAACAGATCTGAAGCTACATCAGAGACATAAATTGGAAAGTACCAAGTAAGTTGGATTTTGACTGCAAGGTAAGACATTGACTGTAACAAGACCTCGGGAAAATGCAAATGAGGATAAAACACTCTTGCTATGCATGATGTATGAATTTTGTGATGCATGATATATGAATGATCTATGCATGTAGTATGTAATGCAGACATTTATGACAACGGAGATTGACTCTTTTGTGGAGGTAACATGGGAGCTCTGATTCCTCAACACGGAGAACACTACCAACTCTGCTTGGAGAGGAAATGTCTTGAGAAACACTTCTAACACACTTGTGAATTGTATCGAAAATGATGATCCTTGGAGGAAGGACTGAAGTGCTGCCTGGGGATTGCCCCAGATTTGCTGATTGTTGAAGATAAATTGATAATGGCTTCAGTTCTTGAAAATAACTGAGGGAAATGAGTGCCCCGGTATAAGTCCTGAAAGTGATATTATGATTAAAACAATCCTGAGCATGATTTGCGTTGAGCAACAAATCTTGAACTGATTCACAACAGGATCTGAAAGATACTTGCCCCTGATTAGGATCACTGACCAAGTTTCCTAACAGTTTGGACTTCCTTGATGATGAAAACTTGTTTGCAAGCAAAAATTGTTTATTCAAACATGGTAAATTTAATGCAAAGTTCATGCAAAAGTTTTGAAATAAAAATCATTTTTTGAAATGATGTAATTGCTGTATAGAAAATGGATCACTGGTTAAAACACAGCGGTTTAAAAAATTAAAAGGTGAAAGAGAAAACCAATGTATGGATATACCAAGACAGTTGATTTGCAAAAAATCTTAGGAGTCATATTACGCAACCTTGTTGTAGTATACTTTCAAAAGAAACCTAGCTTCAATTAGGTCTTTTGAGGGTTGTAACGTGGTCTGGTTCACGGTTTAAGAAATAAAGGATAAAGGCTCAAAATTTAATTGTACCCAACCCAATCTTCGTGATGTTCTTCAGTCTTACGCTCAGTTAAACTCAGATTGTGCATTCAGGTTTCAATTGATTTTGGATTGTACACTGATAGTGATGATGGCTCAGAAGCTGATATATTCTTGAGATAGCAGTCGCTTCTTTTTTGCAACATTTTGCTGTTTGAGGACTTTTGTCAACTCTTGTTTGAATTTTTCATCCATGACTTTTGCCTGAATTGGTTGCCTAAGTTGCCTCTTAATTTTAACTTGGCGGCTTTTTCTTTTGATATATATTTTTTGAAAGACAGTGACTGCTTGACTTAAAGATTATGGGGAACCATCATCATCACTTTTTGACTTGGATGACATCTTCGACACTTCTTTGATGTGTGTGAAGGAAGCTTGATTTAATACAACCTTTATTGAAGGCGTCTTGAATGAATGCACATCCGAATTAACTGAGAAATACCCTGCCCCAGGTTAAAAGGCGGGTTTTTTGTATAGAAAGAAACTCCAACTTCTAGGCTCGAAGGGGTTGACAAAGGTTTAACTTCCTTATTTCTCCGGTGTTTGGGAATTGAAACAATGCCTGTATATCATCAGCAAAGTTTTATTCGAAAGCATACCAACAACAATTATGGGTATCTTGTTTTTATCATCCTCCCTCCAATCTTTGCAAAAACAAAAGTTTGGTAAAGAAATTAAACAGGAAAATATATATTTGAAAAGAAAGTAGTAAATAAAAATTATTTGAATCAAAACAGTGCAATGCTCATTTCATTAAAATTAACTTGAAATTACAAACAAGATTTGAAAGCAATAATTTAACATAAACTAGGGAAAATGCAAACAGAAAGAAACATGGCCTAGTGACTAATCAGTTACAAGGATGAGCTGTCCTGTCTGAAACACTGGCTTTAGGAAGTGACTTGGGATATTCTGACCCGTCTTCAGCCACTTTTTCCTGGCAATGGATTGTTGATAACATTTGGCGGAGGATCTCCGAAATTTATCTCCTTGCTTCTGACTAGCTCTTGAACTCTAGCCTTCAGTGGGTAACAACGTTCCAAATCGTGACCAGCAGCTCCCTGGTGGAACTCACAATGAAGATCAGACCTGAATCCGGATGGAAGAGGATTTGGAGGAGTTAGAGGCCTAGTTGTGATTAAACCTAGTTCAACCAAGTGAGGATACAATGCAGTGTAAGTCATTGGAATAGGGTCAAATTGAGTCCTACTCCTTGCATTGCGGTTCTGATTTTGTCCAACAGCTTGACGTTGAGGAATTTGAATTGGTTGAGCCTTGACTGCAGGAGTGACGGCATCTACTTGTGCTTGGTCATAGTTTTGAGGCCTACGGCGAGGTCCTCCTCTTTCAATTCTGGCAGCATTAGTTTCACCTTCTTTCTTCTTATGGAAGTTTCCAAAAGATCTCTTGGCACCACCAGAGGATTCGCCAGCAACAGACACTTTTCCTCTCTTGATTCCCTCTTCTAGCCTTTGGCCAATAGTCACCAAATCTGTGAAGCGAGAGGACACACTACCAATCATCTTCTCCCAATAGAAAGGAGACAAGGTATCCATAAACAAACCAGTGAGCTCCTTCTCAGATAAAGGTGGTTCAACTTGTAGCCGCCTCTCCACCGCTGAGCGTATTCCTTAAAAGATTCCTTATCACCGAGACATATTTTGCAATTGACGGCGATCAGGAGCCATGTCAAGATTGTAATGGTATTGTTTCATGAAAGCATTAATCAGATCCTGGAAGCATTGAATATGGTCTTTCTCAAGTCCCATATACCATTTTAATGAAGCTCCACTCAGGCTATCTTGGAAACAATGGATAAGAAGCTTGTCATTCCTCGTATAAGGACATTTTTCAAGTACATCAGAATGACTTTTTGGACAAGTGTGCCCTTGTATTTCAAATCGAGTTTTGAACTTATGAGGCATAACGGATCGTAAACCGTGCACATGTTTTCTCGGCAATACCAAAGACATCGTTGCCTTCCATAGCTCTCATCCTTCTTTCCAGTCCGATATTGCTCGCGGACTTCTTCAAGTTCATCAAAATCTTCTCTACTCACACTCGGGAGCGCCACTACGGTAATCAAAGAGAGGATTCTCATAAGCAACTTGTGCAGAGGTTGATGCACAAAAGGTCGAAGAGGAGCAAGATGCATGATCGGTTGAGGCTCGAAAATCGGAGCTCGGAAACTGGTCGGGAAGACTCGCCAACCATTGGAGAAGTGCGAGGTGGAACGAATTCGAGGTAACCCAAATTCGCCAAGTAGTAACGCATCCGAGAAGACCGAGGATCAACAAGCAATGAGACTTAAATTACAGTCCTTTGAGGTTGTTCACCTCTGGCGATCAGAACTTGCATCATTTCAGTAAGTCTAGTCATGCCTGACTTCAACTCATCGATTTCCATTCGGACTTCTACATCGTGTTGCTCTTGGTATTCCATTCTTCTCTTGACGTTGGCTCTAGTTTCGTGTTTGTGCAGAGGAATCACTTGACAAGAAATCAACAATCAAGATGGAGATGAAATGAGTCTTTTGACAACTTGGATGTATGCATGAAATATACAGATGATGCATTGAAATGTAATGTCATTAACGCGGAAGATGTGATGAAATGAAATGTCACATATACAAATGGAATGCAACATAATGGATAGTACCAAGTTCACAGAAATGTGAAACAGGGATGATGCAGGTAAACAGAACAACTATTTATGTGGGATCCTATGATAGGATGGCTTTAAGTTTTCTACCCAAATAATTCCAATGGGACAGTTCTAAGGTTTTTTCTAAGTGTTTCTCGGAGTCTCAGATCCCCTTTTAACAAACACTATCATCACGCGAGAGGCCTACGTGGTAAGAGTATTTGGAAAAGTATACCCCAAGAAACGGCTCTTAAAGGGATACTCAAAAAATTTTGAGTGTTTGGTCTCGGTTAGGACAACATGAACAAACTTAGAGTTATAGGTCATTTGTCCAAAGATTGATGTCCTGCGCTATCTGCGGGCCAACAACCTCCTTAAAACAACCAACTCTAAGTCAAGCCGGCCAACAAGACAATGGAGTCAGTGGACCTAGGCTACGCAACCCCTCTATTCCTAAAAAGGTGACCTAGAAGCCTGGGTAGTGGGCTTATCTATGAATCAATAATCCCATCAAGAATTCCCACACAATGGATATATAAACAAGACAATAAATGAAGCATAGAAAAATAAATAACTGAAACATAAACATAAGATAAAGTACAAAGAAGAAAGTAAAATAAAACGATAAACACACAACCACACAAAGAACTAAACTAGGGTTAACTCGCTTGAGAAATTGTCCCCAGTGAAGTCGCCAACTGAAGCAACTCGATTTTCAAAAATCATTTAAATGAATTTTCAAAAACAGTGAAATCGCCACCTAATTTTATTTGTTCTAAAAAAGAACGGGGAAATATAGATAAAACCCACAAATAAAAGGATAAGACGGTCTACAAAATTAAGAGATGCAGGTTCGGGAGTTGGTTATGCAAGGGGAAGGTATTAGCACCCCTCACATCCATCGTACTCGATGGTACCCATTTAGTTCAAAGTGTGGTTGTGTGTTAGTGTGAAAATTTTACGATCTTCTAAGTTTTGAAAAAAGAAAGAAAGGGAGAAGAAATGTTTTTATTATTTTTGAGTTTGGCACGGTTTCAGAACCGTGTGCCTACGTATTCCCTCGTGCAATGGGAAAGTCAAAACTCCGTAGTTCTTCTAAAAAATAATTATTTGTTGATTGATTTTAAATGAAAAGACAAGTCGTCATTTTTAAAGGAGAAGACTCGTCTAACATCCACAAGGTGTGATAAAGAATAAAGGACTACGCACCAACATGAGGGAGGGTTTGAGAACACCTCTAGTACTCAAGTGGAGAAGTCGAAAACCTTGGGAATAGAGGAAGAAGCATCTCAATTATAAATGAATCATGTCTAATCTTGAAAAGGGTTTAAAAGTAAATGGTGCTTGGAGCGCACAAAAGAAATTGAATGTGTTAGAATTGACTTTAAATTGTGGATGACAAGTACCAAAACGTTGGGATATCCTCTAACGATTCAATACTCGAGATTGGTGATTGAGGTCAACCGATCATCTCTCATCCAAAATCTTTATTATGAAAAGAGTGAGGTGAAACAAAGTTCACTTTTATTAAGTGCATGGAATAAAGTATTTAAGTCATTGGGTTACCCTCTAATGGCCCAAATACTTTACATTTTAATTAAATCGTCGGGATATCCTCTAACGGTTCAATTAAATACCATAGCACTATGTTTTTTATTTTAGAACATGGATTTGAAGTTTCTCAATTTATTGTGTTACCCTCTAATCAATTAGAAACTTCGATTTGTTTTAATCGTTGGGCTAACCTCTAACCATTAAAACAAATCTTATCCAAGTGTTCTTTTTTTGTAGAAATTCATTTTTGAAAATAACTCGACGTTGGATCGAGGTTTGAGAAGAAGACTCGACGTTGGATCGAGTTTTTATTGAAAAGTGTTTTAAGTACTTGGTGAATGGAGAAAGAATAGGATCGAGATAATTGTAAATAACAAATAAAATCGACAAAGCCCATACAAGGTGGCCAACCTAAGTATAAAATAAATAAATTACATGTGTACTAGCAAAGTGGGCTAGTCTACTATAACGACTAATTGGAACAATTAATCGAAATAGGCTCACTGTAAGAAGGCCCAGGATCAAGCGTACATGTGTGCATGTGAGGTCATCGCGACGCTTCGTAGCTTTGTCGACTTACGGGTTAAAAATGATTTACAATTATTAGTTTAAAAATATTTTTTTTGTTTTGTGTAAGTGACAGTTAAATTAAATTAAATAAATATGCACTAGATAATTATTACAAGAATTGTTCTTGGGAGAGGGATACATGAATTATAAATGGGGATTAAACGGTAAAATAAAAAATAAAAAGCGGTAAATTAATTACAACGCAATAAGGGGATTGAGATACATTTTTCGAATGGGGATAAATTAAAATCAAAGAGAAAACGGTAAATTTAAAAGTATACGAACAAAAATTAAATACGACGAAACTTAGTTATTAATTAATTATCGTATTTTATTTTATTAACTAGACTAAACTGTAAATATTAATTCTAAGAAATAAATATAATATACTTGTGTTCATACATATTCAAAAATTAAATTGAATTAAAAATTTAAAATTGCAACACAAAGAAGATTAATATAATTAAATTCAAACTTATTTACGAATTAATAGATAAAGTATAATAATAATAGTATGTATATAATATATATTTACAATACTAAGCATAAGAAATAAAAATAATATGTATAAATATATTTACAGTATAAAAATAAAACATAAAAATAATAAGTATATCTATACATACATTACTAAATATTGAATCAAAACAGTAACATAATTATAGATATCAGTATATAAAAAATGAATGTGTAGATGCAACAATGTAAGAATGTATGCTTGAACCATCCTCAGATATCTTCACAAGTAACAGAATATATTAGTAGCATAGTGTGGAATAAAAATAAAGAAATAGAATTGCGAATATAAATTAGAATATGGTTAGTAGTAGAACCGGACAAAGTTAGTATTATGTACATGAATGAGATGAAGAATTAAACAAATGGTCATTCGAATATTTCAATACACAAATGAACTAAAATCAAAGAAAGTTCAAATTATAATAAAATCTAAACATGGAGAATTAATTACAACGCGAGTTAGTATTAAACAAGACAACACCGGGCAGCCACTATGTTATCACTTATTCTTTAAATAAAATGACTTTCTACACAAATTCACTCAAGATAAATGATATATTGCCCTCAAAGTTCCTCGGTTAGATGTACACGCGAAATAATGCGGTATTATCGTTAAACCGTCATTGAAACTATTTTTGAATATTATTCAAACAAAAGCTACAATTGAAATTAAAATGAAAACAAGAGGATACTCTAATAGTTTCTCGGTTAGTTTCTACGCGAATAAACGCGGAAACTAAATCACCTTCATCAAAACTAAACACATATATACAAAATCGACACGGTTTGCACTTTAATTGAGGATAGCGGTAAAACGATGTTACAACGAACATTCTCGTTCGAAATCGCCTCAAAGGGAATAACAACAAAGCTTCCCGCATAGTTTCTCGGCTTGATTTTTTACACGAATAAACGTGGCATTATCGTCACCTTCATCGAAACTACAGTGTGATTCTTATCACCAATTCAAAAGAAAACAAAATAACACGGCTGCCCATGATGGTTTCTCGGCCATATCTTTCACGAATAACGCGATATAAATGTCAAGCCATCATCGAAACCATCTATTCACAAAACTACAATTTGCAGCATTATTCGAGTTATATCACACATGGACAAGAACATTATAACGTAGAATCGAAACAAAGTGCTTTTAAGACCATTTTCGAAACATGACAATTAAAAACCAAGCTATCTTCATAGATTTCAAAGCAAAAACTCAAGAACCAGACCATAGTATCTAACCCGTTCAACACGCATATCATACACACTGTGACCATTCCAATAATCAAATCTAACAAAACAACACAGCATCGAAGCAAAACTTGACACAACCAGCATAAGTTTTATTAAAAATTGACCTTGGACAGCATAATAGGTATCCACAACAAGACTTTATCATTCATTTTAAACTTAATGCAAGATCAACAATCCGAAAACTATATCAAACTCAAACTTATTCCACGGAACAAAGGCGTGTATCTCCAATCTCGTAAAAAGATAACATGAACACAATTATTTCCTTCAACAATCCAAAGCATTTTAGGCAGCACAACACACAGGCTAAAAATGGAATTAAACTTACAGAATTGAGCTGAGAATTTATGAGTAGATGACGCCGCGAAAATTGAACAGAAACGGTGATGAGAGTATAGCGTAAGAACGAAGGTCGATATGAGAGGGTCACGGTTTGTTACGAAGGTTGACGGAAATGTAAGGGATGAGAGGCGATAGGTGATTGCTTCGGTGGAGGGAGCTTGCTCTTGCTGTGAATGAGGAAGATGATGTTTTGGTTAGGAAGGTTGAGAGGCTGTGTGGTAACGGCGAGGAACAGGGGGTTTCGGCCGGAACAGAGAGGGTGTTGCTGAACAGACGGAGACAACGGTGAGGAAGGAGGTGACGACAGGGAATTTGTAATGGGTGACGGTGAAGGAATGAAGGACACGGGGTTCTTGGAAGCAAGAAGATGGAAGGAGAGCGGTGAAGAAGATGAGGGTTGAAGGTCGTGACTGCTTGGAGTAACGATGAGCGAAGGAAAGGGTTTCGCGAGGTGGAGATGGTGACCGGAGGTGTTATGGTGTTAGAGAGAACCGAATCGGTTCGTGGATGAGAGCGGCGGAGGCTGTTTGGGGAACGCGAAGGAGATGAAATGGATGTAATGGGATGAGCTCGGTTGAAAGAAGAGGAAATGGAGCTGGAAGTGTCGAGAGAGTGAGTGAGTAAGGGAATGAAGGAACAAAGGTTTCGGTGGTGGAAGGAGATGAATGAAGTAATGGAAGAGCGATGGGTAAGGCAAAGGGGTTACAAAGGCGGTGATGAAAAAGAAAAGAGGATTTTTGTTTATAAATTTTTTTTGGTTTCTGTTTTCTTTTTCAAATCCGCCTCTCCAATGTTCCGTTTTCAATTTTGGCTCCTCCCATGAACAGTAGCAAACAATCAAATATATAGTAATAAATTAGGTTTAACATATTTTAAAAATACCAAAAATGCCCCTCATGATTAAATGGGCCACAAAATTGGATTGGGTAAAAATTAACAAGCCCAAAAGTATTTTGTTTGGATTTTTTGAGATAAAAATTAGACACTTAAAATTGTCAAAAACGGTAAAAGTTCGGACAATAAATTATCCGAAAAAATAATATTAGCACATTAAAATAAACTATGGGTCTTATAAATTAAAGAAAAATTATTGAAATGGTTAAAATTGAAATAAAATGATAATAAAGAATACCCGATTTTAAAACGTTTACGGTTAAAAACGAGACTTCGAACTTTATCGAAAAATTGCGGAGAGCACATTTTTATGATCTATGCGACACGTAGATTCATAAAGCAGTGCGTAAAAGATGAAAACTTGAAATATTTTCCCCGCTAATTTTCGCACAGTATTGAATTGCTTTTAACAGTCCGTTTATAAAATCGAAATATCGATATCATCGACATATAAATAATTTAAAAATCAATGCAATAAACAGAGAGACAGATAAAAATGCATGAAGTAACATAACAGGTATTTTACAACTAAAAACGATGCAAACATCAATTTAAACTAACTTTTGGTCAATTTAAATACGACGAAATGATGCAAATGCAATGTGTGAATGACTATTTTTTTTAATTTTAAATATAATGCAAGTAGAAAAAATAGCAGGGTAAAATTTGGGGTGCAACACAACTCTTATAACTTTCCTACGTCAGGAATTCTAAAACTGTATCTCTTGGTGAATCTTCCTCGGACGTCCATCACTCTAACCTAAAATATTTTACAACAAAAAATCTCTAAATTCTTTGGAAATAGGAAGAGAAAAATGAAGTTTTTGAATGAATGCATGAATGCGGCAAACATGGTTAGTAGTTATACACACGGTCAAGCGTTCGAAGTCACGAGCATGAGGCCAACGATAAGAATCAAACGTGGGTAAGTTCTAAGGGCTTATTCATCTGTGAAACGAGTTCTACTGATAATACAGGCTCAACACTCCTCTTTGAAATATTATCTGATTTGTTGAATACTCGATGGTCCAATAATATTTTTCAAGAGAAACTCGCCTGATCGTAGTCTCGCATGACAATTATTCTAGGCTTACGCCCGAACAATCTCTGCACTACATCCTAAATGGCCAGGATGGGTTATGTGTTCTACAGCCACTCAGCTTCGCAAGTTCCCTTGAAAGCAAAATGTCTTTGCAAATACTTGCTAAACACAAATACCCCCAAGACAACCTCCACTGAGAGAGGGATCTCAAATTAACTCCGTAAGTACTGAGACTTCTCACAAGTTAATAGGACTATACCCCCACCTAGATCTTAAAATGTTTCTTAAATCCGGGTTAGGATTTCTTTCCATCAGGTGAAATCGCGAAAACACACAATAAAGAAAAACAGACATATGCATATATGAAAGCTTAACCCCTTTGTTTCTTTTTGAAAACAAAAAAAAGGTTGGTGCTCTTGAGCAGAGTCACATTTTTTTTGAAAAATCAAAATTTCAGCGTACTCCCCAGCAGAGTCGCCATTTTTCCTGTTCGCGTTCAAAAGTGTCACGCTAGGGAATCGAATCAGAATTCAGATTCTCTGGCTCGAAACGATTTACTCTTTTGATTTGTTTATAAAGATGCCGCGAGCATCAAGCTTTATTATTTTCAACACAAGAAAGATGATTTAATGATTATGAAAAAGGGGAAAGCTGTTAATACCCTCAATTGATTTTGATATGCGTAACGACTAGCGCAAACTAGACGCAATGCATTGGGGAGATTCTGAGTAAGGGGGTTTGTTATATAAAGGGAATAGATGGAGCACCCTAAATATATATAGTTATCTATAGCTTTATATATGAATATGTTTGATATGTTTGTGTGTTTTAATTGCTATTTCTATGATTGGGAAAGTTTCTCCTTTGGGATTTTAAAGAAGGATAGATTATGTGGGATCCTAGTGTTTGTTATTATTGTGCTCGCAAAGATCTTTGGATCTTCTGCATACATATCCCCTAGTGGGAATCAGAGCATTTGTAGCTCGGATCTACAGGGGATCTATGGTTTGTTTGGTCTGAGGGAGAAAGAAATTTGCTCGGCAAGGATGAGACCTTGTGCCTACGTATTCTCAAAAGGATGTTGAGAAAGTCAGAGAAATCTTAGTTCCCACTTATGCTAGTGGAAAGCAACGAAATGTTAGTAAGAGACACAGACGAATGTCATCTTAATGAAAAATGTATCTAATCTATTTCATCACATACATTTTTGAAAAGTTTGATTGATTAAAATCTTTCGTCGTAAGTTACAGGTGTTTTGCTTGAGTATACAAGCGTTACCACTTACATGTTTAAGAAAGATGTTTGAAAAAGATTGAATCTTTTAACTGTAAGCATTGGGTGTTTTGCTTGAGTGTACAAGCGTTACCACTTACGATTAAGAGATGTTTTTTTGTTTGAAAAGTTTTTGAAAAGAGTTTTAATTGTATGTGATGTGATAGATGAGATACCTCTTCCATAGAGATGATAGATGTCTAAATCTCTAGGAGAAATTGATTGGATTAAAAGGGATTCTTTTAAGAAGCCCATGGGTCCTTGTATTGTTAGCCCAAGAGGAGGCATTCTGAGGGTCATCGAGGGTCATCGAGGGTCCTTGTATGAAGCTCAAGAGGAAGCTGTAGGGTATAGTCGGCTTTGGCTTTAAAAGGATTTCACCGGGAAACCATCCTTTTGGAATTAAGAGCAATTTCACCGGGAAATTATACTCTCTGGGTTCTATCCTAACGCGGGTGATTCTTTGTATTGGAAGCCCAATAGGAGGCTGTTAAGAGATTTCCTAATCTCTTTCATTGTATGATGCCCAAGAGAAGGCAAAACTCAATGAGGAGTTCTTTTGAACGAAGCCCAAGAGAAGGCTGACTCAACAGGGGAGTGTTGTCTTATACGAAGCCTAAGCGGAGGCTGAACTCAGATGAATGAGTTACCTTGTACAAAGCCCAAGAGGAGGCTAACTCTGTGGGGAGAGTTATCTTGTATAAAGCCCAAGAGGAGGCTAACTGTGGGGAACCTATTGGTTAGACTAGTTGTTATGTTATAACTAGACAGTTGTATTAACAAGTGTGTGTGTGATATGTATTCACAGGAGTTTATGAAGGAAATATAAACAAATGCATGATGTTTATTTTACAAGAGTTTATGATAAGAAATATAAACAAGTGTCTGTGAAACGAACGTTTAAAACGAGCGTAACTTGATTATTTACAAGTTTGAATTGTGTACAAGAAAGTAAATATGTACACGAACGGAGTATTTATGTACACAGAGAAGGATGGATGTACATATGAGGGTTGGGACTTACACCATAAGGGTGGCCCATTGGTTTAAAAGCAGTTTCACAGGGAATAATGCTCCTTTCAATACCAATGGTATTCATTTGTATATACAGACGAAACGGAAACAAACGACCGAAGTTTATCTGTGTTTGAGTAAAAAGTATCTGTATTATGTACAGATAAAGATTTGTATGAAAAGAATTTGATATGTACAAGGAAAAGATATGTATGTACATAAGGAATGTTGGTTTGGGACTTACACCGTAAGTGTAACACCCCATCTAAATACCCCGAATATATTAATTAAATTAATATCTAAATCATCTTTAATCAGAGTTTAACACGGTATAATAAGGGATGTCACAACTAATAATCAAAATAAACTTCATTCAAACAGTAGCCATGCTACACTGAGGATCATCATCCAACAATTCAATAATTGTAAAACCATGTCTTACACAGCGGAAATACCAAAATTAAAATTAATAAGACATCAAGGTCATCGAGAAATTCAAATCCAAAATAATTAAACAGTAATGATTCTCTTAACTAAGCGTTCCCCAGTGTTACAATCTAATCAGAGCATGACACTGACACACGGACTAAAAGATAAGCTCTAGAGCCATCCTCACCGACTCCTCAGCTGCTAATTTAATCTGAAATGGTAAAGTAAGGGTGAGACTTCTCATAATTAAAGCATATTATAAGTCTTTCAATTAATAATATATCACAAGCATATTATTTCACCCACTTAACATAAATTCAGATTCACACACACAACCATATTCATCATGCTTAATCATAACAATCAAGAGTAACACGGAAGACATCCTAACATGTTACCACTTCATACAAATATAATGACTCAATGCATGCGGTACCGACTCGTGACCAAGTCACTCAACACCGATCCATCATCAACCGGATACGGTACCATCGATTCGTCCATAACCACTCGGACACGAATCCGGCTAACCACCCATCCTCACTCGGTATCGGTTATCGGCAATCCAAGCCAAATTCCGCACAATGGGAATTAACTTCACCAAACAATGCATATGCACGCACATCAATAGCATGCAACATTAATCCTATGTAATACATCAATTCAACATAATCGAAACAACCATCCAACATGATATCTCAACCAATCATGCATACAATCAACATCAAGCATAAACATGCAAACCAATCAACATGATATATCAATCCAGCATGCATACATCTAACATCGTGTAAACATGCCAATACATCTATACATTATCGACATCCATCAACACAGATCTCCACTACACACCATTAACTATGCGGTCAAAAGTCACTTATCTCGAAATTGGCTCATTTTCAAAATAACTTCAAGTTTTGGAAAATATTTTCAGTTCATAAAATAGAGCATTAAATTTAGAAAATAACGTCCAAAACGGCTCAAAACGGACTTACGGTTTGAAAGTTATGAATTTTCAAAGTTTGGCATTTTTCAAAATTTGAGTTGGAACCGGTTCCTACATATACAGAACCGTTCTAAAAGTTCAAACCTCGTTGTTGGAAAAATGTATGGAACCGGTTCTGACACATACAGGAACCGGTTCCCAAGTGCAATTTTCCAATTTTTACCAATTTTTCAAAGGGAACCCGGTTCCTACATATACAGGAACCGGTTCCCACGTGTTAAAAACCATTTCCTGCACTTTTGACAGCATCCATCCATTTCAATTCAAACTCAAACATACCCATACGAGTTGCTATATGAGAAACACCAAAATACATCATTTTGCATCATCTATCTCATCAACCAACATATTTCCATCATCTATTTTCATCTACTGACACTCTAATCATATTCCATACATATTCTGACACAATCAGACTCAATCTGACACCAACTGACACTATTAGGTATACATCCATGGAAACCTAGAATTTCCTAAACATAGATTCCTAATATGCCATGGTCTATAATATTAACATCAAAACCTATAATAAGCAATAACCAGTCGAAATCACCCCTTACCTTGTGGGTTCTTCGATTTCTGACGCTCCTAGGTCTTTTCCTTCTTTCCTTCTCTTCTCACTTCACGTATCTTGTTTTCTCCAAAATGATTCCTTTTTTCCTCTTTTCTTATTTAATTCCTTTTATTCCTTTTAACATAAATTAAATAAATCAATAAATGTGAGTAGAGTCTTTTACTCCTCACACCCCACTTTACTCAACATACATCCAATAAATCCATAATTAATCTCAATAATTCAATATATTAAATAAACTATGTTCTCAATTAATTTAATAATTAAAATCATAATTATTTAATTACGAATTATTTTCGGGTGTCACAACTCCCCAACTTAAAGAGTTTTCGTCCTCGAAACATACCTCGACGAATAGTTCGGGATACGAGTCCTTCATCCGACTCTCCACTCCCAGTGACATTTCCATCACCGGTCCTCCCAAGCCACTCTTACCAATGCAATCTCTTTGCCTCGAATGTTTCATCTTCCGATCCTCATCCTCGCAGTACCGCTTCCACGCTTAAATTTCTCGCACTTATGTCATCTACCGAATCTCATGAGACGGATCAACAATGTACTTCCTCATGAGACACATGAAAACATCATGCAGTTCAAGTGACGGCAAAGCAACGATATGCAACCTTCCCAACTCTTTGGAAATCTAAAAAGGACCAATAAATCGTGGAGTCAACTTCTTTGACTTCAAAGCTCGACCAATACCAGTCATCGGAGTAACTCGCATAAACACATGCTCTCCTTCACTGAACTTAAGGTCTTTCCTCCTCTTATCATGGTAACTCTTCTGACGACTCTGAGAAGTCCTCATCTTCTCCTGAATCATCTTAATCTTTTCCGAAGTTTGTTGAACAATTTCGTCCAATCACAACACTCTCCCCAGTTTCATACCAACACAATGGTGTCCGACACCTCCTACCATATAATGCCTCAAACAGAGCCATACCAATACTCGAGTGAAAGCTATTGTTGTAGGTAAACTCAATCAATGGCAGATAGCTATCCCAAGCTCCACCCTTCTCTAACACACAAGCTCTCAGCAAATCTTCCAACGACTGAATCGTTCTTTCCGTCTGACCATCTATCTGCGGATGATAAGCAGAACTCAAACGCAACTTGGTACCCAAAGCTTCTTGCAACCCTGTCCAGAACTTAGATGTAAACCTCGGATCTCGATCCGACACAATGCTAGACGGAATACCATGCAAACTCACAATCTTTTCGACATACAATTCTGCTAATCTCTCCATTGGATAATACATTCTTATCGGAATGAAGTGAGCAGATTTTGTCAACCTATCCACAATAAACCAGATAGAATCACAATTCTTAGCTGTCCTTGGTAAACCAGACACAAAATCCATTGAGATTCCATCCCACTTCCATTCTGGAACAAACAACGGCTCCATCAACCCTGATGGTTTCTGATGTTCGATTTTCGACTTCTGACAAACCAAACAAGCATACACAAACTCAAGAATTTTTTTCATTCCCGGCCACCAAAACAACTTCTTCAAATCATGATACATTTTAGTAGCACCGGGATGAATACTTAACCCGCTACGATGCCCTTCTTCCAAAATGCTCTTCCTAATTTCGGCAACATCCGGAACACACACCCGATCACCAAATCTCATAACACCATTCTCGTCAATTCGGAACTCGCCTCCTTGACCTTGGTTGATCAATGTCAACTTATCAACTAAACCAACATCAGATTTCTGTCCATTTCTGATCTCTTCCAGAATACCACTAGTCAGCTTCAACATACCCAATTTCACACTATTCGGAGTAGTTTCACAAACCAAACTTAGATCTCTGAACTGCTCAACCAAATCTAACTCACGAACCATCAACATCGACATATGCAAAGACTTTCTACTCAAAGCATCTGCAACCACGTTTGCTTTACCAGGATGATAATTCAAACCGAAATCATAATCTTTTAAGAATTCTAACCATCTTCTCTGCCTCATGTTCAACTCTTTCTGATCAAAGAGATACCTCAGACTCTTATGATCACTGAATACCTCAAACCGAGAACCATATAAATAATGTCTCCACAACTTCAAAACAAACACAACAGCTGCCAACTCCAAATCATGGGTCGGATAATTCCTTTCATGCACTTTCAACTGTCGCGAAGCATAAGCCACAACCGCTCTTGCATCAACACACCACCTAATCCCATTAATGATGCGTCACAATACACCACAAAAGACTTAGTCGGATCTGGCAAAATCAAGATCGGAGCACTTGTCAACCTCCTCTTCAACTCTTGAAATCCTTTCTCACATTCAACATCCCAAACAAATATCTGACCCTTCCTGGTCAACTTAGTCAACGGCAACGCCAGTTTGGAAAATCCTTCAATAAACTTCCGTAGTAACTGCAAGACCCGAAAACTACGGATCTCGAGCGTTCTTGGCGCCCCACCGAGACACCGCTTCTACTCAGGATCCACAACAATTCCATTCTTGGAAATCACATGACCAAGAAAACTCACCTCCTCTAACCAGAATTCACACTTGGACAACTTCGCATAAAGTTTCCTTTCCTTCAGCAATTCCAACACAACTCTGAGATGTTCTGCATGCTCCTCATCGAATAAATCGAATATCATCAATGAACACTACTACAAACTTGTCAAGATACGGATGAAATATCCTATTCATATACTCCATGAAAACACCGGTGCATTAGTAACTCCAAACGGCATAACAGAATATTCATAATGTCCATACCTCGTTCTGAATGCAGTTTTCTGAATATCCTCGACTTTACGAATCGATGATATCCAAATCTCAGATCAATCTTACTAAATACACAAGCTCCAACGAGTTGATCCATCAAATCATCAATCCTCGGCAAAGGATACCGATTCTTGATTGTAACTTTATTCAACTGTAGTCAACACATAACCTCATTGAACCTTCCTTCTTCTTAACCAATAACACCGAGCACCCACGGCAACACACTCGGACGAATAAACTTCTTCTCAAGCAATTCTTCTAACGCTTCTTGATTCGCTAGTTCGGATGCCGACATGCGATAGGCGCCATCGACACCGGACTAGTTCCGGAATCAAATCTATAGTAAATTCTACCTCTCTCTGTGGCAATTCACTAACGTCTTGGAAACACCTCCGGAAATTCATTCACCCGGCAATCCATCTCTCTTTGCCTTTCCCTTCGCTTCAGTCGCGGAATACAACATAAACACCACAGCACCATCCTTCACAGCTAGGTTCATTTGCTTAACTGGCATAATCTCATTTTCGATCTTAACCTCTTCAGGAAAAATGGCCGTCTTCTCAAAAGTTGATATGAACTGGTTGAATTCAACCGATTCATTCCAAGGATGATATCAAGTTGTTCTAGCGGTAGGCACACTAAATCCATACCGAAACCCCTATCAAAAATCACAAGAGGACAATTCCTACAAACATACGAAGTAGTCACTGAACCCGACGTAGGAGTATCAATAACCATACTTCCATCCATATTAGAAATTTCCAAATTCAATCTCTTAGCACAATCTAACGCAATAAAAGAATCGTAGCTCAGATCAATAATCGCAATCAAAGGTATGCCATTAATAAAACATGTACCTTTAATCACCGATCATCCGGTTTAGTTTCGCTCCGCACAATGCAAACACTTTACCACCCTTGCTCTTTCTTGGGTTTTGTGCGAGGACAGTATGACCCTCTTCACCACAGTAGCAAGTCACCACTTTCACTCTGCAGTCATTGGCCACATGGACGAACTTTCCACACTTGAAACACTTCTTATCATTGCTCTTACAGTCCACCATACGATGTCCTGTCTCACCACACTTATAGCACCTAGCGGAAGAACTAGAATCTCCTCCACCAGACTTCTTCCAACCTCCGGATCTCTGATTATTCCTATCATAAGGCTTACCACGATCCATCTGTTGCTTACCTTTCCTATCAACATACCCTCGAGCATTCGACTTAGTGTTAGCAAGATCCTCCTCAAGAATCCTACTACAATCAACCAGATCAGAAAACCTTCGGATACGCTGATACCGAATACCCTGCTTAATCTCGTCACAAAGACCATTCTCAAACTTAATACATTTGGAAAATTCTCCATCTACATCGTTAGGGTAATGAGCATAATACTTTGCTAACTCAGAAAACTTTGAAGCATACTCACTGACAGTCTTGTTACCCTGCTTGAGTTCCAAAAACTCAATCTCCTTCTTACCTCTGACGTCCTCAGGAAAGTACCTCCTCAGAAAAACTCTCCTGAACACAGTCCAATTCAATGCAACACCATCTTCTTCCAGTTCAGCTCTGGTAGCAACCCACCAGTCATCAGCCTCCTCAGCCAACATGTGAGTTCCATATCTCACCTTCAGTCCCTCTGCACAATCAATCACTCTGAAGATCCTCTCGATCTCCTTCAACCACTTTTGAGCACCTTCGGGATCATGCGTGCCCTTGAACAATGGAGGATTATTCCTCTGAAAATTCCCCAATTGTCTGTCAGACCGACTCCTGGTTCCTCCGAGCACCCAACATTCCCAAGCCTCAAAGAATGGCATCATCATTCCTTCCGTTACCTCTTCCGCCATTGTTCTTGTAACATAACAAAACAATCTACATCAGCACACAAGTATCGACAGTGTCACTTCACACTAGTCGCATACTAAAGGGATAACGACACAGGACAAGACCGACTATGCTCTGATACCACTATTGTAACACCCCATCTAAATACCCCGAATATATTAATTAAATTAATATCTAAATCATCTTTAATCAGAGTTTAACACGGTATAATAAGGGATGTCACAACTAATAATCAAAATAAACTTCATTCAAACAGTAGCCATGCTACACTGAGGATCATCATCCAACAATTCAATAATTGTAAAACCATGTCTTACACAGCGGAAATACCAAAATTAAAATTAATAAGACATCAAGGTCATCGAGAAATTCAAATCCAAAATAATTAAACAGTAATGATTCTCTTAACTAAGCTGCCCCATGTTACAATCTAATCGAGCATGACAACGACACGGACTAAAAGATAAGCTCTAGAGCCATCCTCACCGACTCTCACCGCTAATTTAATCGAAATGGTAAAGTAAGGGTGAGACTTCTCATAATTAAAGCATATTATAAGTCTTTCAATTAATAATATATCACAAGCATATTATTTCACCCACTTAACATAAATTGATTCACACACACAACCATATTCATCATGCTTAATCATAACAATCAAGAGTAACACGGAAGACATCCTAACATGTTACCACTTCATACAAATATAATGCGACTCAATGCATGCGGTACCGACTCGTGACCAAGTCACCAACACCGATCCATCATCAACCGGATACGGTACCATCGATTCGTCCATAACCACTCGGACACGAATCCGCCTAACCACCCATCCTCACTGGGTATCGGTTATCGGCAATCTAAGCCAAATTCCGCACAATGGGAATTAACTTCACCAAAACAATGCATATGCACGCACATCAATAGCATGCAACATTAATCGCCTATGTAATACATCAATTCAACATAATCGAAACAACCATCCAACATGATATCTCAACCAATCATGCATACAATCAACATCGGCATAAACATGCAAACCAATCAACATGATATATCAATCCAGCATGCATACATCTAACATCGTAAACATGCCAATACATCTATACATTATCGGACATCCATCAACACGGGATCTCCACTACACACCATTAACTATGCGGTCAAAAGTCACTTATCTCAGAAATTGGCTCATTTTCAAAATAACTTCAAGTTTTGGAAAATATTTTCAGTTCATAGAATAGAGCATTAAATTTAGAAAATAACGTCCAAAACGGCGCTCAAAACGGACTTACGGTTTGAAAGTTATGAATTTTCAAAGTTTGACATTTTCAAAATTTGAGTTGGAACCGGTTCCTACATATCGAGAACCGGTTCTGAAAAGTTCAAAACCTCCTCGTTGGAAAATGTATGGAACCGGTTCCGACATACAGAACCGGTTCCCAAGTGCAATTTTCCAATTTTTACCAATTTTTCAAAGGGAACCCGGTTCCTACATATACAGGAACCGGTTCCCACGTGTTAAAAAACCATTTCCTGCACTTTTGACAGCATCCATCCATTTCAATTCAAACTCAAACATACCCATACAAGTTTCTATATGAGAAACACCAAAATACATCATTTTGCATCATCTATCTCATCAACCAACATATTTCCATCATCTATTTTCATCTACTGACACTCTAATCATATTCCATACATATTCTGACACAATCAGACTCAATCTGACACCAACTGACACTATTAGGTATACATCCATGGAAACCTAGAATTTCCTAAACATAGATTCCTAACATGCCATGGTTTATAATATTAACATCAAAACCTATAATAAGCAATAACCAGTCGAAATCACCCCTTACCTTGTGGGTTCTTCGATTTCTGACGCTCCTAAGTCTTTTTCCTTCTTTCCTTCTCTTCTCACTTCACGTATCTTGTTTTCTCCAAAATGATTCCTTTTTTCCTCTTTTCTTATTTAATTCCTTTTATTCCTTTTAACATAAATTAAATAAATCAATAAATGTGAGTAGAGTCTTTTACTCCTCACACCCCACTTTACTCAACATACATCCAATAAATCCATAATTAATCTCAATAATTCAATATATTAAATAAACTATGTTCTCAATTAATTTAATAATTAAAATCATAATTATTTAATTACCGAATTATTTTCGGGGTGTCACAACTCCCCCCAACTTAAAAGAGTTTTCGTCCTCGAAAACATACCTCAGACGAATAGTTCGGGATACGAGTCCTTCATCTGACTCTCCATCTCCCAAGTGACATTTCCATCAGCTGGTCCTCCCCAAGCCACTCTTACCAATGCAATCTCTTTGCCTCGCAACTGTTTCATCTTACCTGTTGAAGCTGGAATCGAATTCTGGGTTTAAGTGTTTCCAGTTGATGTTTGAGGATTGCTTGAGCACCAACGGCCTATGTGGAAGGTATTTGAGTGGTCTGTTCACTTCGAATCACCCTGGATCAATCCAACCAAGTCCGCCTGCATACAGCTCAAATGAAAACTAGAAATCGTGGTTAGAGGTGTTACAGATTGTTTCTAAGGGTCTGCACCATGTCTATGATGTTTGTGGATGGTGTTTGGATGATCAGAACATCACTTGCTCGAGCCAAGCTATGAATTTGAATCTTATGGCTGTTTTGCAAGCTTTAGTGAACATGGCATGTAATTCTGAGTTTTAGCTTTGCCTATGTTGTTTTTAAGTTTCAAACAAGTTTCAAATGGATATTAAAACATATTAGACACCAATTTGATCAGAGTTTTTCATTAGTTTTCAAAATTGCAAGTTTTCACAAATTGACATAAGTTTCTTGAATTTTCAAAGATGAAGAGTGAAAGCATGTACTTGCATGGCTTTGGTGTAGTTTGAACTTGAAAATGATGCCTCTATTTATAGACCAAGATTTCTGAAATATTAGGCAAAGAGATTGGCTTTTGGTAAATCAAACTTGCCTTAGAGGGCAAGAAAGTCTTTTTGCCAAAGGAAAAGGAAACTTCCTTTTTAACCATGTGTGAAAATCCAATCTTGATCCTATCCTTCAATAATTACTTTCAACTGATATTTATCAGTTCTATCTCAATTTGGCAAGGTGGCATTGCTTCTAGAAGAAGTAATTCAAAAATGACCTATAATCTTGAAGTTTTGAACTTGAAATCCATGGTTATGGAGCCTTATGTTTCAATTTCAAAAGTATAGCTAGACTCCATGGATTTGTGAGTTCTTGGACATTTTGGAAAGCTTTTTTCAAGAGCTACAACTTTCATGTTTTGAGTTTTTTTCAATTCAAAGTGGAACTATGTGAAAGAATGCCATGAAGTTTGGAAAAAGTACAAAATTTTAACACTTGAAAATTTTTCTAAGTGTTAGAAATTTTGACTTTTTGTTGACTTTTCCAAATTGTTTGATTTTTTATGATCATGATGGATCATTTGAAGTATTTTGATGATTGAAAAAGTTTTGTCTTGAAAAAGTTGACCAAAAGCCAAAGTTTGACTTTTCAGTGCAGATGAAATTTCATCAGATGTTTCAGAAATTGACTGATGAAGTCTGTGAACTTCTTTGATGTTTTGAATCCAGAAATTAGGTCAACATGTTGTATCTAGGATATAATGACCAATCTCCAACAAAAAAAGTCATTCCTTGCTCAAAAAATCAGAGAATACTCATGCTCGACCAAAACCCTAATTGGTCGATCCTTAATTGATCAATGAGAAAAGTTGGATATCTGAGGATCAAAGGTTGATGTTTTGATCAAGATAGATCAAATGAGGTGATTAAAACTGAAACCCTAGTTGGTTGCCTCTTGAATCAGATGAAAATTTGATGAAACCCTAATTTTGACCTGTGAATGCTACACCCGATTAATTCTGTTATGAACTGTTAGTTATGTAATGATGCAAATGTGAGGTGGTATATTAGGTCAAAAATTGGGGTATGACAATAACTATGCGATGAATATAAATGATGATTTTTGCGATGATTTGACTTTAATGAAATGCTTAATGCAAATATGATATGATGATGTTTGTGACGATGGGCTTTAGCCAATTTGTAATGATGTTGCTTATGTTACTAGCATTGTTTGATGTTGTTGTTTGATGTTGTTGTTTATGATTGCCGTATTGATTAGTGACGTATTGACTTGTGATGAGTTTGTTGTGATGATTTATGTCGATGAGGTTATGGCGATAAAGTGTAGATTATACACATTAGAATGACGATTTGAGCGAGTGAGTTTTGGATATGTGTTGTAATGCACTTTTTAATCTATACCCTTTATAATTCCGAAACTATATATATATATATATATATATATATATATATATATATTTTATCATGCCTTTAATTATATGTTTTGGGGTATCTCACCCTTTACTTGTTTCGCCGTTACCTTTATACTGGTAACGTGCAGGTTGTGAAGACGGAGATTATAGCTGCTATTAGTCGAGTCGATATCGCTCTAATACGTAGCACTCGGGGGGAATATTTATGTTGTCTTGTTGTTGTTCTTTTGTTGTTATTCCTTTTGTGAATAAGAATCATACTTTATGAAAATATGATTTGATGAGGAAGTTTAATAAAGAAGATGTTTTGATTTTTAAGAATCAATTTATGTTTTCCGACGATGCTATGTATCTGAGATTTACACTTTAAAGCAAATTGTTTAAAGTAATTTGGTTTTGAAGGTGTGACGCCTCAGTATTGAATTTATGAAATTTTAAATTAATCTAATTTTTGTATTTAAAACCTTGGGTAATATTGGGGTGTTACAAATAATGTCTCTATCAAAGTTAATATTTCCATTTTAAAACCCAATATCATTTCTTATGGGCCAAGTTTTCCAAAGAATTATTATGATGAGAGCCATGAACAAATTTTGAATTTGACAGCTTCAACTTCTACCTACAATTTTGAATAAGCTCGTGTAACTAATTCTATGAATGTTCAAGTCAAAAATAAATGCATTCTTCTTCGAATCAAGTTGTCTTCGGTTGCAATAATATTATGAATTATTTTCTAAGTCACTAATAAATTAGCATGTGGTAATAGAGATGCCAAACTAATTTTTTTAACAAAGCTTAATGTGATCTCTCCTTATATAGTTGTAAGAATATTTAAAAGACAGATCACCATTTGTGATCTCTCCAAATGTCCAAATGAGTTTATCAACATTAGTATTATCAAATGACATGTTAATCTTCAAAATGTCTTCAAAAATTTGAGGAGGCAAAATGGATAATCCATGAGGAATGTTTCAATTTAAGTCTTGGATAATTGAATTCATCTTAACAATCTTCATAAATTAAATATCTATTGGTAATACTTGGTGTAAATCTTTAATTTTGTATCTCAACCAATTATCAGTTCATAAGTCAATATTATTTTCATTACCAACATGTTATCTACTATGTTCCTCCAGAAAGGAAGAAATACTGAAGAAAAAATATGATGAATGAATGGTATTTTGTGCCTAAAGTATCTAATAATAAATATATAAGAACATTGATTATTGATAGTCAATAACTTTCAACAAAGAGATAAACAACCAGCTTTTATTATTGTCTTAATATCTTCCAGACCAAGACCTCTTTTAGACAAAGGTAAACAAATAACCTTCCAAGATTTAATAATTGGCAACTTTCCTTCTAATATTCCCTGTTATTCCCTCGTCGGGTGAGAGCTCATCAGACTACAGGTAGCGCATTATGGGCGACATCCAACATGATTCAAGGACAAGTTCCACGGAGTATACTTCAATTGTTGTGATGTTGGGGACGTGAGAGTCTCCTGTATGAATATCCTATTGAACCCCGTGACCTTCGAAGTATCTAGTTTTGACAAGAGGACTACCCTGAAGATATGTTTGCTGGTGACGTACTCTACTTCTAAGAAAGGAAGCATGGGGATAGATTTCATACCTTTCGTAGATATTTTATTAACATAGATTTTTTTGCATGATATTGTCTCGACATATGGTTGGCTACCAGTTGAGAGTTACGTTTGGCTTTTAACATGGTAGCTCTTATTTCCAAGGAGAGGATAATATCACAGATGATTACTTCATATTACTCTTGGTTTTTTCTGGAAGTGAAATTGAACTTCAGTGCATGCTCAATAACTATATTGATCGGTCCCTCTAGGACTATTCTTACACCGCTTCCTTTTATATTGGAGGTGTCGTCCAGTAATAACGCCCATTTTGAAGACGACTCTTCTTCGAATGGTGAAAATAACTAGACTACAAAATTGAATAGGGCTTTAGACTTGATGCTTTCTCTCAGAACATATTGGATATCAAATTCTGAGAGCTCTAGCGACCAAGATACCATCCTTCCCGTTAGATCGGGTTTCTTGACATCGCGCATTTAAATAGTTGATTTTCCTAGGATATATATATATATATATATATATATATATATATATATATATATATATATATATATATATATATATATATATATATATATATATATATATAAAGCAATGGCAAGTGACCAAATAAAATTAAAAATGTTAATTAAATTTTTTTTGAAAATTATTTAATTAACTAATTATAAGTATTGGCTCAAATGTTAGTGGTCGTCAGACCATTTTTTTTAATCAAAAGGAGGCATTTATCCCATAAAATATATAAAATAAAAAAATATATCGATAAATGAGAGGGACTAAAGTCAAAACCTCAAACCTAACAAATTTTAAAATTAGCAAGACCTAGTTTGTTTCTATTGAAGTCCTTAATTATATTGTTGTGTAATTCATTCCACTATGTATAATTATTAAAACCAAAACATAAATTATCCAATTTATCTGCACAATGATTTCCTTCCCAGTAAATGTGAGTTGCCAAAAATTGAAATTTTTACATTTCTTGTCTACAGTAGTCCCATTTATTCCTTAACTTCCAAGGCACCTAATATGCATTACTAAAAGCAAGAAACGTCAATTTAGAATTTGTTTCCAACCACAATTTACTCCAATGATAATAAATAGCACATTCCATATCTAGAATTGCAACTATAAGCTCACCAAAGAGTGCATTCTCTTGGCCAATCTCACAAGCAAAACTCCCCAAGTCATCACAATTATGATTTCTAAAAATCCCCCCACAAGCTGTCACTAAATGTGTTCCCTATGAAGCGATGTCACAGGTAACCTTGATTTAGTCCCAAGAAGGGGACATTGTAACACCCTAATTTCTCCAAAAAATAATAATAAATAAATCATAGTAGTTGTTAAAAACATTCAACATACAATTAAGATGTTACATTTTTCCAAAACATGCAAAACCTGCTCATAAAGGCATAAGATACATGACACAATTATGGATGAAAAAAATAACCAATCATGATCTTCAACTTTACTTTTATTAAGAAGAGGAAAATAATCTCATTTAATATCAAATTATTCTCATAAAATATAACCAAAATTTATCAAAAACTAAGGAGTTCAGAAGACTCCAAAAAGTTCATTAAAATTAAGAAAATAATTAAACATTCATCCCCCAGATGTTACATATCATGACACCATCTTAAAAATTAAATGAAGAGCGACATCTTCCGATCCTTGCAGCCTCACACTACTCTCGACTATCTGCACGATATCGTATAAAACATTTTTCCTACATAAGTGTTAGATATCACAACAATATAAATGAATGTATAATAATAAGTAGATATCATATATATTCATGCATAGTCATACATTCCACATCTCACACTTTATCACAACCAACAACAATTGTATTTCATGTTAATTATGCAATCACACCATCATTAGCACATTTCAATGAATTATTACATGAAACACATCAACCATGCACACAACATCATGCTAATGACAATATAATCCAATGAGACTGACTCATAGACTCAATGCATGTGTTACCATTTTTCAAACAATTAAGTTCATTCACTCCCGGTCCACGCCATCTATGACCAAAGCCAACAACATTATGAAGAATTTGGTTCATATTGCTCCCAATCCATTCCATATAGGACCAAAGCCACCAATATCGTGAACAATTAGGTTCACCCTGCTCTCAATCCACGCCATCTAGGACCAGAGCCAACACACAAGACTAAAGTCCTCACCATGAAATGCATGTGACACAACTTATAACAAAATACTATACATTGACATCCACATTGTAACACAACATTGCAGGCCACCAACTGCCAACACATGCAACATATAATTCACAATGCTAAGACAAATTCATACAACATCATCACGTATAATCCCATACACACAACTCAAACATAATATACAAGTTTCATATATAAAGGCCTAAACCCCCAACCAATAATCACCCACTATACTTGAAAACATTTTTATATGATAGAAAATATTTTTAGCTTCACGTAGGTTCAAATGGACACTCGAATTAAATGATAGGAATTTGCAAAGTTTTAAAATAAACCTACCCTAGTCTGCTCATTGGAGGCTCGCCCGATAACACAATCTTCTTAAGTGAACACCACCCGATGACACAAAAGCTCACCCGACGATGTTGAGGCGCTTCACCTATTTTCCAAGGGAAATCAAATTTCCCCCTTCCCCCACCTGACGCTCGCCCTGTGCTACCTAGGGCTCGCCCGACACTGGCTGCGTAACAACACTTTGTTGTTGTGTTTCCTGCATACTTTCACCTCAATTTTCCATACGATTCCAGTGCAATTCAGTACAAAAGACTTAGAAATTCATCATATCATCACAAATTATTAACATCCCGTCAACATACATGTTATACACATCAAAACATGGGAATTGCACATCGAAATCATCGTATTCATTATGTTATCATACTATCATCAAATTCATCATAAAACCCCGTTTTACCTACCTATCATTACAATTTCTTATAAAGTTGGAACCTCATCCTTACCTTAGATTAATGGTTCCCAAGATTCAAAGATGGTTTTCTCTTGCCTTAAATCTTTCTCACTTGGGTGCTTCAACTTCTCTTAGAGTATGATTGTTCCAAAAAATAATTTGATCCCACTCTCCACTTTTCCTTTTACTAGTTTAGCCCTTAGACCCCTAATATGCCATTCCTTCTTTACCCTTACTAAACCTCGTGACAATTAACACCTCTCCCTCTACATTTGTATACATTTTATTTTGTTTAAATATTAAATAATTCTAACCAATATTCTCAAATCCAATTAATTCCAAGTAAATTATTTAAAGGAGAGGTTGTCAACCTTCTCTTATACTTTTGAAAATTAGCTTCACACATCAAAGTCCAAAAAAAAGCTTGACCCTTCCTTGTCAACTGCGTCAATGGTAACGCCAACTTAGAAAATCCTTCAATGAACTTACGATAATAACCAACCAAACCAAGAAAAATTCTAATCTCAGAAACACATTTAGGAGCCTCCCATTGAAATACATCTTCAACCTTTGACGGGTCCACAGAAATACCACCACTCGAAATCACATGACCAAGGAAACTCACTTCGTTCCAATAAAACTCACACTTAGACAGCTTAGCGTACAACTTACTCTCTTTCAGCATAGATAACACAATCCTCAAATGCACGGCATGATCATCTCGCTCTTGGAATAAATCAGAATACATCAATGAACACAACAACAAATTGATCTAGATACTCATGAAAAATCATGTTCATATATTACATAAATACACTCGGAGCATTAGTCACACTGAACGACATTACAGAATACTCATAGTGGCTATACCTTGTCCTAAAAGCAGTCTTCTTAATATCCTCAGCTTTCACACGAATTTGATGATACCAAGACCTCAAATCAATATTACTGAAAACACAAGAACCAACCAACTAATCCATCAAATCATCAATTCTTGGAAGTGGATACTTGTTCTTAATAGTCACCTTGTTCAGTTGTCTATAATCAACACATAACCTCATAGAACCTTCCTTTTTCTTAACCAACAAAACAGGTGCACCCCACAACGACATACTCAGACGAATAAACCTCTTCTTAAGCAAATCCTCAAGTTGACTCTTCAACTTCTTCAACTCAAAAGCATACATCCGATACGAAGCCATCGAAACAGGACTAGTTCTAGGAACTAAATCAATCAAAAACTCAACCTCACGCTCTGGCGGAAAATCACTTACGTCATCCAGAAATACTTCAGGAAAATCATGGAGAATAGACAATTCACCCATAGTTCGCTTCTCACCCAGATCCAATGTTGCCAACAAAGCAAACAACATAGCATCGTCTTTCAAAGACTCATCCACTTGCTTAGTAGACAAAAACAAATCCTTCTCGATACCAGAATCAAGAAAGATAACCGACTTGTCGAAGTAGTTGATAAAAACATGATTGTATTCCAACCAGTTCATACCAAGAATCACATCTAATTGATCTAATGGAAGACAAACTAAATCCATCCGAAAATCCCTACCAAAATACTCAACAGACAATTCAGACATGCGACATAAGTACACACAGAACCCATAGTAGGGGTATCAATAATCATACTTCCATGCATATTAGACAATTCAAGATTCAACCTCTTAACACAACCCGAAGAAATAAAAGAATACGTTGTACCAGTGTCAATGATAGAAATCCAAGGTGTACTATTAATAAAGCACGTACCTCAAATTAGTATATCCTCAGAAGCAGTCTCAGCACCAGACAATGCAAACACTTTCCCTTTAGCTTGCTCCTTATTTGGTTTGTCACACTTAGAACTGATGTGTCCTCTTTCACCACAGTTATAACAAGTCACATTTACATTCACTCTAAAATCATTATCTTTGTGACCCATCTTCCCACACCTGAAACACTTCACAGTATCATTCCCACATTCAAAACCACGTTGCCCCTCGACACCACACTTGAAACACTTGGTCAGAGTAGAAGCTCCTCCTCCACTTGAATTCTTGCCATTACCAGCTTGATGTTTCCTCTTGCCATCATACAGCTTCCCACGAAATTGACCTTTTCCTTTCCTATCATTCACATCCTTATAGTAAGAATCACTCTCCCTACTATCCTCATCATAGATCCTACTCTTGTTTACCAACTCTGAAAAATGAGAAATCTGTTGATAACCAATAGCCTTCTTAATATCAGGTCTCATTCCATTCACAAACTTTAAACACTTAGATCTCTCAGCATTAGCAGTATTGTAATGAGGACAATACTTGATCAGCTACTGAATCTTGAACATACTAAGATACGGTTCCATTACCTTGCTTCAGCTCAAGAATTTTCACTTCTTTCTTGCCACACACATCTTCTGGAAAATATTTCTCTAAAAATGCATCACGGAAAAGATCCCAAGTAACCTTGTTATACCCCAAAATTTGCCCTCTTATACTCAAGAGTTTCTCAAGGGTTGACCAGATGAACCTTCTCCTAAGCAATAAACCCAAACTAGGGTTTTGATTCTATCAATTCAAAGATGAGTTCTAATGCCTCAAGTGGTCATCATACCTCCTCATATGTCTCAAGGGATCACCATGTCAAATTTCAAGCTTCACAGCTCAATTTTGCTCAGTCAATTGCTTAGATGATTGAAAATCAGTTGTATTGGACAAAACGTCAACTGTGGTCAACATACAGTCAAATTTCATCATTTTTTGTCAACATAAAGATTTTGAAGTTACATCCATCAGTTGATCTAGTTTTGATCATGATTCATCAAGAAAACTCAAGATTTGATCAAAAGTCAAAGTTTCTAAATTAGGGTTGTTGGACAAAAAGTCAACAAAACTTTAACCAGGCATAACTTCCACATACTTTATCAGAAGTTTTTCCACCTAATCTCATTTTAAATAGAATTCAATTCTCTACAACTTCATGTCTCACAAGCTTTGGCCAAAAATTCTTCATTTGAGAGTTATGGATCAAGACATTATAGGTCCTTCTAAAAGTCAACAAAACATCATCTTTTTGAAAAGAAATGTACATGAACATGGAAACTTCAATGAAGATTAAACCAAAAGGATTGTTTATAGGACATCTTTAGTTTTCTAAAATGTCCAAGAACACTTAAAAATGATGAAAACTGAGCAAGATACAAGTTGTGCAAGTTTGGCATTTTTGAAGAGGTGCATGAAGTGAAATACTTAGCAAATTCAATTTTTTTCTAAATGGGCCTAAGTTTTTGTGATCCAAACTTATCCTTGAGATTATCCATGACCTCCAAGTCCATTTACACGCCTCCTTTTTTTTATTGTATTTATTTTGGATTTTATTCATTTAAATCCAATTTTAATTAAAATAAAATACTAAAATCAAATTAATTGATGCAAGGCTGGATATTTGTCATTCTTGAGGTCCAAGATAGTCAAGCTAGCTGGCCAATTTCGTTAAAAACTTGATTGCACAAGATTGAGACCAATTTGGAAACTTTGGATGCAAATGTGAATGATATTCAAATCAAATATTTTCACATTGAATGCAATATATTTTCTTCTCAATTCTTGACCTAAATGTTTCCTCTATATATACATAAGATGTTCAGATCACAAAGGATGTTCAGATCACAAAGGATGAATTTTTGAAGGCACAAGAACCCTAACCTAACTTGAAAAAACTGTGGTGCACAAGAAACTAGCAGCCAAGGTTTTGCATCGATCCATGCCAAACAAAGTGTTCCAACATGTTCCTTGGTGTCCTCTGATTCATTCCAAACCCCTGCAAGTGAACGAAACACCCTGAGCAGTAATATCACGATCTCGGTTTCATTCATATTTTTGAAATTCGACTTCATTCATACACACGTTTTCAATTGAATTTCATTATATATTTGTGTTTGTATTGTTATTTCGATGTTTTCTGTGCCATTTAATTTAACTTTGAGTACAGGATGAAGAATCCACCATGGCTAGGGTTCATAGCTCAGAAGTAGGGCTTTACGTTTCAGCCAAAATTAGACAAAACCAAGGGCATGGTTGTGCTCAGGAGATCAAACCCAATCGATCCATGTCCTCACAACTAATTTATATTTCCTATTTTGAGTTTTGTGATTTGCAGGATTTTTAGCTACAGATGAAGGTCGGGGGTAAAGCCTTTACCTACGAATTGACCGTCGGTATAGGTCCTGAGAAATTCAAATGAGGAAGACGACCCCTTGGCGCATTTTCTGATTTGAATTAATTTTCTGAAAATATTTTCCCTTATATTCTAATTGCTTCATTGTTTAAACAACTAACACATGCAGCTCAGTTGGTAAGGAGGCGCGCGTTTGACCCTTGGGGCAGGGATCCGATCCCTGGCTACCCCAACTATTTTTTTGGCTATTTGTCTTACTAACCAATTTCCATATTTTTCCATATTTTCAATTTTTTTTTCTATTTAATTTTCTTTTAAATATATAATTTTTTAAAATACAACAAAAAACCCAAAAAATATTTTCTTTCTACAAATAGGTCAGAAAAATATTTATTTAATTTTTTATCATTACAAAATTTCTTTTTTTACTTTTATTTTAATTAATTGTTAATTAACCATTAAAATTAAAATTTAATTATTTTTCTAATTAAAATCAATCTAAAAAAATTCACAAAAAATGTTTTCTTTCTTGTAATTAGGTTTACTAACTCTAAAAACAGTTTTACTAATTTCCAAAACATTTTCACTAACATTTTTCTTATTATTCTAATTATTTATTTACTATTTTGCACTTCAAATATTAGAAATCGATGTATAGGTCGCAAGGATATTTTTGTAATAGTGTAGTTACTTTCTGTCTTTACTTTCTGCACGTCCTATTATGTATCTGCCCCAAAGCCATGTAATAGTGTAGGACATTTACATTCAGCACTTTACTTTTCTGTACATATCAACTGCTTAATTGTATAGTAACTAGGGTTTGTATGACAAGATTAAAAAACAATCTTAGCACCCTAATTCAAGACTAATATATCTGAATTCAACACACTCTTTCACACTTGCACCCCCCTTAGGGTATCCTCTCTTGTTATCTTTCGAATACAATGGTCATGTCCCTCGAGCGTAGGGGTACCATTAGCAAAGACGCTTACAAATAACATCATCATAGTCCCTTCGATATAAAGATCATAATCCCTAGATGACCCTCGATGTTGCCTACGAATATATGATCTCGTCTCTTGGTTGTTGCCTACGAAAAGTGATGATCGTCCCTACAAAATTGCTAAGGTATCCTTACAATATTGCCTTCAATGACTATACGATGACCCTTCGATTTTCCCTTCACATCCAACGAATAAAGTTACTGTGATGACTGGTTTTTTTCATCGGTTGTTTTAAAAGCAATGAACAATGAAGTCGCCACCTAATTTTATTTGTTCTAAAAAGAACGGGGAAATATAGATAAAACCCACAGAATTTGGATAAGGCGGTCTACATGACCAAAAGATATGAATTAGGGAGTCGGTTATGTAAAGGGAAGGTATTAGCACCCCTTACATCCATCGTACTCGATGGGACCCATTTAGTTCTAAGTGTTTGTGTGTGTGTTAAATTTCTAAGTTCATGAGTTAAGATCAAGAAATAAAAGAAACATGGTTTATTTATTATTATTTTGAGTTTGGCACGGTTTCGGAACCGTGTGCCTACGTATTCCCTTGTGCAATGGGAAAGTCAAAACTCCGTAGTACCTCTTGAAAAGGTTTTAAATTGGTTGTGTTGATTTTATAAGAAAAATCGTGCATTAGACATTTCAAATGCTTGAACTTGGACTTGTTTTGTTTGTTTGAAAAGCTTAAGTCCTCGTTCGTGTTTGAAATGGCTATTGTACACTCTTTGTAAGAAAAGAGTTTGATGATCGCATATGAGCGAAAAAGATTTGAGTGAGTTGGATTGATTTTAAGTGGGTGAAAAGTACTAAACAATAGGACTAGCATCCTACGATTCAAACACTAGAAACAAGAGGAGCTCAATGCTCAACGAGTCTTCTATTATCCCAAAGTTTTTTTCTTATGAAAGAGTGAAGTGAAACAAAGTTCATGTTATTAAGAATTTTTAAACAATTGGACTAGAATCCAACGATTTAAAGATTCGAAGTTTATTTTTTACAAGTGTTTAAACAATTGGTCTAGCAACCAACGATTTAAATACTTGGGTTTTTATTATGAAAAGAAATTTGAAAATGCACTCGACGTTGGATCTAGGTTTGTAAGTTAATTGTGAAAGTGTTTTAGATGGGGTTTTGAAAATGATTTAAGTTTGAAAGTTGGAAAGAAAATATATTTTGAAAAGTATTAAAAATACTTAAAATGTCTCATTTTTGACTTAATCAAAAAGAAAATATTTTTGGATTTTTTTGACATAATCATAAAATAGGTATATTATTAAATGACAAGTGTGCAAAAAATCATCTCAAAATGAGAAGTTTTGAAAGGTTTTTGAAAATGTTCAAGTTTGCTAGAAACTTGAGAAATTAGTGATAAAAAAGAGTTTTTGGTCCTAAGGAGATTTGAACCTTGGACATTTGGCTTAGAAGTGAAGTATTTTTCCACTGAGCCATGTGTTTGAATTGTCATTTAATTACCTTGTTTAGAAGGAGTTTCAAAAAAATGAAAGTTTGGAAAAAGTCCAGAAGTTGGACTTCTGAAGGGTACAGAAGTTGGCTACTTCTGGAAGGATCAGAAGCTAGCTTGCTTCTGGAGAAAGAGAGCTTAGAAGCTTGCAGCTTTTGGAGCGTGTTGAAGGATTCCTGCTTCTGGGGCATGAGAAGGAGCGTGTAGAAGCTTGGTTGCTTCTGGAGCATGGTTAGAAGTTGATTGCTTCTGGAAATGGAAGCACTAGAAGTACTTCTGAAGAGTGTTGAAATGGGAAGCTTCTGAAGGTAGAAGCTTCAGAAGTACTTCTAGAGGGTTGAACCTCAGAAGTGCTTCTGGGGAAGCAAGCCTCAGAAGCTTGTTGTGCCTTTTATTAAAAAAAGGTTCCAGGGGGATTCGAACCCTGGACCTTGAGGCGAAGGAAAGGTTAAATGCGTGCTGGCTTACCACTGGGGTGTCTATACATCCATTGTTTTGACTCAAACCACAAATATATATTATAAATCATGTTATTAAATTTATGTTTTTCCCACTTCATCTTCTTCGTGGAAACGGAAACACGAGCATCCATGGCTTAAACTTGAGATCCTTCGTTTCTCAACCAAATCAAAAACTTCAAACATCAAACATGATTAGAGTTTCAAAACGAACTTAACCATGTAAATAATTAAAGCTGTAAGTCATAAATTAGCTCTAATTTTGGATATTCGCAAACTTGACCTAACTGAACAAATTCCAATTTCTCATGACATGATTGTTTTTAATTGCAATTAAGGATTCAATTAGCTTAGGAATGATCATATGAATACTTTCCTTTGCAAATTTTATGCTAAGAACACATGTGTCATGGTATTCAAAAACGCATAAAGTTCACCTTGGCTGGAATTTGCAGAATCCATATATGGACTTCCAGTTACGTTTTGATGATCCTAAAAGCTTCCTTGGATGTTACTGAATGTGTTCCATACTTAACTTGCTTTGAAGGTCTCTAATTCTTCCTACCCAAGTCCAGTTGCAGGGTTGCTGGTTGTGAAACGGAAGATGGTGATGGAGCTGTTCCAGAACCTGTCTAAGTGTTTGGACAATCTCTATATGTTGTATTGAGTGTGTCTGAAGTGGAAAATCAGAACAAGCACGAGTGAATTGAGATTCTGGAAGTTTTGGCTCAAACTTGCATTTTGAAGTTTTCTGGAAATGGTTTATGAGCAAACTGACTTTGGGCTTATTTTCCGATGGTTTGAAGTTTCAAACAACTTCTAAATGATATTTAGAAGATGTTTGAATGACACCTTTGGCTAGAACTTGCAGAATTTGCAATTTGGGATTCTAACCTCTTTGAAACTTAGAAACTTGCAAAGTAAGAAATGAGTGAGAAAGCAAGTTTGGATTATTTTTAGGTGTAGTTTTGAAGAAGTGAGAACCTCTATTTATAGGCAAGGAATTTTTAAATGGCAAGGCAAGATAAGCTTAGAGCTTGCAACTTGGAAGCTTAAGGCTTAAGAAAGGAATATTCCTTCATTAAATGCAAATGGAATCTTGTAATCATTACTTTGAAAAATCAAGTGTTTCTATCCTTTCCTAGCCATTTCCATCATATTTTTTTCTCTAAAATCCTATCTCATTTGGTGACAAGGCTTCTAGAAGGGAGAAAGTTGCAAAATAACTTGTAACTTTGATGCATGATTTTGGAAATCCATGGTTTTGGAGCTCTATGTTTCAAAATCAAAACCCTACATACACAAAGTGTTTTTGCAAGTTCTTGGACTTTTTAGAAAGCTTGTAACAAGACCTACAACTTTCATGTTTTGAGTTTTTCTTGAATCAAAATGGATCTAGGTGAAAAATGGCCAAGAAAGTGAGGAAAAACCATGTTTCTTAACACTTGAAAATTTTTCTAAGTGTTAGAAAAATTTAAATCTTGACTTTTTGTTGACTTTTTCACATTTCTTGATTTTTTATGATCATGATGGATTATTTGAAATTTTTTTATGATTGAAAAAGTTTAGTCTTGAAAAAGTTGACCAATTGTCAAAGTTTGACTTTTTTTAGCAGATGAATTTTCATCAGATGGTTCAGAATTTGTCTGATGAAGAAACATGGATTTTGCAATGTTTTGAGCCAAGAAATTAGGTTAAGATGTTGCATTGAAGATATTAATACCAATATTCAAGCAAATAGGTCATCCATTGAGCAGAAAGTCAATGATTCACTATCTTCGATCAGAACCCTAATTTGTCGATTCAAGGTAGATCATGAGAAAAAGTTGGGAATTTGAAGATCAAATATTGATGATTGATTAAGATAGATCAATTGAGGTTAGTGGAGACTCAAACCCTAATTTATTATATCTTGAATAGATGAAATTTTTGATAAAATCCTAACTTTGACTTTAGGAGCACACGCACGATCTATCCTATTCTGAAACTGTTAGTGATGCAATGATCTTATGAGAAATACAAGGGAATAAAATCTTGATCTTGTGCACTTTCAAAAGAGTGTATTCCTTGAAGAAGGGATGCCTCATGATTACTCCTCACAAACTCAAAAGTCATTTCCGGAAGTTGAAACCCTGAGCTTAGGAGGGTAAATTTTGAGGTGCGACAGTTACCTACCAACTAATGGTATGGATAGCCTTATTCTAAAGGAGAATGAAAAATAACAAGAAACGACCATTTTGAGTAGGTAAATAAGACTCTATTACTTGCTCCAATCAAAATGCTTTTCACACCTCACACATTTCAAAAAAAACATTTCAAAAACACTTTGTATACATTCCAGTGAGAATCATTACCAAGTTAAACATTTTCCAAACAAACATTTCTAAACACTTCGTAGACATTCCAATGAGAATCATTACTGTAAGTGCCTTTGTTTAGGATTGGCTCAATTCGTGTAAAACAAATAATAACAACAATAATGTAATGTACAATAGGATAGTGAACAGCCTGAAAATCCTATTGTAATGTCTAAACATGTTGTGTTGAATTAAATCAACATCTGGAACAACATGTCACACGAGATGTCATAACATCATATCAGACATCATGCTACTGAACTGTCAAGTCTGTTTACAGTTCTGTTCCTAAAGTTATGCAGAATATTCTGTCAAATAGAATGCACAACAAGTAGCGAAAATTCAAGGCATATGTGGAGCCCTAGAAGATTCAATCAGAAGCTAAGGATAAGGAGAAAAGCTCGATTGAAGACCTAACTTATAGCGTAAGTTTTCGCTTAATGTTATGCAGTTGTTAAAGGTTATGCTATCACATGAAGGCCCAACCAGTTGGGTAAAAGGGTTATAAATAGAAGCATTGTAACCTAGTTGAAAGCAAGCCGTGTATTGTAAAGATGTAATCATTAGGGCTAGTTTGTTGTGAACCTCCCGGGCTGTGGGATGGTCACCATACTCCTTGAAGCCCGTAGGCAAGAGGATGTATGAATTGTACTTGATTAAAGCTTTTAAGCATGATCAAGTTGTGTAATGGAAGTGTATCTTCCCAGTTTATGAATCAGAAAGTAATCACACGGGTGTGATTGAAGGAGTGAGAGGGTTCTCATATCTAAGTAGGACTTAGGTAAAAGTGTCATTGGGTAGTGATTAAGTGAGAAGGGTCAACGGGGTGTTTGTAGGGTCTTTAAATTGATATCGCTAATAGTGAACTTTATCCCGGCTTGAAGCCTCGGATGTAGGTTGGTTGAACCGAATCGGTGAACATTTTGTGTGTTATTTACTTTCGCATTGGTTATTTGTTTGATGTCATAGCATTCATCATGACATCGTTTGTATAATTAACCTTAACTGCGAACTTCATTAAATCGAACCTGCACTTATCAATGGTGTTAAGGTGTTCGGTATGATAGTTCATTGTCCGTTGTAGAACGTAATTTAAAAGTACAGCCCATTCTACCGTTTCAAAGACTTAATGTCGATCGATGTCTTAACATTCCATTAGACATCCCGAGTCCGTGACATACCAGAATTTTCAATTGGTATCGAGCAGCATCCCGTCTGCTTTCGGATGAGATCCATGGGGATACTTTCGTTGTGTTCAAGGTAGAAGATTGTTTGAACGCGTAGTGTTCATGTTAAATGGTCCCTAGAAGTGGAGGATGGACCAAAATTGGGAATAACTAGACCAACTTGATCACTGTAAGGTTGAACTAATTCGTAGACTTCATGGAGTGAAGATTTTGGAGTGCATTGTTCAATCTATACAAAGACAGAGGAGAAAGTTATCAAAACCTTCATGGGAGTGAAGATATTGATAAGGTATCCTTTATGTTTAAAAAGCTTCTACGTAAGTGGCTTTAGGGTTTGGTCTAGGATGTTGCTTGGTGAAGAAGCAAACAAATTGTAGGATTGATTTATTTTCAATCCTTATGTGCCATGCTTACAATATGGAGTAAGCATTGTGTAAATTCGTTGAAATTTGGCTATTCCAAGATAGCCGATACAACCCCTAAAGTGAAAGTAGAACTCTAGGGTTGTTGGTTTGTCTCAACAGATTTTAGCGCACTTTACAACCTATCAATGTTGTCAAAGATACTTGGGTCTTCCTCAAGTCCACTCATAAAGGCATTTATTGATAGTGTCGATGAGTATTAATTGATCAATGATTCTCATATTCATCCGCAAGTTGTTTTGAAGACCTTGAAGATCATCAAGGATGATGTGTTCAAGAAGATGGAACCGATGTTCTTAAAAATGTTAGAACATTATACGCTTCCATTTGAAGAACAGATGTTCTGGGTGCTAAACACATGTAGTGTGAGTACATATGTTTGGGACCTACTCCTGATCTGGAAGAGGAGACATCTGCTTTGTATTAGTTGATCAGGACACGATCAACATGTTATCTACTCCGTCAGTTTATTTCTGACCAAGGCTTAAGGGAGTATAGTAGCTGAGCTCAATGTATTTAAAAGAACTCATAAAGTTGTGATTTCCATGCCTTCCCACAAGTGATGGATGATGTCGTATCTAATGTTGGAACATCATCTTTGTGTCTTCAGCCAAGTAAATATGCTTGGTAAGTGTGAAGAAGTGATCAGTCAGATCATCTAAGTGTGAGTAGATAATTCTAACTGAATAACGGATGGGAGCTGAATATTTATGTGATAAATATGTGGAAATCAGAATCAAGAGTTTAAAGTATGTGATGAAAAAGGATGTACAACATCACAACTATTGAAGACACCAGATTTTGAGAAGAGATGATGAAATCTAGTCAAATGGACATTCTCATAATTTTTTCTAGTACAAGTGATGAGTGTGGCAATCAAACTTGTGTAGCAAGCAAACTAAGGATTCTTAATCTGGAACCCGTGGCAAATTCCAAATAAAGAGTGCTTACTATGTGTCCAAGTGAAGAGCTCAACAATGTGTCCATAAAGAGGGATGATGGATAACACTCGAGGCCGCAGGTGATCAATCACTGGTTTATAAGATGCTTGAGTTTATTTCTCATGATCTTTGTGGTCTCCAAGAAGTATAGGAGTACAAATGATGATTGGCTACCAATCTCATAAACCGCAGATTTATTGGAGAATTCCCATGATTCTCTGAAAGGATCTGAGCTGATATTCAGGGGGAGTCCTTGACCTGAAGACCTTTGAAGACATGTCATACAAAATGTATTGACATTCTGGTATTGAGAATCTGTTATCTCAATTTGTCTAGTGATGACTCTCATCAAAGGAATATAGGCTTTGTATCTCTTGTCAAGTCTATATGAGCATAGAACTCCTGCTTCTGATGAAAAATCATCCATGGAGTGTTTTTGGCATTGGAATTGTTTCAACCAATGTCCAATAGTTGGTGTCTGCACCTTGAAAAGTCATCCATTTCACCTAGGATGATCTTGTTAGCTGTGTGAAGCAAGAAGGAGTTATTATCAAAAGATCATGGTTCCCTGACTCTTTCATGAGAAGTTCCTCTTCCTACTTGAGTTCAATTATGTGGTGTCCTCACATAATAGAACAATTGGGTATGCACTTGTTCACAGGAGTATGTCAAGAATAACCCTAGCCATCTTATCAAGGGTAGCGTAGGCATAAGGTGAAAATGTTACATGCTAGTTCGCATGTATTTATGGGTGTTGTGGATCCGATCATGAAGGGTGATCACTTTTGGTGTACTCTTGTATTCCCTACAAGAAAGTGTGCTTGAATTACTATGGACATTCATCCAAAACCATAGTACAAGCCGTGGTCATGTGTTTGAGATCAATGTCGTCCGATGTTGCAACATCATCTCAAATAAGTTATTTCTTCAAAGAAAGGAAGTTTGTAAGGATCACCGATTCTTCAAGTATGGAGCGTAAGATTGTTAGAATAATTATCCTACCTTGAGAAGGTGGCATAATCTAACTAATAATGAATACTTTGACGGAGACTAAGTATTTATTAGGATCTTGCATAAAGATATATACAAACACTTTGATGGGAGACTAAGTGTTTGTTTAATATGCATGCAATTGTATTCGAACCTATTTTCGAGCATGGTAGAGAGTTTATTTCTCTCTAGGGTATTCGTGTGTAACTATTGTGAAGATGAAGATCATCCCTTCGTATGGGAAATACAAGGCATGGATGATAATAAATCCTCGTTGTTAACTTTAACTCAAGCAGATAGGTATCGATATCACGATGATGTTATAACATCATTATTGTTAGAAGTCCGTGGCGAGACTTGGGACTATGAATCTTAATATTCAAACGCCTCATTCGTATGGTTCTATCTTTGGTTTAGAATAAGAAGATTCTACTTGTGTTTTAAAAGTAGTATGCTCAACAATGCATAACTACCTTTTTGGTTTGAAGTATTTACTAGTATCAGCAACTACTAGTAAATGTAATGGGCATAAGGATGATATGATCAACGTTTGATTAAGGGATAATCCTTCCGATCCGTTAGAGAGTCCGAATCTTAGTAAAGCTTGTAAGCACACTAAGAAGGTTGGAGGTTGGTTTCATATGGTTACATGACTTACAACCATCCGAGTCATGTCAAAATTTGTGGAAATACAAAGACATATTTTCTTAGATGTCTTTGTTATCTTAGCCTCAAGGTGATTGGAGTTATCACCTCGTAGATAGTGGTTAATTGTTTTCCACAATGGTTTTGATTGTCCATAACAAAGGAGGTCAATATGTGTTGTACTTTCCATAATGACAATATATCAAGGGAGACTTTGTATATGTCGAAGAAAATTGTTGGACTTAATCAAGATCAAGTCGAAGAGGACATGGATATGCCGATGTTTATGTGTTCGATAATATGACATTGTGAACTTCTAAGTGAAGTCTTGGAGAATGTCTCAACATCGAATTGCTCTTGCTATCCGTCTGAGTTTAAGAAGAAAATCTCAGAGATCTTTGAAAGAATCATCGGCGCCTTTGATTCTTTTGAGCAATTTTGTAGATTCGATCTTATTAATAGCAACTTGGTCCGCAAATCGAAATGCTATTATGGTAAAGACTTCACTAGTACTAGCAACTACTAGTGAATGGAAGATCGAAGAAGTAAATCGATTAAGGAGTCCGATATATTCAAAGATATGTTCAAGGGTTTCTTTTAATACAAGAAATAGAAGTGGCATCTAAATCTTGTGTATTTGAGCTAATCTGTGTTGTCTTGTGAAGCTTTGAGTCTTCGTTTATTCCTTCCTTCCTTCTTTTGCTGTCGAAAAAGGAAGAAAGTAATTGTGTTGGTTCTCAAGAACACTCAAGAATGCATGATTGATGACCATGCTTATTGATACTAGTCTCTTGCTACTAGTGTCCTTCTCTTTGTCCGATGTGAGAAGAAAATGAAGACTGCTGTTGAAGACTGTAAGGTAATGTCTATCTGAATGTCATGACATTACTGAAGACATTGCACCCTTGAGAGAATCAAGAAGAATACGTGGAAAATGACTTAACCACGTGGTGTGGATATACAGAGCTATATTTGGCATTCTCGCTTCCTATAAGGAATAAATCTTCACCTTCAAAGCTTGGCAAAGGCTAAATTTGTTCAGTAATTGCCTTAACTGAAAATTTGTGCATGTTTTGGGATTGGTTCATGTGACTGAAACAACCTGGAGATATTAAAGGCATTCAACAGCTGTAATAGCTATCCTTGACCAAGATTTATTAATGCCATCTTCTTGAACCTGCTATCTCCCTATATAAACTCCCGTCACACATTCTTCTCTCACAACCATCATGGGGTTTGTACGGATCGGGAAAGTCGTTCTTGGATCCGGTTTTGTGAGGGCTTTCTTTGTCAATTTTTGGCCAAAAAGGGGGAGAAAGGAATGTTGCTGTTGTTGTCATTGTCCTTATCGCAGCTACACAAAGTTATGATCACAATTGTCTGTGTCACAAATTCAGCAGAAAATTCAAATGCTGTGAATTTTTTTTGTGACTTGTGATTCGAGTTAGAACACAGCCAGACTGTGTTTCGAGTTACAAGGGAGATATTCTGGACACTCCTTAAGGGTTCTCGGATGCTCCTGAAAGGATAGTTTATCTCCCATGGACCTCTTTCTACACCTCCAGTGACAAGGAATGGTTCGTGGACTAAAAGGAATGTGATGCATCTTCTTCCTCATGTGCATCAACCCCTGAAAAGGTGAGGTCCTGGATAGTTAGTGTTGGTTACATATAAAGATGTCAAGATCAATGTCAAGACATCCTACAATGGTATCCTAAACACTTTTACTGTTTTGTTTATTGTTGTAATCACTAAATAGTGAGGTTATTTGTTTTAGCCAAAATTTGCCAAAGGGGGAGATTGTAAGTGCCTTTGTTTAGGATTGGCTCAATTCGTGTAAAACAAATAATAACAACAATAATGTAATGTACAATAGGATAGTGAACAGCCTGAAAATCCTATTGTAATGTCTAAACATGTTGTGTTGAATTAAATCAACATCTGGAACAACATGTCACACGAGATGTCATAACATCATATCAGACATCATGCTACTGAACTGTCAAGTCTGTTTACAGTTCTGTTCCTAAAGTTATGCAGAATATTCTGTCAAATAGAATGCACAACAAGTAGCGAAAATTCAAGGCATATGTGAAGCCCTAGAAGATTCAATCAGAAGCTAAGGATAAGGAGAAAAGCTCGATTGAAGACCTAACTTATAGCAGAAGTTTTCTGCTTAATGTTATGCAGGTTGTTAAAGCTGTTATGCTATCACATGAAGGCCCAAATCCAGTTGGGTAAAAAGGGTTATAAATAGAAGCATTGTAACCTAGTTGAAAGCAAGCCGTGTATTGTAAAGATGTAATCATTAGGGCTAGTTTGTTGTGAACCTCCCGGGCTGTGGGATGGTCACCATACTCCTTGAAGCCCGTAGGCAAGAGGATGTATGAATTGTACTTGATTAAAGCTTTTAAGCATGATCAAGTTGTGTAATGGAAGTGTATCTTCCAGTTTATGAATCAGAAAGTAATCACACGGGTGTGATTGAAGGAGTGAGAGGGTTCTCATATCTAAGTAGGACTTAGGTAAAAGTGTCATTGGGTAGTGATTAAGTGAGAAGGGTCAACGGGGTGTTTGTAGGGTCTTTGAATTGATATCGCTAATAGTGAACTTTATCCCCGGCTTGAAGCCTCGGATGTAGGTTGGTTGAACCGAATCGGTGAACAATTGTGTGTTATTTACTTTCTGCATTGGTTATTTGTTTGATGTCATAGCATTCATCATGACATCAGTTTGTATAATTAACCTTAACTGTTCTGAACTTCATTAAATCAGAACCTGCACTTATCAATGGTGTTACAGGTTCTGGTATGATAGTTCATTGTCTGTTGTAGAACAAAATTTAAAAGTACAGCCCATTCTACCTGTTCAGCACTTAATGTCAGATCAGATGTCTTAACATTCCATTAGACATCCTGAGTCTGTGACATACCAGGAATTTTCAATTACGAAGTCAAAGTGAAATGTGTTTTCAAAATACTTTTCAAACTACACAAACACAAAAAGCATTTTTTTTTCAAAGTGAGCTAAGCAACTAAGAGCCCGTAGATAACTACGGATGAAAAGGTTGTTAATACCTTCCCTTTTCATAATTGCCTCTCGTATTGAGAATCTAACGAAGGTCTTTTACTTTTATTTTCACCTTCCCTTTATTGGATGAAAGAAAAGTCGGTGGCGAATCTTGATATCCGCAACATTTGCGATAAAACGCAAAACAAACAAGTCAGTTATCCCACCGTGTTCAGAACTGGCGACTCTGCCAGGGATGCTACCTAAAGAGAGGCTACCTTAGGGCTATAAGACCACTTTACTACTTTCTGTTTACTTTGTCTGCTTTATTTTTAAGGGAACGCTTAGGTATTTTATATGTGGGGGATCCTACACCCGGATCCAGGTTTCCTTAGGTAAGTAGGAATAGATCATCGTAACTGACGACATAGACCAAAGTGGTTAAAATGATGGCTATGGTTAGTGCGACACTTTGAATGTCCTGATGCACCTCATGTTCAGTTGAGGAAGTATTTGGCGTCTACGTGGTGTCACAAGCACTAACTTAACCTTAGAACCCTAATTGACCCATCTTGGCCATTAGAAGGTAGTGAGATAGCCGGCTTCGGTGCAGACTAAGGTTGGTTGATACTCATTGCTACGCTCATTGAGATTCAACTTTTAGGATGTTTTGGTCGACCACTTGGTAGTCGTATTGAAATAAAACCTGCGAGAAAGATCTGTGATATGAGATTCCTAGAACTCGGTTAATATTGTAGGATAGGTTGAACCCACTTAAGCTCCGATAAGGTAGACACCTATACCTCATGCAATCCTTAAACCTAAGGCTATTTTGTGAATTGCTTGTGCTTGCTATTTAAACATGACATCATAACATCATCACATCGTATCATTTCTAACCATTTCAAGGACCTAGGGATTTATCTTTGCTCTTTGTTGTAGGGTTATGGCTTTCAGGAAGACTATCCGAATCACCTTTGTGGGTATACCTTATCAGCTCAAGGAGATAGTCTCTGAAATTCCCGATCACTCTCAGTTCATCAAAAGACATGGTTATCTACTTGACTTGGTTACCTCCGATTTTGAAGAGGGTATGATGAGCATTGTATTCCAACTATTTGATCAGAAACATCACTGCTTTACCTTCCCAGACTATCAGTTGGTACCTACAATGGAGGAGTTCTCTAAGCTACTCGGGATACCCATTCTTGATTAAATACCATTCACCGCTTCAGAAAAAGTTCTGAGGTTTAAAGACATCGTATCAGCATTACATCTAAAGCTATCAGACATTGAAGACAATTGGGAGACAAGAAGTGGAGTTAAGGGTTTTCTTGCTAAGTTTCTGATAAAGAAAGCTCGGGAATTCCTAAAGGCTATGAGTTTCCACGCTTTCGAAGACGTTTTGGCTTTGCTAATCTATGGTCTGGTTCTATTTCCTAATCTAGATCAACTCATAGACTTAACCGTCATCAAGATTTTCCTCACTCATAATCCTGTGCCTACCTTGCTCGGAGACATTCTGCATTATCTCCACACTCGTACTATGAAAAGACAAGGAACTCTTATGTGTTGCATACCATTATTATCCAGGTGGTGTACTTTGCACCTTCCTCAATTAGTAGTGAAAAACAAACAAAGGGTGAAATGGTCTCAAAGGTTGATGTCACTCTCTCATTTAGATACTCGTTGGTGTCTCTACTTTCAAAAGGACTTCACTTTCATTGAACATTATGGAGAATTACCTAATGTACCACTATTTGGCATAAGGGGAGGTATCACCTACAACCCTTCTCTAGCATTACGACAGTTTGGTTATGCTCGAAGATATGGTCCTCATGATATACTTATTCAAGACATTGTATTTGACTACGACAACAATCTCCATGGTTATCATCGAAGATTTGTGCATGCTTGGGGCATGGTGAAGAAAACCGATACCAAAACCTTGGGGCATAAAAATTCCATTACTTGGGAACCTTACCTCAAATGGGTGCGAGCTCGCGCTCAAAACCTCATGATGCCATATATTGCTTTTTTGCAAGTAATTACGGAACATGTTGTTGTAGGTGACAAACCCTATACCATTCTTCATCGAGACATGCCTACTGATTTTGAAGAATTAAAGAGATCCTGGATTCAACTCAAAGAAGAAAGGGATACATTCAAAACTCAATGCTATGCAAGAGAAAAAAGAGTATTGGAGTTGACGAAGCTACTTCATGAGGAGCAGCGCATTAACACCTACGTCAACACAAAGAGGAAGCGTCCATGGGAGTTTGTTCGTGCTTTGTTTACCAAATTTAAATTCCTATGGTCCTTGAAAACATTGCATTGCATATCATAGCATAACATTTCATAGCAGGTACTTTGAAGACCGGTTCTCTCATTTTCTCGCTGTTTATTTCAGCAGAAATGGCTCTCAAACAAACTATCAAAGATCTCCAGGCTCAGAATACTCAATTCCAGGAGATGTTCACCAATTTGGCCCAAGGTTAGAAAGATCTGAAGAAGCTCATCATCAAAAAGAAGAAGACCATTTGCAATCTCAACATGGGGAAAAGGTACTGAGGTCCAGTCAAGGTGGTCAGACAGCTTGAATTATCAGACAAGAGCAACGAAACTTAAGGTAGCATCAAAAATAATGAAGGAAGCTATCATGAGTCTGAAAACAAAGAGGAAGACTATATGAGCGAGCAACATCCTGAAAACGAGAAGTATAAGCAACTTGAAGACCATCTGAATGCTGTGGAAAATCTGAAAATGTCAGGGTTGAACTTTGATGTTCTAAGTCTGGTTCCCGGAGTGGTAATTCCCCGTAAGTTCAAAGTTCCTATTTTTGCTAAGTACAATGGCATTTCTTGTCCAAAACTTTATATGAAGTCCTATGTTCAGAAGATCCAACCCCACACCGCTGACAGGAAGCTTTGGATACATTTCTTTCAAGAGAGTCTGTCTAGAGCACAGTTAGAGTTGTCTTATCAGCTAGAGAATACTCTCATTCATACCTAGAATGATTTATCAGATGATTTCTACAAATAGTACCAATACAATGCTGAATTGGCACCAACCTGTATGCAACTGTAGAGCATGCCTATGAACCGTGACGAGAAGTTCAAAGAGTATGCCAAGAAATGGAGAGATCTAGCAGGCAGAGTTCAACCACCCTTGTCTAATAGGGAACTCGTTGATATGTTCATGGGAACACTGACAGACCCATTCTTCAGTCATATGATTGGAAACTCTTCAGCCAGATTCTTCGAGCTGATACTGACAGGAGAACATTTTGAAGCTGGAATCAAGAGCGGAAAGATTCAAGTCCAAACATCCTCGAATACTGTGAAGAGATCTTTTGGTGGGAAGAAAGAAGCCAATGTTGTGTATGGTCAGAAGAGCCATGACAAAGCTGATCGCAATCAATCTGCGGGGGCAGTTCTTGAAATTTTGGAAAACAGATACTTGTTGTCAAAGTGAATGTTATGACACTGGTATCTGACAAACTATTTAACAATCTGAATAATAAATCAAAAGCAGTAAAGAAGACAATCAATTGTTAACCCAATTCAGTGTGTAACTACACCTACATCTGGGGGCTACCAAGCCAGGGAGTAAATCCACTATAAGAGGTATTAATTCCAGAATAAACCAACAATTTATCTCCTTCACTTAAGACCTACCCAATGCAACTTCCATCTAAGTCCTACTTAGACCTGAGAACCTACTAACTCCCCCTCAATCACAGCAGTGATACTAATCTAACACTTAATAGAATTGTGAAGACATTCTTCAATACACATGCTTGATTCTACTTCAAAGATTTAATCAAGAGACACAACACTCGTGCTTCAAAGCTTTGAGTGTTAAACTACCCTTACAACCAAATCCTACTCCAAGGCACTTATCAAAAGATAATTGCTTGGCTCACAAGAATTACTAATATCACAGTTACAATTTTCCTTCTTCTTCTTCTTCTAAAAAGCGCAGCTAATACAATCAGGATTCATGAGATAATATAGCAGCAATAGAGACTTTATCTTGGGCTTCCACAAAAGTAGCTAGGGTTAACCAAAGTTAACCTAAAGACTTGGTCTTGGGCTTACAACATAACAAATTAGGGTTAAGCAACGTTAACCTAATATTCACGTGAGCATATGATCTAAACATAGTAATCCAGCTCAGAACATCCCAACAGAATTCTGAAAACACTCAGAAAATAAAAACTTGCACAATGACTTATTCAGTACAGGATGTCTTAATATTGGTCAAGACATCACACATCCTGCATACTGATCTTGCAGAGTCCAGTACATCTGATCATAGCATAATCATTATGTTATGCACACATTCTGAGTTGTACCGGTAAAAACACTCCTTCTGCAGAATTTGTCTTCAAGCCAAAATGTCATGACATCAGTCAGGACATTATCACATCAATCTGGTTTTACCAAAAATTCCAGCCAACACAAAAACACTTACAGCTCTGATATCCAATCACATGCAAGTGCAATCTCAACAAGACAACACGCGTATATAGAATGCGCCAAGAAGACAATTTACGAAGATCTACATGCCGTTGTCTCAAGCATTACAACACATGTTGAAAGTAGAGCTGATTACCTTGAGGGATCCTCCTCAGCACGTCAACACCTCCTCTATGAATTAAAATCCTAATGCCAGTTGTGCATACCACTCCAACATCCCGGGGCACGACACCAACGACTGTTGGGCCCTGAAGAACAAAATTCAAAACATGATTAAAGCCCGGGAAATTGAATTTGACCCCCCTATCGAAACTCCGAACGTGATCAACGCACCAATACCTGGCCATGGTAAAAGCGCCAATGTCATTGGCAATGAGTCATATGTCTTTGATGTGAATGAGCTGACCATTCCCCTGATGACTGTCAAGAAGGATTTGTTACAAGCCGGTTTATTTCCAGGATGTCCTGAAAACTGCAGTTGGTGCGCATCTGAATCCAATGGATGTTCTTGGTTGAAGAGACGTGTTCAATGCATGATAGACAACCGAGAAGTGCTATTCCTAAAAGCTCCATCTGTAGAGAGTCTGTGCGAAGATGTTTCTAAAATCCCGAATATCGAAGACATAAGTGAAGTCATATCAGAAGTCTGGGATACCCTGGGGCAACCAACCAAGTGGGAAGTTTGATTTCATGGTGAAGTATACCGCTTTTGGAAGCTACAAGATTGCAATTGAAGACATTAAGGCAACCGGATGGGGAGATGATTATCCTGAAGAATATGCTGATGTGAACACCATAAGGATTACCTCTGCCGATCCTGCACCTGGAGTGGAACCTCTAATTATTTCCTCACCTAGATCAGTTCCATATTCCTCTAACGAAGCCATACCTTGGAATTATGGAGCCAAAGTTTACTACTATGGTGTCAAGCAAGAGCCACTAACCATTGAAGATAATACAGTTGAAGCTATAAGTCCCGATGTCGATAATATCACTGGATCAAGCAAAGTAACCAGAACCGGAAGAGTATTTTCTCCAGATATCTCTCCTCTAAAAGATACTACTACACCAGTTCGCGTTCCTGCTATTGAAATAACTCCCAAGGCTCGAGGGAAAGAGAAAGTGACTCAACCTGCTCAAACAGAAGTACCAAAGGATGTTGCTGAAAACACCTCCAAGAAAGAAATGGAGGAAATTCTAAAGATCATTAAAAAGAGCGACTACAATGTTGCAGAGCAGTTAGGACAACTTTGTTCAAGATTTCCATGCGAGCTCTGTTGCTGTGCTCCGAGGCTCATGTTAAAGCCTGGTGAAAGTTCTGAAGAATGCTAAAATACTGCAAGACACTTCTGCCGACCAATTTGAAAGTTGTATTGCTAGCCTGACCACATACAATGGTTTGGGCTTTTCTGATGCTGATCTAACCCCTGCCAAAAGAAAACACAACAAATCCTTGAACATCTCTATAGAATTCAAGGGTGCTACGTTATCTCATGTATTGGTGTATACTGGCTCTTCTCTGAATGTCCTGCCAAAGAGTGCTCTCGACCGACTTAATGCTGAAGAAGTGGTCATGAAACCCAGTTACATAAATGTAAGAGCTTTTAATGGTTCGAAAAGAACAGTACTTGGAAAGCTCACCCTACCGATCAAAGTAGGTTCCTAGAATTTTGACTCTACTTTCTTTGTGATGGACATTCGTCCAACTTATTCTTTCCTGCTTGGACGCACTTAAATACATGGGGCAGGTGTTGTTACCTCTACCCTGCGTCAGAAGTTGAAGTACCTAGTGAAGGGGAAGATTGTTACAGTATGCGGAGAAGAAGAATAGATGGTAAGCCATCTACAGTCATTCCAATACATTGAGATGGAAGGCGAATTTGTCGAAACTCCCTGTCAATATTTTTGAAGTAGTTCCACGATTCATGTCTGCCGACTCTCATGTCACTCTTGAGGTAACTAAAGTTCCACCGAAGATGGCCTCATTGAAAGATGCCACAGTTGTAGTCAAAGAAGGAGGTTGTACTATTTGGGGTTAGCTATGCGATTTTTCGTTAAAATCTAACAAGACTGGTTCAGGCTTCAGTACCAAAGGTCAGAAGATGATACACCGTGAACGTGCCAGTGGACCTCCGTTCCATATCAACACAGACGAAGTTCATGCCATAGAAGACGATGTTGGTGACTTCGACATCAACCATTGGATCTTCCCAACTCCTGGAGATGGACTCAACAATTGGACGGCTAAGGATGTTATGCCAATCTCCTTTAGACATGAGTAATTTTTTTCTGTTTTGCGCTTTTTGCTTTTACGCTTCAAACAATAAACTCTAAGCTTAGTGCCTTGCCCCAGGCACCATGACTCGTTTGTGAGGGTTATTATTTGTCATTCACATATTTTCATTCAATAAATCATTGGAATTTTGCATTCAAATATTGTGCTCCCTGTCTTTCTTTTCACTTTTTCAAAAGCTATGTGTTCTTACACACACCCACGTAATAAACTACAAATCCACATTCACTCCCGATCCCGTCGATAACGACTCTAGTATTGCTAAATATGATGTTGATAATCCGATCTACCAAGCCGAAGACGAAGGTGAGGAAGATTGTGAAGTGCCAGGAGAGCTTGTCAGATTGCTACAGTAAGAGGAAAGGGCTATACAGCCACACGAAGAATCGGCCGAGGTTGTGAATCTAGGTACCGACGAAGACCGAAAAGAAATCAAGATAGGAGCGGGTCTTGAGAACAGTGTTAAGGAAAGATTGATTTAGATGCTGCGAGATTACATCGAGATTTTTGCTTGGTCCTACGAAGACATGCCAGGTCTAGATATTGACATTGTGGTACACCGACTACCAACGAAAGAAGGTTTTCTCCGTAGCGTATGTCTGTCAGATATCCCGAAATGTCTGAGAAAATTAAAGCCGAAATTATGAAGCAGTTCAATGCCGATTTCTTAGCCGTTAATTCTTATCCACAATGGGTTGCGAACATGATACCCGTACCTAAGAAGGATGGCAAGGTGCGCATATGTGTAAACTACCGAGATCTGAATAAGGAGAGCCCGAAAGATGATTTTCCGCTTCCATATATTGATGTTCTGGTTGACAACACCGCTCAACATAAAGTTTTCTCTTTCATGGATGGTTTCTCTGGTTATAATTAGATCAAGATGGCACCCAGAGACATGGAAAATACACTTTCGTTACACAATAGGGCACTTTCTGTTACAAAGTCATGTCGTTTGGGTTGAAGAATACTGGCGCAACATATCAGCGTGCTATGGTAGCTTTATTCCATGACATGATCCATCACGAGACAAAGGTCTTCATCGACGACATGATAGCTCGACCACAAACTGAAGAAGAATATCTAGATCATTTGTGTAAGCTGTTTGATAGACTAAAGAAATACAGGCTGAGACTTAATCTGAGCAAATTCACCTTAGGAGTTAGATCCGGAAAACTCTTGGGTTTTGTTGTCAATGGTAAAGGTATTGAAGTTGACCTTGCTAAAGTTAAAGTTATTCAAGAAATTCCAGCTCCCCGTACCGAGAAGGAAGTCAGAGGTTTCTTGCGACGACTGAATTACATTACCATATTCATTGCACATCTAACTGCTACTTGTGATCCAATCTTCAAGTTACTAAAGAAAGATCAACTAGTAAAATGGAACAACGATTTCCAGACAGCTTTTGACAAAATCAAGGAGTACCTACAAGCACCTCTCATCCTGATTACACCATTTGAAGGAAGATCTCTCATCATGTACTTGACAATACTAGAGAACTCAATGGGGTGTGTGTTGGGGCAACATGATGAGTCCGGTCGAAAAGAGTATGCAATATACTACCTTAGCAAAAATTTTACCGACTATGAAACAAGATACTCATAACTCGAGAAAAATTGTAGTGCTTTGGCTTGGGCTGCTCGCTGACTAAGACAGTATATGTTGATTCACTACCTTGTTGATCTCTAAAATAGATCCGATAAAATACATATTCGAGAAACCTGCTCACTCCGGAAGAATAGCAAGATAGAAAATGATCTTGACCGAATACGACATCTAGTATACTACTAAGAAGGCAATCAAGGGAAGTGTAGTAGCTGATCATTTGGCTCATCAAGTTGTAGATGACTACCATTCTATGCATTTCGAGTTCCTAAACGAGGATATTATGCTAGTCACCAATTACGAAGAGCCTGGACCAGATGAAGGACCTGAGCCAGGATCCCGGTCGACCATGGTCTTTGATGGAGCTTCTAACGCACTTGGCAACGGTATTGGAGCCATAATTACATCTCCTAAAAGCGGCCATACACCTTTCATTACCAGATTATGTTTTGACTTCACCAACAATATGGCTGAATACAAAGCATGCATTATGGGTATCAAAGCTGCTATTGACTTGAGGATCAAATTCTTGCAAGTATATGGAGACTCAACTTTGGTGATTAGTTAGATCAAAGGCGAATGGGACACGAAACATCCAAATCTCATTCCATATCGATAACATGTGTTGAATCTGATCCCCTACTTCGATGAAATCACTTTTGAGCATATCCCACGATAAGAGAATCAGTTATTGAGCATATCCCATGATAAGAGAATCAGTTGGCAGGCGCGTTAGCTACCATGTCATCTATTTTTAAAGTCATATGGGACAACGAAGCTCCTCAAATCACTATTGAATGACTAGATGAACCGACATACTGTTGTGAACTTGATATCGAAAGAGTAGAAGAGAAACCTTGGTTCTACGAAGTGAAGAGGTACCTCGAGGTTCAAGTATACCCTAAAGGGGCATCCGTCAATGATAACAGATTCCTAAGAAGATTCTCCGCCAAGTTCTTTCTCAATAACGACGTCTTCTACAAACACAATCATGACTTGGTCTTACTCCGATGTGTAGATCAAAAAACAGCTGAACAAATTATAGAAGAGTTACATGAAGTCGCATTCGGTACTCACTCCAGTGGACATACAATGGTTAAGAAGATTCTTAGAGCAGGTCACTATTGGTCCACTATGGAAGCTGATTGTTATCGCTATGCTCGATCTTGTCACAAATGTCAAATATACGCAGATAAAGTACACATCCCTCCAGTTCCATTGAACGTTCTGACCGCCCCGTGGCCTTTCGTGATGTGGGGTATTAACAAGATCAGAGAAATCAAACCTACCGCTTCTAATGGACGCCGTTTCATCCTCGTTGTTATCGATTACTTTACCAAGTGGGTAGAAGCAACCTCGTTCGCATCTGTTACGAAGAATGTCGTGGCCTGATTCATCAAACATAATCTCATCTGCCGATACGGCGTCCCCGACAGGATTATCATAGACAATGGTACCAATCTCAACAACAAGATGATCACCGAACTCTACATGCAGTTCAAGATAAAGCATCACAACTCTTCTCCATATTGGCCAAAGATGAATGGCGCAATGGAAGTCGCCAACAAGAATCTTAAGAAGATTATACAAAAGATGATAGTGACTTATAAAGATTGGCATGAGATATTGACGTTTTCTCTCCATGTTTATCGCACTTCAATACGAACATCTACAGGGGTAACCCCTTTCTCTCTCGTATATGGTATGGAAGCAGTTCTACCCATCGAGGTTCAGATACCCTCACTTAGAGTACTTAAGGATGCAGAGTTAGACAAAGACGAATGGGTCCAGACTCAACTTGACCAGATCAACTTGATCGATGAGAAACGACTCGCAGCCATTTTCCATGGACAAATATATCAGAAACGCATGATCTGCCTTCAACAAGAAAGTCAACCACCGAGTGCACATTGGCAGTCTAGTAGTCAAGCGCATCCTTCTACCTCAAGGTGATCCCAAGGGCAAATGGACTCACACCTACGAGGGACCATTTGTAGTCAAGACAGTATTTTCCTGCAGAGCCATGATATTAATCATTATGGATGGAGAAAACTTCCCACACCCTGTGAATGCAGACATAGTTAAAAAATACTACGCATAAACGAGACCCGCTAGTTCGATTGGCCTAGGCAACAATAAGGGCGTCCTGGCGAACCAAAAAGGTTCAGGAAAAACTTAAGGACATATATACAAAAAATGTACACCCGGCAAGGCAAAAACCTGCAAAGGCGGCTTGGGAAAAAAGGGTATCTCGATAGACTAAAAACCCGAAAGGGAGGTCTAGGCAAAAGTTAGTGATTAAAGCGTACAACTATGTCTCGTTAAGATCATCTACTTATAGATTCATGATTAAAATGGCGCAGATCAGTTCAATCACCTTCTTCTGGCAGGAAGGAGATGAGATAGTCAAAAATATATGAGCAATAGCAGAGTTGAAACTCGACGAGATTGTTTCCACATAGCTTTTACTATTTTCCAAATGTTTCTGACAATTTCCTCTTATCAGGATATTTGTCTCTTTATACACAAACTGCCTATCTATAGGCTCACTTTTCAAAATCAATACAATTTCCCTTTTCCAGTTCAAATTTTTACTTTTATCTGTTTTGTTCACATAAAGTCCAATGATTTATTTGAATAATTATATGCATCTGACAATAAATACGTATTCACAAATACACGAAAAGCGAACATAAGTAGCAATTACTACAAACTCTAGGAATTGGAGATGACAACCAAAGTCACCAATACACCCCACACTGAGTCATTTTCACAGAAACATCCCCGCAGTATAATCTCTACAATCCCCACAAAGTCATTTTCATATCCCAAAATTTTCCCTCCTACTTCTCAAGACAATTCACAACTCCATACTCAAAGATTTCATAAGAGTTGACCAGACAAACCCTCTCCTAAGCAATCAATCCAAACTAGGGTTTTACTCCTCTCAAGTCAAAATGGATTTCCAATGCTACAAGCGGTCATCATACCTTATCCATCATATACTTCAAGGGATCACCATGTCTAGTTTCAAGCCTAACAAGTCAAATTTGCTCATCCAATTGCTCAGATGGTTGAAAATCAGTTGTATTAGACAAAAAGTCAAATGTGGTCAACATATAGTTAAACTTCATGATTTTTGGTCAAAACCAATATTTTGAAGTAAATTTCATCATTTTATCAAGGGTTGATCATGATTCCTCAAGAAAAGTCAAGATATGATCAAAAGTCAAAGTTTCTAAATTAGGGTTTTTTAGACAAAAGTCAATAGAACTTTGACCAGGCATAACTTTCACATACTTTATCAAAATATTTTTCCACCAAAGCTCATTTTGAAGGGAATTAAATTCTCTACAACTTCATGTCACACAAGCTTTGGCCAAAAATGCTTCATTTGGAAGTTACGGATCAAAACATTATAGGTCCTTTTAAAAGTCAACAAAAAGTCATCTTTTTGAAAAGAAGTTTTCATGAACATGGAAGCTTCAATAAAGATGAAACCAAAATGAGTTTTTATAGGACATATTGATCTTTCTAAAAAGTCCAAGAACACCCAAAAATGTTGAAAATTGAGCAAGATACAAATTGTACAAGTTGGGAATTTTTTAGGAGGTGCATGAAGAGAAATACTCGAGAAAATCAATTTTTTCTAAATGGGCCTAACTTTTCTTGGTTCAAACTTGTTTCTTATCTGAACTAGAACCTCAAAGCCCAAGGTCACGCCTTTTATCTTTTATTTTTATTTATTTTGGATTTTTATTCATATAAAACCAATTTAAATAAAATAAAAGATATAAAATCAAAACATTAAGTGCAAGGTTAATTTTCTCTCATTCTTGAGGTCCAAGCAAGCCATACAAGCTGTCAATTTTGAAATTATTGAGATTGGCAAGAGATTTGATTGAAATTGGCTCAAAAAAGGCAAAATAAAGTTTGATTCCAATCAAATATTTTCACATTGATGAGGATATATTTTCTTATCAATTCTTGACCTAATGCCATCCATTATATATATGCATTGATCTCACATGCATGAGAACGAAAATTCTTGCCTCCAAGAACCCTAAAAAAGCTTCAATAAACCATGTGATATAAGCAACTAGCAGCCACAGTTTTGCACCAATTCAAGGCATTCTAGACATTGCAACGTGTTCCTGGGAGTCCTTTGAATCGTTCCATACCATCACCAAGCCTCGACACGTCCAGAATCCAAAAATCAAAGTCATGGTTTGCATACTCTAAACTAAAAATCGATTTCATGCACTTTTAACATGATTTGATTATATATTTGTGTTCCTGATGCTATTTCGAAGCTTTCTGCATGGTTAGATTTAAGTTTGAGTACAGGTATACGAATCTGCCATGGCTAGGGTTCCAAGCTTGACATCAGGGCTTTGCGAATTAGGAAAAATTGGACGAAACCAATGACTCCATCATACTCAGAGGATCAAACCGAGTTGATCCATGGCCTCATAACTCATTTATCGTTTGTATTTTTCTAGTTTGATTCTTGCAGGGATTTAGCTATAGGAACGACCTGTAGGTAAAGGCTATAGCAACAGATGAAAACCCCCTTGGCGCGTTTTTTATTTTCACATTCAGAAATTTATTTCTCTTATAATCTATTTGTTCTATTTTGCTAACATAAATGCAATCTTGGTCTAGTGGTAAGGCAGCGCGCATATGAAGGCAAGGGCAGGGGTTCGATCCCTGGCTCTGTCCATTATTTTTACTCCTTTGCAAAACTAACCTATTTTCTTATTTTTCTTCATATTTTCTAAATCCATTTAATTTCTTTTCAAAATTTTGTTTAACACAATAAAAAATATTTCTTTTCATAATTAGGTTAGAAAAACTCAAATTTAATTTTTTCATCAAAAAAATATTATTTTTCACTCATTTTTTATTTTTATTGTTTATTAATAGAAAATTAACTTATAATAACTTTTTCCATATCAAATTAATCCAGAAAATTCCCAAAAATATTTTTCTAATTTAATTAAGTTTACTAACCCTAAAACTTTTTTTCCTAACTCAAATTTTTTCTTTTTACTAACATTATGTTCTATTATTTACAATTCGATTCTTCTTGCAAAATTATTTCTAACTGTTCACAGGTTGTAATGGCTAGGACTTTAATTTCTCACATTTTTCTAATATTATGTAACTGCTCATGGGATGTAACAGTTTAATTAGGATTTACTTTCTACAATCCTATATTATGTATCTTCCCCAAAGCCATGTAATAGTCTAGGGTTTATTTTCCGCACTTTACTTTCTGCAATTGACTTTCTGCACATATTTAACTGCTAGTAACCAGTTGTGTATGGAAAGATTGAATCAAGCAACGTAGATCACTTCTAACACAAGATAAATATCTGAATACAACACACTTTTCACACATGCACCCACCTTAGGGTATCCTCTCCTGTTGCCTTTCGAATACATGGTCATGTCCCTCGAACGTGGGGATATCTTAGCTAAGACGCTTACAAACATATCATCATAGTCCCTTCGGTACGAAGATCATAGTCCCTCGATGACCCTCGATGTTGCCTACGAATACATGATCTTGTCCCTCATTTGTTGCCTACAAAAAGTGATGATCGTCCCTACAAATATGCTAAGGTATCCCTACATGTTGCCTTCTATGACCATACGATGACCCTTCAAATGTCTCTTTACATCCAACAGATAAAGTTACCTACCAACTAATGGTATGGATAGCGCTACCCTAAAGGAAAGCAAAATAACATGGAAACGACCATTCTGAGTAGGTAATAAGACTCTTTTTCTTGCTCCAATCAATTCGAAAATACTTTTCACACCTCACACTATTTTCAAAAACTTTTCAAACACTTTGTATACATTCCAGCGTGAATCATTACAAAGTTAAACACTTTTCCAAAACAAAACATTTCCAAACACTTCGTGTACATTCCAGCAAGAATCATTACGGATTCCAAGCGAAATGCTTTTCAAAAACATTTTTTCAAACACACACACAAAAAAGAAATTTATAAAGCGAGCTAAGAAATTAAGAGCCCGTAGATAACTACGAATGGAAAGGGTGCTAATACCTTCCCTTTTCATAACTGCCTCCCGTACTCAAAATCTAACGAAGATCTTTTCCTATACTTTTCGCCTTCCCTTAATTGGATAAAAGAAAAGTCAGTGGCGACTCTTGCTATCCGCAACATTTGCGATAAAATGCAAAAGAAACAAGTCGGGCTTTCCCACCATACGTAATCGGCGATTGCTAGGAGACACCCTAAAGAGAGGCTACCTTAGGGTTTTTAGATCACTTTATTTCTTTTTGTTTGACTTGTTTGCTTTATCTTAAGGGTTGCTTGGGTATTATACTTGTGGGGGATCCTACACCCGGATCCAGGTTTCCTTAGGTAAGTAGCAATAAATCGTCGCGACCGTTAGGTGTATACCGAAATGGTCAAAATGATGGCTACGTTAGTGCGACACTTTGGATGTCCCGATGCTCCTCATGTTCAGTTGAGGAGTATTTGGCATCTGCGTGGTGTCATAAGCACTAACTCAACTTTTAGAACCCAAATTGACCCATCTTGGCCATAGAAGGTAGTGAGATGGCCGGCTTCGGTGCAGACTGAGGTTTATTGATACTCGATGCTACTCACATTAAGATTCGACTTTCAGGATGTTTCAGTCGACCACTTGGTAGTCGTATTGAAATAAAGCCTACGAGAAAGATCAATGATATGAGATTCCTAGAACCCGATTAGTATTATAGGACAGGTTGGACCCACTTAAACTCTAGTAGGATAGACACCTATACCTCATGCAAGCCTTAAACCTAGGGCTATTGTGAGAATTTCTTGTGCTTGCTACTTGTTTTAAACATGACATCATAACATCATATCATTTCTAACTATTTCAAGGACCTAGGGATTTATCTTTGCTATGTTTTGTAGGAGTTATGGCTTTTAGGAAGAATATCTGAATCAACTTCATGGGTATACCTTCTCAACTCAAAGAATTAATATTAGAAGTTCCCGATCATGCTCCGTTTATCAAAAGACATGGCTATCTGTTTCACTTGGTTATCTCCGATTTTGAAGAAGATATGATGCATGTCGTATTCCAGTTCTTCGATCTGAAACATCACTGCTTTACATTCCCAGATAATCAGTTGGTGCCTATATTAAAAGAGTTCCCTAAGATACTTGGGATACCTATCCTTGAACAAATACCATTCACCGGTTCATAAAAATCTCCAAAATACAAAGACATCGCATCAACGTTACATCTAAAGCGATCAGACATTGAAGCTAATTGGGAAACAAGAAGCGGAGTTAAGGGTTTGCTTGCTATGTTTCTGATAAAGAAACCTCGAGAATTCCTAAAGGATATGAGTTTCCATGCATTCGAAGACATTTTGGCCTTGCTAATCTATGGCTTGTTTCTATTTCCTAACCCCGACCAGTTCATAGACGTAAATGCCATCAAGATATTCCTCACTCGTAATATTGTGCCTACCTTACTTGGAAACATTTTGCATTCTCTCCACACTCGTACTAGGAAAAGACAAGGAAATCTCATGTGTTGCATAACGTTACTTTCTAGGTGGTTTATTTCGCACCTTCCTCAATCAGTAATGAAGAACGAGCAAAGATTGAAGTGGTCTCAAAGGTTGATGTCACTCTCTCATTCAAATATCCATTGGTGTCTTTTTCCTCAAAAGGACTTCACTTTCATTGAGCGTTGTGGGGAATTCCCTAATGTACCACTCCTTGGTATAAGGGGAGGTATCACTTACAACCCTTCTCTAGCTCTACGTCAGTTTGGTTATGCTCGAAAAAATGGTTATCATGATATGCTTCTCCAAGACATTGTGTTTGACTACGACAACGATCTCCAGAACTACCGTTGAAGATTTGTGCACGCTTGGGGCATGGTAAAGAAGACTGATACCAAGACCTTGGGGCACAAAAATTGCATTCTTTGGGAACCTTACCTCAAATGGGTGCGAGCTATAGCTCAAAACCTCATGATGCCGTTTACAACTGTTCTACCAGTGGTTATGGAACTTGTTGTTGTAGGTGACGAACCCTACACCATTCTTCATCCAGACATGCCTACTAATTTCGAAGATTTGAAGAGATCCTGGATTCAACTTAAAAAAGAAAGGGATACATTCGAAGCTCAGTGCTACACAAGCGAGAAGAAGATATTAGAATTGACGAAGCTACTTCACGAGGAGAGAAGCATCAATACCTACTTCAATACAAAAAGGAAGCACCCATGGGAGACCTAAGCTCTAGGAATTTCTTTTTATCTGCTTAAAATTTCTTTTGTACTTGCTAAAATTAAACTAATAAAAAGTTTTTTCGTGCTTGTTTGACAAATTTAAACTCCTAAGGTCCTTGAAAACATTGCATTGCATAACATCACATATCATGGCATAACATTTCATAGCAGGTACATTGAAGACCGGTTCTCTCATTTTCTCGCTGTTTATTTCAGCAAAAATGGCTCTTAAACAGACTGTCAAAGATCTCCAGGCTCAGAACGCCCAATTCCAGGAGATGTTCACCAATTTTGGCCCAAGGCCAGAAAGATCTGAAGAAGCTCGTCACCAGAAAGAAGAATATTCTCAACATGGGAAGAAATCACAAGGGTTTAGTCAAGGTGGTCAAACAACTCGAATTCTTAGATAAGAGCGGTGAAACTGAGGGAAGCATAAAAAATAATGAAGGAAGCCATCATGAGTTTGAAAATGAAGAAGAAGACTATGTGAGTGAGCAGTATCCTGACAATGGAAAATACAAGCAACTTGAAGACCGTCTGAATGCTGTGGAAAATATGAAAATGTCAGGGTTGAACTTTGATGATCCGAGTCTTGTTCCTGGTGTGGTAATTCCCCGCAAGTTCAAAGTTCCTACCTTTGCCAAGTATGATGGCATCTCTTTCCCGAAGATACATCTGAAGTCCCATGTTCAAAAGATCCATTTATTTCAAGAGAGTTTATCCGGAACTTAGTTGGAGTGGTATTATCAGTTAGAAAGTACCCACATTCATACCTGGAATGACTTAGCAGATGCTTTCTACAAGCAGTACCAGTACAATGCTGAATTGACACCTATCCTCATGCAACTACAGAGCATGTCTATGGGTCGTGACGAGAAGTTTAAAGAATATGCCCAGAAATGGAGAGATTTAGCAGGAAGAGTTCAACCAACTTTGTCCAATAGGCCCATTCTTCAATCATCTGATTGGAAACTCTTCAGCCGGATTCACCGAGCTGATATTGACAGGCGAACATATCGAAGCTGGAATCAAGAGAGGGAAAATACAAGTAGAGTCATCTTCAAATGCTGCGAAGGGATCTTTTGTTGGTAAGAAAGAAGCCAATGCAGTGTATGGTCAAAAGAGCTGTGACAAAGATGATCGCAATCAATCTGTGGGGGCAGTCGTGATCTCCAACCCCACACCAGCGCAACCTCAACGGGATAACTCGCGTATGCAAAACGCGCCACGAAGACAGTTTACAAAGATTAACATGTCATTGTCTCAAGCATTGCGACACATGTTGAAATCAAAGATGATTACTTTGAGGGATCCTCCTCAACACATCAACACTTCCTCTCCAAAGTACAATCGTAATGCAAGGTGCGCATTCCACTCCAACAGCCCAGGCCACGACACCATCAACTGTTGGGCCCCGAAGAACCAGATTCAAGACATGATAGAAGCAAGGGAAACTGAATTTGATCCTCTTGTCGAAACTCCGAATGTGATCAACGCATCAATGCCTGACTATGGTAAAAGTGCCAATGCTATTGACAATGACTCCTACGTTTATAATGTGAACAAGCTGACTATTCCTCTAATGTATGTTAAGAAAGAATTGTTGCAAGCCGGTGTATTTCTAGGATGCCCTGATAACTGTCATTGGTGTGCATCTGAATTTGATGGATGTGCCTGGTTGAAAAGGCGTATTCAATGCATGATGGACAACTGAGAAGTGTTATTTCTGAAACCTCCATCTGTGGAGAATCTTTGTGAAAACATTTCTAAAAATATGAAGATCGAAGATATCCATGCTAGCTTTTAAATGTTGGGACAAACTCCGTCCAAGAAGAATTCATTGGAAACCCCCTGTCAAGCTTTTAAAGCAACTCCATGAGTCATGCCTGTTCATTCTCCTGTCACTCCTGAAATTACTAGAGTTCACCGAAGATGGCCTCACTAAATGACGCCAAAGCTGCGGTTGAAGAAAGAGACTACACTATTTGGGGTCAGCTCCCCGATTTTCCATTCAAATCTAACAAGACTGGTTTAGGCTTCACTATCAAAGGTCATAAGATGATACGCTGCGAACGTGCCGACAAACTTCCTTTCCACATCAACAAAAGAAGAGTCCATGCTATAGAAGACGACGGCGGCGACTTCGACATCAACAATTGGATCTTCCCAACTCCAAACGATGGACTCAACAATTGGACAAACTCCGTCCAAGATATCCATCTGATAAATGTTGGGAAAAACTCTGTCCAAGATATCCATGCTAGCTCTGCTATTATGCTCTGAGGCTCATGATAAAGCCTTAGTAAAGTTTTTGAAGAATGCTCACATTTCGCAAGATAATACCGCTGATCAATTCGAAGGTTGTATTGCTAGCCTGACCGCCAACAATGGTTTAGGTTTCTCTTATGCTGATTTAACTCCCGCCGGAAGGAAACACAACAAAGCCTTGCACATCTCCATTGAATGCAAAGGCACTACATTGTCTCACGTATTGGTGGATACTGGTTCTGCTCTGAATGTTCTTCCGAAGAGAGCTCTCGACCAACTTAATGCTAAAGAAGTGGTCATGAAGCCCAGTGACATAATCGTAAGAGCTTTTGATGGTTCGAAAAGAACAGTACTTGGAGAGCTCAACCTGCCAGTTAAAGTCGGTTCCCAGACTTTTGACTCTACTTTCTTTGTCATGGACATTCGTCCAACTTATTCTTGCCTACTCGGACGCCCTTGGATACATGGGGCAGGCGCTGTCACCTCTACCCTACGTCAGAAGTTGAAGTACCCAATGAAGGGGAAGATTGTTACAGTATGCGGTGAAGAAGAATATATGGTAAGCCATCTGCAGTCACTCCGATACATCGAAATGGAAGATGAATTCATTGGAAACCCCCTGTCAAGCTTTTAAAGCAACTCCATGAGTCATGCCTGTTCACTCTCCTGTCACTCCTGAAATTACTAGAGTTCCACCGAAGATGGCCTCATTGAATGACGCCAAAGCTGCGGTTGAAGAAAGAGACTACACTATTTGGGGTCAGCTCCCCGATTTTCCATTCAAATCTGACAAGACTGGTTTAGGCTTCACTATCAAAGGTCATAAGATGATACGCTGCGAACGTGCCGACAAACTTCCTTTCCACATCAACAAAAGCAGAGTCCATGCTATAGAAGACGACGACGGCGACTTCGACATCAACAATTGGATCTTCTCAAGTCCAAACGATGGACTCAAAAATTGGAAGACTAAAGATGTTATACCAATCTCCTTTAGACAGGAGTAATTACTTTTTTTGTTATGCTTTTCGCTTTTTTATGCTTTCGAACAATAAACTTTAAGCCTAGTGCCTTGCCCAGGGCACCGCGGCTCGATTGTGAGGGTTGTTATTTGTCATTCGTATATTTTCATTCAATAAATCATTGGAATTTTGCATTTAAATATTGTACTCTTTATTTTCCTTTTACTTTATCACCCTTTCAAAAAGCTATGTGTTCTTACACACACCCACATGATACACTGCAGATTCACTAAGAGTCCCGTCGATAACAACTCTGCTATTGCTAAATATGACTTCGACAATCCGATCTACCAAGCCAAAGACGAAGGTGAGGAAGATTGTGAGGTGCCATGATAACTTGCCAGGCTACTACAACAGGAAGAATAGGTTATACAGCCACACGAGGAGTAAGTCGAGGTTGTGAATCTAGGTATTGACAAAGACAGAAAGGAAATCAACATAGGAGCAGGTCTTGAGAGCAATGTCAAAGAGAGATTGGTCCAGATGCTGCGAGACTATATCGAGATTTTTTCTTGGTCCTACGAAGACATAACAGGTTTAGACATTGACATTGTGGTACACCGACTACCAACGAAAGAAGGTTTTCTCCCTGTGAAGCAGAAGTTTCGTTGTATGCGTCTTGAGATGTCTGAGAAAATCAAAGCCGAAGTTATGAAACAGTTCAATGTCGGTTTCCTAGCCGTTACTTCTTATCCACAGTGGGTTGCAAACATGGTGCCTGTACCTAAGAAGGATGGAAAAGTGGGTATGTGTGTGGACTATAGAGATCTTAACAGAGCAAGCTTGAAAGACAATTTCCCACTTCCATATATTGATGTTTTGGTTGATAACACCGCTCAACACAAGGTTTTCTCCTTCATGGATGGCTTCTCCGGTTACAATCTGATCAAAATGGTTCCCATTGACATGGAAAAGACTACTTTCGTTACACAATGGGGCACATTATGTTACAAAGTCATGTCGTTCGGACTGAAGAACGATGGCACCACATGGTAGCTTTATTCCATGACATGATTCATCACGAGATAGAGGTCTACGTCGACGACATGATAGCTCGATCACAAACTGAAGAAGAACATCTCGATCATTTGCGAAAGCTATTTGATAGAATGAAGAAATACAGACTAAGACTTAATCCTAATAAGTGCACCTTTGGAGTCAGATCCGGTAAACTCCTGGGATACGTTATCAGTGGTAAAGGTATTGAAGTTGACCCTGCCAAGGTTAAAGTTATTCAAGAAATTCCAGCTCCCTGTACCAAGAAGGAAGTCAGAGGTTTCATGGGACGACTAAACTACATTGCCAGATTCATTGCACATCTAACTTCTACTTGTGAGCCAGTCTTCAAGTTACTGAAGAAAGAACAAGTAGTGAAATGGAACGACGATTGTCAGACAACTTTTGACAAAATTAAGGAGTACCTACAAAATCCTCCTATCCTGATACCACCAGTCAAAGAAAAACCTCTTATCATGTACTTAACAGTATTATAGAACTCAATGGGGTGTGTGTTGGGCCAACATGACGAGTTTGGTCGAAAAGAGTATGCAATATACTACCTTAGCAAAATTTTTACCGACTGTGAAACAAGATACTCACAACTTGAGAAGACTTGCAGCGCTTTGGCTTAGGCTACTCACCGACAAAGACGGTATATGTTGACTCACACTACCTTGTTGATCTCTAAGATGGATCCGATAAAATACATATTCGAGAAACCTGCTCTCTCCATAAGAATAGCAAGATGGAAAATGATCTTGATCGAATACGAAATCCAGTATACTACTCAGTCAAGCCGTAGATGACTACCAGTCTATGCATTTCGAGTTTCCAGATGAGGATATTATGTTAGTCACTGATCCCGATGGACCATGGTCTTTGATGGATCCTCAAACGCACTTGGCAATGGTATTGGCGCCATCATTACATCTCCTACAGGCGGACACACGCCTTTCACCGCCAGACTATGTTTCGACTGCACCAACAACATGGCCAAATATGAAGCATGCATCATGGGTATCAAAGCTGCTATTGACTTAAGAATCAAATTCTTGCAAGTGTATGGAGACTCAGATTTGGTGATCAGTCAAATTAAAGGCGATGGAGATACGAAGCATCCGAATTTCATTCCAAATCGAGAGTATGTGTTGAATCTGATCCCTTACTTCGAAGAAATCACTTTTGATCACATCCAGCGAGAAGAGAATCAGTTGGAAGACGCATTAGCTACCATGTCATCTATGTTCAAGGTCAGATGGGACAACGAAGCTCCCAAAATTACTATTGAAAGACTAGACGAACTAGCATACTGTTGTGAGCTTGATACTAGAGGAACAGAAGAGAAACCTTAGTTCTACGAAGTGAAGAGGTATCTCGAGGCTCAAGAATATCCCGCAGGGGCATCTGTCAATAATAAGAAGTTCTTAGGAAGATTCACCTCTAAATTCTTTCTCAGCAACGACATCTATTACAAGCGTAATCACAACTTGTGCTTACTTTGCTGTGTAGATCAGAAAACAGCGAAACGAATCATGGAAGAGTTACATGAAGGCGCATTCGGTACCCACTCCAACGGACATATAATGGCTAAGAAGATTCTAAGAGAAAGTTACTATTGGTCCACCATGGAAGCTGATAGTTACTGCTATGTTCGATCTTGTCACGAATGCCAGATATACGCAGACAAAGTGCACATACCTCCAGTCCCATTGAATGTTCTGACCACTCCGTGGCCTTTCGCAATATGGGGCATTGACATGATTGGAGAGATCAAACCCAACTCTTCCAATGGACATCGTTTCATCCTTGTTGCTATTGATTACTTTACCAAATGGGTAGAAGCAACATCGTTCGCATCTGTTACCAAGAATGTTGTGGCTTGATTCATCAAGCATAATCTTATTTGTCGGTATGGCATCCTCGAAAGGATTATCACGGACAATGGTACCAATCTCAACAACAAAATGATCATCGAACTCTACATGCAGTTCAAGATTAAGCATCACAACTCTTCTCCATATCGGCAAAAAATGAACGGCACAGTGGAAGCCGCCAACAAGAATCTCAAGAAGATCATACAGAAGATGATAGTGACCTATAAGGATTGGCATGAGATGTTACTATTTTCTCTCCACGGTTATCGCTCTACAATACGAACATCTATAGGGGCAACCCCTTTCTCTCTCGTATATGGTATGGAAGCAGTCCTACCTATCGAGGTTCAGATACCCTCAATTAGAGTACTCCAGGACGTAGAGTTAGACAAAGCCGAATGGGTCCAGACTCGCCTTGACCAGATAAACTTGATCGACGAAAAACGGCTCGCAGCCATCTGACATGGACAAGTATACCAGAAGCGAATGAGCAGAGCATTCAATAAAAAATTCAAGCACTGAGTCTACCAAGTCGGTGATCTAGCAGTCAAGTGCATCATTCTTCCACAAGGTGACCCTAGGGGAAAATGAACTTCCACCTATGAGGGACCATTTGTAGTCAAAACAGTATTTTCCGACGGAGCTATGATACTAAGCACTATGGATGGAGAAGACTTCCCGCACCCTGTGAACGCAGACGCAGTCAAAAAATACTACGCATAAACGAGACCCGCTAGGTTGACTGGCCTAGGCAAAAATAAGGGCATCCTGGAAAACCAAAAAGGTTCCGGCAAAAGTTAAGGATATATATACAAAAATGTACACCTGACAAGTCGAAAATCTACAAAGGCGGCTTGTGCAAAAAAGGGTATCCGGTAGACTGAAAAACCGAAAGGGAGGTATAGGCAAAAGTTATGGATTTAACCGTACGACTATGTCTCATCCAGATCACCTACTTACATACTACACTACTATCAGCTTCAAGATTCAAATGGCGCAAATCAGTTCAATCACTTTCTTCTAACAACAAGGAGATGAGATAGTCGAAAATATATGAGCAATATCATAGTTGAAACTCGACAAGAATGTTTCCACATAGCTTTTTATTGTTTTGTTTGCATAAAGTCCAATGACTGTTTTGAATGAATATATGCATCTGACAATAAAAACCTATTCACAAACATATGAAAAGCGAACAGAAACAATAATTACTACAGGCTCTAGGAATTGAGATGACGACTAAAGTCACCAATACATCCCCACAGAGTCACTTTCACAAGAAATACCTCCACAGGATCATATCTACAATCCCTACAGAGCCATCTCTCTCCCTACAAAGACATATCTTCTCCAACGAAGTATTACATTATCATCTCCTCCCAAAAGTGTTCAAACACTTCAACTTCATCACATTAGTCCCCGAGCAGTGATTCTATCAGATTCAACTTCATCATATTAGTCCCCGAGCAATGACCTATCATCCTTATCACATTAGTCCCCGAGCAGTGATCCTATCAGATTCAACTTCATCACATTAGTCCCCGAGCAGTGATTCTATCAGCTTCAACTTCATCACGTTAATCCCCGGGCGGTGATCCTATATATTCATCACGTTAGTCCCCGAGCAGTGATCTTATCAAACTTATCTACATTCTCAAGTCATCACATTAAATTGGTCCCCAAGCAGTAACACATCAACCAATTACATCAGTCTCCAAGCAGTAACAGGTTATTCCATATCACATTGTCCCCCAACAAGGTCTATACACAAGATATTCATCCTCAGCTGAGTATTTCTCAATGATTATCATTCCCCCAACAACAACAATATCCAGAATCGAAACTTGGTCAGATAGTACATCGGAGGAATACACATCTCTCCCCCGGTCAGGGTCTTCAACAACTTCATCCCCAAGAAGAGATTAAAGATCTCTAGCAGAACGTTCCTATCTTCCTCAAGATGGATATGTTTCGAAATACCACAACATCTACATTCATACATTATTCATAAAAATCATAACATTGTTATACAGTCGCATGCATCATAATCTGCATAGAACTAACCATATCCTGTCAAGATTTATTTCCCCAGTAGGTAAAATCTATTTTTCAAACGGAAGGTCAAAGATTAATACACAAAAAAAGACGGGTGAACTATCTGAACGACCATGCAAATTATTTCTAGACAGCAGGTCAAAGATTAATACCCGAAACAAGACGGGAGAACTATCTAAACGACCATACGAATTATTTCCAAACAACAATTCATGGATTAACACCCAAAACAAGACCGGAAAACTATCTGCATGTTGACAACTATTCATCTCAGAAATAGCCAAGACAAAGGTTTATTATGACTCTCTCTTATTGTCAACCGCCCCGGATGGCATCCTTGAGCCCATCTCCGACTACACATCTTCATCTCTCCGGATGACATCTTTATGCCCATCTCTAATTTTTATTTCATCCAAAAGACAAATATAGAGTCTAGCGTACGACTCACTCTCCACCATCAGCTTCTCCAAATGGCATCTATAAGCCCATTCCAGCGCATTATCAACTGACAATCCCATTCCATAAAACAACGAGTGCAAATTTTCAGGTGTACTCGAGTGTTCAATCATCTTCTACCTTCAGGTCACGAAAGGCAAGCATACCAATCTAACCCTTCTAGTACAAGAAGATTGAACAGGGGAAACTGTCATACCCAAAAAATTTCCCTCCTACTTCTTAAGACAATTTACAACTCCATACTCAAAGATTTCACAAGGGTTGACCAAACAAACCCTCTCCTAAGCAATCAATCCAAACTAGGGTTTTGCTCCTCTCAAGTCAAAATGGATTTTCAATGCTAAAAGTGGTCATCATACCTCATCATATGCTTCAAGGGATCCCCATTTCAAGTTTCAAGCCTTACAAGTCAAATTTGCTCATCTAATTGCTCAGATGGTTGAAAATCAGCTATATTGCACAAAAAGTCAACTGTGGTCAACATACAGTCAAACTTCATAATTTTTTGTCGAAGCCAATATTTTGAAGTAATATTCATCATTTGATCAAGGGTTGATCATGATTCCTCAAGAAAAGTCAAGATTTGATCAAAAGTCAAAGTTTCTAAATTAGGGGTTTTTAGACAAAAGTCAACTGAACTTTGACCAGGCATAACTTTCACATATTTATAATAAATTTTTCCACCAAAGCACATTTTGAAGGGAATTCAATTCTCTCCAACTTCATGTCTCACAAGCTTTGGCCAAAAATGCTTCATTTAGAAGTTATGGATCAAAACATTACAGGTCCTTTTAAAAGACAACAAAAAGTCATCTTTTTGAAAATAAGTTTTCATGAACATGGAGGTTTCAAGAAAGATGAATCCAAACGTATTGTTTATATGACATCTTGAGCTTTCTAAAAAGTCCATGAACACCCAAAAATGTTGAAAATTGAGAAAGATACAACTTGTACAAGTTGAGCATTTTTGAGGAGGTGCATGAAGAGAAATACTTGAGAAAATCAAATTATTTCTAAATGGGCCTAACTTTTCTTGGTTCAAACTTGTTTCTTATCTGAACTAGAATCTCTAAGCCCAAGGCCACGCCTTTTTACTCATGTTTTATTTTTATTGTTAATTAATCGAAAGTTAACTTATAATCACTTTTTCCATATCAAATTAATCTAGAAAATTCCCAAAAATATTTTTCTAATTTAATTAAGTTTACTAACCCTAAAACTTTTTTTCCTAACTCAAATTTTTTCTGTTTACTAACATTATGTTCTATTATTTACAATTCGATTCTTCTCGCGAAATTATTTTTAACTGTCACAGGTTGTAATGGCTAGGTCTTTAATTTCTCGCATTTTTTCTAATATTATGTAACTCCTCATGGGATGTAACAGTTTAATTAGGATTTACTTTATGCACTCCTATATGATGTATCTTCCCCAAAGCCATGTAATAGTCTAGGGTTTATTTTCCGCACTTAAATTTCCGCAATTTACTTTCTGCACATATTTAACTGCTAGTAACCAGTTGTGTATGGAAAGATTGAATCAAGAAACGTAGATCACTTCTAACACAAGATAAATATCTGAATACAACACACTTTTCACACATGCACTCACCTTAGGGTATCCTCTCCTGTTGCCTTTCGAATACATGGTCATGTCCCTCGAACGTGGGGATATCTTAGCTAAGATGCTTATAAACATATCATCATAGTCCCTTCGGTACAAAGATCATAGTCCCTCGATGACCATCGATGTTGCCTACGAATACATGATCTCGTCCCTCGATTGTTGCCTACGAAAAGTGATGATCGTCCCTACGAATATGCTAAGGTATCCCTACATGTTGCCTTCTATGAACATACGATGACCCTTCGAATGTCCCTTTACATCCAACGGATAGAGTTACCTACCAACTAATGGCATGGATAGCTCTACCCTAAAGGAAAGAAAAATAACATGGAAACGACCATTCTGAGTAGGTAATAAGACTCTTTTGCTTGCTCCAATCAATTCAAAAATACTTTTCACACCTCACACTATTTTCAAAAACTTTTCAAACACTTTGTATACATTCCAAAACAAAACATTTCCAAACAGTTCATATACATTCCAGCGAGAATCATTATGAAGTCATAGAGAAATGCTTTTCAAAAACATTTTTTCAGACACACACACAAAAAAGATATTTATAAAGTGAGCTAAGCAATTAAGAGCATGTAGGTAACTACGGAAGGAAAGGGTATTAATACCTTCCCTTTTCATAACTGCCTCTCATACTAAGAATCTAGTGAAGGGTCTTTTCCTGTTCTTTTCGCCTTCCCTTAATTGGATAAAAGAAAAGTCGGTGGCAACTCTTGCTATCCGCAACATTTGCGATAAAATGCAAAACAAACAAGTCAGTTCTCCCACCGTATTACAGTCATTTTCACATAAACATCCCTACAGGATAATCTCTACGATCCCCACAGAGCCATCGCCCCCTGACATAGACGAATCTTATCAAACAAGATTACTACTCTCTTTTCAACACTTTTATTCATCACATTATTCCCCGAGCAGTGATCCTATCAACATCATCACGTTAGTCCCCGAGCAGTGATCCTATCAACATCATTACATTAGTCCTTGAGCAGTGATTCTATCAACCTTATCACATTAGTCACCGAGTAGTGATCCTATCAACCTTATCACATTAGTCCTCGTGCAACGATTATATATATATTCTCAACTCATCACGTTAGTCCCCGATCAGTGATCATCTACGTTGTCACGTCAGTCCCCGCACATTGATTATCTATATCCTCAACTCATCACGCTAGTCCCGGAGTAGTGATCATCTACATTGTCACGTCAGTCCCCGCGCAATGAACGTCAATCTTGTTACATTGGTCCCCAAGAAGTAACCCACCATCAATCAACTTATTATGTCAGTCTCCGAGCGATAATAGGTTATACAAGATCACATTATTCCCCCGGCAAGATTCGCACACCAGATATTCATCCCCAGCTGAGTATCTCTCAAAGATTATCATTCCCCAACAGCATCAATATCCAGACTCGAAACTTGGTCAGATAGTGCATCGGAGGAATCTACATCTCTTTTATCCTCAGTCAGGATCTTCATCCCCAAGCAGAAATCAAAGATCCCCAGCAGAACGTTCCTATCTTCTTCAAAATGGATATGTTTTGAAATACCACAACATATACATTCATACATTATTCATAAAAGTCATAACATGTGCATATATCATTCACGAGCATTATCATATACTCGCATGCATCATAATCTACATAGAACTAACCATATCCTTTCAAGTTAAATTTCCCCAACAGGTGAAAGTTATCTTCCTAAGAGAAGGTCAAGGATTAATACCCGAAACAAGACGGGAAAACTATTTGAACGACCAGACGGGTTTACCAATAGAAAGTAGGATACATATTAATACCCAAAATAGGACGGGAAAGCTATCTATAGCCTGATGAATAATCACTTCAGATACAGCCAAGACGAAGGTTTATTCTGAATCTCTCTTACTCCAGATGGTATCTTTAAGCCAATCTTTGGCTACACGTCGATATCTCTCCACCTGTAGAATATTGCATATATGGTTAAAGATCAAGGCATACCAGAAATATTATTCAAAGAGGAACATAGATTCTAACGTACGACTCACCCCCCAGCACCATCTCCTTCAGATGGCATCTTTAATCCCATTCTAACACATTGTGAATTGGCGATCTCATTCCATATGCTAGCGAGTGCAAATTTTCAGGTGTACTCGAGTGTTTAATCATCTTTTAAGTTAAGGTCATGAAAGGCAAGCATACCAATCTAACCCTTCAGGTACAAGAAGATTGAATAGGGGCAATTGTTATACCCCAAAATTTGCCCTCCTATACTCAAGAACTTCTCAAGGGTTGACCAAATGAACCCCCTCCTAAGCAATCAACCCAAACTAGGGTTTTGACTCTCTCAAGTCAAAGATGATTTCTAATGCCTAAAGTGGTCATCATACCTCCTCATATGTCTCAAGGTATCACCATGTAAAAAATTTAAGCCTCACAGCTCAAGTTTGCTCAGTCAATTGCTCAGATGATTGAAAATTAGTTGTATTGGACAAAAAGTCAATTGTGGTCAACATACAGTCAAACTTTATCATTTTTGGTCAACATCGAATTTTGAAGTCACATTCATCATTTGATCAAGGTTTACTCATGATTCATCAAGAAAACTCAAGATTTGATCAAAAGTCAAAGTTTCTAAATTAAGGTTTTTGGACAAAAAGTCACTAGAACTTTAACCAGTCATAACTTTCACATACTTTATCAATTTTTTTTTAACAAAGCTCATTTAAAAGAAAATTCAATTATCTACAACTTCATGCCTAACAAGCTTTGGCCAAAAATCCTTCATTTGAGAGTTATGGATCAAGACATTATAGGTCCTTCTAAAAGTCAACAAAAAGTCATATTTTTGCAAAAAAGTGTACATGAACATGGAAAAATCAATGAAGATGAAACCAAAAGAGTCATTGTTGTTGCCCTAATTGTGAAGGGAAACCTTGGGGTTGTGCTACTTTAAAAGATGATCTCCAGACTTTGAAGCGTTTGGGTTTATTTGAAGAGGGAGAAATAGTTGTTCTTGTTGATAGAAAGAAGAATGCTGAGGTGTTGAGTGCTTTTTTGGAACTTTATGATGCAGAGGATGAGATTATTGTTTACAAAGGAATAGCTAAGCATGGATAACGATCTAAAGAAACTCTGAAGTTAGAATGTGATCCAGATGTTTTCCGAAGTGCTGCTGGTTATCTTGATCCTACTCTTCCAGGAGTCAATTCCATTGTCGAAGATGGAGCAGAGCAAGAAATGCCCAACTTTGTGACGCATGGAACCAGATTTTGTAATTGGATTGCTATTGACATCCCCATTTGCATTCACATGTCTAAGTAATTCACTTTTTCTTATTTAAATTTTCAAATAATGATCATTTCACTCTGCCCAAGGTGAAAGTGATGTTGTATGGGCAAAATCTATTTGTTTTGAAATTTAAGATCATAAATAAAAGTTTGTTTTTCATTCCAAATTGAGTCTTTTTATTTTCTTCTTTTTCTTGAAAAATGGTAATAAAAAAACCATTCACGAAAAATAATAATCGAATAGAATCTGCATAATCCCTTGTCACATGTGTCAGTTTCTAAAATCGATCATAAACATATGTGCAGATTAATTCATAAAACCGTTGAAAACAATGACCCTGCGCCCTCTTCCAACTTTGAACACCCTATATATGTAGCTGAAGAAGAGGAATTTGATGAGATCCCTGAAGAGGTTTCTCGGTTGCTTGAGCGTGGGGAAAATACCATTTAGCCGTATAAAGAGCTATTGGAAGTCATTAACTTGGGTTCTAAGGAAGATGTGAAAGAACTCAAGATCGGATCATTTCTACATCCTAAGGTGAAGATTAATTTGAGTGAAATGCTGAAAGAATATGTGGATATAATTTCTTGGTCGTATCAAGATATGCCAGGGTTAGATACTGATATTGTGGAGAATCATTTACCGTTAAAACCTGAGTGCCCACCAATCAAGAAGAAGTTAAGAAGAACTCACCCTAATATGGAGATAAATATCAAAGAGGAAGTTTTAAAGCAGATTGATGCAGGTTTCCTTGTGACATCAGGCTACCCTCCGTGGATTGCCAATATTTTGCTAGTGCCAAAGAAAGATGGAAAAGTCTGCATGTGTGTTGATTATCGAGATCTGAACAGGGCTAGTCTGAAAGATAATGTTCCTTTGCCACACATTGATATGTTAGTGGACATTACTGCAAAATGCAAAGTGTTCTCGTTCATGGATAGATTTTCCAAATACAATCAAATTAAGATGGCTCATGAGGACATGGAAAAAAACAACGTTTATCACACCCTGGGGAATATTCTGTTACAGAGTGATGCCCTTTGGATTGAAGAACGTTGGTGCAACAAACTAGAGGGTCATGATGACCCTAAAACATGATCTGATGCATAAAGATATGGAAGTGTATGTTGATGATATGATTGCTAAGTCTCAAACTGAGGAAGATCATTTGGAAGACTTGTTGAAATTATTTCAGCATTTGGGGAAGTACTGTCTCTGCTTGAATCCTATTAAATGTACATTTGGAGTTTAGTTTAGAAAAAGGTTAGGTTTCATTGTCAGCCGAAAAGGAATTGAAGTTGATCCTGATAAAGTTAGGGAAATTCAAGAGATGTCGACACCAAGAACTGAAAATCAAGTCAGAGGTTCCCTCAGACGTTTGAATTACATTTCCAGATTCATTTCACATATGACCGCAACATGTGAACCAATCTTCAAGCTGTTGAAGAAAGATCAAGGTTGCGTATGGACAGATGACTGCCAAAGGGCATTTGAAAGTATAAAAGAGTATTTGCTTGAGCCTCTTATCCTGCTCCCTCCCGTTGAAGGAAGACCTTTGGTTCTGTATCTGACTGTGTTGAAAAGCTCCATGGGTTATATTTTGGGACAGCAAGATGAAACAGGAAGGAAAAAATATTCCATTTATTACTTGAGCAAGAAGTTCACCGACTGTGAGTCTCGATATTCTATGTTGGAAAAGACTTGTTGTGCTATAGCCTGGGCTGTGAAGCGTCTACAATAATACATGTTGAATCATACTACTTGGTTGATCTCTCGAATGGATCCAATCAAGTACATCTTTGAAAATCCTGCTCTTATAGGAAGAATCGCTCGTTGGCACATGTCGTTATCTGAATATGATATTGAATACCGCACCCAGAAGGATATTAAAAGCAGTGTACTAGCAAAATACCTGGCTCATCATCCGGTTGAAGATGATCAATTTGTTGAGTTTGACTTTCCTGATGAGGATGTAATGTATTTGAAAATGAAGGATTGTGATGAACATTTAACTGAAGAAGGTCCAGATCCAAAATCCCGATGTGGAATGGTGTTTGATGGAGCCGTGAATGCTTGTGGAAGAGGAATCGGTGTTGTGATCATTACTCCTCAAGGATCTCATATTCCTTTCATATCAAGATTGATGTTTGATTGTACAAATAACATAGCGGAATATGAAGCTTGTATCATGGGTCTTGAAGAAGCCATTGACCTCAGAATCAAAATTCTTGATGTGTACGATGATTCAGCTTTAGTAATAAATTAGATTAAAGGAGATTTAGAGACTCGTCACCCTGGCTTTATCCCTTACAAAGATTATGCAAGGAGGTTGTTGATTTTATTAAATAAAGTGGAGCTTCACACTATCCCGCGGGATGAAAATCAGATGACATATGCCTTGGCAACTTTAGATTCTATGTATAAAGTGAACCAATGGAATGATGTACCTCAGATCACCATTGAGCTCTGTCATACCCCAAAATTTGCCCTCCATATATTCAAGAGATTTCATACACCCCTACTCAAGGATTCCTCAAGAGTTGATCAGACAAACTCTCTCCTAGACAATCAACCCAAACTAGGGTTTGGTATCTCTCAAGTCAAGATGAACTTCCAACATCTCCAATGGCCTTCATGCCTCCTCCTATGCTTCAAAGATTCTCCATGTCAAGTTTCAAGCTTCACAAGTCAAGTTTCCTCAGACAATTGCTCAGATGGTTGAAATTCAATTGTATTGGACAAAAAGTCAATTGTGGTCAACATACAGTCAAACTTCATAATTTTTGGTCAACATCCTCATTTTGAAGTTACATTCATCAGTTGATCAAGGGTTGATCATGATTCATCAAGAAAACTCAAGATTTGCTCAAAAGTCAAACTTTCTAAATTAGGGTTTCTAGGTGAAAAGTCAACTGAACTTTGACTGATCATAACTTTCTCATACTTTCTCAGAAATTTTCCCACCAAAGCTCATTTTGAAGGAAATTCAATTCTCTACAACTTCATGTCTCACAAGAATGTCCAAAAAATGCTTCATTTGGGAGGTATAGCTCAAAACATTACAGGTCATTTTCAAAGTCAACAAAAAGTCAACTTTTTGTTTTGAAGATATATTGAGCATGGTAACCCCAATTGAGATGAAACCAAAGACATTGTTTAGAGGACTCTTAGAGATTTCCAAAAAGTCCAAGAACACTAAAAAATGTGGAAAATTGAGCAAGATGCACCATCCACAAGTTGGGCAATTTTGAAAGAATGCACAAAGAGAGATACTTCAAAAAATCAAATCTTTTGCAAATGGGCCTACTTTTTCTTCATCCTAGCTTATTCCTCATGCAATTAGGAGTATCCAAGCCCAATGCCACGAATTTTTGATTTATTTTTCTATTTAATTTGTAATTTATTCATTTAAATGCAAATTAAATTTGAAAATAAATTATAAAATCAAAATTAATTGGAAGATTGATTTTTATTTCTTCTTTGTGATCCAATCAATACATTGAAAGCCAGCAAATTCGAAATTGGATCAATATGGGAAGATTAGATTGAAATTTGACCAAAATTTGAAGATTTGATTTCATGAAAATATCAAGATTGATTATCATTGATTATTGATCAATTCTTTCCCAAATCAATCCCAAATCCATCCAATATAAATATGTGATGCATACCACACGGATTAGGGCAGAACTTTTGACTCAAGAACCCTTGTTGCAAGCTCAAGAATCCGTGACCTTCAAGAAATTGGCAATCCTATTTCCAGCCGTTCTCAAGTAATTTTGAGGATTCCATTGCATTCCTTGGCATCTCCAGAGTCGATCCAGATACTCACTTCATTCAAAACCATCCAAAAACAAGAAATTCGAAATCGGTTTGCTCACACTTTTTCCAAATTCGATTTCTAACATTCATGCATTTTTAACACGATTTGTTGTTGTTTTTATGATCAGTGATAAGTTTGCAAGCATTCTGGGTTGTTTGATTGCATTTCCATGGCCTGGAGCTCGATATGCCATAGTTAGGGTTTGTAACCTCGAATTAGGGCTTTGCTAAAACAGAAAAATTAGACCACGAGACTAGTACCAGTGAATTCGGAATGACATTCTGAATCAAACCATGGCCTTGGAACTTATTTATATTATGTTTGCTTGATTTTTTGAATTAGCCAGGGACACAGCGTCGAACAATGGCCGACGCTAGCTTCAAATATTCAAATCGAAGAAGATGAAGTCTGGCGCGAAGGAGGAGGCAATGGAGAAGCAACGCGTGTATTCCACGCATTCCCAGTTTCAAACAGTAGAGCACGCCAACTTAGTTGGTCAGCGCGTTGGTTTTCAAGGTTTGAGCATCAGGTCCCCAGTTCGAACCATGCTGGGACCATTATTTTTACAAACTGACTTTTTCTCTTATTTTTTCATGTTTTCCATATTTTTATATTTTTGCACCTATTTTAATTAACTTACATATTTTATTTCTGCATTTTAAAATTACCAAAAACATTTATTCTTTTTGCATTTACTTTCTAAAAATCTTTATTTAATTTAATAAATTAAAAAATCTCTTTTTGCATGCATATTTATTTTTATTTTTATTTTAGCATTTAAATCATTGTAAATTAGTTTTTAATTACTAAAATGCATCTAAAAAATCCCAAAAATTTATTTTAGTATATTTATCTTATTTCCAGCATATAATAATTTTCTCATATAAAAAATTGCATTTTTTCTAACATTTTCTCTTATTTAGATTTCATTATATTTTCCGATTTCTCATTTGTTTCACAGGTTCATCTGATTCGGACGATTCTTCCGTTTCTATTTTATTTTTTCAATAATGTAATTGCATATGGGTTGTAATAGTTTAATTTAGGACTTTATTTTCCGCATTTTAATTATGTATCTGCCCCAAAGCCATGTAATAGCGTAGGTTTTACTTTCCGCACCTTTACATTTCCGCTTTTACATTCCGCATTTTACTTTCCGCACCTTATCAATTGCTAGTAATTAGGCATGTATGGCAAGATAATAATTGAACATAGCTCACACTAATCTTCAAGATAAAATATCTGAATTTGACACACTTCTTTCACACACGCACCCCTTAGGGTAATTCTCTCTCGTTGCCTTTGCGAATTCAAAATGGTCATGTCCCTCGAACGTAGAGGTATTCTAGCACCGTTGCCTTCCAAACAAATCATCATAGTCCCTTCGATACAAAGATCATAAGACCCACGATGTCGCTTCCGAATACATGATCTTGACCCTCGATTGTCGCCTACGAAAAATGATGATAGTCCCTTCGAATGTGCTAGGATACCTCCTACAAGTTGCCTTCGATGACCATCCGATGTCCCTTCGAATGTCCCGCTTACATCCAACGAATGGAGCTACCTACTAACTAATGGTATGGCTAGCGCTATTCTAAAGGAATGTAGAATTACAATAAAAACGACCAATTCTGAGTGGGTAAATAAGTCTTTTAGTTGCTTGCTCTAAACCAAATGCTTTTCACACCACACACTCTTTTTCAAAGTTCAAATTCTTTTCAAAACAAAAACATTTCCGAACACTTTGTATACACTCCTACATGAGTCATTACAAAGTCAAAGCGAAATGCCTTTTCAAAACATTTTGTCAAACACACGTAAAGCAATTTTAAAAGTGATCTAGAGCAACTAAGAGCCGTAGATAACTATGGATGGAAAGGGTGCTAATACCTTCCTTTTCATAACCATTCTCCGAACTCGAATCTAACGAAGGTCTTTTTATTACTTTTACCTTCCCTTAATTGGATAAAAATAAAAGTCGGTGGCGACTCTTGCTATCCGCATTTGGATACAAAAACCTAAAAAGTCGGTTCACGTATTCATGGCGACTCTGGGGATAAGACCCAAAGAGAGAATTGCCTTAGGGATTTCTAGATCATTTTATTGCTTTTTGTTTGACTTGTATGCTTTATCTTTAAGGGTTTCTTGGGTACTATATTGTTGGGGATCCTACACCGGATCCGGTTTCCTTTTAGGTAAGTGGCATTAGATCATCGCGACCGCTAGACGATAACTACGGTCAACATGATGGCTACGTTAGCGTGACACTTTGGTTGTCCCGATACTCTTCATTCCCAAGTTGAAGATAGTATTTGGCTTCTGCGTGGTGTCATCAGCGCTAACGAACTTTTAGAACCTTAATTGACCCATCTTGGCCATTAGAAGGTAGTGAGATGGCGGCTTTGTGTAGACCGAGGTTGGTTGATACTCGATGCTACGCTCATTGAGATTAGACTTTTGGGACATTTTCGATCGACCACTTGGTCGTATTGAAATAAGCGCCTACGAGAAAGATCGAATGTGAGATTCCTAGAACCCGGTTACTATTATAGGACAGGATGAACCAACTCAAACTTTTGGTAGGGTAATCATCTATACCTCATGCAAGCCTTAAACCTAGGCTCATTGTGTGAATTGTTTGTGTGTGCTAAACATGACATCATGACATCATTTGCATTGCATATCATTTCTAACTATTTCAAGGACCTAGGGATTTATCTTTGCTCTGTTTTGTAGGGATTATGGCTTCTAGAAAGACTATCCGAATCAACTTCATGGGTATCCCTTGTCAACTCAAAGAATTGGTTTCAGAAATTCCCGACCATGCTCAGTTCATCAAAAGACATGGTTATCTACTTGATTTGGTTATCTCCGGTTTTGAAGAAGATATGATGCATGTCCTATTCCAGTTCTTTGATCCGAAACACCATTGCTTTACATTTCCAGATTATCAGTTGGTTCCTACCTTGGAAGAATTCTCTAAGCTACTTGGGGTACCTATTCTTGACCAAATGCCATTCACCGGTTTGGAAAAGGTTCCTAAGTACGAAGACATTGCATCAGCCTTACACCTTAAGCGCTCAGATATGGAAGCCAATTGGGAAACAAGAAGCGGAGTTAAGGGTTTACTTTCCAAGTTCCTAATCAAGAAAGCCCGAGAATTCCTCAAAGTTATGAGTTTCCATGCATTTGAGAACATTGTGGCCTTGCTAATTTATGGTTTGGTTCTATTTCCTAACTCGGATCAATTCATAGACATCAATGCCATCAAATTATTTCTTACCCGCAATCCTGTGCCTACCTTACTTGGAGACATCCTGCATTCTCTCACACTCATTACTACTAGCGACAAGGAACTCTCATGTGTTGTATACCGTTACTTTCCAGGTGGTTTATTTCGCACCTTCCTCCATCAGTTTTGAAGAATGAACAAAGGTTGAGATGGTCTCAAAGATTGATGTCACTCTCTCATTCCGATATCCTTTGGAATCTTTTCTCTCAAAAGGACTTCACATTCATTGAGCGTTGTGGAGAATTCCCTAACGTACCACTCCTTGGTATAAGGGGAGGTATTACTTACAACCCTTCTCTAGCTCTACGTCAGTTTGGTTTTGCTCGAAGAGATGGTCCACATGATATGCTTCTCCAAGATATTGTGTTCGATTACAATCACGATCTCCAGAATTATCGACGAAGGTTCATACATGCTTGGGGCATGGTAAAGAAGACTGATACCAAGACTTTGGGGCACCCGAACTCCATTCCTTGGGAACCTTACCTCAAATGGGTGCGAGCTCGAGCTCAAAACCTCATGATGCCATTCACGCTTGTTTTACCAGTAATTATGGAACTGTTGCTATAGGTGGCGTACCTATCTTGTTCTCCATCGACATGCCTCCGATTTTGAAGACTTGAAGAGATCCGGATTCACAAGAAGAGAGGGATACCTTTGAAACTCAGTGTTATGCAAGCGAGAAGAAAGTGTTAGAGTTGACAAAGCTACTTCATGAGGAGCGAAGCATCAATGCCTACATCGGCACCAAGAGGAAGCGCCCATGGGAGACTTAGAGCTTTAGGATGTTTATGTTTTCTTTTATTGTTTTGAGCTATCTCTTGTACTTAAGAAGAAAAAGAATAATGAAAAAGTACTAATAAATGTTTGTTCATGCTTGTTTAACAAATTTAAATCTCTAAGGTCCTTGAAAACATTGCATTGCATTCGCATAAACATCGCATAGCATAGCATAACATTGCATCACAGGTACATTGGAGATTGGTTTTCTCATTTGCTCGCTATTTATTTTAGCAGAAATGGCTCTTGAGCAACAAAGATCTTCAAGCTCGAATGCTCGGTTTGATGTTTACCACTTGGTCCAAGGCCAAGAAGATTTGAAGAAGCTCATCAACGAGAAAGAAGAAGGTTGTTGGTCTCCTCAACATGGGCCGCTACAAAGGTGGTCCTAAGGTGGTCACCGTATTGAGCTCTCGGAAGGAAGTTTCAAGAAGGAAGACGAGAGTAACAAGGGTGAGGACGAAGGCAGCCAGATGAGCACGAAAAGACTATGATAATGGCCAAGACTCGGAAGATGACAAGTACAAGCAATTTGAAGATCGTCGAATCTTGTGGAAAACCGAAGATGTCCGGCTGAATTTTGATGATCCGAGTCTCGTTCGGTGTTGTGATTCCTCCCAAATTCAAAGTTCCTACTTTTGCCAAGTATGATGGCATGTCTTGCCCTAAGCATTTGAAGTCCTATGTTGAAAATCAATCCCCGATGATGAAAGTTGTGGATGCACTATTTTCAAGAGAGTTTGTCCGAACCAGTTGGAATGGTACTATCGACTAGAGGACCGTATCATTACAGGTGACTTGGCTGATGCTTTCTCTGACAGTATGAGTACAATGTGAATTGACACCCACTCGCATGCAACTACAAAGCATGTCTATGGGTCGCGATGAGAAGTTCAAGGAGTATGCTCGAAATGAGAGATCTAGCGAGTTCAACCACCCTTGTCCAATAGGGAGTTGGTTGATATGTTTATGGGAACACCGACAGCCCGTTCTTCAATCATCGATTGGAAATTCTTCATCCGGATTCACCGATGATATTGTGGCGCATTGAAGCTGGTATCAAGAGTGGAAAATTCAAATAGAGACATCTTCAAACGCGAAGAGATCTTTTGGTGGTAAAAAGAAGCCAATGTGTATGGTCGAAAAGCCTAGCCAAGTCCGACCGCTCAATCTGTGGGGACGGTTGTGATCTCAATCCTACATCAAGACAACCTCGGCGAGACAGCGTGGCGCGCCACGAAGGCAGTTCGAAGATCAACATGCCATTGTCGCAAGCCTTGCAACACATGTTGAGCAGTCGATTACCAGGGATCCTCCTCGAATGTCACCTCCTCTCCGAAATACAATCCTAATGCTAAGTGTGCTTACCATTCCAACAGCCAGGCACGACAACGACAATTGTTGGGCTCAAGAACAAGATTCAAGATATGATTGAAGCTAAGCGGATCGAGTTTGATCCTCTGTTGAGACTCGAATATGATCAATGCGCTATGCCTAATCATGACAAGGGTTCCAATGTTGGTGGCGATACTTATGTTTTCAACATAGATGACTTGACCATTCCTCGATGGTATTAAGAAGAATTTGTTGCAAGCGGTGTCAATCCAGGATGCCCGAGAATTGTCGTTGGTGCCCATCCGCACGATGGTTGTGCTTGGTTGAGAAGACGTGTTCGGTGCATGATGGACAACCGTGAGATACTATTTACGAAACCACCGTGCGAAGTGTGAAGAAATGTCTAAGTTGAAGATTGACAATGCGAACGAAACCGTGCCATCTGTGTGGGATACCTTGGGGCAGCCAAGTGGAAAGTATGATTACATGGTGAAGTACTGTCACGATAGTTACAAGATTCCTATTGAAGATGTTAAGGCGACGGATGGGTGTGATTTCCACGAAGACTATCTGTTGTTAACACAATAAGAATTTCCTCTGCTGATCCTGTGCCTAGAGTGGCACCTCTCATCATTACTTCTCCAAGACCAGTTCCATATTCCTCTGATAAAGCTATTCCTTGGAATTATGGAGCTGATGTTTACTATCATGGTGTCAAGCAAGACCCCTCTGACCATTGAAGATCTAACCATCGAAGCTACCATTCGACATCGACAACATCACCGGATCGAAGGTGACGAACGAAGGGTATTCTCTCGAGATCTCTCCTCCAAAGACATCTGCGACTCGGCTCGCATTCCGTCTACTCCACCAATATCCCCACTAGAGGAAAGAAGGTGGCTCATCCCGCTCAACGGAAGTACCAAAGGAAGTTACTAAAGACACCTCCAAACAAGAAATGGAGGAAGTTCAAGATCATCAAGAAGAGTGATTACAATGTTGTGGGCAGTTAGGACAGACTCGTCCAAGATTTCCATGCTCGCTTTGCTCTTGTGCTCGAGGCTCATGCTAATGCCTTGGTGAAGTTTTGAAGAATGCTCATGTGCCGCAAGACACTACCACCGATCGATTCGAAGTTTGTATTGCTAGCTGGCTGCCAACAACGGCCGAGCTTCTCGATCTTGATTTGACTCTGGGAAAGAAACATAACAAAGCCTTGCACATCTGTTGAATGCAAGGGTACTACCTATCTCATGTTTTGGTTGACACGGTTACGCTATGAATATCCTACCAAAGGCGCTTTTGATCGGCTTGATGTCAAAGGGTTGGTTACGAGACCGGTGACATTATCGTGAGAGCTTTTGATGGTTCTAAGCGCACATGCTTGGAGAGCTCTCACTGTTAAAGTCGGTTCCGGACTTTTGATTCCACTTTCTTTGTCATGGACATCCGTCCGACTTATTCTTGCCTACTTGGACGCCCTTGGATACATGGGGCGACGCTACCTCTACCTTACATCGTGAAATACCGGTGAAAGGAAGGTTGTTGGTGGTGAAGAAGAATATATGGTCATCATCTACTCATTCCGCTATCTCGAGGTGGAGGGTGAATTCTTGAGACTCCTGTCAAGCTTTTGAAACAATTCCCAGTCATGCCTGACTCTCCAGTCCTCTGAAGATGCTAAAGTTCCGCCTAGGATGGCCTCATTGAAAGATGCTCAAGCTGCAAGAAGGAAGAGTACTATTTGGGGTCACTCCACGATCTTCCTTTCAAATTTGACAAGAGGTTTAGGCTTCACCATCAAGGGTCGAGAAGATGATACGCGAACGTGCGGCCAACTTCCTTTCCGCATCAGGTGGAATCCATGCTATAGAAGACAACGACAATGACTTCAACATCGCAAGTGGATCTTCAACTCGGACAATGAGCTCGGCAATTGGAAGGCGAAGACGTCATACCAATCTCCTTTAGTCGAGTAATTGCTCTTGTTTTGTTTTGCTTTTCGTATTCCTTTATGTTTTGAACAATAAACTTTGAAAGCCGGTGCCTTGCGGGCTCGCTCGTGAGGGTTATTATCTGTCGTTTGCGTATTTTCATTCAATAAATTCGTTGGACTTTTGCATTCAATTGTTTGTTTTCTTTCTTTTACTTTATCACCCCTTCAAAAAGCTATGTGTTCTTACACACACCCACGTGATACACTGCGAATCACACGAATCTAATTAATAACCTATGCTAGTGCTAAATATGACTTTGATAATCCGATCTACCAAGCCGAAGGCGAAAGTGAGGAAGATTGTGAAGTGCGGAGAACTTGCGGTTCTACAAGAAGAGCGAGTTATACAGCCACACGAAGAGCAAGTTGAGGTTGTGAATTTGGAGTCTTGACAAGAAAGAGATCAAGATAGGAGCGGGTCTTGAGAACAGTGTTAAAGAAAGATTGATTCAAATGCTACGAGACTATGTTGAGGTTTTTGCTTGGTCATACGAAGACATGCCGGGTTTAGACATTGATATTGTGGTACACCGATTGCCGACAAAAGGGTTTTCTCGGTAAAGCAGAAGGTTCTGTCGTATCGTCCGAGATGTCGAGAAAATCAAAGCCGAAGTTATGAAGCAGTTCAATGCAAGTTTCTTAGCTGTTACTTCTTATCCACAATGGGTTGCTAATGTGGTACCCGTGCCCAAGAAGGATGGTAAAGTACGAATGTGTGTGGATTACAGAGATCTGAACAAAGCAAGTCCGAAAGACGATTTTCCACTTCCTCATATTGATGTTCTAGTTGACAACACCGCTCAGCATAAGGTTTTCTCCTTCATGGATGGTTTCTCCGGTTACAATCGGATCAAAATGGCTCGAAGACATGGAGAAGACTACTTTCGTAACATAGTGGGGCACTTTCTGCTACAAGGTTATGCCGTTCGGACTGAAGAACGCAGGCGCCACTTATCAGCGCGCTATGGTGACATTGTTTCATGACATGATTCATCACGAGATAGAGGTCTACGTCGGCGACATGATAGCTCGCTCACGGTGAAGAAGAACATCTAGATCATTTGCGAAATTGAGTTGAAGAAGTCTGATTAAGACGAATCCCAACAAGTGCACCTTGAGTCGGATCCGGAAAACTCCTAGGGTTTGTTGTCGATGGTAAAGGTATTGAAGTTGATCCCGCCAAGGTTAAAGCTATTCAAGAGATGCGGTGCCGCGAGAGAAAGTCGAGGTTTCTTGCCGATTGAACTACATTGCAGTTCATTGCACCGCTACTTGTGAGCCAATCTTCAGTTACTTAAGAAAGATCAAGTAGTGGAATGGAGCGAAGATTGCGGATCGCTTTTGACAAAATCAAGGAGTACCTACAACCCTCATATCCCGATGCCGCCCCGAAGGAAGACCTCTTATCATGTACCGGATTAGAGAACTCAATGGGGTGTGTTGGGGAAACATGACGAGTCAGTCGAAAAGAGCATGCAATATACTACCTTAGCAAAAGTTTACCGATGTGAAACAAGATACTCACATTCGAGAAAAATTGCAACTTTGGCTTGGGCTGCTCACGACTAAGGCAAGATATGTTGACTCACACTACCTTGTTGATTTCCAAGATGGATCCGATAAAATACATATTTGAGAAACCAGCTCTCTCCGGAAGAATAGCAAGATGGCAAATGATCTTGACCGAATATGACATCCGGTACACTTCTCGAGCGATCAAAGGAAGTGTAGTAGCCGATCATTTGGCTCATCAAGCCGTAGATGACTATCGATCTATGCGGTTAATTTCAGATGAAGATGTTTTGCTAGTTACAGATGCGAAGAACGAGGCCAGACGAAGGACACGAACAAGGATCCCGATGGACTATGGTCTTGATGGAGCCTCAACGCACTTGGCAATGGCATCGGCGCCATCATTACATCCCTACGGTGGACATACTCCTTTCACCGCCAGATTATGTTTCATTGCACGAACAACATGGCCGTCTGAAGCGTGCATCATGGGTCTTAAAAGCTATTGACTTAAGAATCAAGTTCTTACAAGTATATGGAGACTCGACTTTAGTGATCGATCGGATAAAGGCGAGTGGGATATGAAGCATCCGAATCTCATTACGTATCGGGAGCATGTTTTGAGTTTGATTCCTACTTGAAGAAATCACTTTTGATCATATTCCACGAAGAGAATCGGTTGGCGACGCGTTGGCTACTATGTCATCTATGTTCAAGGTCGGATGGGACAACGAGGCTCCCGGATCATCATTGAGAAGTTCGACGAACCGGTATTGTTGTGAGCTTGGCCAGAGAAACCTTGGTACTATGGCGTGAAGAGGTATCTTGAGGCTCGGGAATATCCGCAGGGCATCGTTAATGATAAAGTTCATGAGAAGATTCGCTTCCAAATTCTTTCTCAGCGACATTTTATACAAAGCGCAACCACGATCGTGCTTACTCTGCTGTAGACCGAAAATAGCAATGCGTATCATGGAAGAGTTACGAGGCGAATTTGGTACCCACTCCAGTGGACACACCATGGCTAAGAAGATTTTGAGAAGGTTACTATTGGTCCACCATGGAAGGCGATTGTCACCTTATGCTCGATCTTGTCACAAGTGCGGTTATGCGACAAAGTACACGTACCTCCGGTACCTCGAATGTTTTAACTTCTCCTTGGCCTTTTGCAATGTGGGGCATTGACATGATTGGAAATCAAGCCTGCTTCAACGGACATCGTTTCATCCTTGTGGCAATTGATTACTTTACCAAGTGGGTAGAAGCAGCCTCGTATGCATCTGTTACCAAGAATGTAGTGGCTCGATTCATCAAGCATAATGTTATTTGTCGGTATGGCACTCCCGAAAGGATTATCACAGATAATGGTTCCAATCTCAACAACAAGATGATCACCGAACTCTGCACGCAGTTCAAGATCAAGCATCACAACTCTTCTCCTTATCGGCCTAAGATGAATGGCGCGATGGAAGCCGCCAACAAGAACATTAAGAAGATTATCTGAAGATGTGACTTACAAGGATTGGCATGAGATGTTACCATTTGCTCTTCATGGTTATCGCTGCAGCACGGACATCCAGGGGCAACCCCTTCTCTCTTGTATCGGTATGGAAGCCGTCTTACCCATCGAGGTTCGGATACCTCGACGAGTCCTCCAGGCGAGTTAGAAGCGATTGGATCCGGACTCGCCTTGACGGATTAACTTGATTGATGAAGCGACTCACATCCATCGCCATGGACGATTTATCGAAGCGAATGATCGAGCATTTAATAAGAAAGTCAAGCACCGAGTCTACCAAGTCGGTGATCTAGTAGTCAAGCGCATCATTCTTCCACAAGGTGATCGGGGCAAATGGACTCACCTCGAGGGACCATTTGTAGTCAAGACAGATTTTCGGCGGAGCTATGATCACGAGCACCATGGATGGTGAAGACTTCCACACACATGAGAGCGGACATAGTCAAAAATACTACGCATAAATAGACCCGCTAGGTCGGTGGCCTAGGCAAAAATAAGGGCATCTGGCGAACCAAAGGTTCGGGAAAAATAAAGGATATATACAAAACATGTACACCGCAAGTCGAAAACACGAAAAGGCTTGGGCAAAAAGGGTATCCAGTGGTGAAAACCGAAAGGCGGTCTAGGCAAAAGTTAGGGATTTAAGCGTCGACTATGTCTCGTCGGATCACCCATCTCTGAGACTACTATCGGCATTCAAGATTCAAATGGCGAAGATCTACTCACTTTCTCTGACACAAGGAGATGAGATAGTCGAAATATATGAGTACTAGCATAGTTGGAACTTAACGAGATTGCTCCCGCATAGCTTTTTACCTTTCTTATGTACAAACTACTTGGCCATATGCCACCTTTCAAATAAATGCAAGCTTCTTTCTCTTTACAATTTCTACTGTTGTTATTTGCAATAAGTCCAACGTTTGCTTTGAATGACTATACGCATTTGACAATAAGAATCTAATCACAAACATACGAAAAGTGAACATACAAAAGTACTTACTGGGCTCCGGGAATTGGGACGGCGAAAGTCACCAAAGCGTCCCCCCCACAGAGCATGATCCCCACAAAGGTGTCACTCACAACACAACTTCCCCAGCAGAGAATCCACGAGATGCAATTCCACTCGACTAAGTAATGTTACATCAGTCTCCAAGCAATAACACCTCACCCCCATTCAAGGTATTTATCCCAGTAGGTATCTCGATCCGTTCCTTTTCCGGTAGCAATATTCGGACCAAAACTTGGTCGATAGTGCATCGGAGGAACCTACATCTTCATTCCTCGACCCGAGATTACAGCGGGATCCGACTCTTCCAGCCGGTCTCCGGCAACTATCAAATGCTCTCCAGTGAGATCGCACCGAATCCCGATGGCGCGCCTCCTAAATTTCCTCAGCAGGATCTACATACAAGGTCCCCAACGGATCGCCTTCTAGACTCTCCTCAGCAGGGTCTATATATGAGATCTCCAACAACGAGTTTCTCAATCTCTACCTTCCTCAACAATATCTAGGCCCAAGACTTGGTCAGATAGTGCATCGGAGGAATCCAGGGTATCTTTCTTCTCCTTCAAAAGCAGGGACTTCCACCTACTCAATTCCCCAAGCAGGAGTCCGAAATCCTCAAACAAAGCATCCGCATCTTCTTCAAGATGGATATGTTTTGAAATACCACAACATCCATCATTCATACATTACTCATAAAGTCATAATTCATGCATATGTCATACACTGTCATGCATCATACTTTGCATAAGACTAACAAATATTCTGTCAAAGTTCCTCTTGTTTTTCAAAGCAGTATGATCCCGCAAAGCAGTCTAGGATTAAGCCCGAATCGGCGGAAAACTATCGAAAGACCGCCTTGGTTGTCCTCCGACGACGGGTCGATTAAGCCCGAATCGGCGGAAAACTATCTAAAGACCGCCCTTGGTTGTCCTCCGGTGGTCGAGATTAAGCCCGAATCGGCGGAAAACTATCGAAAGACCGCCTGGTTATCCTCCGAATGTGACGGATCGACCCGATGCTGGAAGCTATCCACATTTTGCCAACTACTATCTCCCTCGAGTAATCGGCACAAAGATTTATTCGACCCTCCTATTATCAAGAACTATAGAGTCTAGCGTCGACTCGGTTGCCTTGGATGGCATCTTAAGCCCATCTCCGACTACTTGTCAACATTTCTTCACTTTCGAATCTGCATATATGGTTAAAATCAATACAAACCAATAACTTCAAAAAAAAAATGAACACAAAGTCTAACGTATGACTCCCTCGGATGGCATCTTAAGCCCATCTCCATGCTCCTTCAAAAGCGACTACGAGCCTAGCGTCGGCTCACTCCCAGCATCGATCTTTCGGATGGCATCTTAAGCCCATCCCGTCAATTCTCCTATCGACATTCTCGAGTCTAGCGTCGACTCATCCTCCGGTGTATCCGACTTCTCAAATGGCATCTGTAAGCCCATTCCGCATCATCCACCCGAGTGCAAATTTTGGTGTATTCGGTGTTCAATCATCTTCTACCTCCAGGTCAAGAAAGACAAGCGTGTCAATCTAACCCTCCGGTACAAGAAGATTGAACAGGGGCAGCTGTCATACCCCAAAATTTGCCCTCCATATATTCAAGAGATTTCATACACCCTACTCGAGGATTCCTCGAGTTGATCGGACAAACTCTCTCTAGACAATCAACCCAAACTAGGGTTTGGTATCTCTCAAGTCAAGATGAACTTCCAACATCTCCAATGGCCTTCATGCCTCCTCCTATGCTTCAAAGATTCTCCATGTCAAGTTTCAAGCTTCACAAGTCAAGTTTCCTCAGACAATTGCTCAGATGGTTGAAATTCGGTTGTATTGGACAAAAGTCAACTATGGTCAACATACGTCAAACTTCATAATTTTGGTCAACATCCTCATTTTGAAGTTACATTCATCAGTTGATCAAGGGTTGATCATGATTCATCAAGAAAACTCAAGATTTGCTCAAAAGTCAAACTTTCTAAATTAGGGTTTCTAGGTGAAAAGTCAATGAACTTTGGTGATCATAACTTTCTCATACTTTCTCGAAATTTTTCCACCAAAGCTCATTTTGAAGGAAATTCAATTCTCTACAACTTCATGTCTCACAAGAATGTCCAAAAATGCTTCATTTGGGAGGTATAGCTCAAAACATTCTGGTCATTTTCAAAGTCAACAAAAAGTCAACTTTTTGTTTTGAAGATATATTGAGCATGGTAACCCCAATTGAGATGAAACCAAAGACATTGTTTAGAGGACTCTTAGAGATTTCCAAAAAGTCCAAGAACACTAAAAAATGTGGAAAATTGAGCAAGATGCACCATCCACAAGTTGGGCAATTTTGAAAGAATGCACAAAGAGATACTTCAAAAATCAAATCTTTTGCAAATGGGCCTACTTTTCTTCATCCTAGCTTATTCCTCATGCAATTAGGAGTATCCAAGCCCAATGCCACGAATTTTTGATTTATTTTTCTATTTAATTTGTAATTTATTCATTTAAATGCAAATTAAATTTGAAAATAAATTATAAAATCAAAATTAATTGGAAGATTGATTTTATTTCTTCTTTGTGATCAATCAATACATTGAAAAGACAAATTGAAATTGGATCAATATGGGAAGATTAGATTGAAATTTGACCAAAATTTGAAGATATGATTTCATGAAAATATCAAGATTGATTATCATTGATTATTGATCAATTCTTTCCCAAATCAATCCCAAATCCATCCAATATAAATATGTGATGCATACCACACGGATTAGGGCAGAACTTTTGACTCAAGAACCCTTGTTGCAAGCTCAAGAATCCGTGACCTTCAAGCAATTGGCAATCCTATTTCCAGCCGTTCTCAAGTAATTTTGAGGATTCCATTGCATTCCTTGGCATCTCCAGAGTCGATCCAGATACTCACTTCATTCAAAACCATCCAAAAACAAGAAATTCGAAATCGGTTTGCTCACACTTTTTCCAAATTCGATTTCTAACATTCATGCATTTTTAACACGATTTGTTGTTGTTTTTATGATCTGTGATAAGTTTGCAAGCATTCTGGGTTGTTTGATTGCATTTCCATGGCCTGGAGCTCGATATGCCATAGTTAGGGTTTGTAACCTCGAATTAGGGCTTTGCTAAAACAGAAAAATTAGACCACGAGACTAGTACCAGTGAATTCGGAATGACGTTCTAAATCGAACCATGGCCTTGGAACTTATTTATATTATGTTTGCTTGATTTTTTGAATTAGCCAGGGACACAGCGTCGAACAATGGCCGACGCTAGCTTCAAATATTCAAATCAAAGAAGATGAAGTCTGGCGCGAAGGAGGAGGCAATGGAGAAGCAACGCGTGTATTCCACTCATTCCCAGTTTCAAACAGTAGAGCACGCCAGCTTAGTTGGTCAGCGCGTTGGTTTTCAAGGTTTGAGCATCAGGTCCCCAGTTCGAACCATGCTGGGACCATTATTTTTACAAACTGACTTTTTCTCTTATTTTTTCATGTTTTCCATATTTTTATATTTTTGCACCTATTTTAATTAACTTACATATTTTATTTCTGCATTTTAGAATTACCAAAAACATTTATTCTTTTTGCATTTACTTTCTAAAAATCTTTATTTAATTTAATAAATTAAAAAATCTCTTTTTGCATGCATATTTATTTTTATTTTTATTTTAGCATTTAAATCATTGTAAATTAGTTTTTAATTACTAAAATGCATCTAAAAAATCCCAAAAATTTATTTTAGTATATTTATCTTATTTCCAGCATATAATAATTTTCTCATATAAAAAATTGCATTTTTTCTAACATTTTCTCTTATTTAGATTTCATTATATTTTCCGATTTCTCATTTGTTTCACAGGTTCATCTGATTCGGACGATTCTTCCGTTTCTATTTTATTTTTTCAATAATGTAATTGCATATGGGTTGTAATAGTTTAATTTAGGACTTTATTTTCCGCATTTTAATTATGTATCTGCCCCAAAGCCATGTAATAGCGTAGGTTTTACTTTCCGCACCTTTACATTTCCGCTTTTACATTCCGCATTTTACTTTCCGCACCTTATCAATTGCTAGTAATTAGGCATGTATGGCAAGATAATAATTGAACATAGCTCACACTAATCTTCAAGATAAAATATCTGAATTTGACACACTTCTTTCACACACGCACCCCTTAGGGTAATTCTCTCTCGTTGCCTTTGCGAATTCAAAATGGTCATGTCCCTCGAACGTAGAGGTATTCTAGCACCGTTGCCTTCCAAACAAATCATCATAGTCCCTTCGATACAAAGATCATAAGACCCACGATGTCGCTTCCGAATACATGATCTTGACCCTCGATTGTCGCCTACGAAAAATGATGATAGTCCCTTCGAATGTGCTAGGATACCTCCTACAAGTTGCCTTCGATGACCATCCGATGTCCCTTCGAATGTCCCGCTTACATCCAACGAATGGAGCTACCTACTAACTAATGGTATGGCTAGCGCTATTCTAAAGGAATGTAGAATTACAATAAAAACGACCAATTCTGAGTGGGTAAATAAGTCTTTTAGTTGCTTGCTCTAAACCAAATGCTTTTCACACCACACACTCTTTTTCAAAGTTCAAATTCTTTTCAAAACAAAAACATTTCCGAACACTTTGTATACACTCCTACATGAGTCATTACAAAGTCAAAGCGAAATGCCTTTTCAAAACATTTTTGTCAAACACACAGAAAGCAATTTTAAAAAGTGATCTAGAGCAACTAAGAGCCCGTAGATAACTACGGATGGAAAGGGGGTGCTAATACCTTCCCTTTTCATAACCATTCTCCCGAACTCAGAATCTAACAAAGGTCTTTTTCTGTTACTTTTACCTTCCCTTAATTGGATAAAAATAAAAGTCGGTGGCGACTCTTGCTATTCGCACATTTGCGATACAAAAACCTAAAAAGTCAGTTCACCGTATTACAAGCTCCTTGAGAGGCCATCTTATATATTTTCCATGGAGGTTGAAAAGGATGATAAACCCTGGTATCATGACATTAGGCACTTCTTGATGACTCGAGAGTATCCAGTTGATGTGACAAGCAAAGATAGAAAGACCTTGAGGAGATCGGCTAGTAGTTTCTTTCTCAATGAAGGTGTGTTATACAAAAGAAATCATGACTTGGTCTTGCTTACATGCGTGGATATACACGAAGCAGGCATGTTGATTCATGTGATTCACGAGGGCTCTTTTGGTACCCATGCCAATGGACACTCCATGGTTAAGAAGATGCTAAGGGCATGATACTATTGGTTGACAATGAAATCCGATTGTTACAAATTTGTGAAGAAGTGCCATAAGTGTCAGATTCATGTTGATAAAATTCATGTGCTCCTACTTTTCTCAATGTTATTTCTTCCCCTTGGCCTTTCTCTATGTGGGGTATTGATATGATTGGGATGATTGAACCCAAGGCTTCCAATGGACATCGTTTCATCTTGGTAGCGATCGATTACTTCACCAAATGGGTTGAAACGGCTTCTTATACCAATATTACCAAGCAAGTGGTGGTCTGATTTATCAAGAACAATCTCATTTGTCGGTATGGTGTGCCTAGCAGGATCATCACTGACAACGGATCGAATTTGAATAATAAAATGATGGCGGAACTTTGTGAAGAATTCAAGATTGTTCATCACACCTCTTATCCTTACAGACCCAAGATGAATGGGGAAGTTGAAGCTGCAAATAAGAATATCAAGAAGATCATTTAAAAGATGGTCGTCACCTACAAGGATTGGCATGAGATTCTACCTTTTGCTTTGCATGGGTATCAGACTTTGGTTTGTATTTCAACAGGGGCTACCCCTTTCTCTTCGGTTTATGGGATGTAAGCAGTACTCCCTAGTGAAGTTGAGATTCCATCTTTGCGTGTGATAATGGAAGCTGAATTATCTGATGTTGAATGGGTTCAAAATCAGTTTGACCAGTTGAATTTAATTGAAGAGAAGAGAATAACTACTTTATGTCATGGTCAGTTATACCAGAAAAGAAAGAAGAAATCTTTCGATAAGAAGTTCAAACCTCGTGTATTCAGAGAAGGCGACCTCGTGCTCAGAAAGATCATTTCTTTAAAATCTGATTCTAGAGGCAAGTGGACTCCCAATTATGAAGGCCCATATGTTTTCAAGAAAGCCTTCTCTGGCGGTGCATTGATTCTTGAAACTATGGATGGCGAGGAGTTCCCACGTCCTCTGAATGCTGATGTAGTCAAGAAATACTTCGCCTAAATAAATAAAAGAACAGCTAGCCAAGTTGAAAACCCGAAAGGGGGACTTAGGTAAAAAAGAGCGTCTCGGTAGACTAAAAACCGAAAGGGCGGTCTAGGGAAAAATAAGAGACATAAACAGAATAAATCTCCCGGTAGGCTGAAAACCCGCAAGGGCAGTCTATGCAAAAGTTAGGGACTTATATGGCAAGTAACTACATCAAACAAGACTTGATCATAGAAGCCACAATCTGGATGGATTATCTTCATACCTCATTTGAAGGCTACAATACAGGATTTCAAAGTTGTTAGGGAGAATATTGTTCATTGTTCTTCGATGTACCTTTTCCACGTATTTACCATTTTTCAAAACTTTGTAATCATCTACAGAGTCATGCTATTGGAAGACTACTATCCTTGGCAATCTTATTTTTATTCATTTTATAAAAATATTCTTTTATTATTGAAAATGAATTTCAAAACAAACAGATTAGTTGGAACATACTTGCGAAAATTTTGCAATTTAAGTGTGTTTACTTCGGATGTGAAGCAAAGGGATAAGATGACATTGTCCTAATAACAAACAACACTGATAATGTTTAAGTTGGTGCCATTAGGACCTCTATAAAAATTTTCGTTCGAATATGAGATATAAGTGCAAAGTGGATTGTTCCCACAGAATGTCCTTTTTTCCCTGAAGAGTTGGCAAGAGTAGCGCTCTGATGAGACATGATGACACCCCATGGGATGCTTCCATCAGAAGGAACCTGGGAATGTGTATGATATGCCTGCAGCATTTTTTGAAATTTGATGTGATAAAGAGCTACCCTTCGGTTGGTGGTTTGTGAAGACTTCATTTTGGCCGAGTGTTGTCTATGCATTAGTCAACCTCCCATGTTGATTCTTAATAAAATGTCCATATGCATCTCACGTGCATTCATTCATACACTAGGCATAGCTAAACTTCATTCGCATATGTTGATGATCAGAGTGTGTTTCATCTTTCCAATAGAATGCCAGTTTTAAGTAGAAAAAGTTCATCTTTCCCTTTTCTCCACTAAATTATTCCTCGTGGAAGAATAGAGTATCGACCCTCTTTGTAGGCTCCTATGTTTGTTCAGATTTACCCATTTCCGGCTTGATTGTGGTTTGAACTCTGGCCTCCAAGCGGAATTATTACCTTATTTTTCTTGGACTATGAGTCCTAATTGGAAAGCACAGTTATGTTAGGAAGATATCATCTCTCCAACAAAGGTGAATCCAAGAGAATTCAGTTGAATTATCCAACAATATTGTTACAATCTTTTCTTAACAGTAGGTGATTGTCTCTTCCCACAAGCGGTTGGTTTTCCCCAGCAAATTTGTTAATTCCAATTTGGCCTCCTTTCGGAAACCAAACGAGGAATCTCTCGCTATGGATTGACCGTATTTCTCCAGCAAGTTGAAGACTTGTTATGGAAACCTCCAATAAGTGATCTCTAAGCTCATTATTGGATGATTCCCATAGTTGTGTGATGTAAGATTTGTTGTTCCGATGAATGGCAACCTTGTCTTTATGGAAGGTAGTTTATCGAAGATTTTTCGTTCCAATGAATGGAAACCTTGTCCTTTTGGAAGGTAGTTTATCGAAGATTTGTTGTTCCGATGAATGGAAGCCTTGTCCTTATGGAAGGTAGTTTATAGAATATTTCTTGTTCTGATGAATGGTAGCCTTGTCCTTATGGAAGGTAGTTTATCAAAGATTTGATGTTCCAATGAATGGCAGCCTTGTCCTTATGGAAGGTAGTTAATCGAAGATTTGTTGTTCCGATGAATGGCGACCTTGTCTTTATGGAAGGTAGTTTATCGAAGATTTTTTGTTCCAATGAATGGCAACCTTGCCTTTATGGAAGGTAGTTTATTGAAGATTTGTTGTTCCGATGAATGGCAGCCTTGTCTTTATGAAAGGTAGTTTATCGAAGATTTGTTGTTCCGGTGAATGGCAACCTTGTCTTTATGGAAGGTAGTTTATCGAAGATTTGTTGTTCCAACGAATGGCAACCTAGTCTTTATGGAAGGTAGTTTGTCGAAGATTTATTGTCCCAATGAATGGTAGCCTTGTCCTTATAGAAGGTAGTTTATTGAAGCTTTGTTGTTCTGATGGATGACAATCTCCTTATTATGGGAGATAGTTCGTCGTTGATCTGTTGAGTAGTCCAATGGGAGGAATGTTAGCTCACTGATTGTATGATTTCTTTGTTACCTTTTCCAGATGAAGTATCATGGTTAAGTAAGGAGTTCCAGCCCGTCTTTGGTGAAGCGCCAGAGCTCTTTGGAAAGTCCGTATATTGTTGGTATTGTCTTCTTACCACCTTTTTGTCAGAAACAATTCTTGGTGTTTATTCGGGGTTGATGGTTTACTATCTTTAGAAAGTTGGTGTCACTCCCTTGTTGTTGCTAACTCCTCTATGAGGAGATAGTCTTCCGTCTATCTAAGGATTGTTATTGTTATTCCCATTCCCCAGTGGAGTCATGTTGTACCCCATAAGATTGAGCTTCTTTCCCCAATAGTTTTCCTTCTTGATTGAGTTGTCATTCTTAGTGTATCTTCATTATCTTTACTTTCCCCAGCGGCATTCTGTTTACCCTGTGAAGATCATCATATTACATTGCATACCCATTAAGCATTGCATAATATCTTAGGGCCAAAAATAGGGCTCATATTATATTTAAGTATCTTTTATCCTGTCGAGGAGAAGGTTCCCTTCTTATCTCCGGATAAAAGACACTTAAATGAGGGCAGCTCTTGTACCCCAATTTTTGCCCCTAAGATCCCTCATTATCTCATCAGCATAATGCATTAAAACCACAAACAAGGTTGGGCTCTTATGGTTGTCCTATTCCTAAGTATGCTCTTAAGGAATCAACAAGCACCTTGATTGTGTTTTGCATGCATAATTGATCTGCATTTATTTCATCTTCTAACCTCTGATTAAAATACCAAAAATATTTGCTTTTTCTTTGTATATTTGTGTTTTGTATGTATCAAGCCAAGACATCAGGAGAGTGTGTTGCACCCCAAAATTTGCCCTCCCGATTTTATTTTTTATTGGTTTTTGTTTTACATTCATATGCATTATCATAACATTCACAATCATGCATTGCATTGAGCTACTAGGACATGAGATTATAATTTTCGCGTGAAGGCAATTTATCGTACCCTTCATTATTTCTAAACGCCATTATATCTTGAATGAGTACATTGGCCTAGTGGGTAGTATAATGAGTGTACGGATTTACATATGTGAGAGGTCTTGAGTTTGAATCCTACTTTCTCTATTTTTTGCCTTTTTCACTTTTTTTTTATTCTTCCCTTAATTACTAACTTTATTTGCATTATTATTAAATCACAAAAAAATATAAAAATGTATTTTCTTTATATTTAAAATGAATTTTCGTTTTTTTCATTTAGGATTTTTTTATAAAAAATATTAATTTTTCTTTTTTTATTTGGTTATTAAAAAAATAATTAAAAATCATAAAAAAATATATATATAAAAGGATTTTAAAAGATTTTGTTCAACTTTTTAGAATATTGAAGTTTTTATGATAGTTTTTATTTTAGGAAAAAATCAATTTAATTGAGTGAATATATCAAGAATTAATATCAAATAAAAATTGATTTAAATTATTGATTATATTAATTAATTCTCTTGATTATTACCATTTGTGTTAACATAATTTTTTTCTATATAAAGAGGTCAATTTCATTCCCAAAACACCAACACTACACCAAAACCACACACGTACATTTTCACACTTTGAAAAAAATCATTATCACACTAACTCTCCTCTCTCACTATAATTTTATTAGAAAAAGTTTTATTCTCTTAAATTTTTCCACTCATACATAAACCACATATTTCTCTAAACTTGTTTCTCACATCTCTTCACCCGCAATAATTCATATTACACAACAACCAAACATAATATTTACACCATTTTAAACAACCATTTCCATAATCTTTTTTTTTTAATCAAACAATCATGTCCACCACCGTCTTAAACTCCCTGCAAATTTATATATTAAGTAACTACTTACATTTTCTTTGTTACCTCTTTATATAATTTTTGGTTTTTATTTTTATTATGTTGATATTAATTTATGAATATTTCTAACTTTGAGAGTTGTAAATGACTTGTAGTTAAAGTGTATTAAGGAGTTATAATATATTGTTGCAAAGAATTATAATATTATTCTCACATATATGATCTAGTTCGATACTTTTTCAATCATTGATGATTAGATCTCTACGTCTCAGGGCTTGCATCCGTATCCACGTTTGCTTCTGTGCCTCGCTGCAATTGCCACCGGTCAACCTTGTTCCATGGGTTCTCATGTTTCCACTCTCTCTAGATTCTCTCTCTCTCTCTCTCTCTCTCTCTCTCTCTCTCTCTCTCTCTCTCTCTCTCTCTCTCTCTCTCTCTCTCTCTCTTTCATTTGTTTTAATTTGAGTATTTTCTCTTGATCTACTTTTAACATATATTTTGGTTTAAAAGATGCATGTGTATTATTTTATTATAAAAGTGAAACATATTTGTTTGTTGGTGTGAAGTAATATTATATAATGGGAATATAAAAAACCAATATACTCAGCCTCATGTATGATAATTAATTTTGGGAACTATTAGTATAACAAAGAGGAAAATGGAGTACTATGCCAGTTTATTCATCTAGGTTTTTATTTACTTAGTTCTTTTTTATTCATTGTCAAAAACATAACAATAATTAATTAATTTTTAACTAATTTGTTTCATGTAAGTGATTTAGCTTTTAGTAAAATAATAACACACAAAAAATGCATGTTCCCTTAGTTCAAGTTAAATTAGCTAACCAATCAAACCTAACATTTTCCTATTAATTTAATTCAAATACGATATTATTTTAAAAAAAGGGATTTTGTATTTTTTTTTCAAAATTAACCGCGAACTATGTCTACGACTATGCAATTTTTAAACTCAGACAAGTTTCAAGGATAACTCGAAATCATTTACATAATCCTATAAAAAAAACTAACCAAACAAATGAGAACTACGTAGACTCTGATTTCATCTCTTGGTGAATACATAGGCATAAGGCGCGATGCTTTAACGAGTCACTAACCACTAACCGTAACCAAATCTCTCCCCATTGTGTATAATAATTTAGGAAATAGAGTAAGAAACCTTAGACAAACACACCTTAACCCTAAAATTAGAGAAGGTTCCCCTTGAGTACAAGGGAAGTGAGGGGTGCTAACACCTTCCCCTCGCTTAACCGACTCCCGAACCCTTAACTTGGTCCCGATGACCGTCATATCCATATTTTTAGGGTTTTACTATAGTTTCCCCGTCCTTAGGATAAATAAACGATAGTAGCGACTTCATTGAATTTTTCCCGCGACACGTGGCGACTTCACTGGGGACATACTAAGTAGAGTCAAACCTATTTTTTAGTTTTAGGGTGTGTGTTTTCTTTTGTTTCCATGTTTGCGTTTATTTTTTAATTTCACTTTGTTTTTACAATTATTTATTTGTTTGTTTGTTTTTCTTCGGTTATAAATATTATATTGTTGGGCTAGAAGTTGTCATTCTTGTGTGAAGCTAAAACCCAAAACTTGAAAAAAATATAAGTTAGAACGTAGACCCATTGTACTAGCCGGTGAGATGTCACATCTCTCAGGGGTACGAGGGATGCACTCAGGGTAGGTCTGTTCAATGTTGTCTTCATGGTAGGGCTCGCCCCTCATTGTGTTGATGATTTGGATTGGATCTACAACCCTGAGTCTCATTTTAGAACCAGTTTCACTTTAGAAAACCTTACATGATTAATCCGTGAGATGCACATCTCATGGGTTGGTACTAAGGTCTCTCCTAGATCCAAAAGCCCTAGAACCTACATGTAATAGGGATTGGGTAGTATATAAACTTAGAACCAACCTATTATAGGGAACCCTTCCGAATAAGGTGTTATTTCTCTTACATCCATAAGGGTTTCCTCATTTCCATATCTATCCCTAAACATGTATTTGGTATCTCTTTCCATATCATTTCCTAAGCTCGGGAGGGTTACTTTGTATTTATTACAATCGCTAAACCCATAGGGGTTACCTTCTGTCTGTCAATTTCTAGCCCATAGGGACTTTCGTTGATTGTCATAATCCCTAACCTGTAGGGGTTTCCTTTTGTATGTCACAATCCCTAACTCATAGGTATTTTTGTTTGTCAGTCATAATCCTTAACTCGTATGAGTTTCCTTAGATCTCTACCCCAAACTCGTACTATATTGTATTTTCCTGAAAAAGCTTTAGCACCCCTAAAAAAGAAGAAAAAAATGTATTTTTGCATACTCGTGCATTTTCATACATTTGCATATACGCACTTGCATAAAATCATATATTTTCCTTAGTCGCCCATGTTCGACTATCATCCGTCAGCAGGTTTCCCGATACTCACAACTGAACTCAAAAAAAAGTGTCTCAAGAAGCTACGGAGGAACTTAAGAGATTGATGTCATATTGAGGAGATACTATATCCTTCATCATGTCAATCAAAAGCTTACACAACAACTCATATGCCACTACCATGAGTGATTCCCCTACATCAAGAGCAACATTAACAACAACAATTGTCCTATCAATAGAACAAGTATGCCCAACAGAAGAAAAAATGAAGGTCACCCCTTACTTTAGCAATGCAAGAACATCCAAGATTGTTTCCTAAAGTCAGTGGATCAACAAGGAAGCTCATCCCTAGGATCATTATGCTTTTATCATTTTTGAATTGTACTTTATCTAAGTTTCCACATGTTGTAACTTTGTACTCTTTGATTAATAATTCAAATAAAATGAGCATACACGCCTTTTGAAGTCAATCCATTCATACCCACTCTATTATTCCATCACTTTCCATATACAAAAAATGAAGAAACAAATTCAAAAAAAAAACTCCCGATTATGTTTTTCATTTCACCTCTTACGAACTTTGAGTGAGAATGACGTAAATAACAAAATAACTAAATTTTGCTGATGTATACTTTTTAATAGTAAGACCTGGCTGACGATGTAAGGCATTTTTCACTTCCTAAACACTGGAGAAATAAGGAGTTAATCCGTAGTCAACCCCATTGAACCAGAAGTTGGAGTTCTTTTCATAAAAAACCTTTAATCATAACCAGGGGCATGGTAGATTTCAATTAATTCAATGATGAATTCTAATCTCAAGAGAACCAAGGTTTCTTATCAACAAGTTTAAGCATATTCTCTTCATCTCACACATCATCCAACATCAAGGAATCAATAAAGATAAAGCTCACAACAACGTCTTCCTCACGTACATCATCCAAGATCGTGGAAGTAGTGAAGAGGAAGTTAACAAAAGTCAACATGGCAGTCACAACCTTCCTAAGTAAAAATCTCAAAAGTAAAAAAAAAGAGTCTGCTAAGTCAAAAAAAATCAAAGAGATCGAAAAAAAATCAACTCAGGCAAAAGTTAGAGCGTCCCGATGGACCGTGATTTCAAAAGAACTGGTTCATGCAAAAATAAGGGCTTGAAAGCATAGAATAATGGAAAATAAGCTTGTGACAGTCACCTCAAAAATCATCAATATTTCTCATCGGTGCTTAAACCATATCAATGCTTATAATCATCATCGCGACTATAAAATTCTCTTGCAGAGTGGACGCATCTATTGAGTTAATTGAATTTAGGAATGAAGAACATCAAGGAGAATGGGGTGGGTTAAATAAAATTTGAGCCTTATATCTTTGTCTCTTAAACCGTGAACCAAACCATGTTACAACCTTTAAAAGTCCTAATTGAAGCTAGGTTCACTATGAAAGCATATTCAGCATAATTTTTGTTAAAATGAATCCTAATGTTTATTGAATGGTCGCTAACCATACCACCTTTTTCACATATCTGTCCCTAATCATCCATTTCTTCTCTGTAAAAAAATTTTATTTCAAAATGTGCATGAGCATATCATTAGAATTATTTTTCAAAAGGTACAATTTTATTAAAAAATTGACACTTAGCATCAAGGAAATATCAAGAATGGTCTGATCAAAGGTGATCAATACTTCTAACTAGGGGCAAAGCACCTAGGGATCCTACTGCTTCAGACGTACAAATCCCGATCATCACATGAAGATTCTATTGACTAAGGGCAATCATTCCTAAAAATTGGTCAACTTGGGTCACATCTCAAGGCACCAGTTAATCAGGGGCATACTTTTTAAGATTTATATACTAGGGGCATACCAATACAAAGCTTGATCCAAAGAAACCACTCCAAAAATGGTTCATCAGCGGAAAATCACTTAAAGATCAATTTAATCTGGGGCATAGAGGTTTCAAAGTTCAAAATGGTGAGGATAGTAATCTCAGGTGCATAGTATAGCCAAGTTGTTTCAAAACTCATATTGATATGAATCTTCTAAAATACCCAACACATTGGGGCAAGACAGGCCACAAAGGGGCAAGTTCTCCTCATACTTTCAAATGGTTCAAGCTAGCTCTTTCCTACCTCAACAATCTTTGAGTTCGAAATGAGTCTCAGGAAATCATATTGGCATAAAATACTACCACCTTTCGACAAACAACATTTGTTACATAAAACATCACTCTAAGCCTCAACCTTTCGTGACTCATCCTTAGGGCACAAACTTCAAGGCATTGCATAAATAATCATCATGCACCAATCATGTCACTTCGCTAGCATCAAACAATGCATTCATCTAAAGGTCAACTTTTCTTGGTACTCAACACCTACAATCAAAAAGCCCAATTTCACTTGGCATGCACACATCAAAATCAATTTTTCACAAAGCCCAACCTGTCTTGGAACCTGGCGCCTATATATCTAAGGCCCAATCTTCATCAGCATGGCCCAAGATCAATGCATTACATGTTTCGATCATTGCATTTCATCCATTAAAAAAAAAACTCTCCAAGAATCCGTTGATCATGGAGCTATTTCAAACTTGAAGATACTGGGGCAGATTATCTCAAGTGGGCATGGTACAAGATTTCTTTTAGGTACTCTTGAGGTAAATTCCTTCATAGACCAAGAAACCTGGGGAACAAGGAACGATTGTTCATCCGTGACAATCTTTATGCAGCACGACATAGTTGAAGCGCCAAGGTTTTCACCAAGGATAGTTGATGTGGCTTTTCTCCTAATTTTTGTTCTCTGGTTTTATTTTCCCGGGAAACATTAAAGTTCTTACTTCTCCCCATGACTCTCCCCAAACAAGAGAGTTTAAAGTTGACTTATTAGAATTCTTGACAAGGATTCCCTTCTTGGAAATCCGCTGGCAGTCTCCATTGCAATTCCCTCTCAGAGTTTGAACTTCTCCAACAGAGGTTGTAATTTATTTTTGTAACCTCCATCAGAGTTTGTATCTTGCGGTTACCGGGTATTCAGCTTGTTACTCCCCACAGAATTTTAAAATTTCAAAGATATCTCTTCGTATGTTCCTTGTACCTTTTATGCCTCCTGGGTAAAATCATTCATCATTACATAACATCCTCAAATGTGTAGTATTTCCATTCATCCTGGGATACTACTCCACGGAAAAAACATTCAAACATACATTGAAACATAAGACATTTTATTTCTATGTTCCCCAGAGAAGTTACTTTGGATTATATCCCTAGAAAGGTCACTCTATCTTTAGTGTCCTAGTTTTTATCCGCACAGATGTTACCCTCGAATGATCAAGTGTCTACTCGTTACCTTTCATTTGAGGTTCAATTATTACCCGCCACTTAATTCTTGGGCTTAGTATCTACTAACCTTCTTGGAAGATTCCAATATCTGTTGGTGTACACTTTGAATCCAGTTCTACCCCGGTGTTCATTTTGAGTCTAGTATCGACTACTACTCTTAGGCCGAGTCTCTACTCGCTACCTTTATTTTGAGTCCAGTTTCGTCCTGGCACATCCTTCTTAAGTCTAGTATCTACTAGTCTTCTTGAGTCGAGTTCGCTACTCGTCTCTCTGTCTCTTTTACTCCTAGGATAAAATTCAGTATCTACTGGTCCTCCTCGGTCAAGACTAGCAGGTGCTATTGAAGTTATCATACTTTCTTGTCACCTTGCTTCAGATCCAATATCTATTGGTATCCTATTGAGTACTCTCGGGTTTAGTATCTACTAATTCCTGATAGGTCGAGTTCGCTACTCGTTACCTTGTTTGTTTACCAGTTTCGCCCTGGCACATTCTTTATAGTACTCTTAAAATCGAGTATCTACTCGTTACCCTACTCGATCCCCAGCATTCCGCTAACGTTCTAATGGTTAAGTTCAGTATCTACTGTCTTTTGATCGAGACCAGTTTCCACTGGTATACCCTATTGGATCCAATATCTATTGGTATCTTTAGATTCTAGTTTCTACTAGTCCTCTTAGGTCGAGTCTGCTACTCGTTACCTTTTACTCGATCCCCAGCGTTCCGCTAAGTTCTAATGGTTAAGTTCAGTATCTACTGTCTTTTGATCGAGAGCAGTTACCACTAGTATACCCGTTTTGATTCAATATCTATTGTTATCTTTAGAGTCTAGTTTCTACTAGTCCTCTTAGGTCGAGTCCGCTACTCACTACCTTTTACTCAATTCCCAGTGTTCCTCTAAAGTTCTAATGGTTAGGATCAATATCTATTGTCCTTTTGTGATCAAGACCACTATCTACCAGCATACTCTGTCGGATCCAATATCTATTGGTGTCTTTATTGTCTAGTATCAATTAGTCCTCTTGGGTTCATTCTTTTTACAATCCAATCTGTTTTGTATAATCATTTCAAAAAATATGAAGAAATGTAGTTACTAGTGTTTTTACATTTTTGCTTTATCTAGAGCGCAAATTTTTGGGCTCTTTTAGTATTTAATCTTCTTCCACCTCGAATGTCTGAAAGCGTTGCTATTCATACTTTCAGGTTGAAGACGATTAAATAGGGGCAGCTGGTGCACCCCAAAATTTGCCCTTCCGATTTTATTTTTTATTGGTTTTTGTTTTACATTCATATGCATTATCATAACATTCACAATCATGCATTGCATTGAGCTACTAGGACATGAGATTATAATTTTCGCGTGAAGGCAATTTATCGTACCCTTCATTATTTCTAAACGCCATTATATCTTGAATGAGTACATTGGCCTAGTGGGTAGTATAATGAGTGTACGGATTTACATATGTGAGAGGTCTTGAGTTCGAATCCTACTTTCTCTATTTTTTGCCTTTTTCACTTTTTTTTTATTCTTCCCTTAATTACTAACTTTATTTGCATTATTATTAAATCACAAAAAAATATAAAAATGTATTTTCTTTACTTTTAAAATGAATTTTCGTTTTTTTCATTTAGGATTTTTTTATAAAAAATATTAATTTTTCTTCTTTTATTATGTTATTAAAAAAATAATTAAAAATCATAAAAAATATATATATAAAAGGATTTTAAAAGATTTTGTTCAACTTTTTAGAATATTGAAGTTTTTATGATAGTTTTTATTTTAGGAAAAATCAATTTAATTGAGTGAATATATCAAGAATTAATATCAAATAAAAATTGATTTAAATTATTGATTATATTAATTAATTCTCTTGATTATTACCATTTGTGTTAACATAATTTTTTTCTATATAAAGAGGTCAATTTCATTCCCAAAACACCAACACTACACCAAAACCACACACGTACATTTCACACTTTGAAAAAAATCATTATCACACTAACTCTCCTCTCTCACTATAATTTTATTAGAAAAAGTTTTATTCTCTTAAATTTTTTCACTCATACATAAACCACATATTTCTCTAAACTTGTTTCTCACATCTCTTCACCCGCAATAATTCATATTACACAACAACCTAACATAATATTTACACCATTTTAAACAACCATTTCCATAATCTTTTTTTTTAATCAAACAATCATGTCCACCACCGTCTTAAACTCCCTGCAAATTTATATATTAAGTAACTACTTACATTTTCTTTGTTACCTCTTTATATAATTTTTTGTTTTTATTTTTATTATGTTGATGTTAATTTATGAATATTTCTAACTTTGAGAGTTGTAAATGACTTGTAGTTAAAGTGTATTAAGGAGTTATAATATATTGTTGCAAAGAATTATAATATTATTCTCACAGATATGATCTAGTTCGATACTTTTTCAATCATTGATGATTAGATCTCTACGTCGCAGCGCTTGCATCCGTATCCACGTTTGCTTCTGTGCCTCGCTGCAATTGCCACCGGTCAACCTTGTTCCATGGGTTCTCATGTTTCTACTCTCTCTAGATTTCTCTCTCTCTCTCTCTCTCTCTCTCTCTCTCTCTCTCTCTCTCTCTCTCTCTCTCTCTCTCTCTGCGTTGTTTCATTTGTTTTTAATTTGAGTATTTTCTCTTGATCTACTTTTAACATATATTTTGGTTTAAAAGATGCATGTGTATTATTTTATTATAAAAGTGAAACATATTTGTTTGTTGGTGTGAAGTAATATTATATAATGGGAATATAAAAAACTAATATACTCAGCCTCATGTATGATAATTAATTTTGGAAACTATTAGTATAACAAAGAGGAAAATGGAGTACTATGCCAGTTTATTCATCTAGGTTTTTATTTACTTAGTTCTTTTTTATTCATTGTCAAAAACATAACAATAATTAATTAATTTTTAACTAATTTGTTTCATGTAAGTGATTTAGCTTTTAGTAAAATAATAACACACAAAAAATGCATGTTCCCTTAGTTCAAGTTAAATTAGCTAACCAATCAAACCTAACATTTTCCTACTAATTTAATTCAAATACGATATTATTTTAAAAAAAGGGATTTTGTATTTGTTTTCAAAATTAACCGCGTACTATGTCTACGACTATGCAATTTTTAAACTCAGACAAGTTTCAAGGATAACTCGAAAGCATTTACATAATCCTATAAAAAAAAACTAACCAAACAAATGAGAACTACGTAGACTTTGATTTCATCTCTTGGTGAACACATAGGCATAAGGCGCGATGCTTTAACGAGTCACTAACCACTAACCGTGACGAAATCTCTCCCCATTGTGTATAATAATTTAGGAAATAGAGTAAGAAACCTTAGACAAACACACCTTAACCCTAAAATTAGAGAAGGTTCCCCTTGAGTACAAGGGAAGTGAGGGGTGCTAACACCTTCCCCTCGCTTAACCGACTCCCGAACCCTTAACTTGGTCCCGATGACCGTCATATCCATATTTTTAGGGTTTTACTATAGTTTCCCCGTCCTTAGGATAAATAAACAATGGTTGCGACTTCATTGAATTTTTCCCGCCGCGATAGAGTGTAAGTTTTTTCGATGTTTTCTCCCAAACATGTTTTAAAACTATTTTTTCAAAAACAAAACATAGCGCAGTCGATTTGCACATTTGAGCAATCGATTTCTCACTGATCATTTTAGAAAAATTTCAAAAACTAACTTGATGCAATCGATTTGCACCAGAGTGCAATTGATTGCCCTGCGTAGAATGCTAAAAAATTGGGCAATTCTCAAGTTTGTGGACTTGGGCTCCAATTTCTTTTTTTATTTTCTTTTAAATTCGAAATTAATTACCAATTATTTCAAATTTGGCTCCAAATTCTATTTCCAAGCGTAATTCTATACCCAAACCAAATTCCAAACCACCACCCATTCCCAAAACCAAAACCTTATAAATAGAGGCCTCCTCTCATTCAAATTTCAAGCTTTTGATAGCCAAATACACCTTGTCATAATTTCACCTCATTCTCTCATTTTCCCCAATTCACTCAAAGCTCTTTCTTCTTCATAAATATTAGAAAAATTTTCATTGGGATTCTCTAATTCTTTGAGCTAAACCTCCATCCACACCCTTTTTCTTCTTCAATTCTTTAGATCTAGGCTTGTGATTCTGATTTTTGAAGTTGAAGTGAAGCAATTTGAAGTGTCACTCTTGCAAATTTTTCTCAAGATCTACAAGTGGTTAGTGTTGATCTTCATCTTTCACTATGTGATCTCTTGATAATTGTTGTTGTCTTATTCATTGAGCAAACTTATTTTTAGTTCCATTGATGTTAAATTCTCAAATATTAGTTGGAATTTTCGTGCTCAATTGAATCAAGGAACACAAGGTGTTTGTGAAAAGTTTTGAACAAGAATTTTCCCTTTAGAAATGTGATTTTTCTGTTTTTTACAGTAAGCAATCGATTGGATTACAGTGCAAAATCTTCCACCAAGATGAGTGGTTGAACTTAAAGATGGAATCGATAGCACGGGAAAAGATGCTGAAATTTTTTGAAAAACTGTGCTCATGCAATCGATTTGCATCCTGATGTAATCGATTGCATAGAGGCATAATGTGATTTTCACTTGTTCTTTGACTTGTTTTTTATATTTACTCTTCTTCTACTTTATTCTTTTGATGATTGCCTTGGATTGTAGTCTTGAACACAAAATTCCTCTTTAATCTCAATGAAAATTGGGTGTTAATGAGGTTGGAGAATGTATTGTTGATTCAAATATATCAAAGGATGAATTATTCAATTCATTCTTGGTGCTTTGAGTTAGGAATATATTTTGTGCCTTAATCCACCAAGATGAATGGGAGAAATTTGAGAAGATAATCCAAGTTGATCTATCATTTCCCATCCCTCTTCATCTTATCCCTTTCTTTTTTATTTTACATGTGTTGACAAGCATTAGAAGGTGATCTATATATCATTCTTCTCGTTTTCTTTTTCAACACATACATCACCATTGACCGGCCTCGTTGTAGGGTTTCTTTTACATGAGTCACTTGGAGATTGCTTAACATAGCGCTACATTGCTTCTTCTTCATCTTATTTTCTTTGTCCCAAATCGGAAAATGATCAATTGGTGGCATGAACTTTAATGTTCAAAAAAGCCCCAAAAGATGACTTGAGCTTTGATTTTGGTTCAACACTTGTGGCACTTATCGTGTGGTCACGTTGATTTCTAATCAAGCTTCTGGCAAGTTTCCACTAACCTTTTCCATTTGAAATTCTCAATCATCTTTGATCAAGTGATGTGATAATTCTAAAACCAGTGATATACTTGACAAAAAATAATTGAAACTTGTCCTGTGGTCGCGTTGATTCTATCAAGCTTCTGGCAAGTCTTCACGCGTAAGTTTCAAGATGGTCCCCTTGCTGACGACTAACAATTAACAATTCGATGATATACTTGACAATTTTCAAGATGGTCATCTTGCTAACCTTTATTAATTTCTTTTTATTCTCCGCTCTTAACTTTCCACTTTTACTTTTATGCTCTTTATTTTTATTCACTTTATTTTTAGCATTTTATAGTTCATGTCATTTTTGCTTTGCTCACTTGAGCATTTATTTTCTATGTCATTTTTTCTTTGCTCACTTGAGAATTTTATTTTCTTTCCATTTTGAATTTTCTCACTTGAGCTTTATTTTTCTATTCCAAAACACTTATCCTTGTGCTTGGAGATTTATCTTTGGACTTAGGATTAGGACCTCTACCTCAGCTTGGAGATTTATGAGCCCTTGGTATTATTATGTCTTGTCTGGTTATTATCTTTGTATGCAGGTTATTCTATTATACTCGATTAAGAGTAAATTTCATCAAAATACAGTCGTTACTCTGCCCGTTTTTTTAGACAAGAGAGTTCATCTGAGACATTGACTTATCAGAAGCTTGTTTTTTTTGTATGGTTATTTGTTATTTATGTGTTAATCCAAAGGATGGGATATGGTATTGGCTCTTGATGTCAAGTACTAGCCTTCTCACCTAGTTAGATCTTGTATTACCTTTACCTTTTACTTTATGCAATTAAGTTAGCCTCTTCATCTCCTCCCCATTCTTTAATTTTCAAAATCTTCCCTATTTTTTTCAAAGGATTCTTGTTTTTAAAACTTGAACCACTTTAATAAAAAACTTGGACTTAGGTCCATGAATTTTCAAACTTATTTTCTTAATAAAGTTTCAATTCATTTAATAATACTTTGACTACTTTGTGTTAAGACTGAAAAACACCTACTCTCATTCAAACTTTTTTTGAGCTCTTTGTAGCTTTTCTAAACAAAAATTTTCTTAAAATCAACCAACACACAAATTTGGTCTTTTTTTAGCCGAACTACTTGGTTTTGATTTCAACATTGCACATTATTGTGGTGGAACTCATTGGAAGTTCTATCAAACCAAAAATTGTAAAAAAATACATTTTTCTCCCCACCATCCATTTTGTACATATACTTTTTTAGCACACATATAAAAATTTTCAAAAAGGTTCCTGCGGAGTACCGTAGATGCTTTGGGTGCCTAACACCTTCCCTTTTCATAACTAACCCCCGGTCCCAGATCTCTGATCTTTTTTAGGATTTTATTCGCTCTTTTTCCTAATCCTTTGAATAAAATAAAAGCACTGTGGAGACTCTTTTGTTATTTTTGGAGTTAAATCAATTCAATGGCTTATACTCGCATTTTTTCGCCGCTACAACAGGATACCAGGGCACTCATTTTCAGGAAAGATTTCTTGAAGGTCTAACAGACTTGGGCATGTTGAGATTCTGAAGTCGAGATATCTCTTAAGTGAAAAATATAATGCAGATGCATTCCCATGCATGGGGCAGTCCTCTAATTATCATTGTCTAATCAACTCAGATATTTGTTATTCTTCCTTCTACAAGAATTAACATTGTAGCCTTTCTGGTGGCAAATCGATTAGAGTTTGGTCAATCATCTTATTATTGCCATTTCTTCTCTCTTCCAGACCAACAGTGTTGAGAATTAAGTTTGATAAACAATTCATTAACGAGTACATTCATTCATTCATGTTCTATCATTTATATCATATAGATATATTTATGCATAAACCCCAGCCAAGACTCGGGATATCTCAATATCTGCTGGTTATTCTCCTCAGCAGGATCAAACTTTGAAGACTATTTCTCGGATGGAAGACTTAGTCCTCCCCAGTGAAAGTTTGAAGACTTATTCAGAAATCAATCTGCAGTTCTGTCGATTCCCAAATCGAGTCTCTTTTGAAGTGATTGATTTCCCCCAAGTGAATTCTTGTGTCAACGGGATTTCTTACTCGGGTTTTCCCCAGTAATCTTTCTCCACTGAGTTTATCCTAAAGTATTCTCCAATGAAGCTTCAAGTGTCCCCAAGAGGACCTATTCCAACAGGATTTCTTTAAATTCAGCATTGTTGTTCTCGCTAGGTAACAACTTCCCCATCTAAGTCTTAATGATGGTAATCCACTATAGACCTAATTCTTTTAGTTGTTCTCAATTAATCCTTTGTGAATCTCTGGTGTGTTTGTTTCCCCAGTGTGTTCCACGCTTATCCAACATATATATGCATCTACCTGGTGGGATGGTTAAATGATTTCAGAAGATTTGTTGCAACATCAAGTTGTTTAAACATGACAGTACGTATTTATCGATATGCATTGTCAGCACAATACTAGCAAATGGAAGATTTATCCACTGTGGAAGCATCTATTTGCCCTAGTGAAGTTGTTTCTTGTGTGTTGTGATTCACTATCAGCTCAGTAGCGATAAGATGAGGATTTGTAATTGCTAAAATTATTCAACATATCTGTATATGTTTGTTACAGTCTTCTATCATCAAGTTATTTGCAGAGATGGAAGCTTGTCAACTGTTGAAACATTTATTGTTAAACTTGTGCGCTAAAAATAACTTATTTTATCCCTGTAGAAGACCACTTCCGGTCCTTGAGTATTTGTACATGTTCTCTTTATATTCGATTCATCAAACTTGGGGCATTCTGTTGATCATAATAGCTAAAGTAGTTCCGAAATTGCTATCTTTCCTTCTACAAGGATTACCATGGATCCTTTCAAGTAGTAGATCGGCATTCAGGGTTTGGTGCATTATCCTTATGTTGCATTTGAAATTTTCTCTTCCAGTAGTGTTGGGAAGTTAGTTTGATACCCTTTGCATTAAAGAAGTAAAACTCGTGCATATCATACTCATGCATTAGCTTCAGCTAGTTTATCTTTTGCAGGATTTTCTCCAGGTGAAACTGTAAATATCCTCATAAGGGTCAAAGTTGGAAGATTATGTCTCAGATGGCAGAATTATCCTATTCTCCATAGCGCAAGTTGTATACATTTTCAGATCTTAATAATTGATGGATTTCTCCAGTCGATATTTCTTCACCAGCGAAATTGTCATCTATTTCCGAATGAAATCTAATGTTAACAGAATTTTCTACCTGGAATCCCTAGTGACGATCTCATATGGTTTTCTTATGAATTTTTCCTAGTAAAGGTTTATTTACTCCCAGGCGATTCTCCTTCAGAAGGATTACTACAATAGTATTCACGGTATTTTTCAAGAGTTCTTTCAGAAAAGAATCTTCTCAGTAAATTATAGTGGCAGTGACCTCTATAAATTTACTTCTCTGAGCTGTTCTCAATAGACTCCGTTGAACTTCTGGTGTGCTTATTTCACCAGTAGGTCCTCAATGACCCAACAGATAAATACCCACCAAGTAGGTTGTTTATTCGATCTCATGATATTTCAATCTCATGATATTTCACCAACTTAGAAGTTGAATCACATATCTACTTGCTATAATGCATCGTCGGTACGATGCATACAAATTAAAGATTTTGTCAACTCGGAAGTTGCTTAACGTGTTTGTACATGTTCATTAAAATCTTTTATCAACAGGAACATCGGAAACAAGGATTTACCGACTTCATAAACAGCTATATCACACCAGTGTGATGAATATGATTTGTTTATCCCTAGAGAAGTGTATTCTCGGTTGTGCTACTGAATTTGTTATGCTGGTAACTCAGAAGTTACATGGTCAAGACATTCATCATGCCATGGCTCATCGCATCTTCGTGCATAATAATTCTAATATTGTTTCAGCCACATATCATCGTTAAAGTCTGCGGGTATTCTTTAACTCTTTGGGATTTTTTTGAAAATTTATCAATTATATCTTTGTCAAAGTCTGCGGGTATTCTTTAACTCTTTGGGTTTTTTCTGAAAATTTCTCAGTTATATCTTCGTTAAAGTCTGCGGGTATTCTTTAACTCTTTGGGATTTTTTCTGACAATTTCTCAATTATATCTTCAATAAAGTCTGCAGGTATTCTTTATTTTTTAAGACATCCTTAGATGGCTTAATTTATTGATTTTCTTTTCTCTTGAGAAGTGTGGTTTTCTTCTCAAAGCATTTTCGTTAAGACATCCTGAGAAAACTTAAATTATTGCTTTTTCTTTTCGCTTGAGAAGTGTGGTTTTATTCTCAAATCATTTTCGTTAAGACATCATGAGATGGCTTAATTTATTGCTTTTCTTTTCGCTTGAGAAGTGGGGTTTTCTTCTCAAAGAATTTTCGTTAAGACATCCTGAGATGGCTTAATTTATTACTTTTCTTTTCGCTTGAGAAGTGTGGTTTTCTTCTCAAAGCATTTTCGTTAAGACATTCGGAGATGGCTTAATCTGTTGTTTTCCATTTCGCTGGAGAAGTGCGGTTTTCTTCTCAAAGCATTTTCGTTAAGTCATCCTGAGATGACTTAATCTGTTGTGTTTCTTTTCGCTTGAGAAGTGTGGTTTTCTTCTCAAAGCATTTTCGTTAAGACATCATGAGATGGCTTAATCTGTTGTTTTTCCATTCGCTTGAGAAGTGCTGTTTTCTTCTCAGAGCATTTTCGTTAAGACATCATGAGATGGCTTAATCTGTTGTTTTTCTTTTCGCTTGAGAAGTGCGGTTTTCTTCTCAGGGCATTTTCATTAAGACATTCTGAGATGACTTAATCTGTTGTTTTCCTTTTCGCTTGAGAAGTGCAGTTTTATTCTAAAAGCATTTTCTTTAAGACATCTGGAGATGGCTTAATCTGTTCTTTTCATTTTTGCTTGAGAAGTGTGATTTTCTTCTCAGAGCATTTTCATTAAGACTTGTTGTTTATTGCTCATTTTGGTTACTCGGTTATCCCCAATGATGTTGAGATTTTTTGATATTTCTCAATCGTTACTGTCGTATTAATGCATTTTGATGTTTCTTAACTGGTTTCTTTTACTCAGTTACCTCTTCCATAACTCTGTAGTCAAGATATCTTATCTGCTTTCTTTTGTGGCATTGGTATCCCGCATAGGGAAATATTTTGGGGTTCTTTTGGTATTCAATCCTCTTCCACCTTGAATGTTCAAAAGTTATTGATATTTCTCACTTATCAGGTTTAAGATGATTGAATAGGGGCAACTGTCACACCCCAAAATTTTCCCTCCCATTTTTTAATTGTTCATTTAGATTTGGTTGCTTTGGGTCTATTATACAAGTATAAGGGTTTGTATTTGAATTCAAAGACACTTATCCAATTAATTGTGATTTAGGAGTTAAAGAATTAAGAATGCTCACTTGTAGCAAGTGGTTCTTTTGAATTTTTACTCAAGAGGTGGAGTTCAAGTTTGGAACATAAGATTCATTCAGATTATTAAAAAGGGATACTTTGGAAGAAGTGTTACATTTTTTAACTTGATTAATATTTTGAAGCCGAATTCAAATTCAAAGTTGATTGGGTGGAAATGACATCGTTTTCTACTACCTATAAAGGAGGATTTATTTATGTGTGAACTTTGAAGTCAAGAGAAGGAATTTTAAGCCCATCATCATCTTAAACTGGAGTTACAGTTTGTCGTATGGACAAGAGTGGTTTTAATTGTTACGTAATATACAATTTATTACAAAATGTACATACACTTTAATCATAAGGAATACATTGCTCGTCAAACTTATTTGGTCCTCATTCAAGAATCAAGATGTTAAATAAGGGTTTAAATGTCTATACCTAAGAACTCCATCAATTTACAAGAAGAAAATCCAATAGTTCTTTGGTCATGTTTTAAGACACATTCATCATTCAATATCTCATTTGTGATCCAAATCTCAGACAAGTGTATAAAGCATGGGTATATTTTAGAAGTATACAAATTCTATTTGAAGTATTTGATCTAGGATGAATAGCGATGACGGATGTCAACCATTATGATCAAAGCAAAATATTTTAGAGAAGTCTCAAGATTAAATAATCAAATAAGATCGTTTGAATAAAAGTTCTGTAATGGAATTATTTATTAGTTTGTTTACCAACTCCTACATCCAACAATGTGATGAGAAGGATACATCGTAAGATGCTCATCCCACATGGGAAATATTTTTCAAAATTATTTCTTGAGAAAGGTAAAATTATTCAAGGTTGAAATAATTAGATAAATTTGATTAACCCTTAAAATAATTATTTGTATTACTTTTTTATACTTTAAAATAAATTATTTCCATCACTCTTTTTAAATTAAATATCTCTAAACCATAAAATAAGCATGTTCAAATATTTTAAGCAAAAAGAGTACTAAAAGCAAGAGTTGGAGGTGCAAACAAAGAGAAATTGGGGTCATAAAGATGGAGAACTCAACACAAAGACCAACTAGAACAAATATGCTAAAAAAAGAGAAACTAATTAATTAACATATTTTGCTAATCAATTACAAAATATCCAAAAACATATTTTCAGAACAAATAAAAGTTTATCTTGGGCGCCAAGCAAAGTGAATCTTAGAAATTATGAAGATCTCCTCCATAATGGAAAAATTGAGAAATCTATCCGGTTTGAAGGAAATTTAATTGATTATCATGATTAAAAAAAGCAATTTTTGATATGATTTTTGGACACCATAATCTTCTCATTAAATTCCTTCGATCCACACGCTAAAAAAAAACCCAAAAATGTTGCTATAAATAGGTATTGTATTCTTACCTTCAATTCCACTCCACATTGTCCCGCTACACACTAGTAGGATTATTGTCAAAAAGTTCATTGTGAAACCTAAAAAGCTAAGCTTCACCTCCTACCCTCTCACCCATGAATTTGCAAACTGACAACTAGAAACTGGATTCTTCAAACACTTTGCTGATCGAACAGTCTTGAGAGTTCGTACCTTAGATCTTGAAGATTTCAAAGAATGAAACTTCTTTAAAACCCTAGAAGAACTCGAACTTTCAAACTTCATGTGTACACCCTCGAAAAGAATTTATATCATTCAAGTAAAAATGTTTTACTCAAACCTTCATCTAACTGTTGAAATTCTTCCGAACGAAGTAAGAAAACACCACATAAACCTTTATATATAAGAGTTTTGAAAATTTATTGAGCTCCCTCATAAAGACCACCACACGAAGTTATAGGTAAAATAAATAGGTACAATTATATCTTTGTTTCATCTTCCTTTATGAAAAGACCCTCCTCATACATATCTTACCCACTCACAACTGACCATATCCTTCCAGAAACTAAATAACCCACTATATGGCCTCTCATACCCTCCTTCCAAGATAAGGAAACCTTGATCACTTAACCCAAACCGAAGTAAAAACCATTTAGATATTATAAAATGTAATCAAATTGAACAAAATAATCAAACATATGATAGAGAGTAGGAAAGAAGGAGCACCCCTTACATATGGAAACCTCATCATAAAAATCATAGAGGAAACAAGATACAACTTTAAAAATGAAGAATTTAAGGAAAAATCATCTCGAATAAGGAAATTCATTATGTCATCAAAAAAAACTCAAACTCGCAAATAAAAGAGTGATTGAAAAATAAAGAAACAAAAGACATCAAAATACAACCCTAGAAGAATATTATCATCCTCAACCATCTGCAATCAAATACATCAATGATCTCATAGATCAACACTTCATCCCAAACCAAATCCAATTAACTTTTGATGATCTTGATAAAGAGATATCTCACTTAGGCTTCTATTAAATCTCTATATTCTCATCATATTCCTTTATTGCAATCTCTATCTTGCATTTCCATTTAAGTACTTTGAATTCATTAAAATAATGTGTTATTTCCTTCCTAAATGTCTTTGGTGACTTGTTTGCATAAAAGATATTCTTAAGTTACATAACATCTTTCTTGATTAAAAGTGTGTTTTCCTTACTAAATGCTTAAAATCCTTGTTTTACATAAATTAGTGTTACTCAACATATTTTGAAACAAATATGCTTCTTCAATAATTACGCTATATACAAAAACATATATCATCGTTATATCTTTGCCTTGCATGTTGTGAATCATACATAGATAAAATAAGTAGGATTAAATCTCATCTTAAAAATAAATGTTACTTTTTACATACATTCACTTAATACAAAATATTCTCTTGACACATATCTTATAGCAGTTATGGTAATCGTGGAAATTAAAACATTGTTTTGCATACAAAGATATATGATAACTTATGTTCAAATATTTACTTGTGCTTATCATGATCCTTAAGTGTGATAGTTAACACCATACTTACATACCCTAAGAAAACATACAAATTCATATGAATATTTAAACCATGTTTGCATATCTATTGCATCTTTTATCCACCTTTTTATTATGAAAAATGGGAAAAGTATAATCTCGATGGAAGGGTATATTTTCTATCTAACTCAGGGGAAATATTATCACTCTAAAATATATTGTTTTGTTTCTCTTACCACCTTCCCTGAGAGGGATGTTTTCATAATAAAAAAGGGAGAACATGGAACCATGTTTTGCAAGTAATAGGCTTTCTTTTGATGATGACATCTATAAAGTAAAATACTAAGAAGACCTCCATCATGATAAGAGTACAACAAAAGAATAAGTCAAAGAGAACATAAGCGGTTAAAGATTCAAACCATGAATGTAAAGGTTTGATGAACTTGAATATTCCTAAGATAGGAGGACTCGTCGAGAAAACCCCAAAAGGAAGGATACGATGGTCTTGTGACCAAGATATGGGTTTGGGAGTCGATTATGCAAGGGGGAAATATTAGCACTAAAAAAACTGGATGAACATCACCGGATAAAATATCAGTGAAGTCGCCAACTGAAACAACCCTCTGAACATCATCGGATAGAATATCAATGAAGTCGTCGTCGAACATTTTGTATCCCGTAAAAGGAAAGGAAAACATCAAGTAAACCTGGAAAGGGGAGAAATCACAGTCTCACAACCAAGAGATCGGGTAAGGGAGTTTGTTACGCTGGGGGAAGGGATTAGCGTCCCACGCGTCCGTAGTACTCTACGGTATCCACTTCTATTTTCTATCTAATGGGTGTATATCTATCTATCACTTAATCACTACAATGCATGTGAAAGAAAGAAAATAAAGAAAACACGGGGAAAATAAAGAAGTATTTACAAAGATTTATTTTATTACATGCAAGGATGTAAAAGAAACATGAAAACATGTAAAGGGAGACTAACAAGTTCTACCCTAATGTTGTCATGCAAGATTGGACTTAAGGTTGAGGATGAAGGAATCTCTACCTATGTCGATATGCAAAGGATGAAAATTCTAATGTCTAGGCTCGAGAGCTATCCTAAGCGGCGGTCCTAAAGGAAAGTTATTCTAATATTTGTCCATGTTGTAGATCCAATGGATGCAAAGGGATGAAGCAAGCAAGTGCTTTGGAAGAAGCATATAAACAACGCAATGCACAAACAAATGATCACACATGCGCATGAAAATAAGGAAGTCCCATAGACTAAAACAACACCGATGTCGGAAGCAACGGAAGCGACACATTCGATTCCGTGAAAGGTATCACAACATGATATGAATTATCAAGTGTGAAGAGCAATGAATGTGTATCGACAATAAATGTGAAACCCGAGAAGGCATGGAGAGTCGAATATGGAACTATTGCCACTTTTATTATTGACTTGATAAAAAACAACACGATTCGCATGTCTTGAGCTAACACGGACTAGAGCGTGTGGGGGTTGATTCGCGAACCCTTTTGCGTGCCCATCATATCATCATCACTTACAACACATGTAGATCTCATCAAGAGGACTTTTCTTGGTGGTGCGCTTAGCGTTTGCATAACCATGACCTATGCAAGCACAAAAGTAAACACACGACCTAAAGCACCTCCTTATGCACGAAGAGGACTTTAAATAGACCAAACACAAGTAGCAAATAGAATCGCCCTAAGCGGGTCTTTAAATAAACCGAGGGGTCCCTAACATGCTCTAACTATGGAGCCCCATCATACATCTATATTCCTACTTCTCATGGCAAAAAGCGTAAAACCCTACTTCCGTACCCTCTAGAAAGAGGTAAAAGAATGCAATAAAAGGTATGGCAAATACCACGGATAACAATCCATAAGCAATAGCAAGCTAAAAATACTTGAAAACTTCAAGTATGCGCAAGCAATAAAGAAACCGTGAGAAATGCGCGAGAGGCATCGAAGCATGATTAAACAACGGTGAACATCATTGGATAACTATACCAATGAAGTCGCCATCGAACATATTTTATTTCGCAAAGGAGAAAGGTAAACATCGAGAAAACACAAAGGATAAGACACGATCTTGCGAGAGATAGGGTAAGGAGACTATTACGTGAGCTCCACTTATATTTTTATCTAATAGGTGTGTTTATATCTATTCATTTCTTAATCGCTAAGGCTATGCTATGGTAAGGAAATGCATGTGAAAGAAAGAAAATAAAAACACGGGCAAAGAAGGAAGTATTTCCAAATTTTGCTCGATCGAACCGTGACAAAATGTCTCGTATTCCCTCTGCAATAGGAAAGTCATAGCACCGTAGTTCACTCACATGTTTTGGTGGGTTTGTGTTTTTACTTATGAAAAGGTTTTAAATGCAAAAAGAAAGCGCCCGTAGGCGAAAAAGAGTTTACATTGGTTGGTTGCTTTTACCTTTAAGAAAGGAGTTTGAACCATTATTAAGTGTTTTTATTTTCAAAAGAAAAGAAAATAAGTTTTAGTTTTATTACATGCAAGGATGCGAAAGAAACTAGAGAACAAGGGAAACTAACTAGTGCTACCCTAATGTTATCATGCATGGATTGCAACCTAAAGTCTACCTCATATCGCTACCTAGGATAGAGTCGAGAGAATCCTAAGGGGACATGGCAAAGATTTACAACCTAGATCTACATCCATCTCGAATCGCTACCTAAGGTAGAGTCGAAGACAACTAAGGGAACATGGAAAAGGTTTACAACCTAAATCTATGTCCATCTCGAATCACTGCCTAAGGTAGTGTTGAAGGCGACAAAAGGGAGGAAGAGGTTTACAACCTAAATCTATGTCTATCTCGAATATCTACCTAAGGTAGAGTCAAAGACGACAAAAGGGATGAAGAAAACAAGTGTTTTAAAACACACAAATAATCAATTCACAAACAAATGTCACCTGGCCTTGAAGAAGGGGTTGTCCCTTAGCCTACAACAAGCCAAGCAACCAGGAACCAACACATCCTAATTCCCGTGAGTGGTATCACCGCATGACATGAATTGTTAAGTGTGAAGAGTAAATGATGTGAGCTCTGCAATAAATGCAAACTCCAGGAAAGCATGGAGAGTCAGAATAGGGAACTCTTGCCACTTTATTATTATTGATAAAAGCAACACGATTCGCGTGTCTTGGTGACACGGACTAAGCGTGCGGGGTCGATTGCGGACCCTTTCCGCGTGTCCATCATATCATCATATAGCAGAAATATAAAAAGCAGGACTTTGTTTGGTGGTGCCATTCTGGGTTGCGTAACCACTCTGACCTATACAAGCACAAATGTAAACACTTCCTGAGAATTACCTCCCTATTCACAGTGGAGGACTTTAAACAAACCAAACACACTTAGCACACAATTTGTGGAATGCCTAGCTACAGGTATTTAAACAGCGACTTTGAGCCAAGCGCTCCTATCTAATCATGGCAAATAAAGCGGTAAACCCCTACTTCTCATGATATCTAGGAAAGTTGTAAAAGAATGTGATAAGCAAGGTATAACTAGTACCAAACGGATAACAATCCGTAAGCAAAATCAAGCAAAGAAATACTCCGGAAAACTTGTATTCATAATAAAGAAACCGGTGAGAAATGCGCGGAGGCACCAATAAGCATAATCGGAATGTGCGTAAATACACATCCAAAGCAAATAAACATGCACAAGATTGTAATCCGAACAATACATGCAATAGAATGAACACTCATGTGTGCAAGCAAAGCATGTGTATCATACACATCCTAATCAATTGGAGAGAACCTACAAGAAATCCAAACAAATAGACAATAGAATGCACACCCATGTGTACAAGCAAAGCATGTGTATCATACACATCATAATCAATCAGATAACCTGCAAGAAATATAAACAAACAAACAATAGAATGCACACCCATGTGTGCAAGCAAAAGGACAATTTAAATGAGTTTTCTGATTACATAATCAATCGATAATTACATAATCAAAAACCACCTCAAAGGTACCTTGCATAATCAATAAACATGTCAAAGATAACCAGGAAAACATAGGTAAGCAAGAGGGGATAAAAACTCGGAGAAAACATGGCATTTGAGCAAAGAAAAAAAAAGAAGAGGAAATTTGGCAGCCTGCGTCGACTTAACTAGGTCTTCCATCGACTCAGAAAATTTGTGCGTCGACTCAAGGGTCAGCACGTAACTTCCAGCAAGTGGCCAAAACAGAAACTGGGAGTTTGTGTCGACTCAAAGAGACTTTGCATCGACTCATCAGATATGTGCGTTGACTCAAGGGTCGACACTTAACTTCCACCACTCAAAAAACGTACAGATTTTTTAGAAACTTCGAAACAACGTAACTTTTGCATCGAGCATCCGTTTCGCGTATCATTCGATCCTTCGGAAAGCTTGAAAATAGTAGAATGCTCATGGGACGATCGAAATAAATCGTGACGATCATGTGATAAATTATCCTATAAGGTTGTGCATCGGCGTGAATTTTCCATCGTTCTTTTAAAGGACTCGACATGTTTTGTAAGAAAATATTTTTGTCGAATAGAAGGAAAACTTCACGATTTCACAATCATCTTAACAAGTATTTGTGCACGAAAGGTTGAAGGAAATTGTGCGTTGTATCAAAGCCGGAGGCTTAAGCATTTTCACCAAAACCTATAATGTGTCTATTTACACATGAGTTTGGTACATGAATCAAAGTTCAAACCAAATCAATATCATCATCAATTAATCACTTGAATAAGCACTTTTCTCAAGAAAATCAATTAATCAAATAAGTGATTATTTCAACAAATTCGGATTTCATTATGATTACCACATCAAATAAAACTTTCTCAATCTAATCCAAGATCTACATTCAATTCCTCAATCAAATCCTTGATTGATTTTCAATTCTAGGAAAGTACTTATTTCAAGAATCAATTATGCAGCGCTTAAATCAAGAAAACATATCGTCGAAACGAAAAGAAGAGCGAGGAGAAGAGATCACCGATGTCGAATCGAAGATCGAGGAGATAATAGGAGAGAGAGAGTGGCGAAAATTGGGAGAAAGTAGAAAATTATTCAATTCTTCACCTCGACACCTTGAACATTCTTCAATGTTCTTCAATGTTCTTAGAAACTTGATGAAAAACTTGGTTTGATCCTTGGGAATTGAGAGAGAATAGAAGAGTGTATTGGTAGTGAAATTTTTACAAAATGATTCTCCTTTCCATTTGAGACAGAATTTGATTTATATGAGATTTCCTTGAGTGAAATTAGCCTCAAGTAGGCCCAAATTGCCTTTGTCCACCAAAATTTCGTGACAGTTCCAAACATCGAAATCCGATGCGGAATTTGAAATCGGACCCTTCACGAAACATGTCGAAAAGAAAAATTGCTTGTGAGTCAAAAATTTGACTTAATCGGATGAGCGGTTGATTAGATATGAATTTTTGAAGTTTCAACATTCTTTTCAGGCATGTGACACAAGCAGAATTTTCATTGCGCCTTTCGGAGAAATTGCCTCGGAGGAGGACCTTCTGATCAAAATCCGAACTCGGGATGTAAATGAACATTGAAACCAACAAATTTGTGAACTTTTGACACAGACCCACCTCATTTCGATAAAAATCGAGGAGATATGATTTTTGACATTGCATCGGATGAAAAAATGCTCAGTTCGTCTTAAAATCAACTTCAAAGAATAAAATTCTGGTATTGATTGGTAAGGAATCAACTCTCGGCTTGTGAATGAAAGTTGTAGCGGACTTCAAGGCAAATTTTAGACATTGGCCCGCTTAGTTTCAATTTTCCATTTAGGAGTTATGAATTTTTATCACGAGAACACGGTTCATCCATAAAACTCGGTTTATCCTTCTTGAAAAATCAATTTCTTTGGAGACTTTTTCACAAGATTAGCCTCCAACTGTGAATGAAAGTTGTAGATAGTTTTGAGATGGACTCGTCGATCGAAAATCATCAACAAATACCAATGGTGAGAGATATGTCTTAGGAGCATTTGAAATGCACAATAAACGAAATTTACTTTATGAAGAAAATGATCAATTAAAGGCTTTTCTCACGAAATGGCCTCCGATCGAACAGATGAATTGGAGAACATATTGAAATGGCTCCAATGCTTATGGAACTAACAGAAGACCTTGACGGAAAATCTTGCATCAAGCATACGACACGAAAAAATCAATTCTAGGCCGAAAATAGTCGAATAGCGAAACAAGCGGTTTCTTCCACCAATTAAGATGCTCTATATCTTATCACCATATGATCCATGCATGTTATGCATGAAATGCACCTATAGATTAAATGTCTGCCAATTATTTATAGAAAAATGAAGAGGGCGAATTTTGGAGGGCAACAATGATCGAATGTGCATTCGTACACACCAAGCAAGTAAACCTACCAAAGGTTGCAATCCACATCTGAGACAATGGAATGCACATTCATGCAAAAAGGAATTAGAATGTGCTTTCGTACATTCGAACAAGATAACACAAGAAATCATAACCAAACAATTGGATGCGGCGTTGGTACTGAACAAACAATAGAATGTGCATTTGTGCACATTCAAACAACATACACCTACAAGAAAGGTGAAAACCCAACAAGCAGACAATAGGATGCGCGTTCGTACGCAAATAAGTAATAGAATGTGCGTTTCTGCACATTCAGAACAAATGGATAACCTGCAAGAAAGGCGTAAGTCCAACTAACCAGACAAGAGCGTGTGTTTGTACGCAAACAAGATAAAAGAATGTGCGTTCGTACACGTTCTCGATAATTGGATAACCTACAAGAAAGGTGTAAATCCAACAAACAGACAATAGAATGCACACACACATGTGCAAGCAATAGAATATGCGTTCGTACATATTCGAACCCATTGTATAACCTGCAAGAAAGGTGTAAATCCGAGCAACCAAACAATAGAATGCACACGCACATGTGCAAGCGAGGAAAAGGATGCTACAAATCCAAATCTCAAGAAAAAGTACCTGAAATACCTTACACATGAAATAAACTGTCAAAATTAACAAAACAAGTGCTGAAAGAAAGCACCGAATGCAAAACCGATTGAAGATATGCAAATAAACTAATATAAGCATGTAAGAAGTGAAATAAAATCACAAAAATCGGCTTGGGAAAGAACTTTTCTGAAATCGGAGCGAAAAAGTTAACTTCTCGAAATCGATTAAGAATCGCATGATTGCTTGCAAAACATCAACGGATTAAAAAACGTGATCGGTTTTAATTAATTCTGAGTGGAAGTGGCATTTTTCGGACCTTAAAGTAATGGGGAAGAAAATCCGTTTAGGCACCTTGTGTAATACGATGAACTGACTTTTAGATTTTTGTATCGCAAATGTGCGGATAGCAAGAGTCTCCACCGACTTTTCTTTTATCCAATTAAGGGAAGGTAAAAAGTACAGAAAAAGACCTTCGTTAGATTCTGAGTAAGGGAGAAGGTTATGAAAAGGGAAGGTATTAGCACCCCTTTCTATCCGTAGTTATCTACGGGCTCTTAGTTGCTCTTAGATCATTTTTAAAAGTGCTTTCTGTGTGTTTGACAAAAAATGTTTTGAAAAGTCATTTCGCTTTGACTTTGTAATGATTCATGTAGGAATGTATACAAAGTGTTCAGAAATGTTTTGTTTTGAAAAGAGTTTGAACTTTGACAAAAAAGTGTGAGGTGTGAAAAGTATTTGATTTGAGCAAGCAACTAAAAGTCTTATTACCTACTCAGAATTGGTCATTTTCGTGTTATTTTACTTTCCTTTAGAATAGTGATATCCATACCATTAGTTGGTAGGTAACCCTATCCGTTGGATGTAGAAGGGACATTCGAAGGGACATCGTATGGTCATAGAAGGCAACTTGTAGGAGTATCCTTGCATATTCGAAGGGACGATCATCACTTTTCGTAGGCAACAATCGAGGGTCAAGATCATGTATTCGTAGGCGACATCGTGGTTCTATTATCTTTGTATCGAAGGGACTATGATGATTTGTTTTGAAGGCAACGGTGCTAGGATACCTCTACGTTCGAGGGGACTTGACCATTTGTATTCGTAAAGGCAACGAGAGAGAATTACCCTAAGGGGTGCATGTGTGAAAAGAGTGTGTTAAATTCAGATATGTTATCTTTGAAAATTATGAGTGATCTATGTCCAATTTTATCTTGCCATACACGCCTAATTACTAGCAGTTTATAGGGTGTAGAAAGTAAATTGCAGGAATGTAAAGTGCGGAAAGATAAAGTCCTACGCTATTACATGGCTTTGGGGCAGATACATAATATGAGTGCGGAAAATAAAATCCCTAATTAAACTATTACATCCCATAGGCAATTACATAATTGAAAAGAAAAGCAAGAAAAATCGTCTGAAACGTTACAACCTGTGAACAGATACATAATCGGAAAATACGAGAACATTGCATAAGAGAAAAATGTTAGTAAAAAGAAATATTTTTTAGTGAGGAAAAAGGTTTTATGTTAGTAATGACATTAATATGATAAGATAATTTTTTGGTAATTTTCGGAATCGATTTGGTAATTTAAAAAACAATTAAAAGTCATTTAAATGATTAATTAGTAATTAAATTAAATATGCATGCAAAAATAATAATTTTTATATTAAAAATTAAATAAACATTTTTCTGATGATTTTGCAAAAAATAAATAATTTTGGAGTTTTTTAGATGCATGATAAAAATATTTGAAGACAAATTAAAATAGATAAAAAATATTATGGAAAAGAGAAAAGAAATAAGTTAGTTTTCAAACTTGCAAAAATATATGGTCCTGGTCAGGCTCGAACCGGTGACCTCCTGGCAACACGTCACGCTCCCTTGCCTTAACGACTGAGTCAACGCGCGTTTGGTGTCAAAACATTGAAACGGAGTCGTTTTAAGCAAACTTGATTTCTGGGAACCAAGAACACGCGCGAAGATCTTCATCTTCTTCTTTTGAAATTTTGAAAAGTTAGCGTCGGCTGAACTCGACGCTAAGGCCCCTGCAAACATCAAAAATCCAGCACAAGCAATATAAATGAAATTCAAAGGCATGGTTCGATTGGAAACATTGTTCTGAACACGGTGGTGGTGTTCGTTTTGTCCAATTTTTCGTATTTTAAGAAACCCTAAAATTGGTTCAGAAAACCCTAACTATGGCGAATCATGTCTCAGGCCACGAAAATGCAATTGGATTGTCTAGAAAGCTTGCAAACTTCAAACTAAACACAAAGCAAACATCAAAACGCGTTAAAAATGCATGGATGATAGAAATCGAAATTTGAAAAAGTATGAACAAACCAAATCGTGTTTTCTCAATTCTGGATGTTTTGAGAGATGTAAAAGTCGGATCGACTCAAGAGCTTCAAGAATGCAATGGATGGTTTAGAATTGATGAAACAAGCTGGAACTAGGGCTGCCACTTGCTTGAAAACACGATTTTTGACTTAGGTTAGGGTTCTTTTGAGCAATTTTTCATCCTTGTTCATGTTGTATGCATTGTACATTTATAGTAGATGGATTTTGGGTGATTTGAGGAACAAATAATGATCAATCAATGCAAAATTATTTGATTTTGTACAAAATCAAATCTTCTTATTGATCAATTTCTTCAATTTCTTGCCAAACCAATGCAAATTTGAAATTTGCCACTTGTGTGAGTTACTTGGATCTCAAGAATGAGAAAAAAATCAACTTTGCATTTAATTTTGATTTTATACCTTGTTTTTAATTTAATTTGTTTTAAATGAATAAAATCCAAATTAAATAGAAAAATAAAGACAAAATTCGTGGCATTGGGCTTGAAGGTTCCAAATAAGATAAGGAACAAGTTTAAACCAAGAAAAACTAGGCCCATTTGCAAAATTTTGGATTTTTACAAGTATTTCCCTTTGTGCACCTCTTCAAAAATGCCCAACTTGTGCAAGGTGTATTTTGCTCAATTTTCCACATTATTTAGTGTTCTTGGACTTTTGAAAGCCCTAGGTGTCCTCTAAACAACCCCTTTGGTTTCATCTCAATTGGAGTTTCCATGCTCAATAAAACTTCATTACAAAAAGTTGACTTTTTGTTGACTTTGAAAAGGACTTGTAATATTTTGATCCATATCTTCAAAATGAAGCATTTTTTGAACATTCTTGTGAGACATGAAGTTGTAGAGAATTGAATTCTCTTCAAAATGAGAGGTGGTGGAAAAATTTCTGAGAAAGTATGAAGAAGTTATGCTCAGTCAAAGATCAGTTGACTTTTCATTGAGAAACCCTAATTTGGAAAGTTTGACTTTTGAGCAAATCTTGAGTTTTCTGGATGAATCATGATCAACCTTTGATCAAATGATGAATGTAACTTCAAAATGAGGATGTTGACCAAAAAGCATGAAGTTTGACTGGATGTTGACCACAGTTGACTTTTTCTCCAATACAAATGATTTTCAACCATCTGAGCAATTGCCTGAGGAAATTTGACTTGTGAGGCTTGATACTTGACATGGAGAATCTTTGAAGTATATGAGGAGGCATGATGATCATTGGAGATGTTTGGAGTCCATCTGGATTTGAGAATTGCCAAACCCTAGTTTGGGTTAATTGTCTAGGAGAGGGTTTGTTTGATCAACCCTTGAGGAATCCTTGAGTATGGATATGTGAAATGTTTTGAAAAGTAGGAGGGAAAATTTTGGGGTATGACAGCTGCCCCTGTTCAATCTTCTTGTACTGGAAGGGTTAGATTGGCATGCTTGCCTTTCGTGACCGGGAGGTAGAAGATGATTGAACACTCGAGTACACCTGAAAATTTGCACTCGCTGTTGATTGATGCGGGAATGGGCTTATAGATGCCATTTATAGAAATTGGAGATTCATTTGGGAATGAGTCGTATGCTAGACTCAAGGATGTCGTCTGAAAAGGAGAGTCGTCGGGCTTAAGATGCCACGGAATGATCGATCTTTGGGAAGTGAGCCGTCGCTAGGCTCGTAGATGTTTACGAAAGTGAATGGAGCATGGGGATGGGCTTAAGATGCCATCCGGAGGAGTCGTCGTTAGACTTGTGCTCATCTTTGAATGAATTTAATGGTTTGTATTGGTTTTTTAACCAAATATGCAGCATTCTGATAGTGGAGAGACGTCAACAAATAATCGGAGATGGGCTTAAGATGTCATCCAAGGCAACTGAGTCGTACGCTAGACTCTTCTTGATGATAAGAGAGTGTCGAGAACAAATCTTCGTCTTGATTACTCTGAGAGGATAATAGTCGGCAAAATGTGGATAGCTTCCCTGTTGTGCTTCGGGTATCGATCCAATGCCGGTTATCGGAGGACAACTTGTGTGATCGTTCGGATAGGGTTTCCGTCTGGCTTCGGGTATTAATCCTGGATCAGTTGTCGGAGGACAACTAGGGCGATCGTTAGATAGTTTTCCGCGGCGGGCATTAATCCTGGACCAGTTGTCGGAGGACAACTAGGGTGGTCGTTTAGATAGTTTTCCCGTCTGGCTTCGGGCGTTAATCCTGGACCTGTCGTTTCAGAAGTGATTTTCACCTGTCTGGGAAAAACAAAAGAAACTCTGATAGAATATTATTAGTCTTATGCAGATTATGATGCATGACGATGTGTATAAATGACATATGCACAAATTATGAATAATGTATGAATGATAGATGTTGTGGTATTTCAAAACATATCCATCTTGAAGAAGATGTGGATGCTCTGCTTGGGGATTCCTGGCTTCTGTTGGGGACGAAACAAATGGATTGGAAACCTTGAGAAGAAAGATAATATTGATTCCTCCGATGTACTATCTGACCAAGTCTTGAGCCTAGATATTGTTGAGGATGGTAGAGACCGAGAGACGCGCTGCTGAGGATCTTGTGCATAGATCCTGCTGGGGAAAATTAGGAGGCACTCTACTGGGGATCTTGCGTGTAGATCTTGCTGGAGAGCATTTGATAGTTGTTGAGAGACCGGGTTGGAAGGACCTGGAGCCTGTTGAAATCTCTAGCTCGGAAATAAGAGAGATGTAGGTTTCCTCCGATGCACTATCTGACCAAGTTTCAAGTCTGGATACTGCTTCTGCCGGGGGGATGATGATTGCTGAGAGATATTTCGCTGAGGATAAATACCTTTGTCGTTGATGAATCGTTACCGCTAGGAGACTGATGTAACATGGCTTAATTTGATTGGGATCACTGCTCGGGGACTAACGTGATGAAGCTTGGAATGCCTGGACTTAGTGGAGGAAGAGGTGTACTCCGTCGGGGAGATTTTGTGGTGAGTGACATCTCTGTGGGGATTGTTCTTTGCAGGGGAACGTGTTGGTGACTTTCGTCGTCATCTCAATTCCTAGAGCCCGTAGTAATTACTTTCGTATGTTCACTTTTCGCATGTTTGCAAATAAATTCTTATTGTCAGATGCATATAATCATTCAAAGCAAACGTTGGACTTTATGCAAATAACAAATAGCAAAAATTGTAAAGAGAAAAGTTTGTATTAATTTGAAATGCGATGTATGGCCAAGTAGTTTGTACACAAGAAAAGTAAAAAGCTATGTGGAAACAATCTCGTTAAGTTCCAACTATGCTAGTACTCATACATTTCAACTATCTCATCTCCTTCTTCGTCGAGAAAGTGAGTAAATTGATCTTTGCCATTTGAATCTTGAATCTTGATAGTAGTGCAGAGGTAGGTGATCGGATGGGACATAGTCGTGCGCTTAAATCCCTAACTTTTGCCTAGACCACCCTTCGGGTTTCGGTCTACGGATACCCTTTTTGCCCAAGCCGCCTTTTCAAGTTTTCGACTTGCCGGGTGTACATGTTTTGTATATATATCCTTAACTTTTGCACGAACCTTTTGGCTCGCGGGATGCCCTTATTTTTGCCTAGGCGGTCGACCTAGCGGGTCTCTTTTATCGTAGTATTTTTGACTATGCGCATTCACGAGGTGTGGGAAGTCTTCACCATCCATGGTGCTAAGTACCATAGCTCCGTAGGAAAATCATCTTGACTACAAATAGTCCCTTATAGGTGGGAGTCATTTGCCCAGGATCACCTTGTGGAAGGATGATGCGCTTGACTACTAGCTCACCAACTTGGTAGGCCAGGTGCTTGACCTTTTTGTTAAATGCTCTGCTCATTCGTTTCTGATAGATCTGTCCATGGCAGATGGATGCGAGTCGTTTCTCATCGATCAAGTTAATCTGGTCAAGGCGAGTTTGGATCCAATCGTCTTCGCCTAACTCTACATCCTGGAGGACTCTGGTGGAAGGTATCTGAACCTCGATGGGTAGGACTGCCTCCATACCGTATATAAGAGAGAAGGGGGTTGCCCCTGTTGATGTCCGTACTGTAGTGCGATAACCATGAAGAGCAAATGGTAACATCTCATGCCAATCTTTGTAAGTCACTTGTCATCTTAGTATAATCTTCTTAATGTTTTATGGCGGCTTCCAGCGCCATTCATCTTAGGCCGATAAGGAGAAGAATTGTGATGCTTGATCTTGAACTGCGTGCAGAGTTCGGTGATCATCTTGTTGTTGAGATTAGAACCATTATCTATGATAATCCTTTCAGGAGTGCCATACCGACGGATAAGATTATGTTTGATGAATCGAGCCACAACATTCTTGGTAGAGATATGCGAGGCTGCTTCTACCCACTTGGTGAAATAGTCAATTGCCACAAGGATGAAGCGATGTCCATGGGCAGTGGGCTTAATTTCTCCGATCATGTCAATGCCCACATTGCAAAAGGCCAAGGAGTTGTTAGAACATTCGGAGTCTTTGAGGTATGTGCACTTTATCGGCATAAATCGGCATTTGTGACAAGATCGAGCATAAGGTGACAATCGACTTCCATGGTGGACCAATAGTAACCTGTTCTCAAAATCTTTTTAGCCATCGTATGTCCACTAGAGTGGGTACCAAATGCGCCTTCGTGTAACTCTTCCATGATATGTTCCGCCGTTTTCTGGTCCACACAGCGGAGTAAGCACATGTCGTGATTGCGCTTGTATAAGATGTCGTTGCTGAGGAAGAATTTGGATGCAAATCTTCTCAAGAACTTCTTATCATTGACAGATGACCCTGCGGGATACTCCTGAGTCTCAAGATACCTCTTCACGTCATAGTACCAAGGTTTCTCTTTTGTATCAAGCTCATAACAATATGCTAGTTCGTCGAACTTCTCAATGATGATCTAGGGAGCCTCGTTGTACCATCGACCTTGAACATAGGCGACATAGTAGCCAATCGTGCATGTGATTCTCTTCTCGTGGAATGGGATTGAAAGTGATCTCTTGAGTAGGGATCAAACTCAAAACATTCTCTTGATATGGAATGAGATTCGAATGCCGTATCCCTCGCCCTTAATCGTGATCACTAAAGTGAGTCTCCATACACTTGTAAGAACTTGATTCTTAAGTCAATAGCGACTTTAATACCCATGATGCACGCCGTATTCACCATGTTGTTGGTACAAGCTGAAACATAATCTGGCGGAAAGGCGTATATGCTTTGTGGAGATGTAATGATGGCGCCAATGCCATTGCCAAGTGCGTTTGAGGCTCCATCAAAGACCATAGTCCATCGGGATCCTTGTTCGAGTCCTTAAATGCAGTCACAGTTCTTCCTGATCGATAACTAACAAAACATCTTAAATCGAAATTCGAGCGCATAGGCGATAGTCATCTACGACTTGATGAGCCAAATGATCGACTTCTACACTTCCTTTGATCGCTTTAGAAGTGTCTTGGATGTCGTATCCGGTCAAGATCATTTGCCATCTTGCTATTCTTAGGAGAAGTGGTTTCTCAAATATATATTTTATCGGATCCATCTTAAAGATCAACGGTAGTATGAGTCAACATATCTGTCTTAGTCGTGACAACCCAAGCCAAAGTCTTGCAAGTTTTCTCGTTGTGAGTATCTTGTTTCACGATCGGTAAACTTTTGCTAAGTAGTATATTGCATACTCTTTCGACCAGACTCGTCATGTTGACCCAACACACACCCATTGAGTTCTAACAACATCAAGTACATGATAAGAGGTCTTCCTTGGTGGCATCGGGATAGAAGGATTACATGGGTACTCCTTGATTTTGTCAAAAGCGATCGGCAATCGTCATTCCATTCCACTACTTGATCTTTCGCGACTTGAAGATTGGCTCACAAGTAGCGATTAAATGTGCAATGAATACGGCAATGTAGTTCAATCACCAGAAACCTCGACTTCCTTCTCGGTCTGGGGGTGGCATTTCTTGAATAGCTTTTACCTTGGCGGGGTCAACTTCAATACCTTTTCCACGACAACAAAACCTAGGAGTTCTGGGATCGACTCCAAAAGTACACTTATTAGGATTGAGTCTTAGTCTGTACTTCTTCAACCTATCAAATAGTTTACGCAAATGATCAAGATGTTCTTCTTCAGTCTGTGACCGAGCTATCATGTCGTCGACGTAGACCTCTATCTTGTGATGAATCATGTCATGAAATAATGCCACCATAGCAGCGATAAGTAGCGCCAGCGTTCTTTAGTCGAGCGACATAACCTTGTAGTGAAAGTGCCCCATGTAACAGTAGTCTTTCCATGTCTTGAGAGCCATTTTGATCGATTGTAACCGGAGAAACCATCCATGAAGGAGAAAACCTTATCTTGGCGGTATTGTCAACGAACATCAATATGAGGAAGTGGAAATCGTCTTTCGGACTCGCTTTGTTCGAGATCTACGTAATCCACACACATTCGTACCTTGCCATCCTTCTTGAGTACAGGCTACATTAGCCACCCTTGTGGATAGGAAGTATGACTAGAAACCATGAAGCTGCTTCATAACCGGCTTTGATTTTCTCGACATCTCGGGCGCATCTGACCGACATACATTTCACTAGGAGAAAACCTTCTTTTGTTGGTAACCGGTGTACCACGATATCAATGTCTAAACCGGGCATGTCTTCGTATGACCAAGCAAAAACCTCGATGTAGTCTCGTAGCATCTGAACCAATCTTTCTTTAACACTGCTCTCAAGACCCGCTCCTATCTTGATCTCTTTTCTGTCTTCATCAATACCCAAATTCACAACCTCAACTAGCTCTTCGTGTGGCTGCATAACTCGATCTTCTTGCTGTAGTAGTCTGACAAGTTCTCCTAGCACTTCACAATCTTCCTCACCTTCGTCTTCGGCTTGGTAGATCGGATTATCGAAGTCATATTTAGCAATAGCATAGTTGTTATCGAGATTCGAGTGATTACGATGTATCACGTGGGTGTGTGTAAGAACACATAGCTTTTGAAGGGGTGATAAAGTAAAGAAAGCAACAATTAAATGCAAGAGTCCAATGATTTTATTGAATGAAAATATCGAATGATGGATAATAACCCTCACAAATGAGCCATGACTCCCAGGCAAGGCACTAGGCTTTAGAGTTTATTGTTCAAAACATAGAAAGCGAAAAGCAAAACAAAAAACAAAACAATTACTCTGTCTAAAGGAGATTGGTATGATGTCTTGATCTTCAATTGGTGAGTCCGTTGTTGAGTTGGGAAGATCCACTTGTTGATGTCGAAGTCGTTGTCGTTGTCTTCTATAGCATGGACTCCATTTTGGCGTCACGGAAAGGAAGTTGGCGGCACGTTTGCGGCGTATCATCTTGACCTTTGATGGTGAAGCCTAAACCGATCTTATCGATTTAAAGGAAGATCGGGAGTTGACCCCAAATGGCACTACCTCCTTCTTATTGCAGCTTGAGCATCCTTGAGGCCATCCTAAATTGAACTTGTGTAACCGGGGAGTGACGGGAGAGTTAATAGGCATGACTCGAGGCTGTTTGAAAGCTGAGGGGAGTCTCGAATGATTCTTCTTCCATCTTGAGGTATCGGAATGATGTAGATGGTGACCATATATTCTTCTTCACCATATGTAACAACCTTCCCTTTCACGGTACTTGGTTTCGATGTAAAGTGGAGCTAACGCGCTGCCCATGTATCCAAGGCGTCCGGTAGGCAAAAGTAGTGGACGGATGTCCATGACAAAAGTGGAATCAAAAGTGCGGAACCGACTTTAGAACGAATGAGCTCTCAAGTATTGTTCGCTTAGATCCATCAAAAGCTCTCACAATAATGTCCTTGGATTTGAACCGGTCCTTCAACACCAAGTCGATCAAAAGCGGTCTTGGAAGGATATTGAGGCGGAACCGGTATCCACAAAACATGAGACAATGGTGCCCTTGCATTCCATGAGAGATGTGCAAGGCTTTGTTGTGTTTATTCCGTGAAGTCAAATCGACATCGGAGAAGCCTAGGCCGTTGTTGGCAACCGGGCTAGCAATACACACTTCAAGCGGTCGGTAGTAGTGTCTTGCGGTACATGAGCATTCTTTAGAAACTTCACCAAGGCTTTAGCATGAGCTCGGAGTACAAAGCGAGCAAGCATGGAGATCTTGGACGGTCTGTCTCAAGCTGTTCCACAACATTGTAGTCACTCCTCTTGATAATCTTTAGAATTTCCTCCATTTCTCGTTTGGAGGTGTCTTTAACTTCCCTTGGTACTACAGGTGGGATGAGTCTCGGTTCTTTCCTCTAGTCGGGAGGCTGGTTGAATATTGGAATCGGCTGGAGTCATGATGTCTTTGGAGGAAAGATTTACGGAGAATACTCTTAGGTTGGTCACCTTACTTGATCAGGTGATGTTGTCAATGTAAGGAATGGTAGCTTCAACTGTAAGATCTTCAATGGTCAGAGGGTCTTGCTTGACGCCATGATAGTAGACATCAGATCCATAATTCCAAGGGATAGCTTTGTCAGAGGAATATGGAATTGGTCTGGGAGAGGTAATGATGAGAGGTGCCACTCTAGGCACAGAATCAACAGAGGAAATCCTTATTGTGTTGACATCAGCATAGTCTTCTGGGAAATCGTCACCCCATCCGGTTGCCTTAACATCTTCAATAGGAATCTTGTAGCTTTCGGGAACAGTGTACTTCACCATGTAATCATACTTTCCACTTGGCTGCCCCAAGGTATCCCACACATTCGATACAGTTTCATTCACATCTTCGATCTTCAGTTTCTTAGATATGTCTTCACATAGACTCTCCACAAGTGGTTTCAGGAATAGTATTTCACGGTTATCCATCATGCACTGAACACGTCTTCTCAACCAAGCACAACCATCAGTGCGGATGGGCTGTGCAATTACGGGCATCTGGGTTTGACAAACTACGAAATTCTTCTTAACGTCATCAGAGGAATGGTCAAGTCATCTATGTTGAAAACGTAAGAGTTCTCGCCAATAGCATTGGAACTTTTGTCATGGTTAGGCATAGGCGCGTTGATCATATTTAGAGTCTCAACAAGAGGATCAAACTCAATCTGCTTAGTGTGATACGGTGAACTGACTTTGTAGGATTTTTGTATCCAAATGTGCGGATAGCAAGAGTCGCCACCGACTTTTATTTTTATCCAATTAAGGGAAGGTAAAAGTAACAGAAAAAGACCTTCGTTAGATTAAAGAGGAGAATGGTTATGAAAAGGGAAGGTATTAGCACCCCTTTCCATCCGTAGTTATCTACGGGCTCTTAGTTGCTCTAGATCACCTTTTAAAATTGCTTTCTGTGTGTTTGACAAAGATGTTTTGAAAAGGCATTTCGCTTTGACTTTGTAATGACTCATGTAGGAGTGTATACAAAGTGTTTGGAAATGTTTTTTTGTTTTGAAAAGAATTTGAACTTTGAAAAAGTGTGTGGTGTGAAAAGCATTTGATAGAGCAAGCAACTAAGAGACTTATTTACCCTCAATTGGTGCGTTTTGTTGTACTTCTACATTCCTTTAGAATAGCGCTAACCATACCATTAGTTAGTAGGTAGCTCCATTCGTTGGATGTAAACGGGACATTCGAAGGGACATCGGATGGTCATTGAAGGCAACTTGTAGGAAGCATCCTAGCACATTCGAAGGGACTATCATCATTTTCGTGGCGACAATCGAGGTTCAAGATCATGTATTCGGAAGCGACATCGTGGGTCTTATGATCTTTGTATCGAAGGGACTATGATGATTCGTTTGGAAGGCAACGGTGCTAGAATACCTCTACGTTCGAGGGACATGACCATTTTGAAATCGAAGGCATCGAGAGAATTACCTAAGGGGTGCATGTGTGAAAAGTGTGTTAAATTCAGATATTTTATCTTGAAATTAGTGTGAGCTATGTCCAATTATTATCTTGCCATACCGCCTAATTACTAGCAATTGATAAAGTGCGGAAAGTAAAATGCGGAATGTAAAGGTGCGGAAGGTAAACCACGCTATTACATGGCTTTAGATACATAATTTAAACTTGGAAAATAAAAGCCTAATTAACTATTACAACCCATGAGCAATTACATTATTGGAAAATAAAATGATAAAAGAAAAAGCGTCCGAATCGGAACAACTTTGTGAAAGAATAAGAAAATCGGAAATATGATGAAATTGAAATAAGAAAATGTTAGAAAAATGCAATTTTAATATGAGAAATTAATATATGCTGGAAATAAGATAAATAAGCTAAAATAATTTTTTGGGATTTTTTGGAAAAGATTTAATAATTAAAATGCAATTTATAATGATTTAAATGCAAAAATAAAAATAAAATAAATATGCATGCAAAAATTATATTTTTTAATTTATTAAATTAAATAAAGGTTTTTAGAAAAATAATGTAAAAAGAAAAAATGTTTTTGGTAATTTTTTAATGCGGAATAAAAATCATGAAAACAATTAAAATTGAATGCAAAAATTAAATAATATGAAAAAAACATGAAAATAGAGTTTTGGAAAAATGTAAAAGGATTATACGAACAGAATCGAGCTGGGACATCCTTTCAAACCTTGAACCAATCGTACGACCAAGCGGGCTAGGCAATTGTTTGGAAGCAGTTGAGTGGAATACGCGTTGCTTCCCCATTGCCTCATCCTTGGCGCCGATCGTCTTCTCCGATTTGAATATTTGAATTTAGCGTCGGTCTTTGTTCGGTAAGGTCCTACTAATATCAAAAATGCAGCACACACAATATAAATACATTCTAAAGCCATGGTTCGATTGAAACTTCATTAGGATGCAATGGTATAGGTCTCATGGTCAATTTTTTTTAAAGAAACCCCAAATCGTGTTCGAAACCCTAGTTATGGTGAAACACGATTCGCCATAAAATCAATTGGTTTGCGAAAAGCTTGCAAGCTTGATTCTAAACACAGACAAACAATCAAAACAGATTAATAATGCATGAATGTTAGAAATCGAATTTTGAAATTTCAAGAACAAACCGATTTCGGATTTCTTGTTTCTGGATGGTTTTGAATGATATAAAGTCGGATCGACTCTAAGGCCTCAAGGAACAAGATGGAATGCTCAGAATCGGCTGTGGATGGCTGGAACTAGGAATGCTAGTTGCTTCAAGGACACGAAATTTTTGAGTTTGAAACTAGGGTTCTGGAGCAATTCTTTCGTCCTTTTTTGATTGATATGCATTGTGTATATATACTGGAAGGATTTGAGATTGAATTTGGAAAGATTTGATCAATAATCAATGATAATCAAATTTGATTTTTTCATGAAAATCAAATTTTCAAATTTGATCAATTTCAATCCAATCTTGCCTTTTTTGCTTCAATTCTGATTTGGCTAGCATTTGTGAGTTAATTGGACATCAAGGAAAGAATAAAAATCAATCTTTCAATTAATTTTGATTTTATACTTTATTTTTGAATTTAATTTGTATTTAAATGAATAAATTCCAAATTAAATAGAAAAATAAATCAAAAATTCGTGGCATTGGGCTTGGATATTCCTAATTGTATGAGAACAAGTTAGGATGAAGAAAAATAGGCCCATTTGCAAAAGATTTGATTTTTGAAGTAACTCTCTTTGTGCATTCTTTCAAAATTGCCCAACTTGTAGATGGTGTAACTTGCTCAATTTTCCATTTTTGAGTGTTCTTGGACTTTTGGAAAGCTCTAAGAGTCCTCTAACCAATGTCTTTGGTCTCATCTCAATTGGAGTTACCATGCTCAAAATATCTTCAAAACAAAAGTTGACTTTTGTTGACTTTGAAAATGACAGTAATGTTTTGAGCTATACCTCTCAAATGAAGCATTTTTGGACATTCTTGTGAGACATGAAGTTGTAGAAATTGAATTTCCTTCAAAACAAGAGTTGGTGGAAAAATTTACGAGAAAGTATGAGAAAGTTATGATCGGTCAAAGTTGAGTTGACTTTTCATCTAGAAACCTAATTTAGAAAGTTTGACTTTTGGGCAAATCTTGAGTTTTCTTGATGAATCATGATCAACCCTTGATCAAATGATGAATGTAACTTCAAAATGAGGATGTTGACCAAAAATGAAGTTTTATTTGTATGTTGACCCAGTTGACTTTTGTCCAATACACCGATTTTCGACCACGAACCATTATCAGGAAACTTGACTTGTGAGGCTTGAAACTTGACATGGAGAATCTTTGAAGCATATGAGGAGGCATGAAGGCCATTGGAGATGTTGGAAATCCATCTTGACTTGAGAGATACCAAACCCTAATTTGGGTTGATTGTCTAGGAGAGAGTTTGTCGATCGACTCTTGAGGAATCCTTAGGTATGGATGTATGAAATCTCTTGAGTAGATGGAGGGCAAATTTTGGGGTATGACGGCTGCCCTGTTCAATCTTCTTGTCTTGGAAGGGTTAGATTGACATGCTTGTCTTTCGTGACACGGAGGTAGAAGATGATTGAACAAAATACACAAAATTTGCACTGCGCCGTTGGTGGATGATGCGGGAATGGGCTTCTGGATGCCATTTGGAAGTTGGAGACTTATTTGGGAGCAGTCGTGCGCTAGGCTCGAGGTTGTTAATAGGAGGCAGCAGAGATGGGCGGAAGATGCCATCTAGAAGGTCGATCTTTGGAGGGTGAGTCGTACGTTAGACTCGTAGATGTTCTGGAATGGAGGAGATGGGCTTAAGATGCCATCCGAGTGAGTCGTCGTTAGACTTCGTGTTCACTTTAAATGAAGTTATTAGTGCGTATTGATTTTTAACCATATATGCGACATACGATAGTGAAGAGATGTTGACAAATAGTCGGAGATGGGCTTAAGATGCCATCCAAGGCAAGCTGAGTCGTGCAGCTGAACTCTGTGTTGCCGTCGAATAAATCTTCGTGTCGATTACTCGGGAGATTGTAGTTGGCAAAGGTGGATAGCTTCTGTTGTGCATCGGGTGTTTGATCCATTACATTATCGGAGGATAACCGAGGCGGTCTTTGGATAGTTTTCCGTCGGTTCGGGCTTAATCTGGACCCGATCGTCGGACGGTCTTCGAGATAGTTTTCCGTCGGCTGGGGCTTAATCCTGGACTGTTCGCGGCGGTCTTTGGATAGTTTTCCGTCGGCTCGGGGCTTAATCCGGACTGTTTGCGTCGAAATGGTATTACTGTTTTGGAGAAATCAAGAAAAACTTTGATAGAATATTTGTTAGTCTTATGCAAAGTATGATGCATGACGGTGTATATGAATGACATATGCATGAATTATGACTTTATGAGAAATGTATGAATGATGAATGTTGTGATATTTCAAAACATATCCATCTTGAAGAAGATCGGATATTCTGTTTGAAGATTTCTAACCTGCTGGGGAATTGAGTAGGTGAGAACCACCTTTTGAAGGAGAAGAAAGATATCTTGGATTCCTCGATGCACTATCGACCAAGTCTTGGGCCTAGGCGTTGTTGAGGAAGGTAAAGATTTGAGAGGCTCGTTGTCGGAGATCTCATATATAGACCTCTTGAGGAGAGTCGGGAGGCGTCTGTTGAGGACCTTGTATGTAGATCCTGCTTGAGGAAATTTGAGGCAGCTCTCTTGGGGATTCAGTGTAGATCTCATTGAAGAGCATTTGATGGTTCTTTGAGACCGGGCTTGAAGAGTCTAGAGTCCGTTGTAATCTCTGGTGGGGAATAAAGGTGTATGCTTCCTCCGATGCACTATCTAACCAAGTTTTGAGTCTGGATACACTTGCAGGGAGAAGGGAGGATTGAGAAATATCCATTGGGGATGAAGTGTTCTTGCTTGGAGGCCGATGTAGCGTTGCTCGATTGAGTGGAATTCTGCTCGTGGATTCCCTCATACTCATTTGGGAAGGTGTGTTGTGGGTGACACCTTTATGCTGTGGGGAACTATTCGTTGACTTTAGTCGTCATCCCAATTCCGGAACTGTAGTAAGTACTTTTGCATATTCACTTTTCGTATGTTTGTGATCGATTCTTATTGTCAAATCGTATAGTCATTCAAAGCAAGCGTTGGACTTATTGCAAATAACAACAATAGAAATTGTAAAGAAAGAAGGTATATTTTTTTGAAAGGTGGCGTATGGCCAAGTAGTTTGTACATAAGAAGGTAAAAGCTATCGGAAACAATCTCGTTAAGTCCAACTATGCTAGTACTCATATATTTAGACTATCTCATCTCCTTCTGTCGGTAGAAAGTGAATAATGATCCTCGCCATTTGAATCTTGAATCTTGATAGTAGTGCGGAAGCAATGATCTGGAAGAGACATAGTAAATGCGCTTAAATCCTAACTTTTGCCTAGACCGCCCTTTGGGTTTTAGGTCTACGGGATACCCTTTTTGCCCAAGCCGCCTTTTCGGGTTTCGACTTGCAGGGTGTACATGTTTTGTATATATCCTTAACTTTTGCCGAACCTTTTGGTTCGCCGAGATCTCTTATTTTTGCCTAGGCGATCGACCTAGCGGGTCTCTTTTATAGTATTTTTTGACTATGTCTGCGTTCACGGGGTGTGGGAAGTCTTCACCATCCATGGTGCTAAGTATCATAGCTCCGTAGGAAAATCATCTTGACTACAAATGGTCCCTCATGGGTGGAGTCCATTTGCCCACAGGATCACCTTGTGGAAGAATGATCGCTTGACTACTAGATCACCGACTTGGTAGACTCGGTGCTTGACCTTCTTGTTAAATGCTCGATCATTCGTTTATGATAAATCATCCATGGCGGATGGATGCAGTCGTTCTCATCAATCAAGTTGATGCGGTCAAGCGAGTCGAACCGATCGTCTTCTTAACTACGCCTCTTGGAGGACTACGGTTGAGGGTATCCGAACCTCGATGGGTAAGGCGGCTTCCATACCGTATACAAGAGAAGGGTTGCTGTGATGTTGTGGTGCGATAACCATGAAAGCAAATGGTAACATCTCATGCCAATCTTTGTAGGTAGCTTGTCATCTTACGTATAATCTTCTTAATGTTCTTGTTGGCGGCTTCTGCGCCATTCATCTTAGGCCGATATGGAGAAGAGTTGTGATGTTTGATCTTGAGCTGCGTGCGAGTTCGGTGATCATCTTGTTGAGATTGGAACCGTTATCGTGATAATCCTTTCGGGAGTGCCATAGCGAGATAAGATTATGCTTGATGAATCGAGCCACTACATTCTTGGTAATAGATGCATCGGTTTGCTTCTACCCATTTGGTGAAATAGTCAATTGCCACGAGGATGAAGCGATGTCCATTGGAAGTGGGCTTAATTTCTCCAATCATGTCAATGCCCACATTGCAAAGGCCGGAGAAGTTAAAACATTGAGTCTTTGGAGTCGTGCACTTTGTCGGCATAAATCGGCATTTGTGACAAGATCGAGCATAGCGGTGACAATCGACTTCCATGGTGGACCAATAGTAACTGTTCTCAAAATCTTCTTAGCCATGGTGTGTCCTTTGGAGTGGGTACCAAATTCCTTCGTGTAACTCTTCCATGATACGTATTCTTTGTTTTACGGTCTACAGTAGAGCACAAGTCGTGGTTGCGCTTGTATAAGATGTCGTTCTTTGAGGAAGAATTTGGATGCAAATCTTCTCATGAACTTCTTGTCATTAACGGATGCCCTGCGAATATTCACGAGTCTCAAGATACCTTTTCACGTCAAAGTACCAAGGTTTCTCTTACGCGTCAAGCTCACAACAATCTGTTGGTTCGTCGAACCTCTCAATGATGATCAGGGAGCCTCGTTGTCCCATCTAACCTTGAACATAGGCGACATAGTAGCCAATCGTGCGTGATTCTCTTCTCTTGGAATGTGATCAAAGTAATCTCTTGATAGGGGATCGAGACTCGAGAACATGCTCTTGATATGGAATGAGATTCGGATGCTTCGTGTCCACTCGCCTTTAATCGGTGATCACTAAAATGAGTCTCCATATACTTGCAAGAACTTGATTCTTAAATCAATAGCGACTTTGATACCCATGATGCACTTGTACTCGGCCATGTTGTTAGTGCAACCGAAACATAATCTGGCGGTGAAAGGCGTATGTCACTGGGGATGTGATGATGGCGCCAATGCCATTGCCAAGTGCGTTTGAGGCTCCATCAAAACCATAGTCCATCGGGATCCTTGTTCGAGTCCTTAAATGCAGGCACAGTTCTTACATGTCTGTAACTAGTAGAACATCTTAGTGGAAATTGATGCATAGGTGATAGTCATCTCGGCGATGAGCCAAATGATCTACACTTCCTTTGATCGCTTAGAAGTGTCTTTGGATGTCATACTCGGTCAAGATCATTTGCCATCTTGCTATTCTTCAGGAGAGGTGGTTTCTCAAAGATGTAGTTTATCGGATCCATCTTAGAAATCAACAAGGTAGTGTGAGTCAACATATCTTGTCTTAGTCGTGACGACCAAAGCGTTGCAAGTTTTCTCAGTGCGAGTATCTTGTTTCACGATCGGTAAACTTTTTGCTAAGGTAGTATATTGCATGCTCTTTTCGACCAGACTAAATCATGTTGCCCCAACACACATCCCATTGAATTCTCTAGCTTTGTTAAGTACATGATAAGAGGTCTTTCTTGATGGCATCGGATAGGAGGATTATGGGTATTCCTTGATTTTGTCAAAACGATCGGCAATCGTCGTTCCATTCCACTACTTGATCTTTCTTTAGTAACTTGAAGATTGGCTCACAAGTAGCGATTAAGTGTGCAATGAATACGGCAATGTAGTTCAATCGGCCGAAACCTCGACTTCCTTCTCGGTGCGGCATCTCTTGAATAGCTTTAACCTTGGCGGGATCAACCTCAATACCTCTTCCGACTACAAACCCTAGGAGTTTTCGGATCGACTCCAAGGTGCACTTGTTGGGATTGAGTCTTAATCGTACTTCTTTCATCAAGCAGTTTACGCAAATGATCAAGATGTTCTTCTCGATTTGTGATCGAGCTATCATGTAAATCGGCGTAGACCTCTATCTCATGATGAATCATGTCATGAAACAATGTTACCACCATATGCGCGATAAGTGGCGCCGCGTTCTTCGATCGAGCAGCATAACCTTGTAGCGAGAAAGTGCCCCTTGTGTAACAAAAGTAGTCTTTCCATGTCTTGAGAGCCATTTTGATTTGATTATGTAGGAGAAACCATCCATGAAGGAAAACCTTATCTTTGCGGTATTGTCAACAAAACATCAATATGAGGAAGTGGGAAATCGTCTTTCGGCTCGCTTTGTTCGGATCTACGTAATCCACACATTCGTACCTTACCATCCTTCTTAGGCACGGGTACCACATTTGCAACCATTGGGATAGGAGGTGATGACTAAGAAACCGTGTTGAGCGCTTCATAACCCGGCTTTGATTTTCTCGACATCTCGGGGCGTCTGGCAGACATACATTTCCAGGGAGAAAACCTTCTTTGTCGATCGATGTACCACAATATCAATGTCAAACCGGCATGTCTTCGTATGACCAAGCAAAAACCTCAACATAATCTCGTAGCATCTGAACCAACCTTTCTTTAAACTTCAAGACCGCTCCTATCTTGATCTCTTTTACATCTTCGTCGGTACCCAATTCACAACCTCGACTTGCTCTTGGTGTGGTACGTATAACTTCGCTCTTCTTCATGTGATCGGCAAGTTCTCTGGCACTTCACAATCTTCCTCACTTTCGTCTTGGCTTGGTAGATCGGATTATGAAGTCATATTTAGCACTAGCATAGTATTATTAGCGAGATTCGGAGTGATTACGGTGTATCACGTGGGTGTGTGTAAAACACATAGCTTTTGAAGGGGTGATAAAGTAAAGAAAGAAAACAAACAATTGAATGCAAAGTCCAACGAATTTATTGAATGAAAATCATAAGCGACAGATAACCCTATAAGCGAGCCATGATGCCGGGCAGGTACTAGGCTTTCAAGTTTATTGTTCAAACATAAAGAAATCGAAAAGCAAAACAAAACAAAAGCAATTACTCACGGCTAAAGGAGATTGGTATAGCGTCTTGATCTTCCAATTCTTGAGCCCATGATGCAGGTTGGGAAGATCCACTTGCGATGTCGAAGCGTTCGTCGTCTTCTATAGCATGGATTCCACTCGGCTGATGTGGAAAGGAAGTTGGCGCACGTTCGCGGCGTATCATCTTGACCCTTGATGGTGAAGCCTAAACCAGTCTTGTCAAATTTGAAAGGAAGATTAGGGCTGTCCCCAAATAGCTTCTACCTCCTTCAATGGTGGCTTGGGCATCTTTCGGTGAGGCCATTCTAGGTGGAGCTTGTGTAACTTCGGGGTGTGAGAGTCAGCAGGCATGACTCGGGTATTGTTTCAAAAGCTTGTGAGGGTCTCGAAGAATTCACCCTCCATCTCGAGATAGCGGAATGGCTGTAGATGGTGACCATATATCTTCTTCACCACACTTTGTAACCTTTCCCTTTCACCGGGTATTTGAGTTTGATGCAAAGTAGAGTATGACGCACCCTGTATCAAGGCGTCCAAGTAGGCAAGAATAAAATGGACCGGATGTCCATGACAAAGTGGGGTCAAAAGTGCAGGAACCGACTTTGAGGTGATGAGCTCTCAAGTATTGTGGCTTAGAACCATCAAAAGCTCACCAATAATATCTGGGTCTCGAACCAACCCTTGACATCAAGCCGATCAAAGCGTCTTGGAAGGATATTGAGGAAGGTGTCCACCAAAACATGAGACAGGGTGGTACTTGCATTCAACAGAGATGTGCAAGCTTTGTTATGTTTCTTTCGGGAGAGTCAAATCGACATCGGAGAAGCCTAGGCCGTTGTTGGCGGCCGGGCTAGCAATACAAACTTGAATTGATCGGTGGTAGTGTCTTGCGGACATGAGCATTCTTGAAACTTCACCAAGGCGTTAGCATGAGCCTCGAGACATAAAGCGAGCAAGCATGGAATCTTGGGCGGATGCATCCCAGCATTCCACAACATTGTAGTCACTCTTCTTGATAATTTTGAATTTCCTCCATTTCTTGTTTGGAGGTGTCTTTAACTTCCTTTGGTACTTCTAATGGCGGGATGAGTTCTGGTTCTTTCCCTCTAGTGGGGATATTGATTGAGTAGGCGGAATGCGGTGAGTCATGATGTCTTTTGGAGAGATATGGAGAGAATACCCTTAGGTTCGGGTCACCTTCTTGGATCGGTGATGTCAATGTCGGGAATAGAAACTTCAGCATAAGATCTTCAATTGTCGGAGGATCTTGCTTGCACCATGATAGTAAACATCGACTCCATAATTCCAAGGGATAGCCTTGTCGGAGGAATATGGGCGGCCGGAGAAGTGATAATGAGAGGTGCCACTCTAGGCACGGAATCGGCAAAGAAATCCTTATTGTGTTAACATCGGCATAGTCTTAAAATCGTCACCCCATCCGGTCGCCTTAACATCTTCAATAGGAATCTTGTAACTTCGGGAGCAGTGTACTTCACCATGTAATCATACTTTCCACTTGGCTGCCCCAGGTATCCCACCGAGATGGTGCAGTTTCGTTCGCATTGTCAATCTTCAACTTAGACATTTCTTCACACAACACGCACGGGTGGTTTGAAATAGTATCTCGGTTATCCATCATGCACCAACCGTCTTCTCGACCAAGCACAACCATGGTGCGGAGGCGAGCAACGACTTGACTCTGGGCATCTGGATTGACACGACACAACAAATTCTTCTGATATCAGGAGGAATGGTCAAGTCATCTATGTTGAAAACATAAGTATCGTCCCACATTTGGAACTCTTGTCATGGTTAGGCATAGGGCGTTGATCACATTGGTCTCAGCGGAGGTCAAACTCAATCGCTTAGCTTGATCATATCTTGAATCTTGTTCTTGAGCCCAATTATCGATTACTATGTCTGGGGCTATTGGAATGGTAAGCACACTTAGCATTAGGATTGTACTTCGGAGAGGAAGTGTTGACATTCGAGGAGGATCCCTCAAGTAATCAGCTACCTTTCAACATGTGTTGCAAGGCTTGCGACAAAGGCATGTTGATCTTAATAGTATCTTCGTGGCGTTAGGTTCACCTTGTATTTGTCTATTGAGGTTGTCTTGATGTAGGATTGGAATCACAATTGCCCCGAGATTGAGCACGGTCGGTCTTGGCGGCTTTTACGACCATACACGGCATTGGCTTCTTTCTTAGCACCAAAGATCTCTTGGCGGCATTTGAAGATGTCTCTACATGAATCTTCCCTCTTGATACCGACTTCAATCGCTCGCTTTGTCAATATCAACTCGGTGAATCCGGATGAAGAATTTCCAATCGGATGATTGAAGAAGCGGGCTGTCGGTGTTCCCATGAACATATCAACCAACTCCTATTGGACAAGGGTGGTTGAACTACTACTGCTAGATCTCTCACTTGAGCATACTCCTTGAACTTCTGTCCGACCCATAGACATGCTTTGTAGTTGCATGCGAGTGGGTGTCAATTCAACATTGTACTCATATTATGCATGAAAGCATCATTAAGTCACTCCAAATGCGGATCGGTCATTCTCTAGGTGATAGTACCATTCCAATTGGGTTAGGACAAACTCTCTTGAAAATAGTGCATCCGACTTTACATCATCGGTGTGGGGATTGATCTTGGACATAGGACTTCAAATGCGACTTAGGGCAAGACATGCCATCATACTTGGCAAAAGTTGGAACTTTGAACTTGGGAGGAATCAACACAGGGAACAAGACTCGGATCATCAAAGTTCAGCCGGACATCTTCGGGTTTTCCACAGCATTGAGGCGGTCTTGAGTTGCTTGTACTTGTCATCTTCATCAGTGTTGGCTATAATCGAATGGTCCTCTCCTCCTTTCTTTGGTTCCATTGCTCACCTTCATCACCCTTGGTACTCCCTCGGTATGGACACTTCCTTGAGAGAGCTCATCTGGTGACCACTTTGGACCCCCTTTGACGTCTACCCATGTTGAGGAGACCAACACCTTCTTCTTCTTGTTGATGAGCTTCTTGGATCTTCTTGGCCTTGGACCAAGTGGTGAACATCTGCTGAGCCAGGCATTACGAGGCACGGAGATCTTTGTGGGTCTATTCAAGAGCCATTTACGCTAAAATAAATAGCGAGCAAATGAAAACCAATCTCAATGTACACAGTGATGCAATGTTATGCTATGCTATGCAATGTTTATCGAATGCAATGCAATGTTTTCAAGGACCTAAGAGATTTAAATTTGTTAAACAATGAACAAACATTTGTACTTCTCATTATTCTTTCTTTTTAAGTACAAGAGATAGTTCAAAACAATAAAAGAAAACAAAAACATCCTAAAGCTCTAAGTCTCCATGGGCTTCCTCTTGGTGCCGATGTAGGCGTTGATGTTTAGCTCCTCGTGAAGTAGCTTGGTCAACTCTAGAACTTTCTTCTCACTTGCATAACGAGCTTCAAAGTATCCCTTTCTTCTTTTAGTTGAATCCGGGATCTCTTGGTCTTCATCGATGAGGCATGTCGGGATGGAGAAACTGATATAAGGGCGTCTATAGCAACGGTTCCATAATTCGGTAGAGCAGCGTGAATGGCATCATGAGGTTTGAGCTCGAGCTCGCACCCATTTGAGGTAAGGTTCCCAAGGAATGGAGTTCGGTGCCCCAAAGTCTTAGTATCGGTCTTCTTTACCATGCCCAGCATGTATAAACCTTAAATCGGTAATGCGGAGATCGTGATTGTAGTCGAACACAACATCTTGGACATATCATGTGGACCATCCTTTCGAGCAAAACCAAGCGGCGTAGAGCTAGAAGGGTTGTAAGTAATACCTCCCTTATACAGTAGTGGTACATTAGGGAATTCTGGCTCAATGAATGTGAAGTCCTTTTGAGAGAAAAGGTTCCAACGGATATCGAATGAGAGAGTGACATCAATCTTTGAGACCATCTCAACCTTTGTTCATTCTTCAAAACTGATGGAGGAAGGTGCGAAATAAACCACCTTGAAAGTAGACCTGACACATGAGAGTTCCTTGTCGCAGTAAATGCAGTGTGGAGAGAATGTAGAATGTCTCCAGTAAGGTAGGCCTGAGGATTGGGTGAAACAACTTGATGGCATTGACATCTATGAATTGATCGAGTTAGGGAATAGAACCAAACCATAAATTAGCAAGGCCACAATGTTCGAATGCATGAAACTCATAACTTTGAGGAATTCTCGGGCTTTCTTGATTAAGAACTTGGAAAGTAAACCCTTAACTCCACTTCTAGTTTCCCAATTGGCTTCAATGTCGGCGCTTAAGATGTAAAGCGGATGCAATGTCTTGAACTTAGGGACCTTTTCTAAACGGTGAATGGCATTTGGTCAGAATAGGTACCCAGTAGCAGAGAACTCTTCCAGTAGGAACAATGATAATCTGGAAATGTAAAGCAATGGTGTTTGGATCAAAAGAAGCTAGGTAGGACATACATCATATCTTCTTCAAAACAGATAACCAAATCAAGTAGATAACCATGTCTTTTGATGAACTGAGCATGGTGAGAATTTAAAACCAATTCTTTGAGTTGAGAAGGATACCCATGAAGTTGATTAGGATAGTCTTTCTAGAAGCCATAATCCTACAAAAGCGAGCAAAGATAAATCCCTAGGTCCTTGAAATAGTTAGAAATGATATGCAATGCGAATGATGTCATGATGTCATGTTTAGCACACACAACAATTCACACAATGAGCCTAGGGTTAAGGCTTGCATAAGGTATAGGTGATTACCCACCAAAAGTTTGAGTTGGTTCATCTTGTCCTATAATAATATGGGGTTCTAGGAATCTCATATCAAGATCTTTCGTGGCGCTTATTTCAATCTGACGGCCAGTGGTCGTCGAAAATGTCCCAAAGTCTAATCTCAATGGCGTAGCATCGGTATCAACCAACCTCGGTCTACACAAAGCCGGCCATCTCACTACCTTCTAATGGCCAAGATGGGTCAATTAAGGTTCTAAAAGTTTAGTTAGCTTGATGACACCACGAAAAATACTTTCTTCAACTTGGGAATGAAAGTATCGGGCAACAAAGTGTCACGCTAACGTAGCCATCATGTTGCGGGTGGTTATCGTCTAGCAGTCGCGATGATCTAATACTACCTAAAGAAACCGGATCCGGTGTAGGATCCCCAACAATATAATACCCAAACAACCCTTAAAGATAAAGCATACAAGTCAAGCAAAAAGCAATAAAGGTTATCTAGAAATCCCTAAGGCAATTCTCTCTTTTGGGAGGATCATCCCAATGATGCTTGATTCTTTGATACGGTGAAGCGACTTTGTAGGATTTTTGTATCCAAATGTGCGGATAGCAAGAGTACCGACTTTTATTTTATCAATTAAGGAAGGTAAAAGTAACAGAAAAAGACCGTTAGATTACGAGTTCGGAGAATGGTTATGAAAAGGGAAGGTATTAGCACCTTTCCATCCGTAGTTATCTACGGGCTCTTAGTTGCTCTAGATCACCTTTTAAAATTGCTTTACGTGTTTGACAAAGATGTTTTGAAAAGGCATTTCCTTTGACTTTGTAATGACTCATGTAGGAGTATACAAAGTGTTGGAAATATTTTTGTTTTGAAAAGAATTTGAACTTTGAAAAAGTGTGTGGTGTGAAAAGCATTTGATAGAGCAAGCAACTAAAGACTTATTTACCCACTCAATTGGTGCGTTTTGTTGTACTTCTACATTCCTTTAGAATAGCTAACCATACCATTAGTTAGTAGGTAGCTCCATTCGTTGGATGTAAGCGGGACATTGAAGGGACATCGGATGGTCATTGAAGGCAACTTGTAAGGAATATCCTAGCACATTCGAAGGACTATCATCATTTTCGTGGCGACAATCGAGGTCAAGATCATGTATTCGGAGGCGACATCGTGGGTCTTATGATCTTTGTATCGAAGGACTATGATGATTTGTTTGGAAACGCGGTGCTAGAATACCTCGTTAGGGGACATGACCATTTTGAAATCGAAGGCATCGAGAGAATTACCTAAGGGGTGCGTGTGTGAAAGAAGTGTGTCAAATTAGGATATTTTATCTTGAAATTAGTGTGAGCTATGTCCAATTATTATCTTGCCATACGCCTAATTACTAGCAATTGATAAGGGTGCGGAAAGTAAAATGCGGAATGTAAAGGTGCGGAAAGGTAAACCTACGCTATTACATGGCTTTAGAGATACATAATTTAACTGCGGAAAATAAAAGCCTAATTAAACTATTACAACCATGAGCAATTACATTATTGGAAAATAAAATGATAAAGAAAAAGCGTCGAATCAGACAACTTGAATGAAAGAATAAGAAAATCGGGAAATATGATGAAATTGAAATAAGAGAAAATGTTAGAAAAAATGCAATTTTTAATATGAAAAATATAATATTTGAAATAAGATAAATAAGCTAAAATAATTTTTGGGATTTTGGAAAAGATTTAATAATTAAAATACAATTTATAATGATTTAAATAAAATAAAAATAAAATAAATATGCATACAAAAATATATTTTTTTAATTTATTAAATTAAATAAAGGTTTTAGAAAAATAATGTAAAAAGAAAAAATGTTTTGGTAATTTTTTAATGCGGAATAAAATCATGAAAACAATTAAAATTGAATGCAAAAAATTAAATAATATGAAAAAACATGAAAATAGAGTTTGGAAAAATGTAGGATTATACGAACCGGGAATCGAGCTG